>CM062815.1:746940159-748159610 GCA_031772625.1 Pinus tabuliformis
TGTTGAAGGGGACTCTCAAATACTCATAAACATGGTAACCCGTATACATAATGGTTCACAAGCTAGGAAAATTGCACCCAGCTGGAGACTTGAGGCAAGATTAAATGAAATCGCGCACAGGATTGATAATGCAAGGGCTATTTCCTTCAATCACACCCGACGAGAAGGAAACAAAGTTGCAGATCTCCTGGCCAATATAGGGGTTGAGACCAGCACCCCTCTAATCTCATATAACAACTTGCAATATATGTTCACAACATTCTTTGAAGGTGTCCATGCCCAACCCATGCGAGGAAACTCTTAACGGAAGCATATCACATCAAGTAGGTAGGCAGGCATGAAGAATATTTCTTGCTAATCCTTGAGCAGATTACGGGCATTTGATATGTGCACTTTCAGTTGGAGAGCCAACATGTCAAACAAATTGAAAGGCCTTTCTTTTCTTGCCAACTGATCCAATACAATCATCCAAATCTGCGAGAAGGTATTTTTGCTCTCTTGGCCATAAGTGACATGCAAAGATGACCAAGAGTTGATAAGCCTTTCTGAGTGTCTTTGTCTTATAAATCTGGTTGGGATTCATCCTAAACTTCAACGGATCTATGACCCAAAAGTTCAAGATATCTCTTATATTCACACTGTTGTTGGGAGTGTAGAACAATGTATCCATACGTTTCACCGACAACAACAAATGATACATATGATGGTAATCTTCTACCCTGAAGGCAACAATGTCTATTCCATTGACACTGCTCAATACCATTTTCTCGGGATCAATGTCTGAGACAATCTAGTGGATCAAGTCTGCGCATGGGAATAAGGGATACCTGCATGTGACCATGTAGAAAATTGACTCATGAATATTGACATAGACATGTCGGTCCTCCAGATTCTCCTGAAAGCTACCTAAGAATATGTTATTGATATCTTGCCATGTGATCCTGTTGTATTTCTCAATGAACATGTGTGTGTCTATATACACAGGTAAGCTCATCGATACTTGTTCAACCACATCACCAATATTGTTCTCAATTGTGTCCTTTGATCCAGCTCTCTTGGAGGCCATGGTACTTTTGCTGATGAGAATTTATTCAACACTTGTAGTACATGGAGACAAACAAGACACTCACAACAAGACAATGTCAACTAAAAACATAAAGCAACATCGAGAATTGATCATGCGACAAACTGAGTGACTGTTGGGAAAGATTGTGCAGCATTGACTATGAGAGGTTGTGGGACTGTCAGCTGGAACTACGCATTGTGTAGTCCCTGCTGCCAATGAGGCTTAATGTTGGCTAGAACTGCATATAGCACAATCTAGTGAGGCTGAATGTTGACTGCACAATGCGCAGTTGAGTAAGGCTGGGTTGCTGGTTGGAACTGCACATTACATAGTCCCAGTGGGAAGGACTGGAGCATTGTCTCCTAAAACTGCGAATAGCACAACTTGGGACAGTTCCAGGCTACCTCTGCATAATTCCTAGAGGCAAGGCAGAGCCTTGACTTCCTGAAATGTGCTATGCATGCTGGGAGAAGCACGATCCGGGCCAAGGCAACCCATATCTGCCCAAGGGAAAACCGAAAACGAGAAGGACTTAATGTGTGTGCAAAGATGGTGCATATCAGAGTGAGAAAGACATGCATGCAATCCAAGCAAGTGCAAAAATAAATCAAACGGGAAAACAATGAAGCTCGTGAAGAAAGTCACCCCAACGATGATCGTAAGCGTAGAAATAGTGTTATGCATGCGACACTAAGGAAATGCAACGTGAAACTTGAAACGACACTTATAAAAGATAAAATAAATTGAAACGATAGTAGGCATTCAATAAAACAAGGAAATTGGCACTCACACAAGCCAAGAAACGAAAAGCGAAAGAAAAAGAGGCAAAAGACATGAAAAACAAAACTTACCCGAAAAAATTGCATCGATTGTGCCAAAGGTTCCTAGATGCCTCAAGAATGCCAGAGCTCCAAGATCGAATGTGCAGAATGAGCTCTAAGGCATCCATTAAACATATTTGAGAGATTTAGGGTTTATGACGTGCATGCCACAAATCTAGGAAAAAACAACACTTGGCGGGAAGTTTCTAAAACAACTTTGCATGTAACTCCCAACTGCTAAAAATAGATCCCTAAAATCAAGGGATGGTTTTCACTTTTTCATTTTTTTTCTTTTTTTCTTTGTGCATCAAATCCTTTCCCAACAAGAAAAAATAAAAACTTGTGTGAAATATGTAACTTGTGGGATAGAAGCCACCTCAATGCTACATGCTATAGAAGTAGATTAATGCGAACACACCATTTTATGATTTCTGCAGATCTATGTGGCATGATGTAAATAATATTAAGTTACTGCAGGAAGGAGCATATCATTGATACACATAGGGTTCATGGGTTAAATGATAACATGATCAAGGGAATAGGAGGATATTAAGCACAAGGATGAAGACGATATGGCGAACTACCTACTTTCTTTAATTTTGGAAAAGTAATGAAATTGCACACTATTGTACTAAACCCCACATAACGTGTGGAAATTCCCATGGTATTGTACACAATATTGAATAATTTTCTAAATTGATAGAGAAGTGGCAAGAAAAATGAAGGAGGGTCAAAATTATCAATGTAGAGCCACAAAGGGAAGAAGATAGATAAGTAGTTACAATCACTATATTAACAAGAGGAATATCAAGGAGTACTAACTTAGATGAAGACAAAATATTAGCAAGTAAGATAATTTCTAATAGTTTATCCATCACTATCAAAATTTGATCTATCCAAATCAAATAAATTTCTACACAATGCAATGGAGACCTCGCAGAATGCACCAATATTACAAAGGGATGCACAAACCACAAGAACAAATATATTGAACTAGAAAGTTATTTTTTTTCAAAATGTGGCATTAAATTACTTAATGGTTGGAAAGTATTTAGGAATTTGACAAAAATTATAATAAGGTGGAACATTATGTTAGAGGATGACACTCCTATTTTGGATCCTTTTCCTACACATCATTATATATATTATGAACAAAAGAAAGAGATTTAGGCAATATAAAAATGAAAATAGAGTTAGGAGGTTATGAGGCGGAGTATTTTATAATGGATCTACAATCTAATGTGCACATTCTTTGAAAAAAGTCTTGGGAGTTTGTAATATGCCTCTACTTTTTTATGTTAATGTCTTGCTATATTTGGGTTGAACTATTTATAGATTGATGGCGGTTTGGTTGAAATAAATGTGAACCATAAGTTATTGTGATGCAATAAATAGATATTTTATTAATAAATAAAAGCTTGGGAACTAACTAGGAAAGAAACACTAGAGCAAAGATATTTTTTCCAAATTGGAAATCCATCTTGGATGGATGATATCAAAATAAATCTTCCCTAGAAAGGACTCCTAAAAATCCCTAGGAGGAAATATATAAGATTTAATGAGATGGGAGAGAAATATATATTAAATCACTTAAGTGGAGAAAGACGATAATTGTGGGTGGAATAAAGCACCGCGGGAGAAAAATGAGAGCTTTAAGGAAAAGGAAAAACACATCTTTCGGGAAACAAAAATGCCTAGGAAGTGGGTTGACAGATCCAAAAAGGCAGGACACTACTAAGGAAATCTATTGGGAAGAAAGATTATAAAAATGTATTATCTGAGAATCAAAGGGGGTTGATTCTCATTGGAAAATATATCTCAGCTTGGGGGGAAGTGGGGAATCAGTTCATGGTCGGGAGGGCGGTGTTTTTCCCTAGTGTAGTTACAACCCCAGGATACAGTTAGAGTTTTGAGTACATCTAAGTTTTGAATATATCGATTGACTAAGTGTGCACGTATAAAATTTATTTACATATGTTTCTCTCATACAATAGTATGGAAAATGCATGCATGTTATAATGAATATGGTTGTATTTTTCTTAGGTAAATTGTTCAGCTCTACATCTTAAATATCCTCTTGAATTTTGATGTAAGTATGCGTAACAAAAAGAAAAAATGGTTACAGGATGTATCTTGGATCAATTATCTGCACATTTTAGTTTAGATTAAATTCTCATATAATATGAAGATATTTTCACCACTGATTGAAATGATCATACAGTCTTATATACTGTAAATTTTCCTAGCTTTGCGACAGAAAAAAATGATGGAATAATGTCGTGACGATGGTTGTGAATTGATAAGTAATTCGATAAATATGAATTCGTAAGGTAGTTGTGATATTGAAGGATATGTATGTTAGGAATGTTAAGTCTAAATGCTTCCCAAAAGGTCAAAAATTCTACCACTTGAGCAAAATAAAACGGAAAAAATTTCCCATGACTAGGTGAGAAGTTGTTCCTCCATTAAGAGATTCAGATGCAAACTTTCCTTTAGAAGTCTTTTATTACAAATTAGGATTAATGCACAAACAGATAAATAAATGCGAGGAATATAGGTAGGGTATGGAGCTGGAGGTACAAAAGGATGAATTGGTTTAGTAGTTCCTAATGAAGCTATAGTTAGGTGGTTATATGAGTTTTCTTTTGAGTGTGCCACGATTTATGGGTGTAGTTAAATTAAGGTTTCTATAATGTCAAGGGTACCGTAAACAAAGAAATTTCTAGGTAATATGAAAAGAGGAAAAAAATAACACAACATAAGGTCACACTAGATTAGTATACAATAGATCGAAGTAAACATTATATAGGAAATTTGGAACTTACAATGAAAATATTCTAAAGGAAACTTCTAAGTACTATATTCCCATTATCCAATGATATCAAAACTATGAAATCGATACTAAAAACATTTACAATCAAGAAATGTTATTAACATAACAACATCCATAAATTGAGTGGAAACTGGATGGTGGAAAACCATTGGTTTCTGAAGTACATTGGAAAACCAAACTGTGTAGAATTGTGTTATTCGATTCAATACCAAAAAAAAATTTTAGCACCATGGTGTGTTCCCAGATTATATATCATCCCACACCATAATTTAAATAAATAAATAAAAATCCCTACCTTGAAATGGGCTATAACCACCTTAAGATAAATCCGCAGTGGGAAGAAATGGGTTGTGTTAAGAAAAAAATAAACCAATTATAAGTTTAACAACACCCTTGAGGGAAACCATCCTATCTGTGCATACACTACACTTGACAATGTCATAAAAGCTTAATACTGAGACCAAGGGTAAAAATATTATATAGTATCTTGAATAATAAAAAAAATACTTAGATTGTAGGCCAATAATAGTAGTAATGAAAAGAAATTTTCAAAAAGAATAGTGATTTATCACTTAATCAGTCTCAGAGGAACTATAAAGTGAATCATTTCACAAAAAATGGGCATCAAGTGGATTCTAAATGGTTCTCAACACCAGATAAACCCTCGGGTGCTTTATTATGACTAACCTAAAAGTAATAGCGAACCAAAATTAGAATGGTGACCTTAGCTCCCAACTTCATGAAGGCAAATATTGATGTTGACATCCTCATACCTGTAGGACATGAATACAATAAGTGTTGTGAGTACATTTCTTCAAGGGGGATGGACTTGCAATATAGTAACAAAGGAAAAAAACATTATCAGTGAAACTAATGTTAACGTTACATTTTCATACTTGTTAGTATACAACTCCAGTGCAAACCAATCCTGCGTACCATTAAGAGAGAAAACCTTAGATTCAACTGGAGACATCTAGAATGAGGACATTAAGGAAGATGAAAGCTTGGAGGACAAGTGTTTGTTAGGGTAGCAAGAATTTTTACAAATACTTTCAAAAAATATTGTATGCTAGTTCTAGAGAAAAATAAATACAACTATGATAATTCTAGAACATACATGCGTTATAATGCAATATGGGTATTCAAACCTTGAACCGTCGAGTTGACCTTGTATGTTGTTGTTTCTCATGGAAAGAAAATCAAAGTCGACTACATCATGGGCATATTCGAAGTAATAGAAAAAAATGTGTTGAAGGTTAAACAAAGTGGTGAGCTATTTACTTGAGGAGGAATAGTAGAAGGATCAGAAGGGAGAGACCCAGTAAGAGTGACCTACAGGGAGGAAACAAACAAACCGTCAATGTAAGGAAGAGCCTGGAAACGACATATAGAAGAGGGCTTTGTCAATAAAAACAAATAGAACAAAGATTGAAGAGACTAAAACCAGTTATTGCCATAAGGATGCTAACGAAGCCTTTTAAATCTCACCTGCAATTTTCATGGAGGACAAATGGAAGGGTTAACAGAGGGTCCCATGCCTCGTTACCTTCATGAAAAGCGTAGGTGCCAAACGAAGGGAAATACTCATGCAGAAGAGGCACTTCCACAACACCAGTACCAAGTGGCGACAAAACACATAAAATTCAAAATAAACTATTATAGGGAGGAGGGTTAGGGTTAGGGCCTCTCAATTATACCCTTTGATTTCCCAAACCTCATCTTGACTGTCCATTGAATCAGTTAGGGCAATTTCATGGTGAGCACATGATAAAGGATAATGTGGAAACCCTCGATTTGAGTACGAATTTCCAAGAGGGCGCTATCATTGAACCAAAATCACTATATTTAATATGACAGGCGCATTTAGTGGTAATAAACCATTTCACCTATAAGGCTTAACCATAGATTAGGGCCATCATTAAATGAGTGTCATAATATTATTAATCTTACATAACCTCCATTAAATCACCTTCTATCTAACACATCAATAGTTATGCATCAATATAAATGCAAAGTAAACATGCTTGCCAATGATAGGCGTACTAGTGACAAGATACACTCGAGTTACATTTTCCAAGTAAATGTGTTCCTAGTGTGAGGCATAAAGCACGTGGATAGTTGAATTATATGCCAAGTATGAGATAATTATAATGACTTCGTAAGTTAAGTGTAATGCTCCATAATGTTAATTTCATACCAACAATTATAAAGGTTTAAAAAGATACATAAAATTAAGAACACGAGGCAATCGAGAATAGTATCCATTACCACAATAAGCCCAATCTTGTAGCATATGCACCCTAAACTGTTTTCTAAAGGATTCCATTGATAAGGATGAAAAATATAGTTACTTAACTGTTACAAGGAAAAGTGTCTATGCAGAACTGCTAATCCCACTAAAGTGTGGTAGCTACCTTAGAAACAAACAAAGTAAAACTACTTTCGTTTTCCTTTATGAAAGATAGATGAGAGAAGAATAAAGGAGACCAACCTCTGTCTTGCGCTTGGTTCCTTGCTCAATTCCTCTCTCTTCTGATAGTCTTTTACTACTTGCTTCCTTGTACACCCAGCTTCACAGAGTACCAGTAGAATCAAAGCAGCATAACACTATACAAGAACATGGATCTATTATCATGAACAATCTAGGATCAGATGTAAATTGCCCATACAAATGCATAAAACATAAATGACACAAGAGTATGGAGGAAAACTTGAATAGCTTTATTGGTAATAAAGAAAGAGCCAAGAGAGTTAGAACCAGTTGTTCTGACCCAGCATCATCCTCTCAGCAAGTAAGCCCTTCTTCACCTCATGCAAAACTTAGATCACCCAACACTATGATGTTGCCTCAAGAAACCAACAACAATTCCTTACAAGATGCAAAATTCCAGCCTCTGGATCTCTGGGATGAGGGATCCATATATAGATATCTGTAAGGGAGATGAGTCAGCTTGTTATTTGATTAGTGTCTTCCCTCTGATAGTTCTTTCTTCCACTTGGAGCTTGATGATCTCTTACTCATCCTTGGTCGAATTCAGAATGGCAAGTGTCATAGGAGAAGTTTCTGGAAGATTCCATGCTTCTCCACCTCGCGGATTGACATTGCCATTTGTCTCTTCTCGCCCATCGCACCCCATAGAAGGGCCTTTTGAAGTGCAATGAACCCACAGAGTGTACTTAGGTGAGATACAACGCACTTTGCCTATGAAGCAGGTGAAATGATCCTGTTTTGACCAGTTCTGAGTGGTTTTTCATGGAGAACTTCTGGGAGAAGCTGTAATCACTTGACCCTGGGAGAAGCTGTAAGCTGGGAGAAACTGTAATCACTTGGGACTTAGGAACCCTTGGTTTATGGACATTTTATGCTTGGGGTTGCAGTGCCCAAAAATGTCTATAACAGTTGCCCCCTAAAGTATGAGGTCGTTAATCTTTTTGATGTTGGGTGAAATGCTTTATCATGAGGATCCGAAGTTATTTCAAGCTGGGAGGAGACCTGTAATAAGATACAATACAATACATTATCTTCATAATATTTTCATGACCTAGCTGAGGCGGGCATTCCCATGCTCAGCTTTATAAATTCATTTTCATGTACATAGGACAGACAATCGTCTGAGTGTAGACTGATGATTCTGGTAGAGCCATCATCCTTTTGATTGGATGATTATCTGTGCAGCAATGATGTACATTTGATGTCTTTATTTTCCTGAATATATATCGGATGGATGAAACTAGATCCGGGGTCTTCAATCTCATTCGATCTTCACTCAAAGTACAAGTCGATCCATGTCAGAGATGTTTTGGAGTCGAACATGGAAAGACATCGCATGATTACCAGCCAATGATGTAAGCTGTTAACAGGCGCGAGAGGAATCACCGATGATGATAATGACCCTCAAGGTACTGTAGTACAATTCACGTGGTGTGAATAAAGGACTTGGCGTCGAACACCATGCAAAATCTTTCGGTCGAAGGCCATTGATGTAAACCTATCGCCGGAAGTGAGAAACTTGCCATTGAGGCATGCAAGCTTCAAAGTACTGAAAGCGGTGTCCCTAGATCAACTTCTTAGATAATGATCTGATGTCGTCAAGAAGCGATCCGTCATAGGAGGGCCTTAATGAATTCCACATCAATGATACACAACGGAGCAAATGATTTTAATGGAGGTGAAAACGATCTGGTGATATAAGGTTCAGGGTGGTGGTCATGATAGAATGGAGCGTAAATGTATTGCAGCGGGTGAGACATAGGTGAATTCTCTGAGTGACTTCTCTTGAACATATCGGCGACACTGATGTGATGGATTGGTAGCATTAACCCAAAATGTGGATGGTGTGATGGGACCATGGTGATGTTACCAGTGAATGAAACAACCCAACCCGACTTGGATGCAGAGTGAAAGTGTCATGTTCAAGAGCGACTTGCTACCAACAAAGTTTCTTCAAGTTTTCTTCCCAATTTTTCCCCAGTCATTACTGAGCAGTACCTCTTTATTTTTGTCAACCTTGAGGAGGATAACATATGCTTGTTCTATAATTTTCCCTTCGGGAAAACCCATCACTATGTTTTAACGAGCCTAGCGATAGTGAAACTCGTTCTTCTCTGCTATGGACAAGATTGCCACTATTAGGTTTTAACGAGTTTAACGACAAAGATAACTCGGTCCTTTTCAATTTTAGAGAGTCTGAAAAGGGACGTAAAGGAAACTGCAAAAATCCTTTTTCGTCATCTAATCCCTTAAGTCCGAAAAAGTATAAAACAATACAGAAGAGATGAATTTTCGATACTTTTTAACGAGCTGAACAAAACAAGCGCTCGATCTTTTTGTGTAATAATCCCTCAGTTCCAAAAAGATTAAAATCTAAAGGAGGAATAGCACTTCCGGTCCCTTTAACGAGATGGAGAGGCCAATGGCTCGGCAATCTTTTCATATTTTACGAGTCAGTTGAAAAGAGCTTAAAGGAGACTCGTCTTTGAGGAACGAGTGATAAAATTGGGTAGCAGCTGATTCCAGGTAAGGTTTGGAATTTTCCAATCACGGTAGTGTTACAAGGATGGCTAATGGGATCACTCTTCGCAGTTGTTCCTCAAAAGGGGTAAACAATCAAATGGAGGTGAATGATCGGCGAATACAGAATGGAGGTGATGATGGGAACAAAACCAAGGCTTTAAAGGCTGAAGTACTACATTCACGATGATTATTTACTGGGAATTGGTTCATTTTTTATTGAGCTTAAACGCTGGGGGAAACATTTTCTCATTGCTTATGTTCATTTTTTAATGAGCATGAAGTCTGCCTTAAAACTGCTCGATATATCCAGTCGTGTAATAAGGATGTCTCATATATAAAACATCAATTTTTCAAATCTTTGCCCCACATCCTTTCTTTATGAAAGTTAGGAAACGACCAATCCAAAAAAAGGATAAATGATCGCTCTTCACTTGCACCCCAAAAGGTTTGCATGCCCCCAGGTATAAAACAGAGTTTCAAGGTCACCTTTTATTCTACCGGAAAAACATTTGTTTTATCAGGAAAGGTCTACCTCTTTCAGGTTAACAAAGATTGTTCTATTCACATCGCAAACAAAACACTTCTTTGGCGATGTCTACCGAAATAGACAAAGGCAAGAGGTGCAGACGCCTCCACTCACATATCTTTGACGCGGGAATCTTATTCCAGTCTAACCCCCTTTTCCAATCATGGACGGGAGTATCAAACTAGTCATATATCTCTCATGGAAACCTACCCTATACCCGAAGTTTTCCTGCCGAAGCAGACCAGGGTGCATGCCCCATGGGTTTCAGTCATGTCCTCCGAATCACTCGCGCTCATCAGGTGGACGGACTGGGGATTGATGAGACATTCCTTGCGTGAAAAGACCATTCAGGGTTGGTATATGACTATTTGCTATGTGTGATCCGGGAAATGAAATCTGGTCTACGAGCTTGACCACCCTTCCTTCATGCGGAAAACACATTACTCTAAAGAGTGAGGAGACAATTGATCCCATGCAATAAATATAGTCTAGTCCAAGGAGTAGATTAGAATCTAGGGGTCCTTGGACTACCATCATGTTCATTTGAACGATTTTCCCTCTCAATGTTATGGGCACATTGGGAAGGATCCCTAATGGTCGACTGGTTCCTTTGTCAAAGCTTGTTAGATTTCTCATCTTAGGCAAAAGTGATGGTGAACCAAGCGCTTTCCAAGCAATCGAGGAAAGGATACTCACAAAAGCCCCTTCATCTATGATGGTGTCGGCCATGACCATTCTATATATTTGAGCAATGATTCGGAATGGTACACTAGCCAGTAAACGGGGTCTACCTAGTTGATTCCAGTCAAAGGAAACAACTAGGTTGCTTGGAGGTGGGACCGAATAGACGGCCGAGTATGACTCTGACGAACTTCCTTCCTGCGGTAAAGGAATGGGTAAATTGCCCCCATGTTCATCGGAGTCTGTGCTTACGAAAAGAATTTGGACGGTGTCATCCTTGTTCTCTTCGGTGACTGTATCATCTGAAGATGGAACCTCTGAAGGCAAGACCGGGTCAACTGCCGCCTCGACCTTTCGACTTTCGTCTGGTATGGGTTCAGATGGTTTGTCTTCAATGATAGACGCTTCGGCCGATCACCTGGGCAAGTCAGCCAGATTTTCAACTAGTGATGGACTCGACAAGAGTTTTTTATATCCAGGAGGAAGCCGTAATGGTGAAACCGGACGATCGTCCAAAACTCTTTTAGCCTCGTCTAAGAAGGGACAACGGTGGACGGCATGATCGCCTTCGCACAGTTTACAAGGAAATCTATATTTTCCTTTTTGTCTATGGGCTTCACTTTCACTAGTCAACGGTGTGTTTTCAACTTGATCATCAGAGGTTGAGGACACCGGGTTGTGCAAACGAGGAGACCAGTCCCTTAAGATCCGAGGGATGCAGGGACAATCTCTATGATAGTGGTCCCCTTTGCAAATGACACATGGCAATTTAGGCCTGGTCGGATTTTCGCTAGACGATGCTTGGTTGCCCCTTTTCGCCTTTGGCTCCTTCTTCTTCTTCTCTTTCTTCTTCTTTTCCTTCTTCTTCTCAGGTACTTGATTCCTGGCTTTACCAGCCTCATCAAGCGAAGAAGAAGGAGGAGAGGAAGAATTGGACGAAGTAGAGGGTTGGGGGGTAACTCTGGAATCGTCTAGTTGTTGACTCGATTGTTCACGAATTGTGGTGCTCTGAACGACGGAGGTTGAGAAAAGCCATACGGGCAATCCGATTGTCAATCCTAGAAGTGACAATGTGGCCATGTGGGGTGCACCAACATCTCCCCAAGAGGAGAAGGGACTAGGATTTCCTCCAAGGGGAACTCCTTGGTTGGTAGACTCCATTTTATCAACCTAAGACCAACGTAGGAAAGGTGACGATTATTCCGTTTAAAATAAATTCTAGACGCTTTGACACAACTTATTTTTTCAGTTTTAAAGAGTCGAGAAAAAAAAAAATATGACTCTAGTCGCCTTCGATTTTTAATGAGCCCGAAGTGACAAGTGCTCAGATGGACCTTTTCCGTTAAGGAGTCTAAAAAGGAACGAAAGGGACTGCTCTAGAAATCTAGGTAGAGGGATTACCAAACCAATCGCAAAACTACATAATACTTTTTACGGTACGGTAGTCAATCTTCCCGAATGCTGTGTTCAGTGCATTGCGATCGATAGGGCGACAGACACGGCTTCCTATGGATAAAGGATTAAGCCTATTGTGGTCTCCCAAAATACACTTGACGGTACATGGGAGCACAAGTTCGTACTGGCACTTATTGTCTCAAAGTGGAGGAACCACCCAACCAACAGTGAGAACAACAGTTACCAGGTTTTACGACGCTGGAATACGTCTCTAGCCTAGACTTCTAGATGTTGTGCGTTAGGTTCCAAAGCGTTGTTAGATTTATTAAATTTATTTATAGTTGATCTTGCTTAAGAAATTTTCCTTTCAGGTTCACCACGTGATGTAGCTTTACAATTCCTAAAATCCAATCTAAGATGATAAACAGTCTTTTATCTTCTTTATGCAATGAAAATCCTAGCTACTAAGGAAAGAAAGACAGAATTCTTTCAACAAAGAGCAAAAGAGCACACACTATATGCACTGTCCTAAATCAAACCAATCAAACAGTCTAAATGCAAATGCACATGCATGTATTTGATTTCAGCCTTCTTAATATGTGAATGATAAAAAGAAAGCTAATGCGCAAATCTGAATTACTTTTCAAGCGACAATTACTAGCAAGTTTCTTTTCAAAATAAAAAATGAAGACAATGACAACACTTTGCGATTTGGAAATGAAGACTTGCTTTCGACACTAGAAAAAACTACTAATTTAGATCAAATACAATAGTAATAGGATAATCAGCTATCAAGAGCAATCAGACTCTCTTCTATGACTAAAAATGACACTTGTGACACTTTCAAATCAAGAAACGACAGTACAATTACGGTACTTTTTTGCAAAGGAGAACTGAAAATGACTCAACAAATACACAAAAACATTTACAGTTATTTTCACAATGGAGGCGGAATATCAGCAAGGAAAGGGGTTTCAAACAGAGGTGCACTAACTACAGGTAGTAAAATTCTTGAATAGATCTAAAAAGAGTGAACAGAAACCAAAATTCAGGAACAATGCCTAGTCTGATCAGCACACCTGTAACACAGTGAATTTGAAATGCAACGCACCTACTACACTCGGGAAGTGCGCTAAATTTCAGATTCACAGAACAGAGAGTCCGCTGGGCCAGAGACGAGACTTTGCTTGGGTTCCAGGTCATAGTTTGCAGTTCAGTTCAGGGATTTTAGCCGAGCAAGTGGTAATCAGTAAATCAACAACAGGGGTAGATTTAAGGAGGTTACTAGAGCCACCACAAGGGCAATTAGAGATTTTGTAAATCAGTTGTTTAATTCATAAAAAAAACCTGGAGATTGACTAAAGCAGCATTTATCTACTTTGCATTTGCATAGCAAATGCAGTTCGAAAGATACCTGGCTCGACTTCAGGCGCTGTCTGTAAGTTTATAAAGTAAACAAAATGTAGATAAACAAACAACCTAGTCGCTCCCCAGCGGATTCGCCATTTTGTTATAGGGAAAAGTGTCTATGCAGAACTGCTAATCCCACTAAGGTGTGGTAGCTACCTTAGAAACAAACAAAGTAAAACTACTTTCGTTTTCCTTTATGAAAGATAGATGAGAGAAGAATAAAGGAGACCAACCTCTGTCTTGTCCTTGGTTCCTTTCTCAATTCCTCTCTCTTCTGATATTCTTTGGCTACTTGCTTCCTTGTACACCCAGCTTCACAGAGTACCTGTAGAATCAAAGCAGCATAACACTATACAAGAACATGGATCTATTATCATGAACAATCTAGGATCAGATGTAAATTGACCATACAAATGCATAAAACATAAATGACACAAGAGTATGGAGGAAAACTTGAATAGCTTTATTGATAATCAAGAAAGAGCCAAGAGAGTTACAACCAATTGTTCTGACCCAGCATCATCCTCTCAGCAAGTAAGCCCTTCTTCACCTCATGCAAAACTTAGATCACCCAACACTATGATGTTGCCTCAAGAAACCAACAACAATTCCTCACAAGATGCAAAATTCCAGCCTCTGGATCTCTGGGATGAGGGGTCCATATATAGATCTCTGTAAGGGAGATGAGTCAGCTTGTGATTTGATTAGTGTCTTCCCTCTGATAGTTCTTGCTTCCACTTGGAGATTGATGATCTCTTACTCATCCTTGGTCGAATTCAGAATGGCAAGTGTCACAGGAGAAGTTTCTGGAAGATTCCATGCTACTCCACCTCGCGGATTGACATTGCCATTTGTCTCTTCTCGCCCATCGCACCCCATAGAAGGGCCTTTTGAAATGAAACGCACCCACAGAGTGTACTTAGGTGAGATGCAACGCACTTTGCCTATGGAGCAGGTGAAATGATCCTGTTTTGACCAGTTCTGAGTGGTTTTTCATGGAGAACTTCTGGGAGAAGCTGTAATCAGTTGACCTTGTTCCTTTAGGGGTTTGAACAACACCTTTAGGGACTTAGGAGCCCTTGGTTTATGGAAATTTTATGCTTGGGGTTGCAGTGCCCAAAAATGTCTATAACAGTTGCCCCCTAAAGTATGAGGTCGTTAATCTTTTTGATGTTGGGTGAAATGCTTTATCATGAGGATCTGAAGTTCTTTCAAGCTGGGAGGAGACCTGTAATAAGATACAATACAATACATTATCTTCATAATATTTTCATGACCTAGCTAAGGCGGGCATTCCCATGCTCATCTTTATAAATTCATTTTCATGTACATAGGACAGACAATCGTTTGAGTGTAGACTGATGATTCTGGTAGAGCCATCATCCCTTTGATTGGATGATTATCTGTGCAGCAATGATGTACATTTGATGTCTTTATTTTCTTGAATATATATCGCAGCCCGAATGGATGAAACTAGATCCGGGGTCTTCAATCTCATTCGATCTTCACTCAAAGTACAAGTCGATCCATGTGAGAGATGTTCTGGAGTCGAACATGGAAAGACATCGCCCGATTACCAGCCAATGATGTAAGTTGTTAACAGGCACGAGAGGAATCACCGATGATGATAATGACCCTCAAGGTACTGCAGTACAATTAACGTGGTGTGAATAAAGGACTTGGCGTCGAACACCACGCAAAATCTTTCGGTCGAAGGCCATTGATGTAAACCTGTCACCGGAAGTGAGAAACTTGCCATTGAGGCATGCAAGCTTCAAAGTACTGAAAGGGGTGTCCCTAGATCGACTTCTTGGATAATGAGCTGATGTCGTCAAGAAGCGATCCGTCATAAGAGGGCCTTAATGAATCCCACATCAATGATACACAACGGAGCAAATCATTTTAATGGAGCTGAAAATGATCTGGTGATATAAGGTTCAGGGTGGCGGTCATGATAGAATGGAGCGTAAATGTATTCCAGCGGGTGAGACACAGGTGAATTCTCTGAGTGACTTCTCTTGAACATATCGGCGACACTGACGTGATGGATTGGTAGCATTAACTCCAAATGTGGATGGTGTGATGGGACCATGGTGATGTGACCAGTGAATGAAACAACCCAACCCGACTTGGATGCAGAGTGAAAGTGTGAAAGTGTCATGTTCAAAAGCGACTTGCTACCAACAAAGTTTCTTCAAGTTTTCTTCCCAATTTTTCCCCAGTCATTGCTGACCAGTACCTCTTTATTTTTGTCAAGCTTGAGGAGGATAACATATGCTTGTTCTATAATTTTCCCTTCGAGCAAACCCATCGCTATGTTTTAACAAGCCTAGCGATAGTGAAACTCGTTCTTCTCTGCTATGGAAAAGATTGTCTCTATTAGGTTTTAACGAGTTTAACGACAAAGATAACTCAGTCCTTTTCAATTTTAGAGAGTCTGAAAAGGGACGTAAAGGAAACTGCAAAAATCCTTTTTCGTCATCTAATCCCTTAAGTCCGAAAAAGTATAAAACAATACATAAGAGATGAATTTTCGATACTTTTTAACGAGCCGAACAAAAAAAGCGCTCGATATTTTGTGTAATAATCCCTCAGTTCCAAAAAGATTAAAATCTAAAGGAGGGATAGCACTTCTGATCCCTTTAACGAGCTGGAGAGGCCAATGGCTTGGCAATCTTTTCATATTTTATGAGTCAGTTGAAAAGAGCTTAAAGGAGACTCGTCTTTGAGGAACGAGTGATAAAATTGGGTAGCAGCTGATTCCAGGTAAGGTTTGGAATTTTCCAGTCATGGCAGTGTTACAAGGATGGCTAATGGGATCACTCTTCGCAGCTGTTCCTCAAAAGGGGTAAACAATCAAATGGAGGTGAATGATCGGCCAATACAGAATGGAGGTGATGATGGGAACACAACCAAGGCTTTAAAGGCTGAAGTAATACATTCATGATGATTATTTACCGGGAATTGGTTCATTTTTTATTGAGCTTAAACGCTGGGGGAAACATTTGCTCATTGCTTATGTTTATTTTTTAACGAGCATGAAGTCCGCTTTAAAACTGCTCGATATATCCAGTCGTGTAATAAGGATGTCTCATATGTAAAACATCAATTTTTCAAATCTTTGCCCCACATCCTTTCTTTATGAAAGTTATGAAACGACCAATCCAAAAAAGGATAAATGATCGCTCTTCGCTTGCACCCCAAAAGGTTTGCATGCCCCCAGGTATAAAACAGAGTTTCAAGGTCACCTTTTATTCTACCGGAAAAACATTTGTTTTATCAGGAAAGGTCTACCTCTTTCAGGTTACCAAGGATTGTTCTATTCACATCACAAACAAAACACTTCTTTGGCGATGTCTACCGAAATAGACAAAGGCGAGTGGTGCAGACGCCTCCACTCACATAACTTTGACGAGGGAATCTTATTCCAGTCTAACCCCCTTTTCCAATCACGGACAGGAGTATCAGACTAGTCATATATCTCTCGTGGAAACCTACCCTATACCTGAAGTTTTCCTGCCGAAGCAGACCAGGGTGCATGCCCCCTGGGTTTCAGTCATGTCCTCCGAATCACTCGCGCTCATTAGGTGGACGGACTGGGGATTGATGAGACATTCCTTGTGTGAAAATACCATTCAGGGTTGGTATATGACTATTTGCTATGTGTGATCCGGGAAATGAAAGCTGGTCTACGAGCTTGACCACTCTTCCTTCGTGCAAAAAACACATTACTCTAAAGACTGAGGAGACAATTGCTCCCATGCAATAAATATAGTCTAGTCCAAGGAGTAGATTATAATCCAGGGGTCCTTGGACTACTATCATGTTCATTTGAATGGTTTTCACTCTCAATGTTATGGGCACATTGGGAAGGATCCCTAATGGTCGACTGGTTCCTTTGTCAAAACCTGTTATATTTCTCATCTTAGGCAAAAGCGATGGCGAACCAAGCGCTTTCCAAGCAGCCGAGGAAAGGATACTCACAAAAGCCCCTTCATTTATGATGGTGTCGGCCATGACCATTCTATATATTTGAGCAATGATTCGGAATGGTACACTAGCCGGTAAACGGGGTCTGCCTAGTTGATTCCAGTCAAAGGAAACAACTAGGTTGCTTGGAGGTGGGACCGAATAGACGGTCGGGTATGACTCTGACGAACTTCCTTCCTGCGGTAAAGGAATGGGTAAATTTCCCCCATGTTCATCGGAGTCTGTGCTTACAAAAAGAATTTGGACGGTGTCATCCTTGTTCTCTTCGGTGACTGTATCATCTGAAGATGGAACCTCTGAAGGCAAGACCGGGTCAACTGCTGCCTCGACCTTTCGACTTTCATCTAGTATGGGTTCAGATGGTTTGTCTTCAATGATAGACGCTTCGGCCGACCACCTGGGCGAGTTAGCCGGATTTTCAACTAGTGACGGACTCAACAAGAGTTTTTTATATCCAGGAGGAAGTCGTAATGGTGAAACCGGACGATCGTCCAAAACTCTTTTAGCCTCGTCTAAGAAGGGACAATGGTGGACGGCATGATCGCCTTCGCACAGTTTACAAGGAAATCTATATTTTCCTTTTTGTCCATGGGCTTCACTTTCACTAGTTGACGGTGTGTTTTCAACTTGATCATCAAAGGTTGACGACACCGGGTTGTGCAAACGAGGAGACCAGTCCCTTAAGATCCGAGGGATGCAGGGACAATCTCTATGATAGTGGTCCCCTTTGCAAATGACACATGGCAATTTAGGCCTGGTCGGTGCAGTGTGTGGATTTTCGCTAGACGATGCTTGGTTGCCCCTTTTCGCCTTTGGCTCCTTCTTCTTCTTCTCTTTCTTCTTCTTTTCCTTCTTCTTCTCAGGTACTTCATTCCTGGCTTTACCAGTCTCATCAAACGAAGAAGAAGGAGGAGAGGAAGAATTGGACGAAGTAGAGGGTTGGGAGGTAACTCTGGAATTGTCTAGTTGCTGACTCAATTGTTCAGGAATTACGGTGTTCTGAACGACGGAGGTTGAGAAAAGCCATACGGGCAATCCGATTGTCAATCCTAGAAGTGACAATGTGGCCATGTGGGGTGCACCAACATCTCCCCAAGAGGAGAAGGGACTAGGATTTCCTCCAAGGGGAACTCCTTGGTTGGTAGACTCCATTTTATCAACCTAAGACCAACGTAGGAAAGGTGATGATTATTCCGTTTAAAATAAATTTTAGACGCTTTGACACAACTTGTTTTTTCAATTTTAAAGAGTCGAGAAAAAACAAAATATGACTCTAGTCGCCTTCGATTTTTAATGAGCCTGAAGTGACAAGCGCTTAGATGGACCTTTTCCGTTAAGGAGTCTGAAAAGGAACGAAATGGACTGCTCTGGAAATCTAGGTAGAGGGATTACCAAACCAATCGCAAAACTACATAATACTTTTTATGGTATGGTAGTCAATCTTCCCGAATGCTGTGTTCAGTGCATTGCGATCGATAGGGAGGCAGACACAGCTTCCTATGGATAAAGGATTAAGCCTATTGTGGTCTCCCAAAATATACTCGACGGTACATGGGAGCACAAGTCTGTACTGGCACTTATCGTCTCAAAGTGGAGGAATCACCCAACCAACAGTGAGAACAACAGTTACTAGGCTTTACGACGCCGAAATACGTCTCTAGCCTAGACTTCTAGATGTTGTGCGTTAGGTTCCAAAGCGTTGTTAGATTCATTAAATTTATTTTATAGTTGATCTTGCTTAAGAAATTTGCCTTTCAGGTTCACCACGTGATGTAGATTTACAATTCCTAAAATGCAATATAAGATGATAAACAGTCTTTCATCTTCTTTATGCAATGAAAATCCTAGCTACTAAGGAAAGAAAGACATAATTCTTTCAACAAAGAGCAAAAGAGCACACACTATATGCACTATCCTAAATCAGACCAATCAAACAGTCTAAATGCAAATGCACATGCATGTATTTGTTTTCAGCCTTCTTAATATGTGAATGATAAAAAGAAAGCTAATGCGCAAATCTAAATTACTTTTCAAGCGACAATTACTAGCAAGTTTCTTTTCAAAATAAAAAATGAAGACAATGACAACACTTTGCGATTTGGAAATGAAGACTTGCTTTCGACACTAGAAAAAACTACTAATTTAGATCAAATACAATAGTAACAAGATAATCGGCTATCAAGAGCAATCAGACTCTCTTCTATGACTGAAAATGACACTTGCGACACTTTCAAATCAAGAAACGACAGTACAATTACGTTACTTTTTTGCAAAGGAGAACTGAAAATGACTAAACAAATGCACAAAAACATTTGCATTTCTTTGCACAATGGAGGCGGAATATCAGCAAGGAAAGGGGTTTCAAACAGAGGTGTACTGACTACAGGCAGTAAAATTCTTGAATAGATCTGAAAAGAGTGAACAGAAACCAAAATTCAGGAACAATGCCTAGTTTGATCAGCGCACCTGTAACACAGTGAATTTGAAATGCAGTGCACCTACTACACTCGGGAAGTGCACTGAATTTCAGATTCACAGAACAGAGAGTGCGTTGGGCCAGAGACGAGACATTGCTTGGGTTCCGGGTCATAGTTTGCAGTTTAGTTCAGGGATTTTGGTCGAGTAAGTGGTAATTAGTAAATCAACAACAGGGGTAGATTTAAGGAGGTTACTAGAGCCACCACAAGGGCAATTAGAGAGTTTGTAAATCAGTTGTTTAATTCATAAACAAAACCTGGAGATTGACTAAAGCAGCATTTATCTACTTTGCATTTGCATAGCAAATGCAGTTCAAAAGATACATGGCTCGACTTCAGGCTCCGTTTGTAAGTTTATAAAGTAAACAAAATGTAGATAAACAAAAAACCTAGTCGCTCCCCAACGGATTCATCATTTTGTTACAGGGAAAAGTGTCTATGCATAACTGCTAATCCCACTAAGGTGTGGTAGCTACCTTAGAAACAAACAAAGTAAAACTACTTTTGTTTTCCTTTATGAAAGATAGATGAGAGAAGAATAAAGGAGACCAACCTCTGTCTTGCGCTTGGTTCCTTGCTCAATTCCTCTCTCTTCTAATAGTCTTTGGCTACTTGCTTCCTTGTACACCCAGCTTCACAAAGTACCTGTAGAATCAAAGCAGCATAACACTATACAAGAACATGGATCTATTATCATGAACAATCTAGGATCAAATGTAAATTGACCATACAAATGCATAAAACATAAATGACACAAGAGTATGGAGGAAAACTTGAATAGCTTTATTGATAATCAAGAAAGAGCCAAGAGAGTTACAACCAGTTGTTCTGACCCAGCATCATCCTCTCAGAAAGTAAGCCCTTCTTCACCTCATGCAAAACTTAGATCACCCAACACTATGATGTTGCCTCAAGAAACCAACAACGATTCCTTACAAGATCCAAAATTCCAGCCTCTGGATCTCTGGGATGAGGGATCCATATATAGATATCTGTAAGGGAGATGAGTCAGCTTGTGATTTGATTAGTGTCTTCCCTCTGATAGTTCTTGCTTCCACTTGGAGATTGATGATCTCTTACTCATCCTTGGTCGAATTCAGAATGGCAAGTGTCACAGGAGAAGTTTCTGGAAGATTCCATGCTTCTCCACCTCGCGGATTGACATTGCCATTTGTCTCTTCTCGCCCATCGCACCCCATAGAAGGGATTTTTGAAATGCAATGCACCCACAGAGTGTACTTAGGTGAGATGCAATGCACTTTGCCTATGGAGCAGGTGAAATGATCATGTTTTGACCAGTTCTGAGTGATTTTTCATGGAGAACTTCTGGGAGAAGCTGTAATCAGTTGACCTTGTTCCTTTAGGGGTTGGAACAACACTTTTAGGGACTTAGGAGCCCTTGGTTTATGGACATTTTATGCTTGGGGTTGTAGTGCCCAAAAATGTCTATAACATTAACCCATGAGTGAAGAACCAATTATCAAATAACAGTATATACAGAAAGGAAAGCAAAAATTGTTAGTAATATGTTTGGCTAGATAAGGTATATGACAGAGTTGATGGGGAGACCATAGCTAGTTTGGTCACCTATTCAACTAATATTAGTAAATATGTATAGGATTTATCCCATAAAGGGGTATAGGATGTAGATGCTGACATTGATGGAGCAAAAACACTGGTTCATTTTCAAGTGAATGAAATAATGGATGGTAAGGATCCTTACCCAAATATTTTGGGAATATATTGGACATCTGAGGACAATGCAATTATGAATTTAGAGAATAATATGCCTTTGAAATAGATGCACTAAGGGTTGTTTCACCTTTGGATCCCACTGAAGTGAATGATTCATGTACTCAAACAATGATGAAGTTCAAGCTTTAGTTTTGTGTTATGTAACCAACTCACAAAATAGAAGAAAAGATAGATCAACGAATTCAAAATCAACCTCTTCAAGGGGAAACCTCCTTGACCTTACACAAATGAACAATTTTTGGATGATATAAATGACAAAACCTCCTTTCTATATATAGGAGTCTAAGGGGTCACAATATAATCAAATTCGACATAACAAAAATAATATAAAGGCACAACAATAACAATAGTGGGCTTCTATGGGGCACAATAATAACAATATGGGGACAATAGGTGCACAACAATAACAATAAGGGCTACACTTACAGTAGTAATGGGGCAATCACTAGTATTATAGGGACCTAACATGCTCCTCTCCTTTAAAAAAGTGTTGTCCTCAACACTTGAGTAGCTCTTGATGCTTCTGTATAAAATTCTCATCCTCCCATGTGGAATCTTCAGCGGGTATGTCCTTCCACTTGATGAGATACTTTGAAATTGATCGATTTCATAGCTGCCGAGTTCTTGTTTCTATGATTGCTTCAGGTTCTGATATTATTTTTCCTTCCTCGTCAGGTTCTCATCATGAGTTTCCTTTACTAGCCTTTCTCCATTAGTAAACATTTCTTGTAGCAAATTTGTCAAATGTGTGTTTAAATCTTGCTTGTTGCCTTTAAGTTTTTCTTCTATACCATCCATCTTAGCTTCCATGCCACCCATCTTAGCTTCCATGCATTTATTTAAACTATCTATCTTATGTGTTGTTACCTTTTGTGAGAGTTAATTTTGTTGCACTCGGTCTCGTAATTTTGATATGTTGCATTTCTTCCTCTTCTTCATGAGTCATGCTAGAGATTTCATGTTGCTTACTAGGTGTTTCCATTTTCTTTCTTCAGGGAATCAATTAATGATAATAATGCTTCACTATGCCCTTTGAATTCCTTCAAACTAATTTTTCAAACCAAACTTATGCAAAAATTAAAAAAAAAAAACTACCCACATTTTTTGGCTTTACAGGAGTTCAATTTTGAATCTGTTGTCTCTCTATAATTTCAGATCTCTAAGGTCTGAAATTGATTCCTTTGGTAGCACTCTAAGTCCTCTTTCCAACCCCACAAGTCTGATCAAGATTGGATTCTCCAAGGAAAAGTTATGCAAAATCTCCCACGATGACCTGATTATAGACTGGTTCAGTACAATGAACTTGTACGACATGCCATGTGTCACTATTTCAACTTTAGGACTTGAAACTAATACATAGAAACAATAGGTTGTCCTCTCTCTGTAACGTTTTACGAAATTTCAATTTGATTCTCAGAGAGAAAGTTATGACAATTTTCCCCAGGTCACATGTTTGAGATATAATTCAGGAGCCTACAAAAACCCTAACTTCCTTGGATCCTATCTTCGAAGATGTAGCGAGAAAATATCTGAAATTCGGACCCGAGGTTCATCCTGATTTCGGCTCAAATGGGTTTTAATTTCAGCTTCTCAAACGTCGTAGAAAAAAAGTTATAACGCAAATGCCAAATTTTATGTAACTATCTCACAAGATAGAAGAAAAGATAGATCAACGAATTCAAAATCAGCCTCTTCGAAGGGGAAACCTCCTTTACATTACACAAATGAACAATTCTTGGATGATACAAATGAAAAAACCTTCTTTCTATATATAGGAGTCTAAGGGGTCACAATATAATCAAACCCGACATAACAATAATAATATAATGGTAGAACAATAACAATAGTGGGATTCTATGGGGCACAATAATAACAATAAGGGGACAATAAGGGAACAAAAATAAGAATAAGGACTACAATTAAAATAGTAATGGGGGAATCACTATTATTATAGGGACCTAGCATTTTGGGAATATATGCAATATTATATCCATAAGAAATGACTACATAAATTCAATTGCAAATGGAGGGTTGAGCTGGAGGATAATATATTCTTTTGACAGAAATTATGAAGATGTAATGAGTGGATGGTAGGAAAGTGGATGTCAGATGTCCAATAGAAGATGCACATTAGTTGAGAAATACATGCGCTAGATTGGATATTTGTTGCATGCCCCCTCTAGATTTCATGGTACTTGAGGAGTTCATACTAGAAGAAAAAAAAATACATTCTTCAAAGGTGATTGTGAAAGGTACCCTTACTAGTGGGATACACATATAGCTAATTTAGAGAGTTGGGCACATCTGGTAAATAGAATGTCATTGGGATTTTTAGCCATCTATCAAAATAGAGTTAATGAGTAGATACAAGGACATGGAGGATGAATATGAACATATATGGTTTTGTCAAAAAGGCAGTATTGAGAATACTTTTTTGAAGGAGAAATGAACCCATCGTTTTATCATACATTTAATGTTGTACTAAGGAGTTAGTAGATAGAGGGGGAGATTTAAAGATAAACCAAGGACTCAAAGTGATTGAATGTATATTTCTACATGATGTTTAAATTACAACAAAAAACCATGTCTTATCTAATGTCTTGAAAGAAATAAATAATTATATATTCCACAATAAACAAAATCTCACTGATCATCATAAGAGGTACCGTGCACATAGCATAAGAAATTGGAAAAGATGAAAGAACTAGTGCATTGTATAAATTTAGATGAAGAAGAATTCACTAAGAAATACAAATTGAGAAATTTCAAATTTAACAAAGCTATAAGAGAAAGAGAAATCAAGTGAAAAGCAAGCAACACCAATTCTTATTTTATAGAACCTCTTAAAATAAAGAAATAGAATATTGGAGACTACTTGAACACAGAAAATTATAATGATAATCTAATTTATTACAAAATATTAAAACTTGATTCTAAATTTTTAAAAAATAAGAAGAAGAAGAAAGAGTAAGAGAGAGAGAAAGAAAAAGAAGAAGAAGAAAGAGTAAGAGAGAGAGAAAGAAAAAAAAAATAGTAAATTTATTGATGAAAATGAAAATATAGACTTGATATAAAACGAAAGTGACCCTACTGAATACATCCAAAAGTTTAAAAAAAATATGAAATAAAAATGGAATAAAATGATGAGTGTTAAAACATTTTTAGTTATGAAAAACTCCAAATATATCATTTCTATGATCATCTAAAACAAAAATACATAGAAAATAAAATATTGGAGGTATTGTATAGACATGACCCCTTCTCTATATCATTTATCAATGAGATGTGAGAGAATAACAAAGGAAAGAATATTCATTAATATATAGGTTTTTAAGTTACCATCTTATTAAAATTAAAATTATAAATATTAAATTTATTTTCTAATTTTAATCCAGGGAAGCAACTTCACTTGAATTATTCATTAATATAGGTTTCCAAGTTCATATTAAAATTATAACTTTCTATCTGTACTTGACAACTGGGAAGCAACTCGACTTGACTTTACTTAGGTGCAATCAAAATATTTATCTCTTTAAAATGACCCATCTTGTTTTTCTTTTCACTCCAAGTGGGCCCTAGTTAAGACTTTTGAATGCCGTCAAGTGGGCCCTAGTTACGTACATTTTTACTTTAAATCAAAATTTGGTCAGAAAATGTCAGTTATTCTTCCCGAGAATACCATTAGGTACACACTTCTTATTCTTCCGAGTGTTTCATTCAAATCTCTATTTTAAATTTAATAAAACATAATTATATCGTTTTTTGAAAATAATGGGTAAAGTAATGTTTTATATTATTTCTAAATTCATACAATCAGTTTAGATGTGTGAGCAAATCTCATTCCAAATTTTTACTACTTAGTTTATTTGCAGATTTGCAAAAACTTAATTAATATGGGTGAATAATAAGAAAATAATAACTTAAACTTAATTAATATGGGTGAATAATAAGAAAATAATAACTTAATTAATATGGGTGAATAATAAGAAAATAATAATATAATTTTGAGATTAGGTGTATACAATTTTCTCGTTGTGGTTTGAAAGATTTATCAGTAAAGTATATAAAGTTGTAAATACTTTATTTTTTTATATTTGAACTTATAACTTTTCAATAGGAAATACACATTTTTAATCATTAAGTTCATTTAAGCTGCATTATTCAACACCATAAAAAATGGTTAGTTATGACTAGTACTCATAAGATAATTAATGACTTACTTTACAAAAATAATTCCTTTTATCAAAGCCTATATTTCTATATTAGATAGGCGAATATAGGCTTTGATATTCTATATTGGCATTAATACCATCTTTAAAATGCCTTAATTTCCCCTTTCTTCTATTTCTTTATCACAACACAATTTATCCTTAATTCAATTTTGAAATATTTTTTATGGTATCAATATTCTATAGATGGTCACCTCTATTTTTCAGTGAGTTAGAAAATACTTATTTATGACATCTCCTCTTACATCATAAGTGACTTTGATTGGAGTTTGAGGCCATCTAAGGAAGCCTCTTGTCTTTCATGTTAGTTGTCTTGTGCTTGTACATTAGGTACCTAGTCATAGACATACCCTAAATGGGGGGAGGACTAGCTTTTATGAGGAGGATATAATAGAGCGTATTTAATTTAATTTTAACACTACGAGGAAAAGACCTTCTAGTGGAGGTTTTTGTGGAAGCCCTATAAAAATAACCCAAAAATATGTTTGTAGGGAGGTGGGCGGATGAATGTTTTAGTGGATGTTTTTTGGACAATCCGTCTAAAATCTACAAACATACTGATGCTTTACTATCCATACAAGCACCGGTGCTGCATATAACATGGTGCATCGTGGAAAATTTATTTTTATAAAATAAAAAAACATAGTATGCTAAATAATGCAATGGACTCGTTCTTGAATAGTCGATAATGCTGGTTTCCTTCATATAGTAAAACATCCTGGTGCATACCAATAAGCAGCACCACTGTAGTTTAAGTTTCTGAAAAAATCGGTGTGATTTTCCAACGATGCTTCAGTGCGGTAAACTTATCAAAACACCTTGGGGCATCTTTTAAAGTGCACCACTAGGCAATTTTTAATTTCTAAAAAAATAACAGTGCTATACTAAAAACACACCAACAATGCAGTATCTGTATAGACACGCCCCAGGGTGTCTCAAGAAAAGAACCAAAATATTTTTTAATAAAAAAAAATACGTGATTATTTTGGATGTAACACACACCGATGCAGTTAGAGAAACACACACGAGGAGGGTTAAATAAAAAAGACTTTCCCGACCGTAATTTTCATTTTTACCATCTATAGTGCAGGAGAGATCTGAGGCACCGATGTCACTCTTGCCACATGCAAATGCCCTAACATCGGTGTTTTTCTTGCTCACCATCCTTCCGTACTATTCTCAATTTTTGAGTTTTCAATTTTTTGAAACCATGCTAAAATTTGTTTTTCTCCATTACGAGTCTACAATGTCTCCGCGTTGACCAAATGTCTAGGTAATGTTTATGTTTCTTTGCAATTTAATTTTTTAGCAGATTAGAATTGCAAATTAGGTTAAATTTGCACTGTTTTTGAAAAAAATTCACTGCGTGATGCGCTCGACATGTTCAGCTCGCACCAGTAATGATGTCCCTTGTAAATTTACAGGGTGCACTATATTTTAGTGTGTGAACATAATGCACCATTGTTGTTGCGATGCGTTTTGTAATTGAAAACACACCAAGAAAGATGCGAAAAATTGTACGCTGGTGAGTCACACCCAGTGTGTATATATTTACCAAACACATAAAGAAATAATATTTAAAATATAGCTATAGCTCGATGTGTTTAATAACATGAACATTTTGTACCGGTGCTAAAAGGTTATTCAGGTACACCGGTGCACAAGTGTGCCACACTACTATCAAAAGCTAAATTTATGAGCCAACAACAATACACCATACTTATATGTGCACTGATATCGGTGCGGTTATAGTTGAAAGTGCACCGAAGCCGATGCATGACTTTGTTTTGAGTGCACCGTGTTTTATTTATTTATTTTAAAGTTACGTTTCCATATCTATAAATACATGTTTCATTTAATAAAAAAATGTATTTTTATGTATGAGGCTGATGTATTTTATATGTCAATCATGTAGCATAGATGTCAACAGAGGGAGTAGCAACAAGAACAGGAATAGCAGACAAACCCATACAATATGGTCCGAACATGGCATGCCAAAGTGAGGGAGAAGGATTTATACCCTCACCCTATTATTGCAATGACTTGAGCATTCTTGAGGAATGTATGATTCCTCAAGTACTATGAGGAGGCTACATCCCTAAAGGTGCACTCTATCTTTTTGGCGCATCAGATCTGTCGATGGAGTGCCAAGGGGCAGGCTTTCCATGTCGTCCCTAGGGCATGGTATAGGCCTACCGAAGAGGATATATGCTTTCCCACTGACCTATCTAGGAGAGGGGATGATTTTCCCCATTCCTTGATGTCCCCATGGGGTTGCAGCTGAGATTCAACTTGCGTACACTTAAAGATATGTTGGGCCTCATGTGGTATGTCCATTATATTTCTAGTTCCTAGGTGGACAACTACGAATTTATTCTTTTGCTAGAGTACGTTAGGTGCCTCCCATTATTATTCAACACGAGCCTCTCATTATTAGTCACCAAGATTGCACACTCTCGTAGTGATGGGAAACACATTAGTTTCCCTCTTTTGTATTATGTTGGTTCTTTGATTCAAGTGCTACGTTGCATCAGATGGTTTGCTATTTTTTTGTGGTAGTTTTGCATGGCTTTAGATAGATGTCATGTGTTGATACATGGGATGGAGACCTTCCCTTTCACTTTTGAGTTTTTTTGTTTATTTTTTGAGAGGATGCCAAAGACGGGGCCTACATTTGACCATCTCCCTGTTAGTCCGATCATTGAGGTACAAATGTGCATGTGAGGGAAGATGATGCCCAAGGTGGGCGTGTATGAGTATTTAGTCAAGATTTCTCCTGAGGCACTGACACTATTGGCTAGTAAGGATGACCATGCGTTTGTCACATTGTCGTTTCGGTATGCGTGGATTGATTGGAGAAGGTGTCCCAACATATTATTCACAAAGATTGAACCTCCTTTCTATATATAGGAGTCTAAGGGTCACAATATAATCAAACCCGACATAACAATAATAATATAATGGTAGAACAATAACAATAGTGGGATTCTATGAGGCACAATAATAACAATAAGGGGACAATAAGGGAACAACAATAAGAATAAGGGCTACAATTAAAATAGTAATGGGCGAATCACTAGTATTATTGGGACCTAACATTTTTGGAATATATGCAATATTATATCTATAAGAAAAGACTACATAAATTAATTGCAAATGAAGAGCTGAGTTGGACGATAATATATTCTTTTGACAAAAATTATGAAGATGTAATGAATGGATGGTAGGAAAGTGGATATGAGATGTCCAATAGAAGATGCACACTAGTTGAGAAATACATGCGCTAGATTGGATATTTGTTGCATGCCCCCTCTAGATTTCATGGTACTTGAGAAGTTCATACTAGAAGAAAAAATAATACATTCTTCAAACGTGATTATGAAAGGTACCCTTACTAGTGGGATACACATATAGCTAATTTAGAGAGTTGGGCACATGTGGTAAATAGAATGTCATTGGGATTTTTAGCGATCTATGAAAATAGAGTTAATGAGTAGATACAAGGACATGAAGGATGAATATGAACATATATGGCTTTGTCAAAAAAACAGTATTGAGAATATTTTTTTCAAGGAGAAATGAACCCATTGTTTTATCATACATTTAATGTTGTACTAAGGAGTTAGTAGATAGAGGAGGAGATTTAAAGATAAACCAATGACTCAAAGTGATTGAATATATATTTCTACATGATGTTTAAATTACAACAAAAAACCATGTCTTATCTAATGTCTTGAAAGAAATAAATAATTTTATATTCCACAATAAACAAAATCTCACTGATCATCATAAGCGGTACTGTGCACATAGCATAAGAAATTGGAAAAGATGAAAGAACTAGTGCATTGTATAAATTTAGATGAATATGAATGCACTAAGAAAGACAAATTGAGAAATTTCAAATTTAACAAAGCTATAAGAGAAAGAGAAATCAAGTGAAAAGCAAGCAACACCAATTCTTATTTTATAGAACCTCCTAAAATAAAGAAATAGAATATTGGAGACTACTTGAACACATAAAATTATAATGATAGTCTAATTTATTACAAATATTAAAACTTAATTCTAAATTTTAAAAAAAAAGAAGAAGAAAAAGAACAACAAAGAAGAGTAAGAGAGAGAAAGAAAGAAAAAAAAAAGAAAAGAAAAAAAAGAAAAAATAGTAAATTTATTGATGAAAATGAAAATATAGATTAAACTTGATATAAAACGAAAGTGACCCTATTAAATATATCCAAAAGTTTAAAAGAAATATGAAATAAAAATTGAATAAAATAGTGAGAGTTAAAACATTTTTAGTTAGGAAAAACTCCAAATATATCATTTCTATGGTCATCCGAAACAAAAATACATAGAAAATAAAATATTGAAGGTATTGTATAGACATGACCCCTTCTCTATATCATTTATCAATGAGGTGAGAGAATAATAAAGGAAAGAATATTCATTAATATATAGGTTTTTAAGTTACCATCTTATTAAAATTAAAATTATAAATATTAAATTTATTTTATAATTTTAATCCAGGGAAGCAACTTCACTTGAATTATTCATTAATATAGGTTTCCAAGTTCATATTAAAATTATAACTGTCTGACTGTACTTGACAACTCGGAAGCAACTCGACTTGACTTTACTTAGTTAGGTGCAATCAAAATATTTATCCCTTTAAAATGACCCATCTGGTTTTTCTTTTCACTCCAAGTGGGCCCTAGTTAAGACTTTTGGATGCCGTCAAGTGGGTCCTAGTTACGTACATTTTTACTTTAAATCAAAATTTGGTTTCTTATTTCCCGAGAATACCATTACACACTTCATTCCGATTGACAAAAGGTTTCTTATTCTTCCGAGTGTTCCATTCAAATCTCTATTTTAAATTTAATAAAACATAATTATATCTTTTTTTTTGAAAATAATACAATATTCATACAATTAGTCTAGATGTACAATTAGTCTAGATGTGTGAGCAAATCTGATTCCAATTTTTTTCTTAGGTGAAAAAAGCTTAATTATATTATATAAGATATATAATGGACAAAAAGTACATCATGATTTGCAAAAACTTAATTAATATAGGTGAATAATAAGAAAATAATAATATAATTTTCAGATTAGGTGTATACAATTTTCTTGTTGTGGTTTGAAAGATTTATTAGTAAAGTATATAGAAGTGTAAATATTTTACTCTTTTAGATTTGAATTTATAACTTTTTAATAGAAAGTACAAACCGTTAACCATTAAGCTCACTCAAGCTGCATTATTCAACTCCATAAAAAATGGTTAGTTATGGCTAGAACTCAAAGATAATTAATGACTTACTTTACAAAAATAATTCCTTTTATCAAAGTTTATATTTCTATATTTGATAGGCTTTGATAATTCTATATTGGCATTAATACCATCTTTAAAATGCCTTAGTTTTCCCCTTTCTTCTATTTCTTTATCACAACTCAATTTATCCTTAATTTAATTTTGATAATATTTTTTATGGTATCAATATTCTATAGATGGCCTCCTCTATTTTTCAATGAGTTAGAAAATACTTATTTATGACATCTCCTCTTACATCATAAGTGACTTTGGTTGGAGTTTGAGGCCATCTAAGGAATTCTCTTGTCTTTCATGTTAGTTGTCTTGTGCTTGTACATTAGGTACCTAGTCATAGACATACCCTAAATGGGGGGAGGACTAACTTTTATGAGAAGGATATAATAGAGTGTATTTAATTTAATTTTAACACTACGAGGAAAAGACCTTCTAGTGGAGGTTTTTGTGGAAGCCCTATAAAAATAACCCAAAAATATGTTTGTAGGGAGGTGGGTGGATGAATGTTTTAGCGGATGTTTTTTGGACAGTCCGTCTAAAATCTACAAACGCACTGATGCTTTACTATCCATACAAGCACCGGTGTTGCATATAACATGGTGCACCATGGAAAATTTATTTTTATAAAATAAAAAAACACAGTATGCTAAATAACGCAATGGACTGGTTCTTGAATAGTCGATAACGCTGGTGTCCTTCATATAGTAAAACAACCTAGTGCATACCAATAAGGAGCACCACTGTAGTTTAAGTTTCTGAAAAAATCGGTGCTATTTTCCAACGATGCTTTAGTGCGGTAAACTTATCAAAATACCTCGGGGCATCTTTTAAAGTGCACAACTAGGAAATTTTTAATTTCTAAAAAAATAACATTGCTATAATAAAAACACACCAACAATGCGGTATCTGTATAGACACGCCCCAGGGTGTCTCAAGAAAAGAACCGAAATATTTTTTAATAAAAACAATACATGATTATTTTGGATATATCACACACCGATGCAGTTAGAGAAACACACAGGAGGAGGGTTAAATAAAAATGACTTTCCCGACTGTAATTTTCATTTTTACCATCTATAGTGCAAGAGAGATCTAAAGCACCAATGCCACTCTTGCCATATGCTAATGCCCTGACATCGGTGTTTTTCTTGCTCACCATCCTTCCGTACTATTCTCAATTTCTGAGTTTTCATTTTTTTGAAACCATGCTAAAATTTGTTTTTCTCCATTACAAGTCTACAATGCCTTCGTGTTGACCAAATGTCTAGGTAATGTTTATGTTTCTTTGCAATTTAATTTTTTAGCATATTAGAATTGCAAATTAGGTTATATTTGCACTATTTTTGAAAAAAAAATCACTACGTGATGCACTCGATATGTTCGGCTCACACCGGTAAGGATGTCCCTTGTAAATTTATAGGGTGCACTAGATTTTAGTGTGTGAACATAATGCATCGTTGTTGTTGCGATGCATTTTGTAATTGAAAACACACCAAGAAAGATGCGAAAAATTGTACGTTGGTGAGTCATACCCGGTGTGTATATATTTACCAAATGCATAAAAAAAATAATATTTAAAATATAGGTATAGCTCGATGTGTTTAAAAACATGAACGTTTTGTACCGGTGCTAAAAGGTTATTCATGTACACCGGTGCACAAGTGTGCCACACTACTATCAAAAGTTAAATTTATGAACCAACAACAATACACCATACTTATATGTGCACTGATATCAGTGTGGTTATAGTTGAAAGTGCACCAAAGCCGATGCATGACTTTGTTTTGAGTGCACTCGGTTTTATTATTTATTTGAAAGTTATGTTTCCATATTTATAAATACATGTTTCATTTAATAAAAAAAATGTATTTTATGTATGAGGCTGATGTATTTTATGTGTCAATCATGTAGCGTAGATGTCAACAGAGGGAGTAGCAACAAGAATAGGAATAGCAGACGAACCAATACAATATGGTCCGAACATGGCATGCCAAAGTGAGGGAGAAGGATTTATACCCTCACCCTATTATTGCAACGACCTGAGCATTCTTGAGAAATGTATGATTCCTCAAGTACTATGAGGAGGCTACATCCCTAAAGGTGCACTCTATCTTTTTGGCACATCAGATCTATCGATGGAGTGCCCAAGAGCAGGCTTTCCATGTCGTCCCTAGGGCATTGTATAGGCCTAGTGAAGAGGATATATACTTTCCCATAGGCCTATCTAGGAGAGGGGATGATTTTCCCCATTCCTTGATGTCCCCCATGGGATTGCAACTGAGATTCAACTTGTGTACACTTAAATATATGTTGGGCCTCATGTGGTTCGTCCATTATATTTTCAGTTCCTAGGTGGACAGCTATGAATTTATTCTTTTGCTAGAGTATGTTAGGTGCCTCTCATTATTATTCAACAGGAGCCTCTCACTATTAGTCACCACGATTGCACACTCTAGTAGTGATGGGAAACACATTAGTTTCCCTCTTTTGTATTATGTTGGTTCTTTGATTCAAGTGCCACTTTGCATTAGATGGTTTGCCATTTTTTTGAGGTAGTTTTGCATGGCTTTAGATAGATGTCATGTGTTGATACATGGGATGGACACCTTCCCTTTCACTTCTGAGTTATTTTGTTTATTTTTTGAGAGGATGCTAGAGACGGGGCCTACATTTGACCATCTCCCTCTTAGTCCGATCATTGAGGTACAAATGTGCATGTGAGGGAAGATGATGCCCAAGATGGGCATGTAGGAGTATTTAGCCAAGATTTCTCCTGAGGCACTGACACTATTGGCTATTAAGGATGACCATGCCTTTGTCACATTAACGTTTTGGTATGTGTGGATTGATTGGAGAAGGTGTCCCAACATATTTTTCACAACGATTGAACCTATATATGATAGAGGTAATATTTGTGTTTCCTTTAAATTAATCTAGTTTCATTTTTTTCGTTTTAATGAATTTGAATACAAATTATTCTAAAACATTTTTTAACTTGTTTTATTAAATTGTTCAATGAAATTGTATAATTATTTTTGTGTATTATATATTCTGTAGACATCAGCTCATTTGATGGGGACATACCTCCTCCCCCACAGTTGGATGGAGGAAAGTGTAGATGGGCAATGCCCAAGAGGGTGAGGCACATCCTCAGGGAGGCATGGATGTCTAGGGTCGTAGGCTGGTTTGCAATTTCAGATGGACTACTGCGACATATTGGCTAGAGTTTTGGTTCTGGATAGAGTTTTCCCTATGAGGCCTTAAGATATCAGTGTAGATTCGATGTTCGTGGATCTCTATAGGTATTATCTGTGAGATATGATGTCTCTTATGTAAACTATCATCAAAGCTAGCAATGATGAGGGATGCAGGTCGACATCATGCGTCGACATATACATCAGATGAGGGTGGTGATGATGATGATTAGGGTGATGAGCATGTTCATGATGATGAGGGTGGTGATCATAATGCTTTTGGTAGTACCAACCACCTCCCCCTCCACCTCAGAGTTCACCAAACCACATTGAGGGCACAATAGTTGACCATCCATCATCTTCTACTATAGACTAGGCTGACACTATGTCTATTTTATCAAATATTTGATTGCACTTATTTGACTTGATGTAGTTATTTGAGTTGTTTATATATATCATTTTTTTTGTTCATGTTTATGTACTTAATTTATATGTTTGTGTTGATGTGTATACTGTTAGGTCATGTTAGATATGTTTGTTTAATGTGCTTGTAGATAGATGCTTATGTGCATGATAACAATTATTTGACATGAGATTTATATTACTTTGAGGAGGCATGTGGTGATGATGTTATATTACAAAGTTTGTGTTTTGTTAGATGTGACCACGATGATGGTGCCCTATTATATTATTAGATTTGTGTGCTAGATAATGACATTTATATGTGATAAAGGTGTATGTTAGAGCCTATATTGACCTTAGGCTGAAGGGAGGCAATCCTAGGATAACCACAAACCACACTTAACCTGGTAGCTAGCTCTACCAGGTCGGGAGAGGGCTCTCTCCTTGTCAATCTCAGTTGAGATGACTGAATTAGATTTGAATTTTAGGCTAGGTATAGTAGCTCTAGGGTTTTTGGGTTGATTTTGATAATTTTGTTGCTGGATCAAATGGAGCAGGCAACGTTGGGTCCGGGAAATCGAGTCAGGAATGCAGGGTGTTCTGTGGGGCAAGGTAGGTAGGTGTTTTAGCACTTGGATTTGAGTGAGATGGTAGGTCTAAGACTGGTGAGGGGTTGAGGAGGGCATGCAAAGGTCATGAATCCTTTTCAAACATATGAAAACATAAAAAACTAAATGTATTCCCAAGGCAGAGCATTGTTTCCAATGTATTCTACCTGTCTATCTTGATTCATTTAGTTAATAAGAATGAAATAGATTTTGGAACATATACACATAAGGAAAACTAATGACAGAAGGAGAAACAATGCCAAGACACATTACCACAAGAATCCCACAAAAAAAGGCTACAAACCCTGGTTTATTTCCTTGCCAAACTGCTGTAGAGGTGTACAATGAAGCTCAAAACATCCACAAGAGTCCAACCTTTACAAATGACTAGGAAAGTACATAATATAGGCATCAAACCATCTGTGCTAGCCATCATGGGTTGAATCCATGAGAAGAGGAGTGGTTTCAACCATATCTCAACTAAGAACAAGAATATAGGCATTGGAACAACTTGCCTCTAAAACCAAGGAAACCGATTCATTTACCCCCAAACCACCTCAAAATGATATATCTACCCTTAAGAGCCATTTTGAAATTACATTTACATACCATAACATCATTTACATTCATAGATTCATCCAAAATGAGAGCAAAATTCAAATTGTAAAAAAACTAGGCGAAATTTTGATTTTTGAGCAAAACTGGCAAAATTCATCCTATGCGCAACACTTTTTCCAACCCAGGTTTGGGGACCTTACCCTTAACCCAATTGAGCCCAAGATGGCTTGTTGGAAAGGTATGCCTGTCTAGTTTCTAGAACATCTTGAATTTCTGAATTTGGATGTCATTTTCCCCCTCAACAATGGAATCTTCCAGGACTGCTTCCTGTGTGTCCAAAAAGTGGTAGAGAGGTCATTTTTTGATGCTTTCATGGCCTTTAGGTGACCAAGATTTGCTCCAAATTTGATGAAACTTTCTGGGTTTGCTTATTTTTTCATGATGAACTCAAATATGCAAGCCATTCTTTCAAAAAGTTCCCCAATCAAAAGCGCAGCACTGGAATTTCCTGTGTTGCAAAATTTGAAATTTGAAAATTACAAAATTTTACCAAAATTGTCCTTAAATTGGCACAAGGCACCCTCATGCACTGCTTTGATGAGCTAATGAATCATCAGCTAGGATTTCCAACTTGTTTTGCTCCTTTTTCCTTCTTAAAGCCTTCCTCAATCTTGCCTTAAACCTCCTCATCCTTATATTGCATATTTTGTTCCGGGTCATATAGTGATAGGCCATGTGGCAAAGCATATTCTTTTATTTATTGGCCTTATCAAGCAGCTTTTCAAGGTGAGTGTTGACCCTTTCAAGCCAATTTTCCCAGTAATTTTTTGATTTCTTGCTAAATGGAGGTCATCTTGACCATTGCCTTCTTTGCCTCTTGCCGGTTCTCCTTGATCATTCGCAACTCCATGAGGACTGCTTGTCATTCAATTGCTTGTTTTCTTGCTCAAGATAATTGATGATCCACTTTGCCCTCTCCAAATTGACTGACAAGGATTGAATGTCAGCCTCTTGCTCCGTGATGATTATGTCTTTAGTTATATTTTTACTTTGAGTTTCCACATCAATGACATCAATTCCCTGTGTCTCCTCATGATCAACTAGGTCAAAGTCCCTCTCTTGCTCATCACCAGGATCCTCTTCTTACATTTTTCCTTTGGATTTACCTTTTTTATTGCTGTGTTGCCTAACATGTACCTATTTTGTTGAAGAAGAAGGCAAAGCCCCTTCCACTCCTTGTGGAGATAGCATTTGCCTGTGCCTTGTAGATGAAGGCGAGACCCCTTCCACTTCTTGTGGAGATAATACTTGCCTGGCAGCTGCAAAAAGTCTCCTAGTGCCTCTCTCATAAGTGACAAACACTGGCACTCCAACAGTTTCAGTTTCTTTGGTTGAGGGTCCACCTTCCTCCTGATGCACTGATGAAAATACTTGAGGGCCTTTGAACACCTCAGGAGAAATGAAGGTTTCCCATGGTATATTCAATAGATTCAGCTGATGTAAGACAATGATTTTGATCACAGAGAAATGGTAGATGTTGTTTAACTGTTGGGGATATGGCTTTTTCTTAACATAGAGTGCCATATTTTCAATATTCTGGAACATGAAGTAAGGAATATCCATCATCCTCACTCTAGTAAAATGCATCAATAATCTAATGTGGTAGGCATACAACCGTGAAAACCTACCTTCACAAGTAAAGTATTTAATGATGATCTTCATGAGTGGAGAAAACCTGTCCTTCAATTATTTGAAGGGAAACACTCTTTTCAATTTGCCATGGTATTTAGCCTTGATGTAAGGCTCATAGTACTCCCTGTCAATGTACTATCGTTAATTCCATTTTTCACCTACATTTGGAATGCCTGTAGCCTCTGATATGATAGCAGGTGATCGAGTGAAGGTAACTCCAGCAAGTTTTACCTCATTATTGTCCAGGTGTGTCACAAATAACCTCGCTAATTCATAATGGAATTTGACCCTCTCCACCATTTCACAGAAACCAAAACAAGACTGATGTTTGAAACATGAGATGGAAAGTGGACAAGCAAGCAATTCTCTCATACTAATGGGCTCCTACTTGATTATCTTTCCCCCTTTGTAAGGTCTCTTCTGCTGCAAATTTCTTTCCCTAGAACTGTCACTGAGGGTATCTTCACCTGTTTCATAATCACTATCCCTCTCCATTGGTTTTGATGACTATGAATACTAGTGGTGGAATGAAGGAAAATGGGTGGATGAAGATGATTATGAAGAGATTTTAGAAAAGGAAAATAAGTGAGGTGAATGGGGATATGAATGGGATTTAGGGAGTGAAGGTTTGGGGATTTAGGGAATAAGGAAAGTGAGTAGGGTTTTGGTATGTTTACATATAGGGTTTGAGAGTTTATGTGTGGGAATGAGGTGTATGTAAGATAGGGTTTATCTGGGGGATAGGGTTTTAATTTGTAGTGTATGGGAGTTTAGAAATAGTAGCAAAGATGAATGAATGATCTTGATAAACAGTGAAACCACAATGAATAAATAGACTTTAACAACTATGGTGAACAATGAAAACTAGGGTTCTGATTTCATGGATGAAAGACCAACAAGACAAGAGCACTCTTCAGCAAGGAGGATTAATGCACTTACTCGTAAAGAAGGTGAACTTGGCGATTTGAGGCAGTTTGAGGTGAGTTTGAGCGATTTAGCAGTGTTTTGGGAGTGTTTAATAGGTGCACAGTGCCAATTGTATGCGCAGTGCCAGTGTAATTTTACACTAGCAGAAGCTCCCAGGTGTGCAACGCCTATCCAATGTGCAGCGCTAGCTGATAGGTGCGCATCACCTGCAAATTTCTTCAAAAACACCGTGACTTGCTTCATTTTGCTCAATGACAACTGAAAATTGCGTTTTTAGCTCTCCATTGCAATTTAACTTCAACAATGAGGTGACATAAGACATAGATGGCCTTTTATAGCTTTTCAACCCTTTGATTTTTCATTTATCAAAACCCACTTTATAATGTTTATTTGCTTTCTTGAAATACTCTGTTTTGCTGATATTTGACTTTTTGGCTTTTGACAGGTGGACTAATGCTAATCTCTTTAACTTTTTGCAGTGACAGGAGTTGACAAGGTCACCAAGTGACCAGGAGCAGCATATGAACGTTTATTACATATAGAAACCAAAATTACATCAAATTACATGAAATGGCACAATAGAATACAAATGCTCTCTTTTACCTCAAAACAAGTTTTGAGGTTAAAAAGCTTTATTTAGCTTACAAAAGGGAAATTATGATTTTCTGAACTTTATTAGCCTCCTCATGTGTCTGCTGACCATTATTATTCATTTTGAATGACCATGTTGAAAAATCCTAAGACCTAATGAAACTGAACCTTAGGACTGGTTTTTTATAAATGAAATGAACTGGAATGACTATGAATGACTGAAAAGTATGTGAAACAGGTCAGCAAGTATATAACATGAGGGGAAAATGAAATGAAACCCTACCATCAATTGATCCATGACATAATGTAATGCAACTCATCATAATGGGACACCTAAAATGAAATGCAAAAGAGCAATTTTGATCACTGATGGCAGTGTGAAGACACTGACACTAATAGTGTATATAAGTATATGATGACAATGAATTTGAATGTGTATGTTAGATGTCATTTATGATTGTTAGATGGTTATCATCATGATGCTTATTTTATGAAATGATATTTATTGTAGATTATGTATTGGTGAGCTTATATCAAACTTTTATATATGAAATAACACGCAAAACAACTTACTTTAAAAAAAGTGCAAAGATATTCTTGTAAATTACAATAGTAAAATTATCGCACATATTTTTCTATTGCTTAGATAGTTCATTGATATTCAATCTAACTTAATAGCAAAATATTTCAATACTCACAAGGAAAAAATAATTAAAGGTAAAATAATTTAGTTAGTTCTTAATAAGACGACAATGTGTAACTCATTCAGTTTTTAATATAAAATATTATTAATTATAAACTATTCAAAAATACAATTTAGCTAATTCAATATTGGTTTATAAAATTCAATCTATTGTTAAATTTAAAAAGTTTAACTCATAATTTTTTAAAACTTGCATCTTAGATCCATCTTAACACTGGATCTACCAAGAGCCAAGATGGATCAAATCTCTTGAGATGCCAACATATTTTAGAGTGAAAAAGAGAATTGATCCCTCTAGAAGCTTGGTAGATCTAGAGTTAAATGGATCTAGGCTAGTATCATATATATCTAGTTGAGATGGAAATATTTTATTTGCAATTCACGTTCTCCACATTAAAATGTTAAAATATGCCCCGTCATAATTTTTTCTTGTATGTATACATTTAATTATTTTAATTATTAATATTTTCTAAAATATTACATATCAAATCCATATCAAACATTGAAAAAATTACAAATATCTCTCGTACATTAAATTAGAAAGCAACAATTAATGGAATAAGAATTCTCTCAATCTTTCTCACTAAAGTGAAAATTTAAGAAATTTTTCAATTTAAATTACTTTACTTTTTCTCTATGAAAGTATCTATAAAATTATGCTATTTAATATAGACATTAAAATATTTTACTTATGGTTGTAAATATTTTTTTTTTATAAATATATTTTTGTTTTAAATATCACATGTAAATGGAACATAAAATGAATTATACATAATGTAATATCAATAATACTATTTCTTTTCATGTGAAAAAATTGCATTTCTTCCTTCTAGTAAAATGTAAATTATATTTTTTTGCTCATTACATTTTTTCCTCATAATAAAAGGCATTTTTTTTTTACTTTCTGTTTACTTTATATCTCTATATAAAGTTATATAAGATTAAGGTGTAAATTGAAGTATCGTAATTATGACCGACATTAATTTCTTTTGTTATTACTACTTACTACTTTTAATTTGTTAATTTAAATTATTGTTTTACTATTTTTAAATGTAATGTTACGTGACAACATATCTCCCATACTGAGTTGTAGAGCGCCTCTCAATGCAACTAATTTAGATTTAATATAGCATACAAAATTCTATTTTTATAAAATTTAATATATTACCTAAGTTATGAGATTTTCCAGCAATTTAAATTTAATATTTATAACAACTCCTACCAATTTAAATTAGAATTTTTTCTCTCTAAAGATGAGTATAAAGAAATGTAACATAAGGCTTCATGTGAAATTACTAGTAGCAGTTGGGGATTTGCTCTATTGGAAGTTCTCCCTAAAAGAGGCAACTGATTTTTTTTCTAGTAGTAAAGATATAACATTTTGATGCTATTTTGGTTCTTTATTTGCTATTGTACTTGTTTATTTTATTTTTTTAATAATAAATATCAGTTAAATAATAAAAAAATGATAATATATTAGATTTAAACTTTTGACAAATAATATATTTGATTATTTCTTAATGAACAACTAAAAACATATTGTTTTTTCCACATACTTATCACGAGATAGTCACTAAAATTCATGTTTTTGACATTTCTCCTAGCTAATATTACATCATTTTCACAATGATAAATACATGTCTACTTTGAATAATTTGGTTATAAATACATAAAATACAGATATCTATTTCACATAATCTAAATAGGAAACAAAAATGCATCACCAAGTCTATTTCAAAGTCAAACTAATGCCTCTTAATCACCGTCCCAAATGCACTGCTCTTGATATGTGCCGCTCGCATCGGTGTTATCATTTTTATCAAACACACCACAAAAATAATATTTAAACATATAGTTATAGCTCGGCGCATTCCATAACGTGAACATTTCGTATCGGTGCTAACATGTTATAAGTGCGCATCAGTGCATAAGTTTGACACACTGCTATGAAAATTTAAATTTAAATGGTGTGTCATAGGTATTTGTGCACCGATTTTGGTGTGATTGTGTTTTAAAATGCACCAGATCCAGTGCATGACTGTAATTTTGGTGCACTAATGAATTTTTTTTAATTGCAATATTTGTTTCCATATTAATAAATACATTTTTCATTTAATAAAAAAAAATGTATTTTATGTATGAGGATGATGTATTTTATATGTCAGTCATGTAATAGAGATGTCAACAGAGGGAGAAACAATAGGAACAGGAGCAAATAGTCCAACCATGGGAGGCCATAGAGAGGGAGAACACCTAATTGTTTTCCTACAATACACACTCGAGGTGTCTTACCTAGATCTTAGAGGTCCCTTGTTGGGTCCCTATAATACTAGTTGCATCCCTTATTAATATTATTGTGCCCCTATTATCCCCATATTGTTATTACTGTGCCCCATAGAATCCCTCTATTTTTATTTTTGTGGCTTTATATTATTATTGTTAGGTCGGTTGGGTTATATTGTGACTCCTTAGACTCCTATATATAGAAAGGAGGTTTTGTCATTTGAATCATCCAAGAATTGTTCATTTATGTAATGTAAAGGAGGTTTCCCCCTCAAAGAGGCTGAATTCTGAGGTGTTGATCTATCTTTTCTATCTTTTCTTGAGCTGGTTTCATAGCATTTGGTATCAGAGCTTTGGATTCTAGGGTTTCGCTGCTCCAAACAGGTCATCGTGGAATTTTCACTATAATTTTTTTTTTCTGCGATGTTTCAGAAGCTAAAAAGAAAAAACCATTTGAGAAGAAATCAAGCTGAATCTCGGGTCTAAATTTCAGAGCTATTCGCGCTATATTTGCGGAGATATGATCTTAGGAAATTGGTCTTCTTGCAGACTCCTGAATTTCATTCAAAACAGGTGACCTGGGAAAATCGTCATAACTTTCTCTTTGAGAATCTGATTGACATTTCGTAAGAAGGTGCAGAAAGAGGACGGACTGTAGTTTCTTGTATATATTTTTCAGAGCCAAAGGTTGAAACAGTGACTCGTGGCACGTTGTACAAGTTCGCTCTACTGAACTAGTCTATAATCAAGTCACTGTGGGAGATTTTGCATAAATCTTCCTTGGAGAATCCAATTTGGATCAGATTGGTGGAATTGGAAAGAGGACACAGAGGGCTACTGTGGGTCACAATTTCAGAACTGAATGATTTGAAAGTACATAGATACATCAGAGGCAATATCGAGCTCCTACAAAGTGAAAAAAGGTGTGTAGATTCTTTTAAATTTTTGCTTAAGATTGGTTTGAAAATTTATTTTGAAGGAATTCAAAGGGCATTATAGAGCATTATTATCGGTAACGAACGTCCCGAGGAAAGAAAATGCAAACACCTAGTAAGCGACCTGAAAGCCCTAGCATGACTCATGAAGAAGAGGAAGAAATGCTACATGATATATCAAAATCACAAGAACAAGTGCAACAAATGTCACACTCACAAAAGCTAATAGAAGCTAAGATAAATGGCATGGAATCTAAGATAAAGGGTATGGAAGCTAAGATGGATGATTTGAAGATAGATTTGAAGACAGATTTGAAGAGATACATGGCAGATTTGAAGACAGTCATGGCAGATTTGAAGACAGACATGGCAGATTTGAAGACAGATTTGACAAATTTTCTATAAGAAATACTTACTAATGGTGAAAAGGTTGTAAAGGAAACTCATGATGCGAACAAAAGAAATGTCAGTCATGATTTCATAGAATCTAATTTGGGATCAAAGACCCACCATATTCCAAAAATCGATATGAGGAAGTTTGATGGCAAGGATCCCGCAACATGGATATTACAGATGGAGCAATTTTTCGATCTCAATAATGTGCAAAACACACAAAAGGTACGTATTGAAACATTGTATTTAGAACCAAATCAGTTTGTATGGTATCAATGGCTTTGCTCTCGTAAAAAAATTATCACTTGGGAAATTTTTAAGGAAGAATTGACAGCACATTATGAGGATACAAAAAGCAACACTTTTTTTAGCCAATTTATAAGTCTCAAACAAAAGGGTTCAATAATGGAGCACATTGAAGAGTTTCAAAAATTGAACATAAGGGTAAAAAATATTCTAGAAGAGCATAGGATTGATGTGTTCATAGGGTCTTTAAAGGATAATATCCAACATGATGTCCGCCTTTGGGAACCTGATTCATTAGAGAAGGAATTCAGGTTAGCAAGAAAAATGGAAAGAAAAATTATGGCAACTAGGAAGCATACCACTCACAACTATAAAGATGGAAGTGTTGTTGCCCTTAGTCTTCCACAACCTATAAGGTTGACACTACAACAATTGGAAGAAAAAAGAGCAAAAGGGCTTTGTTACAGTTGTGATAGCAAATACACTAAAGGTCATAAGTGTGCTGAGAAGAAATTATTCTACATAGGTTGTGAAGAGGAAGAAGAAAAGGAGAAAGAAAGGTCAAAAGAAGAGGATATACTCTAGGAACAAAGCCTAGATAAAGAAGAAATGAATCCTACCATATCTTGTAATGCATTGGCTGGAATTACCACTCCTCAAACCCTCAAGATAAAAGGACAAATCAAGAAGAAAAAGGTCATAGTGTTGATTGATTCGGGAAGTACCCACAATTTTATTGATTGTAAGGTAGCAAAAGAATTGAATTTCTTCTTATATCCAGCACCAGAGTGTCAAGTGATGGTTGCAAATGGAGGAACAATGAATTGCTCTGGATAGTGCCATAATATCAAGCTATTGATGGGAGAATATGTATTGACTAGCCCAATGCTTTCCATTCCAATGGGAGGTGGTGATGTTTTACTAGGAGTCCAATGGCTACAATCCTTGGGTACAATAGCTTTTAATTTTCAAGAAATTTTCTGTGGAAGGAAAGGAAGTTGAATTAAGGGGTAAACCAGGAAAGATAATCAGCTCGAACAGTATGACAAAGCTTCTAAAAAAGGAACAAAGGGGTGTAATTGCACAATTATGTTCGCTAGATGTTTCCACATTGGAATCATCTATTTCTCCAGATCTCCAAAATGTCTTGAACAATCATTCCAAGGTATTTGAGACTCCCAAAGGTCTCCCACCTATTCGTGATCATGATCATGCTATTCATCTAATTCCAGGAAGTGTTCCTCCAAACATCAGGGCGTACAGATATCCCTATGCCCAAAAGAGTGAAATTGAACGTATGGTTATAGAAATGCTAGAGGCTGGTATAATTCAATCGAGTCAAAGTTCTTTCTCTGCTCCAGTAGTATTATTGCGCAAGAAGGATAGATCATGGCGCATGTGTCCGGATTATAGGGAGCTCAACAAGCTCACTATTAAAGATAAGTTTCCCATTCATGTCATTGATGAATTACTGGATGAATTGCATGGATCAATTTACTTCACTAAGCTGGATCTTCATTCAGGATACCATCAAATTAGAATGAAGACTGAAGACATTCTGAAAACAACATTTAGAACTCATGAGGGTCATTATGAATTTTTGGTCATGCCTTTTGTCCTTACCAATGCACCTTCAATATTTCAAGGTTTGATGAATTCCATTTTCAAACCATTCCTTAGAAAATTTGTGTTAGTATTTTTTGATGATATACTAATCTACAACAAGTCTTGGAAGGATCATTTTGAACATGTTGACAGAGTGCTACAACTATTGGAGGAGAAACAATTATATGCAAAAAGATCGAAATGTTTCTTTGGAGTACAAGAGGTGGAATATCTGGGTCATATTGTATCTCATGAAGGAGTTAAGGTAGACCCTAGCAAAATTAAATCCATTAAGGAATGAAAATCCCCACATCCATAAAGCATCTACAAGGATTTCTCAGGTTGACATGGTATTATCGCAAGTTTGTTAAGAATTATGGGAGAATAGCAGCACCTCTAACAACATTATTGAAGAAAGATGCATTTTCATGGACTCCAAAAGCAACAAAGGCCTTTGAACATCATAAAGAGGTAATGTGAAGCACCGGTCTTAGCTACACCAGACTTCACAAAAACCTTTATTGTGGAATGTGATGCTTTAGGAAATGGAAATACCCATTGCTTTTGAAAGTCGTCCAATCAAGGGAAAGTTTTTACACAAAGCTATTTATGAGAAGGAAATGTTGGCAATACTCCATGCACTTAAGAAATGGCGACCCTACCTAATGGGAAGACACTTCAAGGTAAAAACAAATCATGATAACCTTAAATACTTTTTAGAACAAAGATTATCCTCTGAAGAGCAACAAAAGTGGGTCACAAAGATGTTGGGTTATGACTTTGAAATCATCTACATAAAAGGGAAGCAAAATGTGGTAGCAGATGGACTCTCAGGAAAGGATGAGGACGTGGAAGCATTGTTGTGCGCCGTTTCTATTATCCAACCAGATTGGATAAACGAAGAAAGGGAGGAATAGAAGAATGACAAAGAAGTGTGGGCACTTATTTGAAAGTTACAACAAGATTCCAGTATGTCTAATACATTTAGCTGGCAAAATTATTCTTTATGGTACAAAGATTGCTTATACTTCTATAAGAATTCCCAACTAAAACAAAATATTCTTATGGAATTGCACACTTCTCCCTTAGGAGGGCACTCAGGATTTTTAAAAACTTACCACAGGGTTAAGAAGGAATTTTTTTGGGATGGCCTTAAATCGGATATTCAAAAGTTTGTGGTGTAATGTTTTGTTTGCCAACAAAATAAAGTTGAAACAATTAAGACCTCGGGTCTATTACAACCTTTATCCATTCCAAGCCAACGTTGGGAGGAGGTTTCAATGGATTTTATCACAGTTTTACCCAAGTCTAAGGGAAAGAGTTTCATCATCGTGGTAGTTGACAGACTTACCAAGTATGCACACTTTTGTGCATTATCACATCCATTTAAAGCCAGTACAATATCTACTGCATTTACGGAAACAATTCAAAAGCTACATGGAAACCTAAAGATTATTGTAAGTGACAGAGATCCCATTTTCACTGGGAAATTTTGGACATAATTATTTTCTTGTCTTGGTACTTAGTTAGCTCATAGCTCATCTTATCATCCTCAATCTGATGGGAAAATTGAGATAGTAAACAAATGTTTGGAACGTAATCTTCATTGCTTTGTATATGATAAACAGACACAATGGGTCAAATGGTTGCCTCTGGATGAATGGTGGTATAACACTTCCTTCCATACAGCAACAAAAATGACCCCCATTTATGGCACTTTATGGATATCAGCCACCATCCATCACATCATATTTAAGAGAAAATTCTAACGTTCAAGCAGTGGAACATCACATCGAACATCAACAACAAGTCCTCCAACTCTTAAAGGATAACCTTGTGTTGGCACATAATAGAATGAAATAACAGGCAGATCAACATTGCAGCAAAAGAAGTTTTGATGTAGGTGATTGGGTATTCCTACGACTACAACCATATAAGCAAATGTCCCTCAAGCAAGCTAAGAAGGATAATAAATTATCACCAAAGTATTATGGTCCATACAAGGTGTTGCAAAATATTGGTACTATGGCATACAAATTGGAGCTTCCTGCAGCTTCTCAATTGCACCCAATTTTCCATGTTTCATGTTTAAAGAAGGTTATAGGTGACAAGCTTCCAGTTCAAACAATATTGCCAGAACTTGACGAGGAAGGAAGAATTATATTGGAACCAGAAGAAGTCACAGAAACAAGAACTCGACAGCTACGAAATCGATCAATTTCAGAGTATCTTATCAAGTGGAAGAAATTATCCGTTGAAGATTCCACATGGGAGGATGAGAATTTTATACAGAAGCATCCAGAACTACTCAAGCATTGAGGACAACACTTTTTTGAAGGATAGGGGCATGTTGGATCCCTATAATACTAGTGATTACCCCATTAATATTGTAGTTGCATCCCTTATTAATATTGTTATGCTCCTATTATCCCCATATTTTTATTACTGTGCCCCATAGAATCCCTCTATTGTTATTTTTGTGGCTTTATATTATTATTGTTAGGTCGGCTGGGTTATATTGTGACTCCTTAGAATCCTATATATAGAAAGGAGGTTTTGTCATTCGAATCATCCAAGAATTTTTCATTTATGTAATGTAAAGGAGGTTGCCCCCTCGAAGAGGATGAATTCTAAGGCGTTGATCTATCTTTTCTATCTTTTCTTGAGATGGTTTCATAACATCCCTACTACAAACCACCATGGATTTTAGAAATGGAACTATGAAATTTTTTTACTTTGTTAAATGTTGTTGGTTCAAATGGTAAAACGAGAGTGAAGTTAGAAGGAAATGATTCAGAGAAAATATATCATATTAGGGTTTCATGGGTCTTATCAGTTACACAACAAACATTGTGAAAACTTATAGGCGTACCTTTCATGCCATTGTCGTATCGTACAATTGATGTCATTCAAACTGACGATGTGATGTATATGGATTAGACTCGTGACTTTCAATGAAATGTTATTCATTGATAAATTTGTCATAGAGTTATCACTACATGATGATTTATATTCATTTTGAGCTAAACATGAAGAAAAAACATGTGACTAAACCAATAAGAATCTAAATCGAGACTAAATCTTCAATTTTATTTCTAAATTCACCTTTTTGTTCTCATTTTCCTATTTGAGAGGGGTTGTGACCTTGAATCCTTATTATTATAGATAATGTACAAAATTGGAAATAATTAGTTTTAAGTACTGTAAAAATGCTTCCACTGCAAAAAACGGTGTAAAAACATTTGTGAATTTTACCAATTATATTATAAAATGCCAACAAGATGAATACAAGACAATATAATTGGCGAGATAATGAAAACATAAAAATACAACAATAATATAAATGATGAAATAACACAATTACATATCACTCTCCATTGTCATCACCCTGATTATCTTCCTCAATTTTCATGATAACATTGTTATTCTCAAAAATATGTTTCAATCTAGGGTCATGTCTTGATACGAACCGCCAATCCCTATCCAACAAATATGGGTAAAAATACACTTGGTTGTAGTGTTTTGGGAAAACATAAGCCTCCCTATCTTCATGCCACATCTTTCTAGAGTTGATGGATATCATCCCACTATCGTAATCTTCCTTTACATTATTTCGATCAAAGGTGTCCCAGCACTTGCACCTAAAAATAACACATTGGAATGAAGAGAAGTCCACAAGAAAGATCTATTGTATCTTTATAACGTAACCTAATGTCCCTTGCATTATGTTTTGATCATGGTGGCTAGCACGACTAGATTGGTCGAACTTGAATTCCACTCCAGTTTCTTGTGTCATGCATCCATCACCGACATCCTCCATGTGAAAATGATGTCCATATGCCCACATAGATGCAAACAAATGAACCTATAAAAAAGTGAAAAAATCACAGTGTCATGTGTCTAATAACTCAAACATAATTAAACATATAAAATATATACAGATGTTACAATTGAAAGATGAAGTTTGAAGTTAAAACTTACAGAAAGAGAATATAATTACTGATTTGCTGCACCCAATCCCTATGGTTAGTGCATCCTCTTTCAACCTGTGGGTAATGACTAGATGCATCGTATTTCTCTTTGATTTGATCAACAACCCAAGTATTAGGGCATGTCAATTACATTGTTGGGCATGAGATCCCCCAAGGAACGTTTTGGGGCTTAGAGCCCAGATTTTGGTCACAAATTGTAACTTCGATGTAAAGACTCCGCATTTTATGGGCGCGGAGCATGTAGCTTGCAAATGAGTGATAGGGTTGTCTGCCCTTAATTTTGTAATGTAATGTCGACTGTAGAGATCTACACATGGTCCGCGGACAATGGCATTGTATAATAGAGCAAGGCTCTAAGTGTAAATCAATAATGGCATCTAATCAATTAATGATCATGGAATAGAAGCATATCGGAGTATCTGAAGTGTAAAGTTTAGTTTTGGGTCATAGAGTAGGACAAGGCTTTGCAACTGAGTGCACAGAGGCCTAGTAGTTTGCAGCTGGGTGCACGGACCCCTGCAACCGAATGTAGAAGGCGAGTCGAGTATGTAGTAGTTGGAATCATTAATAAAGAGAAGTTTTATATCATTCCTGTATATTTATTTCATGTTTTCTGCATTGACTATATTGGGTATGAATTGCATTTCTACTATTTATATGATGCGTGAACATATGTGACTATGTTAATTAAGTGAATGTTAGATAAAGTATCTGTTACGCGACGTTAACTAAGATATTTAAGAAGATAAGTAAGATTTGTGGTGTAGATTGGGGAAATAGTGCAGATCACTTCCATAATAGCATGAAAGCACCTCAGTCCCTGGTTAGGGCTACGCGAAAGGCGATTATAATAGATCGTGAAGGTCTCACAGGTTAGCGCAATATGTGAAGTGACCTGCACGAAGGTAGGCACAGTTGGACTAAATCAACACCTCAGACATCTAAAGGGTGCAGAAACTTGGTTCCAGCATCCCCCCATACTGCTTCAGGTGAGACTTCAGTCCACGCTCCGCGGGCTGATGCTGAAAGGGCCAACAGTGTAGGGATTTGTTTGGCTAATTAACTCTGAACTTGGGTCAAGCCCCATCAAGCCAACAAATGGTTCTGTTGCCGAGACTGGAATCTGCATAGAGATGCCTGATGTCGTATCATTGAAATCCAACTAAGAAAGGAAATTGAAGGCTGGTTGGACAGAAGAACTCACAATTTCGTGGCTCAGTAGAACAAGAACCCATGAATCATAAAAGAAGAGTGGTTAAATTGCTACTTGTACATAGAGACCCACGAAATCTTCTTCGTGTATTTCCCTACTGAGCTATATGAGTGGATCGCGGAGCTAGTAAATAGCCAAGGAAGGTGGAAACTCGACAATCCTATTGTGTGGACCCTAGATTTAGTGCAAAGATTGGAAGCATAGGAGGATAATATCACATGCATCATTGATCATTGGCTCGATCAGATTATAGGAGGATTCATTACTGAGTTCGCGGTTGATACCTTAGTCAGCTATAGTGAGGTAGAGTGGCGTTTTATCAAGGGAAAATGAGGTAAGTATGTAAAGTCTTTGAATACTTGGATTAAAATGCTATTGTGTGAAAAGAGGGTTATGTAGTTACCTTGATGTTCGGGGCTACGTGAAGTGGAAAAACTTATAGGAATGAAGGAAATAGGGACTAGAAAATATCCCCTTGATTTCACCTCTGCGAGGGGACAAGGAAAAGCTCATGAAGTTCTTGCCACAAAGTGCAGTCCATTTGATAAGGCAAATAATTCCACGAATACCACCCCCACCTACACCACCACCAGCTTCATCACCATCACCTCCATCTTCACTCGTACCACCTCCGCCACCACCATGATTCAATATGGAAAGCACAATGAAGTTGCCTGTGTTTAAGGGATTGGGAAATGAGGATCCAAACCAATTCTGGTTCATTGTAAAAGATGTATGGGAAGAGCGAGGAGTTACAGATGACAATATAAAGAAAGCGACATTAGTTAGCACCCTGCAAGACCACGCGCTGACCTAGTATATTAAACACTCTAATGATAATCCAAATGTGGGAATTGCGGATATCCAAGTAGCGCTAAACAGAGAATTTAGCAGGCTGAAGTCTGAAGCACAATGGATCATTGGATTCAAAGAGATCATGATGCTACTAGGTGAAACTCCTTGGGAGTTAGATCAGAGACTAAAATGCACGATTCACCAAGCTAATATGAATATGGCGGATGGACAACATCGCAAATGGTTTGTAGCACCGCTAACGCCACATCTAAGGAGTGCGCTATCACAATAGAAGCTAACGACTCAGGCAGAGGCCTTATAGATTGCGATGAGGTTGCATGAGATGCTAATGCAGGATCCTAACTTGAGAGTTCAACAGACCCACGTGCAACTGAAGAATTTATGCCTTGAGATGCAGAGTCTGAAATAGGACAAGATAGCTCGACGAGAAGTGCGCGAAGAGGTGTGGTGTGTAAAATGCAAGGGATAGGGACATGACAAGGACCACTGCCCGGTTTTTTCAAATTACCTCACATGAGGAGTGTCGGTGCCCTTAAGATCAGAAGCACAAGCAGGACCTAGCGCGGCACCTGCTTTGCAGTGCACGATATATTAAATAGCAGGAAAATAGGTCACAGATAATTGTCACTTGTTACAAAAGTACACGCAAAATTCGCAACAGTTGTTATACAATTTTTGTAGGTCAGTGGGACACAATGAGAGCACTTGTAGAAGCTATGAGTTAATTATGGATAAAAATCTCACCTACAGAGTTTAGTCCGAAACGCGACCCCTTGATCAAAATGCAAGAATGGCGCTAATAGGATTTCAGGGGTGCGGACAAGGCTGAGGCGGAGAAGGACCTGGAAGAGGTCGCACATAGTTGATCTACTATAATTACGGAGGGTCAAGACATTATGCCCGCGATTGTACAAATCCAATGCGCCCATCATGTTTGTATTGCAGCTTGTTTGATCACGAGACCAAATATTGTCCTACACTGATAGCTAGGACACACGACAATAGAGAAATACCACCTCCCCCAACTCAGAACCTATAGATGATGAGGTCTGAGCCACGCGAGGAATATCGAAATGTAAATATTGTGCTCCGAAGTGGAATCACGATGTGAGATGACAAAGGCAAACAACCAGAGGATAGTACTTGGTTTCGCAAAGCTCCAGTGAAGGAAGCAAAATTTGATTTGGAGCACACTTGGGAAACCTTCATGGAAGCCAAGAAGAGATTTGCTGAGGCCTCCACTTTAGGAAGAAAAGATAAATTGGAGCCGGAGATGGACCCATCTATGCTCACAATATTCCTGGAGACACGTATGATGCTACTGCGCGACAGTAAGGCGGTAAAAGGGTTACATGAACTCACTAACAGATGCGCTGGGACTGTGCCAGAAGAACCACACGTAGTTAAGAAGATCGGAATACACAAGACAAGAATGGGAAGAGAAATGAGATTAACAGCGCAGATTGGAGAATATGAGATGGATCAAGTTATCCTGGATTTAGTATCGGATGTGAACGTTCTATCGAAGCAGACATGGCAGTGAATGGGGAGACCTACGTTGCAGTGGTCTCCTATTCAACTACGAATGGTGAACCAACAGAAAATAATACCCATGGGGCAATTGCAGGGCATAACTGTGGACATTGAGGGAGAGAGAATGCTAGCAGACTTTGAAGTGATAGAGATTGTTGATGGCAGCAACCCCTACCCCACGCTATTAGGAATTGATTGGGCCACAGACATGAATGGGGAAATTAATTTGAAGAAGCGTAAGATGATTTTTGGAAAGAAGTCACTACGCGTAAATATACCCCTAGACCCTGCCGAAGGATTGTGCTATATGGAGCTAGTGCATGACTATGAAAGTGATGATGATTTAGACTACATCTATAAGCTAACAACGCGAAACCAAGACTGGGTGAATCCCACCGTGGATGGGCGGATCACATGGGAGTGCGAAAGCTCCTGTACTTCGAATTTAGATGAGGAAACAGAGCGATAACAGAATATGTTACATGAGGTGACTGCATTGAATTGTAATATGATGACAAGGTCGCTATGTTGCGTATCGACATAAGTAAGAGACCTGCCTACTTATGATGGCCTAAGTGAGGTAGATACTTTCTTGAATAAATTTGAAAGGTAGGTGCCCGAAAAGCAACATTTCTAGGCCTTGGATTGGGTACTACATGCTATGCTGGCAAGGTGGTGGGGTACGCACAAAGGGATATTTGAAAATTGGCACGAATGTAGGATAATGATGCGCACGCGATTTGGGAAGCGTAGGGTGCAATTGATGGACAAATACAATGGACGAGATGATCCACGCATGAGTCTGGCTACGTGGGTGCAAGCATATGGAAAACAACCTACTTGGCTGCACATGAACTCCACACTGAAGTGTATGATCAATAAGCATGTGTTGTGGGGGTAAATGAGAAAATGGCTCTCAATGTTGGGGAAAAATTATGTAGGAAGAAAAATTGCACATAAGGTTATCCATGCAGAAGCATTCAACAAGGTCTGCAATGTGCTGAACAAGGTATGCAATGCACAATAAAGTGATTGGGACTTGCGCGTACCTACAGTATTATGGGCTTATAGGATGACATGCAAAAAACTAATGGGATAGACACCTTTTAGGATCGACTATGGAGTAGAAACCGTAATGCCTATGGAGTATATCGTGCCTAGTCTGCGCACAACAATACTCATAGGTATGACGGACTGCAGAGCCCTGGAGGAGAGGCTCGCGCAGTTGGAGGAGCTCGAAGAAGAATTATTTTTGGCTAGATTCCACCAGAAATTCCAAAAGAAGCATGAAAAGGTTTGACATGATCGACATATTAAGTTGTGCACCTTCAAGGTGAATGATTTGGTGTTATTGTATGATAATAAGCTCGATAAATTCCCAGGGAATCTCTAAATGCATTGGTTGGGACCGTATGTTATTAAGGAGATCACATATGGTGGCATGGTGTAGTTGGTAAAGTTAAATGGAGAACCCTTCCCAGGAAAAGTCAATGGCAGTCATTTGAAGGCATACACAAGTGGCCCAACCATTTGACTAGCTGTAGGAAGCACAATCTTAGTGCTCCAGGTAGTTGAAAGGAGGCACAAGACTATAAACTACTCTACCCAAGAATTGAGCGATGTTAACACTGTGCATAGTAGCGAAGTGTCACAGGGTCCGCGATAGCGTGAGGGTCGTTGCACCACCGCGCGGGTTGGCTGGAAAGTGACCGTTACAATCACTATTCACAATGTGATGCTTGGCTTGAGACCAAATGGAGCAGGCGGTAGGCAGTGGTTAAGGCGAACTTTATGGACCAAATTCTTGAAAATATTTTACCAAATGATTCAGGAAAGCAGTTTAGCTACAAAAGTTTCTAAACAATGCATCCAGGAAGCACATAAGCCAACTGCTCAGTGCACTACCGATCTTGCAGTAGTCCAGGCAGAGTTGGGAAGTCTTCGCACACAGATCTCTGCACCGACATAGCGACTCGAGGGTGAGTCACGATATTTGTGTTGGGGACCTGTTGGGCACGAGATCCCCCAAGGAAAGTTTTGGGTCTTATAGCCCAGATTTTTGTCACAAATTGTAAATTCGATGTAAAGATTCCACATTTTGTGGGCACAAAGTGCGTAGCTTGTAAATGAGTCATAGGGTTGTCCGCCCTTAATTTTGTAATGTAATGTCGGCTATAGAGATCTACCCATGGTCCGCAGACCATGGGATTGTATAAATAGAGTGAGGCTCTAAGTGTAAATCAATAATGGAATCTAATCAATTAATGATCATGGAATAGAAGCATAACAGAGTATCTGAAATGTAAAGTCTAGTTTTGGGTCATAGGGTAGCAGAAGGCTCTGCAACTGAGTGCACAAACCCCTGCAGCTGAGTGTGTCGGGTGAGTCAAATCTGTAGCAGTTGGAAGCATTAATAAAGAGAAGTTTTATATCATTCCTGTGTATTTATTTCCTATTTTCTGCATTGACTGTATTGGGTATGAATTTCATTTCTACTGTTTATATGATGTGCAAACATATGTGACTGTGTTAATTAAGTGAATGTAAGATAAAGTATATCTTATGTGAAGTTAACTAATATCTTTAAGAAGATAAGTAAGATCTACAGTGTAGATTGGGGAAATAGTGTAGATCATTGCCATAATAGCGTGAAAGCACCCCAAATCCTGGTTAGGGCTACACGAAAGGCAATTATAACATATTACGAAGGTCTCGCAGGCCAGCGTAGTGCACAAAGTGACCTGCATGAAGGTAGGCACAGTTGGACTAAATCAACACCTCAGACATATCAAGGGTGCAAAAACTTGGTTCTAGTACCCCCCCATACTGCTTCGGGTGAGACTTCAGTTCGTGCTCTGCGGGCTGATGCTAAAAGGGCCAGTAGTGTAGGGATTTTTTTGGCTAATTAACTTTGAACCTAGGTCAGGCCCCATCAAGACAACATGCATATTTTTCTTTTAAATGACCAGGACAAGGCACACTTCTACCATTCAACTGTTTGAATTCTTTCCTATCACTATCCCATTTCCTCCTCTTCACTTCGTATAATGTGACCCATGATTGTGTTGCTTCCATATTGTAAAGAATTAATTTGTTCATGTCTTCAACTTCTGAATTCGCTAATGAAATCAAACACACACACACACACACACACACACACACACACACACACACACACACACACACACACACACACATATTATATATGAGATAAAAATATGCATTAATATGAAGTTAAGTGTGAATAGTTACTGTGTATTAATTGTAAAAATGATAAGCCCACACTTACTCTTTATCATGAAACTCTTTCCATTCATTTTAAAAATCTCCCCTTCTCTTTTGTATTCATCCCTTTAATCATCCCAAATCACCACACCTGGTGTGTTGTTGATCTGCTTGATGTATTCACTAGCATAATAGAAATACCCATACAATATATACCCCCATTCCATAGACCCCTCGGGTTTTTCCCTTTGTTGAACAAAATCTTTCAATATCTTCATGTACCTCTCTAAGAAGAACATCCAACGACAAGAAATGACTCCAACTAATTCAACCTCATCTACTAGGTGAATTAGAAGATGAACCTACAAGTCCATGAGGCTCGTTGACAATTCCTTCTCAAACATACAAACCATGTGAGTTATCTCTTGATGCCACCATGTAATGCTAGCCATATGAATCTCCTTTGATATGATCCAACGTAAAAATGTAGATAATTTAGATATGTCATGTCATAGGACTTGGGGGAAGGCATAGTTCACACACCCACACACGCGTAGAGGATAATAACACTGCATAGTAAATAGTACATTATACAAAAATTAGTTATAAAATATCCCATTACATAAAAATAATAAAAATAATAATATCATGTTTTTGACATACGTACTCTTAGAAGGTTCAAATGGTCATGTGATTTCAACCTCAACAAACGGTCTTCCACACTGAAGAAATGTCATAGTGAAGACCCATATAAAGAAGGCACTCTCACACTCATTATTACTTCCTTTTCCAAAGAAATATCATATTTTTTAAAAATCCATGGGACTTCACCTTATTTGAAAGACCAAGAGGGACCATCTTCTCCTCTAGTTCTTGGCCAATGTTTCATTTTAGTTTTTGAAGAGATATGATCTCTCCTAATAGCCAATGTCACTTTATTTCGATGATATGTTCCTCCATAAAGAAGATGAAACCTTTTTAAATATATGGATGGGATCTAGCAAGTGGACAATCTTAAGATGCTCCCAATATGGGAGCTCATAAACGGTAAATTTCCTTTTCATCCTAATGGGAAATTTCTCAACATAAGTGTTGAAGAATTCTACATCATTAAACATAGGCTTCCCATTTAAATACAAAATTTAGGCAAACTCCTTATCATTCTCTCTCTCATATGCTCTAAGCCATTCAACTGGTGTCATTATTGCAGACCTTTGGGTTTTCTCTGGTTTACCATTGAAAGAAGATGTTTCTCTTCTGTAAGGGTTTTCTTCTTGGAGGAATACCTTGGAGGAGTCATACAATGGATTTCATAGGTGGTCAAACCACCTAGGCTTCAGAGAAGGCCCACATCATTTACATCCATGATACCATTTCATTAGAAGACCTACAAAATTATAGTATACAAGTCAATAAGTTAGCGACCATGAAGGTATGAACAATTGTAGAGAATTAAATTAATATGTAAAACAATATTGTTACTAAACAAATCAATAATAATGTAATTTACCACAACAAACTCCTAAGCCTTAATAATCATGTATGGTGTAAGCACATATGACATACAACATAAAACTCCTCTCTATTGCAATGGGTCTTGATACATCATACACATGTATCCCTTCCAATACTTCCTTCAATTCATATACCAATGGTTGTAAGTAGACATCAATATTCTTACTTGTCTTCTACTAGGGACTATGAGAGCCAAAATAAGATGTTCATTCTTCACAGACAACCATGGGGGGTAATCTTATTTATCACTACTATAGGCCAAATAAAATAGTTGTTGTTTTGGAGGGAATATGCGTTGACACCATCCATGGTTATGTTGAGTCGTAGACTTCGTACTTCATCCTTGAATTTTTCAGGCCATGTATCCTCTATATGCTTCATGACTATTGAATCTATTGGGATTCACATAATTCTCGACTCACTTCTGTTTGAGGCATGCCATCATTGCAACATAGCTAATTCATTGCAACAAAAGAGTCTTTGAATCCTTTGGATTATAGACATGTGCCTCAATATCTTATGAGGAGGACCATGTAATTTATGTATTTTTTGAATTATGATACTTTTTATGCCCACATATAAGACCTATCTCTTTTTATGCATATTCTCCTCTATATATAATGCAATCATTCATATATGCATGATATGATATGTACTCAACACCCAACATTTTCAACAACTGCTTTGCCTCTTCGCAGCTACCTGAGAAGAAATTATCACTTGAAAGAACCTTATCTTTGAATATCCTGCAGTTGTTGGGGAATATAATTGTACAATGTCAATATTTAACATTCATAAAATCAACCATTTTTAATTTTGATTTTGTGACAAAATATAAGGAACTTGATTGATCATGTAGGTCAATTACCTCAATATTTATGAGACCTACCTACCTACCTTCTTGCAAAATTCCTTTCTCAAAAGCTTAAACCTCTTGTTGGTCACATTGATTCTTGTGTTAAAGGTTCTGCCTCCTTTGTTCAAGAGTGGAGAGATGTTAGATTGGAACCTGGAGATTTGTTGGTTAGTTTTGGTGTCGTATCCTTATTCACCAAAATTCCGATCCAAGATGCCATTGACATCATAAATCTCATCTCCGACAAAGACACTTCCAAGTTAGTTGGTCTTTGCCTCACTTCGACTTTCTTTAGTTTCCAAGGATAATTTTATGAGCAAACTTGTGGTGTTTCCATGGGATCCCCTCTTTCTCCCATCCTCGCTAACTTGTTTATGGAAGATTTTGAGACCAAGGCCTTAGCCACTACTCAATTTTGACCTAAAAAGTGGAAAAGGTTTGTTGATGATACCTGTGTCATCTGGTCTCATGGTCACGAGAAACTAGATTTGTTCCTTAACCACCTTAATTCTTAGTCAAACTCCATCACGTTCACGATGGAAGTTGAGGAAAATGGTTGCCTTCCCTTTCTTGACATTCTCCTTTCTAGGAGGGAAGATGGTTTGTGTTATCACCTAGATTGACCTCAGGCTGAAGGGAGGGAATTGCAAGGTAACCACAAACCAAGCTTAGCCTAGTAGCTAACCCTACCAGGCCGGGAGAGGGCTCTCTCCTTAAGGATATTTTTAAACACATACATGGCAACAACATAATCAAAAAGATAAAACATGAGAATACAATTTTATTAACAAATGATATACATTTATAGTACATGTTGTGACAGTTGGGTTCCACATCCCAAGGTCTCTTGGACTCCTTTTGTCTATTCAGCTTCCACACTAACCCATTGAGGATTAAGTGTCCAACATCCCCCCCCTTAATCTGAAGGGTTATGTATGAGTCCAAGAAGAGAGCTGTAATACAAAATGTGCAAAAATGCATGGCAGCACTAGGCTGAATGTGCTGTCTGAAAGGTTGGTATAAAGGGTGGTGGTTTAAGGATGACCACCAACATTGGAATGCTTAGTGCAGTTCCCAGAACTCTTCCAAAACTGGAAAGAAGCTAAAGTCTTTTGCTAGAGGAAGTGCTCCTATTGTTTTGAAGAGGGAAACCTTCAACCATGAAAGGGAGGTCTCACCCCGCATAAAAGGGAGAACTTCAACCTGAAAAGGGAAGTCTCAACCTGTGATGGTTTAAGGATGACCAACAACTCTGGAATGCTTAATGAAATTCCTGGAACTCTTCCGAAGCTAGCAAGAAGCTAAAGTCTTCTACTAGAGGAAGTGTCCCCAATTTTGTTCCTGGAATTCTTTCCAAAATGGCAAGAAGCTGAAGTCTTCTGCTAGAGGAAGTGTCCCAGATTCTTTGAAGAGGCATTACCAAATGAAGGCATGCTCAGGGGCATCTTCATCTCTGGATACAACTCTAAAATTGGTGTGACAGGTTTGGTTCACGCTCGCTTGATATGGCTTTGAAGCTTGTAGATGACCATCATTTCCCCCCTTGTCAGATACAAGGTGAGATGATGGAGAAAAATCAACTGCAAGACTGTTCAATATTCTGGAACAAGTTTTGACATGTGATTGGAATATCTTCTTGGCTATTGATGTCCATTGCCAAGAAGTGATCCATCCAAGATGAATCTTTGTTCTTGTAGGACATTTGTTTCTGAAGCATCTGTGTGAAGAATGGGTGGTTTTATGACAATGCTTACATGGATGAATATCAAAACAATGATCTTTCAAATGGCCAACTCGGTCACAGTGTTGGCACTTCACAATCTGTTATTGTTGCTGTTGCTGTGGAAGAGGGGCAAAATCTGAAACAGCTGGAGATGAACTGTCATGAAGGAATCCAGGACTCTAAAACTGAATGGGCTTTGAGTAGTATGGAATATGAAAGGACACATCCTTGTCATATCCAATACTAGTTTTGTGCTTGTTGTGGACAAGATGTTCCCAAGTTCTAATGATGGGATTGGGATGTGCAGAATGAACTTCTGCATCTGCATGTAACCTTGCTGCTTTATGGGATTCTGTTTCAATCTTCTGAATAGAGACAGGTTTAGAATGACTTCTCTATTTTAATTCTTCTTGCTGTAGCTGAGATTCAAGCTGCAAAAAATCATTTTTCTCTTATGCATTTCGTAGACAGACTTGAATGTATGTGAGAGAAACTTTGCTGATTTTTAATGTATCATGAGTAGTAGACAATATCAGAGTTTTGAGGAACTCTAATACTTCACTGCTTCTGGCCATTTTTTTTTAATGTCAAAATTACACCTTAAAAACTAATCACAACTGCTACTCAATGCAGAAAAGTAATACCCACTAGCAATATCCTTTATAAATGTGTAGCATATGATCAGTGTGCAACCAACAAGCACCAACTACAATCCCTTACCTAAAATAAGAGTTTACTCATGACTAACACTATTTTCTGACAATACAACCGACTAAACGTTTCTCCACAAAAGATTACTTTTATTTGTCAAAACAATCATTGCCTTTATACAGCCCACCAAAATCTTATGCAGCAATCGAATCAAAGAATCAATGCATATATATGTAGACAAAAACTATAATGAGTTTTAAATATAATGCCACACCGGGGCAACAATAACTGCAAACTTGCTTGGATCCTTCAAATACTCCTTCACTTTCAAAGTAGAAATGATGGCTATCAAAACTTCAACAACTATAGCACCATGTCATGGATAGGACATGAATGCTCATATATAAATGCTTTGACTAGGGTATGAGAAAATATTCTCTGATCTTGCCACTTCTTCAAAGAAAACAATTTGCCCTCAATGATAATAAGGGTTCTTTGCCAAGAAAAATTCACTTTGGCTATCACAACCTATCATTATAGCTCACTGTACCAACCCCATACTTGAACACAATGTTTTCAACCAAACGACTTCCTTGCTTGCATGAGTGGTTGCCATGTATTCTGCCTCTGTAGTTGAAACTACCACCACCGACTATCTCTTATTCATCCAACTAACTACACCTCTAAATAAGTTAAACAAACACCCACTTGCAGATATTCTCTGATCCAGATATCCAACCTAGTCTACATCAACAAATCCATGGATATCCAAAATGCCATCCAATCCCGGTCTTCCTTGGTAGCACAAACCATAATCACTAGTGCCACACAAATACCTGAAAACTTGCTTCACTGCTATCTAATGCTCCTTACCTAGTTTTTACATAAACCAGCTCAATACTCCCACTGCATGTTAAATTTCTAGCCTAGTATAGATCATTGCATACATTAGGCTGTCGACTACACTTGCATATGGAACACGAGACATGTCCTCTTCCTATTCTTATGTCTTGGGACACTGCTGAATAGATATCTTTACACCTACAAGAATATGAACCTTCACCACTTTACTATCCTACATATTAAACCTCTTGAAAATTATCTCGACATAATTCCTCTAATTTAACCAGAGCTTCCTCTTTTCCCGATCTCATTTAATTTCCATGCCCAAAATATAGTTTGCAGCACCAAGACCTTTCATATCAATTTTGGAGGACAATTGGGACTTTGATTCTTAGATAAGTTCTTTTTTATTTCCAATCAGCAACATATCATCCATATAAAAGACAAAACAAATAACATGTCACTAATTAATTTAAAATACACACAATGATCTTCTTTGCTTCTAGTGAAGACAAGTCCACGTAAAAATGTATCAAATTTCTGGTACCACATCCTTGGTGACTGTTGTAACCCATACATAGACTTTTTTAACCTGCATACTAGTTCTCTCTTACCCTTCACCGCAAAGGCTTCAATTTTCTTCATGTATATCTCTTCTTCTAGATCCCTGTGAAGAAATGTTGTCTTCACATCCATATTTTCTACCTCACAATCAAAATAAGTAGCAATAGATAAAAGTAATCTTATAGAAGCTACCTTGGCAACAAGAAAAAAGTTATTCCCAAAATTAATTCTCGACAACTGGGAATAACCTTTCGCTACCAACCGAGCTTTGTATTTCTCCACCTTTTCTTCTACATTCATATTCTTCTTAAACACCTGTTTGATGCCAATGAGTTTCCTTCTAGTCGACAACTCCACTAGATCCTGAGCCTCATTTTTGGGAAAAGATGCCATTTCATCAACCATGACCTCTTTCCAGAGTTTTCCATCCTCTGAATCTACTGCTTCCCTGACAGTTCTGGGATCATCATCAGTAAAAGATAAAGAAAATTTTCAACAGAAAGAAAATGAACTATACGTTTCGGGCTCCCTTGTTTCTCAAACTGATATTCTCACAGTTGGAGTTTGTGGCTCTTCATCTTCTAATTCCTCTTATGCTGTAGAGTCCGATTCCTCTTTCTTTAGCTCAAACTCTATCTTCTTAGGTGCCTTTGGTAGGAATTCATGTTTAATAACATCTTTCACCTCTCTAAACACGACATCGAGGTTGTACACAACCTTCCTTGATTCGTGGTTCCAAAGCTTATAAACTTTTATACCATCCTTATACCCAATAAAGATGCACCTTTTAGATTTACTAACCAAATTGGTTCTTTTCTCCTCTGGAACAGGTACATATAAATCACATCCAAATACCCTCAGATGTGAAAGAGAGGGTTTCTTACAATCCAATACCTCTTGGGGAGTCTTATCATTCAATGTTGATGAAGGTGATCTATTGACCAAGTAATATGCAGTCTCCACCTCCTTTGCCCATAATTCTTGTCATAACTGGACACCACTGAGCATGATTCTTGCCTTTTCCATCAACGTCCTATTCATTATTTCCGCAACTCCATTTTACAAAGGTGTATATGGAGTAGTCTTCTATCTTGCTATACCACACTTCTTACATAACTCTTCAAATTCCTTCTTACAAAATTCTCCACTGTTTTCTGTCCTTGTCACCTTTATCTTCTTCTCTATATGGTTTTTCACCAGAGCCTTAAATTTTTTAAACTTGTCAAAGACTTTATATTTCTTCCTAAGGAAATATATCCATGTATTCCTTGAGAAGTAACTATAAATGATACATAGTACACAAACTTACCCAGTGGTGGAACTGACATAGGTCCAAACACATCATTGTTCCCAATCTCTAATATATGTTTTGCCCTCTTAGCACCAGAGGGGAAACTCACCCGATTCTACTTCCCATATACATAATTTTCAAAGAAATGAAAATCCAGAAAGAAATTAGACATACCTTCTACCATACCATTACCATGAAGTATTCAAAGGCCCTTCTCTCCAATATGTCCAAGCCTTTGATGCCATAGGATGGTATTTTCTCCAGAGACCACTATATTTTCTTCTCCATTTTTAGGAACCACAAAATTGTTGCAACTATCAATAATAGTAGCACCATGAAGCTTGTATAGAGTTCTAATATAAACTCCTCACATCAATACCAGTGCTCCTCAAACCATCTTGCTAGTATCGTTCTCGAACACTATTTTTACACCTGCATCATCCATCTTTCTTACAAAAATCATATTTTTGGCCAATGCAGGAATATGGAGAACACTCGACAGTGTTCTAATCCTTCCACCTTGCAACTTCAACTTGAGTTTTTGATGATCTATTATTCTATCCTTCCTGTCATCCCCTAAGAAGACATGACCACCATCATATTTATCATACTCACAAAACCACTCCCTATGTGGAGTGAAGTGAAAGGATGCACTTGAGTAAATCAACCATGCCTCATGATCCACATGTGTACCTGAAGAAGAAGGCAAGTACACATCCCCACCTTTGTCTGAGGTGGTTTTCACCTTTGCAAGAGGAGCATTATCAAATCCCTTTCCTTTCCCAGGAGCTTTAGATCTACAATATATTTTGAAGTGCCCTTTTTTCATTTTTAGCACACCTTTACAAGTTTTCTTGGAGATTTAGATATCCCTCTAGATTTAGATCTCCCACTCGAGGAATTATTTTTGTTTCTATTCTAGGAATGTCCTCGTACAAACTAGGCATCACCATTCTGGCCCTCCATATTTTTCTGTCTCATCTCCTCTGACAACAAGGATGAGAATATTTCATCAAATTGCAATGCAGTCACATTTCTACCTATTGCAACAACCATGCTATCCCATGACTCTGGTAGAGAACACAACAAACTGATGCACTTATCTTCATCTCAATTTTTTACATGAACATATAACAACTGACTTACCACAATATTAAAGGCGTTCATATTCTATGTCACCGAGTCTCCATCCTTCATCCTCAAGCTATACAACTTTTTCTGTAGGAACAATTTATTCACTAGATATTCATATTGGTACAAAATCCATAACTTGTCCCAAAAATCCCGTGATGAAGATTCCCCTAATACATTCAAAAATAGTGAATCTGAGACACACAATTGTATTGTGCTCTTTTCCTTCCGATCCAACTTTGCCCAACCTTCAGCTGGCATTATTGTTGGTTTAGTACCTAGATCTATTTTGAGCCACTAATCTTTATCCACTAATAGATCCTCCATATTGAGTTTCCACAACTCAAAACTCTTACCATTAAATTTCTCGATCTTTATTTTTCCACTAATCACCATCTTCTTTCAACACAATAATCGATCCCGCAGATATCCCACTGAATAGGGTATACCATAGGCCTGAGAACAACCACTCAGTAGTAAAGGTGTCCCCTTGAAGCCGAAATAACTCTGATACTAAATGTAGGTTTCAACCCCATACATAAATTACTTGCATACAAATTCTAAATACAAAAATAAACAATGGCGAAAGCATAAAACATAAAACAAATATACACAGAGATTTTTTTTTTGGATCCCAAAACTGAGACTATTAGATTGACTTTGTATTATTTTCCTTTCAATGTTATAATGCATATATATACATGCTGAAGCATACATAAACCCCAATCCATTAACCCTGGATTCAAACATAACTATAGTTCCCTTCACTGGATCTACAAAATACCATGGAAAAAAACCATTTTTCCCAAAACCATGTGCGAAATACATTCACAAAGCCATAGGTAGGTTCGCTCACCTAATATAGGGTCCAATTTTTATTTTATTTTTATTTTTGGTGCTGCCTTGGACCCTGTGTAGGGGGGCTACCTTCCCCCTACAAACCCCCCAACAGGTAGGGCTGCCACCCCCCCATGAAACCCTTTTTGTGCCCAACACAATGTACAGGGGAGGCTTCCGTCCCCCTTGTGGACTCCCCGCACGTGGGGTAGTCATTGATAGAATATAACACACACTACTAATTAGTGGATCTCATCCCTTGGAGAATGGACCCCAAACATCCCATTCTTGGCCTATATAGTTACTACAGGTGTGAGGATTGGAAGAGGACTATTGGAAGTAGGCTTATGCTATTACAATAAGGTTGGAAGGCCATTCATTGTAGGAGAGGGTTGGAGATTGTGGGATGGGACTTGCAACATCAAAGCTTCAAGGTTGTAATCTATTCTCGATTTTTATTGATATACAAGCAATTGTTCTTTGTCAATTATGCTTATATTGTTATAATTTGCAGGATTCCTTGATCACCTACATAAGATATGATTGCATATTTATCTATTTTGGTATATGATTAGGTCAATTAGTCCATTTATCTCATATGCTATGTGCTGGATGCTTTGATATCGTGTATGCTTCTATCTATGTGGATCTCCTTTAGGACATCTCGGAGAAGCTGTGGGAAGCAATGAGAATATATCTAAAACATCAAGGAGAAGCGGATGGTCGAAAGATATGAACATGACTTTATTAGGAATGTTGATTTAAACGATAAGTGGCTTCTATCATACTATTGGTTTTAGTCAATTGTAGTCTTAAGAAAGGTAATAGTTGCTAGTTATTTGTTACTAGGTTTCTCTAAAGTCTAGGGAGATCGCTCTTGTCTACAAGAGGGATACATCCACCTAAAAGATCATTGATCAAGGATTGGACTAGAATATGACTGGTTCCAATTGCAAGGTGAAGTAACAATCCATTTTCATTTACCAAGTACTTGCAATATGCTTCTCCTGATAAGAGTTTCCAATGTTTTTGAAATGGAGGAATATTTTTTACATCCGAACTCGATTCTGAATCAAAATCCTACAAATTTGGATACATTTTTATTCAAATTGGAATGGATTAAAGCAAATAAAATTAATTAGATAATCTAAATATAAATAAAATCTAAACTTACTAGAAATGGAAGGGGAGAACTCCGTGAAGGACTTTGATCAACAATGTGGAACGAGATGGATTTTCAAGAATTGGCCATTTGATATTATTGAGATTTTGTCCCTGCATTTGAGAAAAATTTAAAATCAAATTTTGTGTGCATATATAAAATTAATCTCAAGAACCATATAACAACAATTTGAATTTCAATATGGTTTTCAAACCATTTTTCAAGAATAAGGAGACTTTAAGTGGAAAATGTATACTATGAGCTACTATAATTCATGTGGATGCATCCTAAAGGATAATGTTAGATTAATATGCCACTTTATATGAAATTAAAATTCTAGATAACTTTTAAACACAATTCGTACACTTATCAAAACCAAGGGCGCCAGTGCATTTAAATAATACCAGCACTAGGGAATTCAAATAATACCCGCACCGGTTTCCAACACTCCGAAAAAAACATGTTATCATATCATTACTCTTCTACAAAATCGCACCGTTGCGTTTAAAAAATAAGCAACACGTCTATGCACCTATTTCTAGATTTTAAAAAATAAAAATGAATTCAACCAACTCAATGCTCTTATAACAATTAGAACATCGATGGTTTTAAATAGAAACTACAGTATTGCGTTAAAAGATCATTTGCATCCTTTCTGGATTTCAAAAAAAATGTATCATATCAGCGTGTTGAAGAATTTGGCTCCTTGAAAATGTTGGTGTGCTTGTTTTATAAATGCACCGATGCACTCGACTATCGAATGCACCGTTGTGTGGAGAAATTGATTTTTTTTTTTTTCTTTTTCAATTCAATAAGCGAGAAGAAATGGATTTTTCAAAATCTAATTTCATAAAATCTTTTAAATAGTAAAAAATTATTCACCATTTCATTATTTTACCCAAAATTTCAAGGGAGTGATTTGGAAGAGAGACATATGAGGAGCATTGTTTAGTAGAAAAATTATTTGGAGGAACAAACTATTCAGAAGATAAAAAACTGAAAGGTATGGTGATTCACTCAAAAACCTGCATAGTAATAATTTTGTTTTATTGTTTATTTTACTATTAAAAAGTTTTACAATTTCAGTTATGGTTTAATGAAAAAGAGATCATTTGAAAGAGAGACATACTGGGAGCACTATGGAGTTGCAAAATATTCTGGATCTATTGAAAGATCAGAAGTTGAAAGGTATGGTGATTCACTCAAAACCCTAGATATCAAAAATATTAAATTTAACTACTAAAATATTTTACAATTTCTTATTAGATTTATTCACAATTCAAAAAATAAGTACAAACCTTGTATAATAAAAAATTTACTATAAATTTTACTAGTAAATCTTTTTACGATCTATGTTCCTATTAAAATTTAATTAAAATACAGAAAAATTTCAATACTTAAACCCTTGCCTCTTCCTACATAATTTCACCTTAGGGTTTAACTGCCTCTACCACTTGACAAATTAAGGGTTTTGTGTACTTACTATATATAGGTTGTTTTTCATGTAAAGTAGGGGAATCACTTACTGAGTTAGATGCAAATAGTATCATCTCTCTTCATTTATTTTTATTTTTTATAAATGGCTATATGTTATGCGATGCATCATATGTAATATAACACACTAGTGTTCCCTTTGTAATACAACACACTGGCATATTATAATACTTTCGATTCTATCCAAATTTTTCATCATTGCTCCTAGTGTAATGTAACCCACTGGATCACCTCTTCCAAATAGCACCAGTGCATTCATCCTTAACAATTGCACTGTCATAATTTAAAATTACTTTTCCATGAAAGTGCTGAATAATTAAATGTCTGATGCATTTAATGTTATAAACACATTGGTGTGTTAATGCTGATAAATGCACCAGTTACCAGAGCTTTTTTTGGCTAAAAATTGTTTGATTTGTTTTTAAAATATATTTAATGGCTTATGTATTGAATGGTACATGTTATATATTGATAAAAAAATGTCTCAGAAGGTGTCAAGTAACAAAAATATTGATCGACACAATGGTAGCACATAAAAAAAAGTAGAGAAGACAAGCTCTTCATAAATTATTTACAAAATTAATATGTTTTAACTATACGTAAGTTTAAATAATATATATTGGTTGTTATGTGTCATGAGGAGACACAAAATGAACCAGATCGATAAGATTATTTCTAATCTAGGTGCAGAAAAGTGTAAAATCTTGATAGAAAAATTGTAGAATGATGAATCGGGTGAATGAAAAAATACTATTCGATATGAGTTTTTTTTTGAATTATTAATAATATATGTAAGAATATTAGATTACATGTTTCAAAAAATCTATTAATTCATATATGTTTAATGGTCTACAAGGCGCAACAACGAAGGAAAAGATCAATGTCGTTCTAAGAAGAGAAAAATTATAGAACATGTAAATGACGATGAATTTGTCCTTAGCTCATCTGGAGTGGTGCTGGAAGTTAGTGAAAGGGATTTTTTTTTACAAAACTATGAAGGATCTAGTGGAATGAACGTACAGACATACTTTCCAATTACAATACAAAAATCAATTCAATGATTTTAAGAACCAAATTATATATAAACTACAAAAAGTGTTTCCAGCACAATGGTCAATGAGACATGTCAGACTTGCAATAACAAAAACATACAACAACAAAAAAGAATAATTCAAAAGGTAATATTCCTAATTATATAAAATGATTTTCTAGAATTATATGTATATATTACTATAAGCCATTCATTTGTTAATATCAATTTTGTTATATTTAATTTTCATATATCATTATAATAAAAATAGTTCATTACTTTTTTTTTTTTTTCAGGAAGATTATGAAAATCCCAAATGATCAAGACATTGATATGCAAAACATGCTAGTAGGAATGTCCAAAAAGGCATATAAGGAGATGGTAAAAAAAACAGACATAATTTCATGATAGGAGGAGCCATCTCAACAACAACTTGCTTTAAATGTATGTAATCACGATTGACTTTATATGTATAAAAAAATAATTTAGCATTAAATATTGATTTTCAAGTATTTTCTTGAAGAAAGAAAAACAAGATGGATCTCATTCAACACATAAAATAGGATGACAAGGAAGAAAATGGTTGATTTCAAATTTGTGAGTATTTGTTAATATTTCCTTATAACAACTCAAGATTTCATTTTTGTATATTTAAGTTGTTTTAAAACAACCATCCTTGAATGTCTTCAAATAGGTGCTAACATACAAAGAAGAGCCATTGCAAGAATTGATTGACATTGGGGTAAATAATGGTTGTGAGTATATGTTGGAAAATAAAAAATTAATTGTGGAATTTATAAGTATCTATGTTGTTTTAATTATTTGAGTTTATAATTAATAGAGCAAAAAAATCCTTAATATTAAATCTATGAATTATAATGGGGTTTAAAACATGCAGGAAATAGAGTATGGAACTATGCCACCAAAAGACTTGTTGCAACAAGGCACGAGACTTGGTTTTGAAACCATGTGTACAGTTTATGAGTCACTTCTTTGTATGGTACATTACTATTTGATTTACATTGATTTATATTATTTATTTCAATCTTCATTATTCTCACCAATGTATATACACTCATTACACTTTCTTTTATGTTTGTAGATGGAAAAATATCAAGAAGATGGAAGCAATCAATGCAATCAAAAAAACATTCTTGCAAACAACCAAAGTCATGGAAGTAGCTCAAGCACTAACAACAATTCTAGTGAAGAATGATGATCTATTTGGATATCAATGCACCTTGTTGTATTTTTTAAAATAATTGTGTGTGAAAACCAGGGATTTTGTTTAATGTAATTGAAATAGTGTCTCAATTGAAATACAAGGAGTTACCAATAACAATCCCATTTTGTATGAAAAAGAGTCTCTTATTGATATATAATACATTTTAATTTATTCTATTGTGTTATCCAATGTCGTCGTGAAATTTTATACCACTAATTAAATATATGGATGATTAATTATTATAATGAAGAGACACGAAATCTGATAATATAACTAATTAATCCAAACATCATATACAAATGCACTATTCAAATTATAATTTATATGAATATTGTTATAATATATATGTCGATTTTTCGATAAGTAATGAATTTAAAAAATTACAATAATTGCACTATCACAGGTCGATGTTTTTGAAAAAGAGAAAATCTTATTCAAAATATCGTTGTGTTTATAACATAAAAACACACTGGTGTTTTATTTTATATAAAAACACTGTGATGACATGTTTTTGCATGACTGGTTCCTTTTCAGAAAATGACAGCATCGGGGCTTTTATTTCTTCAAGCACTGGTATTGTTTGAGATTAACACCCTAGTTCATTGTAATTCTCAATGCACCAATGTTTTCATTGAACTAGCAACCCAGTGCTAAAAAATATTACTTCCAGCCTGGTGCATTAAGAAAATAAAGAACTCCATTACTTTTGTGTAACCAACACACCAAGGCATTTGTATAATAGATACACATTGACACTAAAAGTTTAAAAAAGCGCACCAGTACAGAAATTAGTTTTTTCGTGCCCTAGTGTCATTCCTTACAAGAACGCCCTGAGGCTATTTGATATAAGAGCACCGGTGTGGTGTATATTTCATGCCGATGTTCTTTGAATTCAAAGCCTCAGTGCTTTTAGGTATGTATGCCATCTGGTGTGTTTATATATTTGGTGCACCGTTGTTGCTTGTTCCATGAAGCGCAAAAAAAAAATCGCTAAAACCTTCGGCCACCCAAATATTTTCAATTGTGATATAGTTCCATTGAAACTTCTGCTATAGCAAACAAATGTTTTTTTGACAATGTTTTCCAGTTTTATAACACTAAAAACCTTCGTTGTAACCTTTGCTAAAAGGCATTTTTGTTGTAGTGTAATATTCTAAATTATAAAAGACTTCTAAATTTTGGCACCTTATTTTGCAATATTTTGATTATGCATGCAAAGTCCATGCCATTGTACCCTTAGACCAACACATTAACAAATTTAAATGAGTGACATTTTAGAGAATTGTAGCTATTAGTTGTAATGTAACAAATTCATGGTATTATATATTTGAAAGAGATCATGAGTGTGAGGGTTGGGTACTTGTTAAGGTTAGTTATTGAACGATAAGAATTTGTATGGAGGAAAAATAAATCAAATATTGAAGTCCCTTATGTGTATTTTAGGAGACACAAGGGTATCATATGACTTATTTTATGAATTATAATGGAAATGAATGTGATGTGATTTCCCTATCGTATTTTGATTGTGTTAATGCTTTCTTGTTTTATGGTTAGGTTATGGCATATTTTGTTTTGCTTAATAATATGCACCTATCTCTATAATGAATATAGATGCCTCAGGTGATATCGTACCCTTCAATAGGGTATTGAAAATGATGACAGTAATGGATAACTATCTTCATTGAATTAAATTTCTAACTTCTATATCTATCAAACTTTCTTCCTCTTTTGGTAGATTGCATGTATGGGATGGTTTGAAAGGGGTTTACTCAAATTAATTTTTCTAGCTTCTTCAATGGCCCTAGAGAATTATTCAAATACTCATTTGCACCAATATTTTTCCAATCATTGAAGTATCTTTACTTTCAATGGAATAGTCCTCAAATTCACCTGAGGCATACTCACTATAGAAGACATCAATGCATGTTCCTATGAATTATTCTCATCTATAACCTTCCATTAAGATTTGACATCTTATACTCTTATTCTAGATAAGTTATCTCAACATGTTCTTCTAGTGTCTCTCTTTCCTCCTTACACTCCTCAAGCACATCCTTTCCTCTCCCCCCCTGGCCCACTACTCTATTTCTATTGCCTAGCATGCCTTCTTCCCTTTTCCTCAAACTATCTCGATATGCCTTTGAAACAGATTCATGTGAATATATTCAACATCTATATCAATATATGATGGATTTATTCTACTCCTTTGGATCCCTTTTTTAATTTCTTTATTTTAATATTCTCTATTTAACATTTTCCTTCATATTTTTCCTTGTACCCCTCAAAAAGGCATATGCTTCCATTATGTGCAGTATCATTCACATCAACCCTTTCTCCATAAACAAAATATTAATCCAAAATAGAAGTGCTTCAAGTAACCTTCTTATTGGCTTTACCTCAAAATCTCTATTTTCCATTTTGAAAGAGCTGTTATAATCAATAACAATCTATACTATGTATCCCTCTTTATCTTGATCCAGCCAATAATAAATTACAGAAAACCATAAGTTATCTAATAGATTGAGTGCCACTTGAGGATTTATTAATCCCAGATTGTCGGTCCTTGACATGTATATTTTTTTTGAATTTTTATTTTCTACTTATCCTTATGTTTATTCCCACAATAAGCTATGAAATTAAACAAATAAAATTCCATGTTTATAAATATATATATACTTTTTCATGCCACCATTTATGGTCCATGTGTAGATTTCATATTTTTGAATGTGCAAACTTGATCTGCTTGGTAAATTAATCTTGCATCTCAAGTTATAAGGTTTTCCACGACATACCTTATTTTCTCCTACAATTTTTTCTTTTGCCTATTTCGGAAATATAACTAGTTATTAGCACTATTATTAAGAAACCATGGGTTCAACACTTGAGCCAACAATTTTTGGTCCAATCATTCACACTACTTGGCTTTTTCATCCAATTATGACTACACTCCATTATACATGAACAATCATGGATTATATGAAACCATACATAGTTAATTTCACCTCTAATACAATTATATACAACCATACAATGTTTTCCTAAAGTTTAGGATACTTTGAAAATTATACACATTGAAAATTATATTTTCCACTCAAGCCTAGATGAATTATTCTACTAATCATTTGAAATAAGTGGAAAAATATTTTCAAAATCATTTTTTTTTCATATTATTCTTTGCATTCTATATCCAACTAATTTATTGATGTTCAATTATAACCTCTCAAATAAAAGTTATAAGCCTTAGAAGTCACTTTTTTCTCTTTCTATTTTCTATATTTTTCTCACTAATGCAATCAATCTTAGTGACCTATTTGTTCCATCTATAGAAAAAACCCAACAAGAACAAAAAAATTGTTTTTATCAAGTTCATAAAATACTTTTGATTATGGACACACAAAAACTTTCTTCTTGGTGATCTAATGCTCCTGTGAGTTCCTACATTAATCTAGAATTATTAACTTTCCTCTAGACCTAAATTTTTTGGCTAAAATCACTCTCTTTTAATTGGAATATAACAAGACAAACTTCACTCGGACAAAGAAGTACAATTTTTTGAGGACATATATTATCAACTAGGAAAGGTTTTCTAGATTTACGATCTTAGGTCTTTTATCCTCCATCAAAAGTCTTAATAACTACCAAATAGTATATTTTCGCTTACTTTTATACTTACATTTCAAACACTTGAAATATAATAAAAACCCTATATAGGTTCCGTCATGTCTACTTTTATTCTACACTATGCAAATTTCATTCCTAATTGAGTCCTCGTCAGTGAGTACCCTCCTACTCTTCGAAAAGTACTATTATCATTTTATAAAATTATAGAGTTGAATAAATAGTCCATCCTCATTAACACTTTTATAATCCTCATAATTATGTATTTGAATGAAAAATTTCATGTTTATCTGAGAACATATACACTTGTTACGGAAAAACAAGACATTTTCTCTTATTTTTTTTAACAAACAAAATCTTCTCTTCACATGGTATAGCATGTGGGTGCTATGTTGTGACACTAGAGTTCACCTAGATTCTATTTGGAACCCATCAATTCTTTCATATCATTTTGTTTGTCCTTGTCATTTTTCCCTTTGTTGCAACAAGTTTTGGCCCATGAATCTTAATTCTTGATGTAATCTTGATGAAGGAGCTCAATTCACTTCAAGGCTAATTGTATATCTGATGGGTACATACAATATTAAATGAAAGGTCATGACACCATACCGTCCACTTGCCAATGGCTAGGTGGATGTGACAAATTAAATTATTGAGGCTATTATCACCAACATTGCCAAATTACACCTCAAGGATTGGGTTGAACAACTCCCTAAAGCTCTATGGGCCTACTAGACTACATGGAGGATGATAACCAGATGCATTTTATATGAATTTGTATATGGAAAGAGAGAACTTTTGCCAATGGAGATAGAAATCCAAACACTTAGAATGGTAATACAACTTGGAATATTTTTCTTGAAAATCAGAAGCAGAGGCTCCTCTCGATTAGCAAGCTAGATGAAATTCGACAACCTTCCTCACACTAGAGATCAATGATACAACATTAGATAGATTTGTAGCACTATAAGTTCATTGAGAAGAAGAAAACTAAAGCTGGGAGACTGAGATTTGTTATTTCATTACAATTTCAAGGATTTCAAAGGAAAGTTCCACATTTAATGGATTAGACCTTATGAGGTTCACACTTTGTGTCACAGACCCAACCCCCTAATCCTTCATTAGGGTTGTGGGGAATCACATTTTTTTAAAACCCGATCCATTAATCATGATTAAGGCTATGGGGTATCAATATTTTTCTTACTTGTTTTATGCTTTGTTAACACAACAATTAGTTCTAACTTCAAGTGCATCCAAGAGACTAAACTTCCTCAGGTAATATCTATGAAATTATAACAAACCAATATTCGAAACTTCTACTAGAGGTAATTTGATATATCTTCTATGTAACCTCCAAGTTAAAATTCTAAAACCTCAGGGAAATAAAGTTATAGCAAAAATACCATGTTGACCTCTTTGAATCCTGTTTCTAGGAGCTTTGAAGATACTTCACCTCCCTAGATCATATCTATGAAATTATAGTGAACAAAGGGTTGAAACTTCTACCAAATGTTCAATGAGATTTCCCCTCATTATGGTAAAATATTTAGCCTCTCAAACCTCTTAGAAAAAATGTTATAGTGATAATGCCAAGACGAACTATTTGAAGAAACATTAAGAAATCTTGACTTCCTTGGATTATATATATGAAAGTATACTGAACCAAGATTTGAAAATTGAACCAGATGTTCAACAAGATTTCCCCTCACTATGATCCAAGTTTCAACCTTTGAAACCTCAAAAGAAAATTTATAGTGAAATTCCCAAGATGGCCCATAAATAACATTTTGGCATCCACCTTTAAACTCCATGATTGACCCAAAAACTCTTCCATAACTTCTTTTTGGCACGTCATATCTCTTTAAATCAAAGGAAAATTTTGGGGTTTATATCTTGTAGATAAAACTAAAGAAAAAGAAGCACACAATTAACATGGAAGGCATGCATGCACACATCTGACCTGGAAATTTGAAAATTTATTAATATGATCTGTATTGTGAAGAAAATATTTCCCACATCAATTCAAATTTATTTACTCAAAGGTTAAGAAAACTTGCTACAAATAAACAATTTCAACTATTTCAATTTGATACATATATTTCCGTAGTAACCAACTTCATTTACCAAGGAAAAAAGTACTTATTTAATTCAGAAAGAGTGAATCTAGACCTAAATAAGGGTGGTCCACTCTCCAACAAACCATAGGAAAGATTATGTTTTAATTTTTTTTATAGCCAACCACCCCCGAGAAATACTTTTGTTTCCTTGAGAGAAAAGTAAAGTTAGGGATTTAGCACACAAATTTCAAACCAGATTTAACATAAAAGTAAAGGCCACTCTCCTTCACACGTAGGAAAAACTCAATGTTGAACCTTTCCATATCTGACTAAGCTCATAGACATTCACTGAAGGACAATGCAGGTTCGCACATCACAAGATTGTACTTCTTTGATCCCTACAGTCTTTCTTCCCTCCCCTCTTCAGTTCCCTAAGTTCCACACAAAAATAGGAAAATTTTGAGTCCTTAGAGCCATCCATTCTAAAGAAAACATCCCACAACACATTCACTTCCCATCACATAAGTTATCACTCAAAACTCTTAAATACTCACAAGGTATAAACCTCTCTCAGTTCTGCCACCAACCCTCTTAGAAATTCAAATTTCTAAGTGAGAGGGAAAAGAACGTATTAAAGAGAAAATGGAATAGGCTGAAAAGCTAAAGAAATAAGAACCTTTTGATTGATCCTCCCTCTTGTTTTTATAATTACACCTTGAATATTCATCTTCCCAACGTCCTGTTAGAAGCTTCTTGGGAAGGTTAACTAAATCAAGGAAATTTTTCCTCTCAAGGCATCATAATTTACTGGATATCAACCTTCCTTTAGTTCTAGAATTTTATTTTTCTAATTAATAAAAATAAACATTAAATCACATCATATGGTTTTAACTTATGACAATGATGTTGATACCCCCAACATTATAAGTTCTCAATTTCATCACAAATTTGGGAAAATATAAGGGGTGTCACACCGTGTATGATAATTCAATCATCAAAATTCATACCATTGATGAAGAGAGAATGTCTTTGATGGTAAATGGAGACATTATTCAGTTATAAAATAGATCCCTATGGAAGGAATATTTTTTGAGAAAAATCAATAATGGATGGATAGATAACAACTTGGGTATTTTGAGTAAGAGAGAGATCCTTTCTGACTGAATCATTCTCGAATCCTATTTTGTTCTTGAAAAACAAACAAACAAAAAAACATAATAAATCCCATGTATAAAACCCTTAAGGGAATAACCTAGGGGAATGTTATGTAAAAACCTGCCTAGGCTAGTGCATGTCGTGCTAACAAAAAAGAGAAAAAAAGTCAAATAATGACCCTTCTACTAATGAGACTAATCTTTGAATTACTAATAACTTGTTTTCCATGACATGTAGGGAAGAATGTTGCCATTTCTATATCTTGACTTCTACAAATCTATTGCTACAACTCAAGTATTATAACTCCATTGCTACAACTCAATCTTTGCAACTCCTTTGATACAATTTTATTGTTGCTACAATTCCAGTGATCCATTTGGATGGGAAAAAACACTTGCTATGAACCATGATCATATCAGACTGAAATTATGGCTCAATGGTTGAAGTGCTATAAATTTGGGATGTTGCAACTCCAAGGTGTTGCAACTCAGGACGTGCTGCAAGTATTATGATAATAAATAGTACATCTACGTTTTTGGGGCCAACACCATAGTGCAATGGACATATGGGAATTTCCACAAACATGGAAGGAAGTGACCATTCACGATAAGTTAGATGGTATGCTTCCAAATCGTATAATGAATGACGCTGTTTTTGCATAACCCGACATTACCAATGATTTGATAACGTGCATTAATTGTCACCACCATAATCCTATGACATAATTCCACCATCTAAAAAACATCCCCTTTCCATAATTAGAAACCTCAACTACCAACCCCTTCCTTTCTTGTAGTCATAGAAAAATTGAGCTCTAGGGAGAAAGAAATACTGGAGGCTCATTGAATCAAAGGGATCCCATGAGGACTCTACCACTACAAGCACATTACCACATTTGGGTTATTTTGGATGGCTTAAGTATGTTTATAGGCCACAGGGGTACAAAAATGATGTAACTCTAGATTTCACTTTGAGTTTTAGAGAAAATATGTCTATGGTAGGAGGGATAGCAGTGTAGGTGAATGAATACATGTTGATTGAAGTTATAGGGTTGCCTAAAATTGTGGACTGATGGTACAACATAAGGAGGCTAAAACCAAAAAATTATGGAGCAATTTTTTAAGCCTAGAGAGGTTTTAGTCAAGAAACACACTCAGTTTTATTGTAAATCACTCCCAGATCCATGGGGAGATATAGGCATAGTAATGTGATAGAGATCGATTATGAGGTCTAAAAAATTAATTCTCTATGGGAATTCAATCTTGGAGCTATTACTTTTGGGCCCACAAAATGGTTGATCTTAGTTGTTGTAGTAATCAAATCACCACCACATTCTCGTACATCCTTCTGGATCTCATTGTAAAACCCCAAAGTTTCCACTGCGAGGGTCAGTTACAATTAGTCAAATCCCTATATGCTATAATCATGTGTCAGGGAAAGAGGGTAAGCCTTATCTCATATTGGCGTCAAGATTCTCTTATTCTTCGCCCATCTCTATATTACCTTGGACTCTCAAGATCATCAACTATCACCCTCATATCCCAATATTGAGATTGAATCTCAGTCGCAACTCCACTGCAATTAATGTGAAATTTCCCATTCATTGGGTCTATTAATCAACGAGACCTCTTCCCACTCGTTGACATTATTGAACCTTTTAAAATTTCCATGTGGGTAGTGGTGGTAGACTAGTGATGATAATTGTTGTAGGAATGTTCATCTATCAAACTCGTTAAGTGACAAAAATACCAATGACAATGAAGACAATGAAGATTTAGGTGGTAGAGCACTCGATGGTGGGGCAATGGATGGTAAATGTAGATGAGGAAGGGTTTGTCACTTGATGATTCTATCTTTCCAACTTGATTATGATGAGTTAGCATTTCTCAATCATTGACCTACAACTCTTTCTACTCTCACCTCTCTCCATAAACACAATTTCAAATTCATGTATTTAACAATTTTTTCACACAAAATGACAATGATAAATATACACAAAAGACATTATTTCATTAAATATATCTTTATTACATATTACATGAACTATGATGGCCTAAACACCCTCAGCCTAAATTTACATTGTATTGACCTTTGAATAGTACACTTGACCTACAAAAAATATAAGAAGTGAAAAATATGCGAGATATATCACAGAAAATAACATAATGAGATGCCAAAATTAGAAATATGTTATTAAGATCTATATAAATATTGTTTACTTGCTTCTTCAAGGGGATAACCTCTAGTAGAGTAGAGATCAATTACACAACACAAGACAATGCTTTCCTTACTATATTTGAAATTATATAGTTTCTTGAGACCCAAAACCCTAACTATTCGTGGTCCCTTATATAATGCGGGTTAACAACTTTATTTATTAATATGGACTGTTATAATTAATAGTGGTCCTTTTTTTAGAATGTGGGTCAACCACTTACAATGCTTATAGGATTGATTTATTAAACTAACTAATCACGACTCTTATGATGCCCTTTGGGCTTATTAAATTAATAAAGGGGTTAGGTTCGAACCCTAACATACCCTCCTTCTTCAGAAATAAACTTGTCCTCAAGGGTGAAGATGTGTATTTTTTTGAAGAATAGTTCTTAGTTCCCATGTCACCTCTTCTGGTAAGGTGTCTTTCCACTTGATGAGGAATTTCTTGATGGTATAGTCACGAAGATGTTATTCTCATAAATCTAGGACCTTTTCTGGTTAGAGCCAAATAGAGCTTTCCTCATCCAATTAAGGCATGAGGGTACGAACCTTAAAATTGTGCCCCATGACTTTATTGTGACAGGAGAAATGGAAGACGGGGTGGATTTTGGAAGTGGTCATAAATGCTAGTTTTCTAGCGACAGAGCCAATATGTTGAACAATTTGATAAGGCCCATAAAATTTTGTAGCGACTTTTTGAATCCCTTTTCTTTGATAGATGTTTTCTTATAAGGATGGAATTGAAGAAAAAATTGGTAAACCACTTTGAAAAGACCTTTCTTAGTGATGTTTGTCAACTTGTTTCTTCATCCAATTTTATGCTTGGTTGAGATTATTTTTCAGAAGAGTGAGAGTGGAGGCTCAGTTCTAAAGCAGCTTATCAAATATTTGTACTTTGGAAGATCTTGGAGGATAAGAAGTTGGTGAAGGTGGGATTTGGCCATACACTACCTCATATGTTGTAATTTTGGTTGCTTCATGATAATTAGTGTTATACGACCATTCAACTAAAGGTAACCACTACACCCATTGATGTTGTATTTATGAAGAAAAGTACCATAGGTAGGTTTCCAAACATTTGTTTACCACTTCCATTTGAACATTTGTTTGGGGCTGATAAGTTGTACTCATTTGGAGTTATGTGATGTGTAGATTGAAAATGTCTTACTAGAAATTATTGGTGAACATGGGATCTTAATCAAACACAATAGAGGTAGGCATGCCATGCAGTTTGAAAATTTGATCTATGAAGACTTGAGCCACCATAATTAGATTAAATGGGTCCAGTAAGGCACAATAATGGGCATATTTGGAGTGTTGATCAATGACCACCATGATTACCAACTTGTTTCCTTATTTAGGGAGACATGCAATGAAGTCTAGTGAGACATTTATCCATGTAGAAGTAGGTAGCAACAAGGGTTGTGTTTTTGCTGCAACAAACACCCTCCAAAATTTTGCATACACTCAAATTTGGAGCCTACTATGGATATTGCGATTAGTCATTCCATAGTGACCACTTCTTGGTCAGCTGATTCTTTTAATCTCCCTTCATGGATCGGAAGTGTCAAAGTCACTTTCACACACATGCTTAGTTTGTAAAAATTTCATGAGCACATTATTTTAAGCAAGCTTGGACAATCATAACACGTTCTATCAAGACTATTCATGTGCGATGTCCAATCCATGTCGACAGTCAGTGTGCATTGACAACGACAATTTCTTACATTATAATTGTGTTTGTACTTCTATTTCAATGAGTTTTGGAAAATGTCGCTCCCACGCACCTTTGTTTTCACGAGTGCCATTTTCAGTTTTTCATCTATCACTTTCACTTTATTTCACTCTAACTAGTATTGCTTTCATGTTATATTTTCTCTGGCATGTGTTACTTTCACTTTCGTTCACATATCACAAAAGTCATTCACACTTTAGCAATTGTCATCTCTTCTACATGTTAGCTATTGCATGATGTATGGATGCCTATTATGGTGGTCTCAAGGGGTTATCTCTATGTGAATGAGTTGGTATAACCATCTAAATGCCAGTCACACTCATTCCCAAAGTTTAAAGCACTATCACACAAGTGTCGTCATGATCAAATGTTGTAAAGTGTATCTTAAGTGTCGCACTTGTCGTAACTTGTTGTAAAGTTGTCACATGGAGGGAAATGCATTGTTCATGTGTCATGGATGATCTATGTTGATTGTGTCATCAAGTTCTCTAAGTGTGTGATCACAATAAAATTTTTATCACTGTTTACATCAATCTCACTGGTCTCACACTTAGCCATTTCTGGAAAGGCTTCCTAACTAAGCAACCTAGCTTCACCTGGTCTCCCTGAATTACGAACTGCGTAGTTTTAGTCCTCTAGTTGTGAAATTCTCACTTGAAATTGTGTAATGTGGGGTTCCTACCTCCCAGGATTGCTGCACTGCATATTCTCTATGCTCAAGCCTCGACCTTGATCTCTGGAATTGTGCAGTCCTTTCTTCTAGCCTGACCCTAACTATGCACTACGTAATCAAAAGCCACAAGCTCATTCCCCGAGCCTATGAAATACACAGTTTTGAAATAACCTAGCCTCCTTTGTCTCCTGAAACTTCACAGTGTGTTCATCTGGTGCCCATCCCATCAAGCTGTCTCATTGAGTTCTAGAATTGCATAATTTTCTTCCCCAGCCCTGCTTGAATGATGCACTACATAGTCTCAAGGGTCAAGCTTCATCCCTAACTAACTGAGCTGCACAATTTCATAGTCACTAAGCCTTTTTCCCAACATGTCATCCAACTCCGGTTCAGTTAATGGATCAATGTGCACCATCTTAGCCTAGGTGTTTATCGAACTGATGTCGCCTTGTCATGAGTGAATTGCAAATACATGAACTCTATCAAGCTATGGCAAGATGATTAAGAAGGAGATGGAGAAGGAGGACATGTTAGAAGACACATATGGATATGAAGAGATAATATGGTCAGTAGGTGAGAAGAAAAAGGAGAATCCAACTCTAATAGAAGATGAAGATGAAGATCCCATGAAATACTCCTCATCTTCAAGTCATAAGGAGGAGGAAGAAGAAGAACATGTATCATATGTTCAAGAAGCCACAAAGAAAGAAGAAAGAAGGAGAACTTGGCACTATCATCATGTAGTCCATGTCATCAATGTCATGTCATGTTCTGTCACAAGTCATCATATGCCACATCATTATTGTGGATTATATAATTACCTATTCGAAATGTATTGTAAAGTGGAAGCCCAAAGGACACCTTTAGAATATGAAGGATTCATATAATTTGAAAAGTCATGGGAAGTCAAATAGTCATGAGGGTTGTGAAAAAGTCACAAGGAAGGTGAAGCATATCCTCTTGGCTATATACACATGCTCATTGTATGAGAAAAGGGCTTTTTCACCCTGTCTCCTCCCGAAAGGCATTAGAGAGATATGCTAGTTCTTTTGAGGTGCAAGGAGTGGCTCCAATACTCTAGTATTTGTGCTAGTAGTATTCATTATATACATGTGTCCTAGAAATTTTACCTAATAATAGAAGCCTTCATGGATGACGCGTTCTTCATGCATGGATTATGGATATTTGTAAGACTATTATATGAATTTTTGTAATTCATGTTTTCTTTCATTTGTAATAAAGTAGATTAACTATTTCAATTATTTTGGTACTTGCCATATTGAGAATGTGTTGTAATCGCTATTATCGATGTTGCATCCTTGTGGACTATTCCACTGGATATTAGATAGATCTTCCTTGTTATATTGGTTGCAATGAATTTCACATTTCTGTGGACTATTCTGCTTGATGTTCTACATATCCTTCTTGTTCATGTGTGTCTGTATTAGGGTGGTACTACTACCTCTCTCTTAGAGGCTCACTTTTCCATCCTTCGTAGTGAAATAAATTTGACACACATATGATTGAACACTCACCAGGCACCACACATTTCTCTCGCTGATAGTTAGTGTTGTTGGGAAAAGTATCCAACACGGAATGCCCCTATCCCACTCTAAGGAGTGATAGTGCCTTAGCAACAAACAAGAAAAAACTATCTGAGTATTCTTCTTTATGAAATGTAAATAGAGGAGAAGGATGTAACTAACCGATGTCTTCCGCTAGTTTGTCGATCCGATCTCTCTCTCTTTTGTTTGCTTCCCACTGCTTGTTCCTTCACTGGCCCAGCTACACCAAGTTCTTGCAAGATCACAAGAAAGGGAAACTACAAAGAGCATAGATTTACATTCATAACTAGTTTAGGATTAGAATAAACTAAATATGCAAATACAACAAAACATCATTGATATACATGCATATAGGAGAAACTCAAATGGTTTTATTGATGAAGAAAATAAAGTTCAGGAAGAGATACAACCAAGTGAGGCCCAATCCAGCATCACCTTCCCAGCAAAAGGAATCTCTCCTTCACCTCCTTTAAAGCAAATCACCCAATAGTTCTAACCTCAAACCAACAGCAATTCTCTGCAAAATACCAATTTCCAGCCTCTGGATCTCATGGAGGAGAGATCCATATATAGATTTTTGGAGAGAGGATGAGTCAGCTTGAGATCTGACTAGTGTCCTCTCCCTCTATCAGTTCTTGATTCCACTTGGAGGTTCTTGCTTCCACTTGGAGATTTGGAACCTCTTACTCATCACTTGTCGAATTCCCTGAGGCAAGTGTCATTTTGGAAGCTTCCTGGGTTTTGACACCTTGAGAAATGAGCTTGCCACATGTCCACTCTCGCTCAGCGCAGGTAGCTAGTGTTGGCTTTGACATTCAGCGTAGGTAGCCAGTGTTGCCCTTGACATTCAGCGTAGGTAGCTAGTGGAGCTACAGAATTGACCCTGAATTGACTTGTTTTGAGCATTTTCTGGTGGAGAACTTCTGGGAACTGCTGTGGTTTGTTAGCATTGTTCCTCTAGGGGTAGGAACAACATGTTTAGGGACTTTGGATCCCTTAGATTATGGAAATTTCATGCTCAATGCTGTAAGGCACAAAAATGTCTATAACAGTTTCCCCCTAAAGTATGAGGCCGTTTATCGGGTGAAATGCTTTATCAGGAGGATCCAAAGTTCATCCAATGCTGGGAGGAGACTTGTAATAAGATACAATACAATACATTATTTTTCATACTTCTTTCATGATATAGTTGAGGCGGGCATTCCCATGCTCAACTTTATAAATTCATTTTCTATACATAGAATAGACAATCGTCTGACGGTAGACTGATAATTTTGAAGAAATTATCATCCTTTGAGTAGGATGATCATCTGCTGCAATGATGTACATGTCAAATGTCTTTATTTTTCCTGAATATATATCTCAGCCCGGATGGATGAAACTAGATCCGGGGTCTTCAAACTCGTTCGATCTTCGCTCTAAGTACAAGTCGATCCATGTGAGAATTGTTCTGAAGTCGAACATGGAAAGACATCGCTTGATTACCGGTCAATGAGGTAAACTGTTAACAAGCGCGAGAGGAATCACCGATAATGATAATGACCCTCAAGGTACTGCTGTACAATTCACGTGGTGTGAATAAAGGACTTGGCGTCGAACACCACGCAAAATCTTTCGGTCGAAGGTCATTGATGTATACCTGTCGCCGGAAGTGAGAAACTTGCCATTGAGGCATGCAAGCTTCAAAGTACTGAAGGGGGTGTTCCTAGATCAACTTCTTGGATTATGAGCTAATGTCGACAAGAAGCAATCCGTCAAAGGAGGGCCTTAATGAATCCCACATGCGTGACACGGAATGGAGCTAATGATTTTGATGGAGGTGAAAACGATCTGTGAAATATGATTCAGGGTGGCGGTCATGAAAGGATGAAGGATAATGTATGGCAGTGGATGGGACACGATTGACTCTTTCTGAACGACTTCTCTTGAACATATGGCGACACTGATGCGATGGATCGGTAGCATTACCCCAAATGTGGATGGTATGGCGAGACCATGGTGATGTGACCGGTGAATGGAACAACCCAACCCGATTGTCGTACGGAGGAAAAGTGTCATGTTCAAGAGCGACTTGCTACCATCAAAGTTTCCTTGAGTTTCTCCCAATTTTTCCCCAGTCATTGCTGACCAGTACCTCTTTATTTTTGTCAAGCTTGAGGAGGATAACATATTCTTGTTCTATAACCTGCCCTTCGGGCAAGCCCATCGCTATGTTTTAACGAGCCTAGCGATAGGGAAACTCGTTCTCGTCTAAAGACAAGTTTGTCGCTATTTAATGCATTTAACGAGTCTAGCGACAAAGACAACTCGGTCCTTTTCATTTTTAGAGAGTCTGAAAAGGTACGTAAAGTCAACTCCAAAAGTCCTTTTTCGTCTTCTAATCCCTTAAGTCCGAAAAAGTATAAAACAATACAGAAGGGATGAGTTTTCGATAGTTTTAACGAGCCGAATAAAACAAGTGCTCGATCTTTTTGTGCAATAATCCCTCAGGTCCAAAAAGATTAAAATCTAGAGGAGGGATAGCACTTCCGGTCGCTTTAACGAGCTGGAAGGCCAAAACTCGGCAATCTTTTCATATTTTACGAGTCAGTTGAAAAGAGATTAAAGAAGACTCGTCTTTTGAGGAACGAGTGATAAACAGGGTTAGCAGCTGATTCCAGGTACAGGTTGGAATTTTCCAATCACGACAGTGTCACAAGGATGGCTAGGTGAAATCACTCTTCGCAGCTGTTCCTCAAAATGGGTAAACAATCAAATGGAGGTGAATGATTGGCCAATGGTAAAGTGGAGGTGACGGTGCAAACACGACCAAGGCTTTAATGGCTGATAAATTTACGATCGCAGTGGTTATTTACCGGATAGTTCATTTCTTAATGAGCTTAAACGCGGAAAAACACTGCTCAATCTTATGTTTATTTTTTAACGAGCATGAACTATGCGCTAAAACTGCTCAGATCTTGCGTTTATTTTTTAACGAGCATGAACTGTGTGCTAAAACTACTCGCGAATCAAGGTGCATGCCCCCCAAGCTTCATTGCATTCAACTTGGTGGTTGGAATGAAGGTTTACCTTTGAGAAATGGGATTTGTTTCATTTTTTAATGAGGTTGACACAGTAAAAGAACCATCCTCAAGACTCCTTGTTTCATTTTTGAACGAGGTTGACACGAGATAAGAACCGTCCTCGGAGCCCACTGTATTTACAGTATTTCTATTAGGGCGATGATCCATGTCGACAAAATGTTTAGGAATCTTCTGAATCCATTAGATATAGAAGATTTTATTTTGTAGGTTTCCACTGTGGCCACTTCCGCCAGATTACTTGGAGGCGGTAGGGAAAAAGTACCCATTAAGGCAGGGTCTTTTAGGAGGCCTACCCCAATATTTTGAAGCGAATGATCGCTTCCATGGATCATTGGGATGCTTCCTGTAGCTTGTGAACTGTTGGGGAGAAATGTTTGTTGGTCGACGATTGTAATTCTTCCTTGAAAGGGAAATGCAATCTTCCTAAAGTAGGTCGACACGACTGCGGCCATGGCATATATCCAGGGCCTTCCCAGTAGGATGTTGTAATCGAGGTTTCCGTCGATTACTTCAACATCAACTTCTACTGTTTTGCCCCCTAGTTCAACTTGCAAGTTACTTAAAATCCCGTATGGAGTGTATGATCGTCCATCAAATGCTTTTAATGTTGTTGACGATCTAGACAAGGGTGGTGAGCCTAAATTTTTCCAGCAACTCATCGACATAATACATGTAGATGTCCCCTCATCAATAATTGTTCGATGAACAGTTTTGTTGAGGGCTTTCACTTGAATAAGGAAAGCTAGTTGAGCTGGTAACTGAGGGTCATATCCTTTATGATCAAAGGCCACAAGATTTGAATCCATTGGGCCAATCCCACCTATTGCTGATAATAAAGCTTGCTCTTGGGAGGGGCAATTTTGCGGTACCTCAAGTGTCGACATAGTGGACGACGATTGAGCCAGGTCCTCTATTATATTATAATTTTGTGCTATTTTTGCACGAGGATTAAATATCGATTTATGTACTACTCCCTTTGGCGACTTTATCATTTGTTTAGGAATGATGGGTGGCACAACTTTGGTCAAAGTTGTCATCGAACTACTAGGTTGTTCATTAGCCTTGTTGTTCGACCGCTTTGGATTCCCGTAATCTTTCTTCCTCGTCAAAGCATCATTTTGCTGCTTTGATATAGACAACATAAGCACTTGGGATCGGGAAGCATTTTGATTAGCAACCAGTTTGCTTCCCGGGTTTGGAAACGGATCAGTCAATACCGCTGAGGTTTTTGAACTCTTAAAGAGTTTCTTAACTTCAGGTATATGTGGACAATCTCTCGTCCAATGATCCTCATTGCATATATGACACCTTGCAGGGGGTTTCCTTTTTCTCCCTTTCTTTTTCTTCTTGCCCCCTGGTTGCTTCAGTTGTTTGCCCTTGTCGATTGACGCGGCATTTACTTCCGAGGCAAGAAGTTCCTCATTTGCATTTTGATTAGAAATCTTACGGGCCTTTTTAGATGTAGCCTTTGTCGATTTCGCGTTTGTCGTGACAATCATGCCATCGTCGGCATGAGAGTCATTGTTTGATTTAGGAGGAGGAGGAATTGAGAATTCCGGTCTAGGGGCATCAGGTATTTTGTCGTAGAGCGTGCCAGACTGAGTATAGACCAAGTCTAGATATTGCGCACGAGCGATAACTTTCTCTTCTGTTACGACTCCCCCTTTGGCCACATCTTCCGTAATGGTAGGAAGTAATGACTTTATAAACCATTCAGCTAACAGCTGGTCGGAAACGTACGTTTTTACCATCCTACGACGACGTCTCCACTCATGTATATGATCAGATATGTGAGTGGCCGTTGTCTGTTTGAAGTTGGTAAGGAGTTCTGTTCCCGTTTCATACCTTATCGGTAATTGAAAATGGGTTAAAAAGGTTGTGGCTAAGGTACTGAAGTTGTCGAACGAAGCTCTAGGCAATTCAATGTACCATTTTGCCGCTGGACCCGTTAACGTCCCCTGAAAGAGGCGAAGTCTTATCGAATCATCATTCAGGGTGTTTGATGAACACCATAGATGGAATGTCATCACATGATTCGACGGATCTTCACCCGGATTTCCATTAAATTTAGGAATATCTGACGGAAGTTTATGCGGAATCGCTGGCCACCAAGGGGCATAAGCAATTGGATCATTCGTCAGCCGGTTTAGATCTGGTAATTCTAGAGTTACTACAAAGGGCAACTGTTGATTCAGGTTAGGTGAAGCATACCCAGGATAATATGGGATCGCCTGAGCAATGGGTCTTTGAAAACCAGCATAATGCTGGCAACTTTGACAAGGTTGATGGGCATAACCATTATAGTATGGTTGCCCATTACTTACAAAGACTTGTTGCTCAGGTCCTTGATATGATTGCTGGAATGGCGGTTGTTGAGATTGAACCAGCTCTGGTTGTTGGACCATTTTCTGTTGACCAATACTGGATGATTGACCAAGATGAGGAGTCACAGTACTTGTTTGAGCCTGAGTCGCTCCAGATAAGGAGGCACTACCCTGAGATTGTGATTGAGTCGTTGAGACAAGAGGCTGTTGTATTGCAACCTGAGAAACTTGGGGTTGACATACAACAAGTGGAGCTTGTACTTGCGACGCATTCACCATAGCAGGTATAGTGTGATTATTCGACACAGGGTGGACTGGTTGCATTGAATATACAACCCCTGGTTGTTGAGGCAGTATTGGTACCCGACCGCTGGATGTAATTCCAGTTTCACCTGAACTTTGTTGTAAACTCCCATATGGTTGTTCTATAGGAGGGAACAATGAAAAAGCATACTGCCCTCCATATGGTGGAAATCCAGTACTTAAAGGGTAGATTGGCCTTTGAAGACACATTGGATCAATTTGTTGAGTTTCAACATAAGAAATACCAGATGATGATCCGGATGAAGAAATAGGAACTAACCATGTCATCGTCCCTGATGGGACTCCGGCTTGCTGTTGATAACTTGCCGGGACAGATGGTATACCGGCGTACATTGTTGGAGTAGCAGCAGGAGGTTCTGCTGCTGCTGTGTCGGATGACACAGTCCTATATGTCGACGGTTGTTCAGACATATTTAGTCTATCCAAAATATTTCCTAGCGATTCTACAAGAACTTTGTGATGAAGGTAGACTAACTTCGAAGATCAACGAGGGAAAGGTGATGATTATTCCGTTTAAAATAAATTTTAACGATGCTTGGACACAACTTGCTTTTTCAATTTTAAAGAGTCGAGAAAAAGCAAAAGATGACTCTAGTCTCCTTCGATGTTTTAACGAGCCCGAAGTGACAAATGCTCGGATGGACTTTTTCTGTTATAGAGTCTGAAAAACGGCCAAAAGAAACTGCTCTGGGGTTCTAGGTAGAGGGTGTGCCAAACTTTTCGCAAAACCGCAGAATACTTTTTAAGGTACGGGCGGTCGACCTTCCTGAATGCTGTGTTCAGTGCATTGCGATCAGTAGGGCGGCCGACACGACTTCCTATGGATAAAGGCTTTATTCCTATAGGGGTCTCCCAATATATACGCGACGGTACGTGGGAGCAAAATCTGTACTGATACTTATCGCTTCACCGTGGAGGAATCACCCAACCACTCGATGGTAAGATATCAGGCTTTACGACGCCGGAACACGTCTCTAGCCTAGATCTCTATGTTGTGCGTTATGTTACAAAGCGTTGTTAAGTTCATTCAATTTATTTTAGGTTGATCTTTTTTAGAAGTTTGCCTTTTTGGATCACCACGAGATGTATGATACAACTCCTAAATGCAGTCTAAAGATGATAAGCAAGCTTTTTATATCTTTTCAACAGATGAAAATCCTAGCTACAAGGGAAAAGAAAGACATCATCTTTTCTCACAGAGCATAGAGCACACAGTAATGCACTTTTCCTAAATCAACATACAAGCTGTCAAAATGCAAATGCACAAATGCATGTATTTCTTTTCTCTTTCTTAATATTGATGTTTATATAAAGAAAGATGTTGTATAACTTTGAATTCGATTTCAAGTGAAAACATAAACAAGTTCCTTTTTCAAAATCAAAAGACACCTTATGATTTACTTGTTTCGACACTAGAAATGCATAAATTCAAACCAAATGACGAAAGTAAAAGCTAAATCAACTGTGAACAACAAACAAACTCACTCCTAAGATCAAAACGACACTTATGACAGGTCTAGATCTAGGGGCCACAGTAAGAGTAGTTTACTTTCGTGATGGGAAACTGCAAATGATGTAACAAATACACAAAGAACAAATACAGTTTCATTATACAACTGAGGCGGAATTGAGGCAAAGAAAAGGGGTTTCAGATAGGTACAGTGACTGATAACAGGCTGAAAAAACAGAGGTGAAATTGAGCAAAAGGAAACAGGGAAACACAGCTGCACAAGGCAAAGACTGTTCAGCGCAGGTCTAACACAGAGGTTTTGACATTCAGCGCAGGTAGCCTTTACGAGACCTGCGTTGAAATGCAGAACCTATTCTCTGGGTCTGCGCTAAAGCAGAAACGAGAATTGGTTCTGGGTTCCGGGTTATAGATTTTAGTCAAATTCACAGTTTTTGGCCAAATAAAAGCTATCAATCAAGTACAATCTAAAGGATGATTCAAAGGAGGATGAAGATCTATCACTAAGAGCTGTTAGAGCACTTGTGGATCAGCTTTTCAAATCATTAACAGGCCCAGTGAATGGACTAGAGTAGCTGCTCTCTACTTTGCATTTGAAAGAGACAAATGCAGTTCGATTCGGCACTCTTTGAGTTTATGAAATGAATAGCAAAAACACAAATAAACCAACAAGATACGATCCCCAGCGGAGTCACCAATTTGTTGTTGGGAAAAGTATCCAACACGGAATGCCCCTATCCCACTCTAAGGAGTGACAGTGGCTTAGCAACAAACAAGACAAAACTATTTGAGTATTCTTCTTTATGAAATGTAAATAGAGGAGAAGGATGTAACTAACCGATGTCTTCCGCTAGTTTGTCGATCCGATCTCTCTCTCTTTTGTTTGCTTCCCGCTGCTTGTTCCTTCACTGGCCCAGCTACACCAAGTTCCTGCAAGATCACAAGAAAGGGAAACTACAAAGAGCATAGATTTAAATTCATAACTAGTTTAGGATTAGAATAAACTAAATATGCAAATACAACAAAACATCATTGATATACATGCATATAGGAGAAACTCAAATGGTTTTATTGATGAAGAAAATAAAGTTCAGGAAGAGATACAACCAAGTGATGCCCAATCCAGCATCACCTTCCCAGCAAAAGGAATCTCTCCTTCACCTCCTTCAAAGCAAATCACCCAATAGTTCTAACCTCAAACCAACAACAATTCTCTGCAAAATACCAATTTCCAGCCTCTGGATCTCATGGAGGAGAGATCCATATATAGATTTTTGGAGAGAGGATGAGTCAGCTTGAGATCTGACTAGTGTCCTCTCCCTCTTTCAGTTCTTGATTCCACTTGGAGGTTCTTGCTTCCACTTGGAGATTTGGAACCTCTTACTCATCACCAATCGAATTCCCTGAGGCAAGTGTCATTTTGGAAGCTTCCTGGGTTTTGACACCTTGAGAAATGAGCTTGCCACATGTCCACTCTCACTCAGCGCAGGTAGCCAGTGTTGGCTTTGACATTCAGCACAGGTAGCCAGTGTCACCCTTGACATTCAGCGTATGTAGCCAGTGGAGCTATTGAATTGACCCTGAATTGACTTGTTTTGAGCATTTTCTGGTGGAGAACTTCTGGGATCTGCTGTGGTTTGTTAGCCTTGTTCCTCTAGGGGTAGGAACAACATGTTTAGGGACTTTGGATCCCTTAGATTATGGACATTTCATGCTCAATGCTGTAAGGCACAAAAATGTCTATAACAGTTAGAGCCGAGGAAAATCTATAATAATACATTGCAACCAGATCAATATTCTGAATGGCGATCCTAATCCAAATGGTGTGAGGTATAATTGGGACTTCATATAAGGGAGATCCCTTGGTTGATGAATTTATAACACCGTCAACAAGTTTTAAGGTTCCTCGTGTCTTCACTATTTCCCCTCTATTGCACTGGTAGACATCACATTTAGCCAGAAATGCAAGAATGTCCTATTTCATCCCTCCCCAAAAGAAAGAGCGATGTTCATGAGCATAATTCTTCTGAAAGCCCGAATGTCCTACAATAGGAGAGGAGTGCATCTCTGCTAGAATGTGTGTTGTGAGAGTGGAGTTAAGGGAGAGAACCACATGATCTTTATATCGAAGAATATTTGCCTACCAAGTGTAACCCACTGGAGGGTTAGGATCCCCTTGTAACCTTTCGATTATATGCGAAAAAGATGGATGGGAAAACCATTCATGATGGGTCTCCTCAATCCAAGATGGTATGGAAAAAGATAGGGATAAGAGGGTGCCATCCTCCTCAAATTTCCAAGATAAAGCATTTGCCACAACATTTTCATGACCTTTATTATAGACTATCTCATAGTCATAGCTAAACATTTTGATAAGCCAATTTTTTTTTTTTGTGGTGAGGATAAACACTACTCCAAGAAATAATTTAGACTATGGTGGTCAGTTTGTATTTGGAAATGCTGTGTATGAAATTATGGATGCCAAGTTTCTATTGCATGTAAAATTGTCATAATTTATTTCTCATGATAAGTGGATTGAAACAAATTCTTGACACTTAATTGTTGCCTTGTGAAGGTGATTGGTTGACCTTCTTGTGTTAAGAATTCTCCAATTCTTGTCTGTGAGGCCTCACATTCGACCACAAAGGGTTTTTTAAAACTTTTGGAGGGAAAAAATTGAGGTGGAACACATGGATTGTTTGAGATCGAAGGAGGTCTATTTAGTTTCTTCTGTCTAGATGAATGCAATTTTCTTTAGAAGGCTCATCAGGGGTTTGGCAATGCATCCATAATTTTTGAAAAAATTGCAATAGCATCCTATGAGACATAAAAATCCCTGTATACTTTTCAAGGTCCAAGGTTGTGGCTAATTTGTGTTGCATGAATCTTTTTGGGGTCCACTCTTACTCTTGCATAATTGAAACATTTTCTAAGTACTCCACCTCTTCCATTCCAAAAGATAAGTTGGACAATTTTACAAATAATTTATTATCCTTTAGAAGTTTCAATACCTGGTCAACATGTTGAAGATGTATCTCCCATGTCTTTTTGTAGATGAGTATATCATCAAAAAATACCAGGAAATTTTTATGAGATAGGTCTTGAGAAGATGATTCATGAGACTTTGCAAGGTGGACAGGCATCACAAAGACCAGAGGACATAATAAAAAATCCATAGTGACCTTCATGGGTTTTGAAAGATGTCTTAGGAATATTTGGTACTTTCATTCTGGTTTTGTGATAGCCTGAATGAAGATCCAACTTGGTAAAGAATTGGGCACCACAGAGCTCATTGAGAAGATAATTAACAATTGGAATAGGAAACTTGTCCTTGATGGTGAGTTTTTTGAGGGCCCTAAAATCGAGACACATGTGCCACTCCCCATGCTTCTTTAAAACCATGACCACTAGGGATGAATAAGGGCTGGAGTTGGGACGAGCCACTCCTAGTTCTAGTACCTCCTTAATAATATTTTCAAGTTCATTATTTCGTGAAAATGGTTACCTATATAGCCATACATTGGGTAGCTGGCTACTTGAAATTAAAGGGATGTTATGATCATGATCACTTCAAGAGGGGGGTAGTTCCTTGGTTTTTTCAAACACCTATTGATGGTGAATCAACACCTTTTTCATATTTGAACGAATATTGGTAGGGATCGATTTAATGGCCTAAATTGCATTGATTTGAGCAACTACCCCATGGTGTCCCTTTTTTAGAATCTTCTCCATTATATGTGAGCTAATGATAATGGGGGTGTCTACCTAGAGCCCATGAGTGTATGAGTTTTCCCATTCTATTTGCAGCTCATATAGAGATATTGGAAGTCACAACCTCATATAGTGTTGAGGACGATGTCACAACCTCCCATTTCAATGGAAAATATGTGTTTTAAGGTAGTAGTTCCCCATCTGGAGCTTTATGTTCTCACAATAGCCTTCACATTTCATGGCCTCCTAATTGGCTATAAGGAGCTAAAAATAGAATGCTTCCCTCACAAAAAATGCATAACCTCAACAGCTTTTTTATGGATAAAATTATGCATATTTCCATTGTTGATGAATACAACCACTAGGTGATGCTTAATAAAACCTCTAATTTGAACCATTTGTGGCGAAGAAATACCCGCTAATGCATGTAAATATATAGTTGTTTCTTGAGGTCGTGTTGTAGAATTGGCTTTAGTATCTTGAGATTTCACTGCATCCTCCTTAGACACTTCACTGGGCTAGGCCTCATTTCCTGAGCTATCTTCAGTTGCATGAGCTTGAAAGAACTTTGGTTCCTTGCATTTGTGTCCTAGGGAATATTTTTCATCACATTAGTAGCACAACACTTGTCTTTGCCTTTCAGCCATTTCCACAGGCAACACCTTCTGCACCTTAAGGTTTTAGGTGTTTCCATTATGACAATTGTGACATGTATTTGATGTGAATGAAGGGCAAATGTATTGGGAAATAATAATAGTTTATGCATCTAAATGTTTGTGGAAATATTCTAACCAAGTACTTGATTGATGCATTCTAACATGTGCCTAGATGGCTTCCTTGAAGACAATGATGAAACATACCATATACAAGGTGTCCATGAGGCCCTCTTTCCTAATGTCCAACTATTTAAATTATGTGATGTAGTCTCAGACTATACTAGTTTGTTTGAGCTTTGTGAGGCAACCCAAAAAGTGAGTGTCACTTTCAAAATGGGCACAAATGACTTTAGAGAACATATTCCAAGTTGGCTTTCTTGCATAGCATTTTTGATTTCATTTCCACCACTGCTAGCATTCTTGGTCAAAATAAAGCGATCCCACTTGTAGTTGGTTTCGTCATCCCAAATATTGTTGACTTGAAAATAATGTTCCATTCCTGCCACCCACACTACTAGTTTAGAACCATTAGATTTGTGCATGTCAATATTGGGTGTCTTATTTCTAGAATATTGGTGATCCCGTTGGAAAGGATGATATCCCTCATATATATGGTGGATAGATTCTCCTTCAGGGTTTCCATCAACATAGTTTCCCTCCCCCATGGGGCCTTTATCCTTGAGGAGCTCTCATATAGGTGTTAGGGAATTTTACATTACAACGTGGATTTTGGTGGGAAGGTTGTCTTCTAGATCTTGTATTATTTTCTAAAGGTTATCCATAGCTTTAGCTCTTGTAATTACCATAAAATGTCATAGGTAAAAATTTTGGGTTACTTAAAATTAGAATCGTTTTGATGGGTGTGAGACCAAGAGTCTGTTGATGCAGGTCACTTAAAATCTCTTTTGAAAAATTTGGGACCGCAAAAAAATGACGCTTATCAGTGGATGGTATCACCACGATTAACTTGTCATCCTGACTTCATTGGGATAGATATCTTGTAAGATGAATTATGGGACAACCATAATTTTTTTCTTAATCTGATAGGAATATTGATCCTAGTTGATTAATAATGTGGCGACCAAAATCTAGAAATATCGATACTAAAAAATGTGTAAGAATTTGGCAATCCCATTGGTTTGTACTATAACGACAAGAACCACAACTTCTAGATACTAAAAAAAATGATATGTTGTTACCGGGAATAGTGTCCACTCGGAGCTGCTATTCCCACTAAGACTAGTAGCTATCTTAGAAACAAACAAGTAAAGACTACTTTCGCTTTCCTTTATGAAAAATATATAAGAGTGGAACAAAGGACACCAAACTTAGTCTTGCGCTTGGTTCCTTGCTTGATTCCTCTCCTTCTTGATAGATCTTTGTCGCTTCTTCTTCGTCTGCCCAGCTTCAAAGAGCACCTCTGGAATCAAAGTAGCATAATGCTATAGAAGAATAGAGATCTATATTCATAAATAACGCAGGACCAGATATGTATTAACCACACAAATGCATATACAATCAAACATACAAGAATGTGGAGGAAAACTTCAATAGCTTTATTAGTATCAAGAATAGCAAGAGGATTACAACCAATTGTTCTAACCTAGCATCATCCTCCAGCAAGAAAGCCCTTCTTCACCTCCAGTAAAGCTTAGATCACCCAACACTATGAAGTTTCACCAGAAAACCAACAACACTTCTCTACAAGATAGAAGATTCCAGCCTTTGGATCTCTATGATGAGGGATCCATATATAGATGATTGTAGGGGTGTGAGTCATCTTCTGGAGTTTTGATTACTGTCCTCTCTCTGATAGTTCTTGATTCCACTTAGAGACTGATGATCTCTTACTCATCCCTGGTCGAAAACAGAGAGGTAAGTGTCAAAGAGGAAGCTTCTGGAAGATTCTATGATCTTCCACCTCGCAAATTGTCTCTGCCATTTGTCCATTCTCGCCCATCGCACCCTACGGAGGGGCCATCCAGTATGCATAGCACCCTTTACACTGGGAAGGTGATATGCATCACACCCTCTACACTGGGTATTCAGTATGGTCCAGTTTTGACCATTTCTGAGAAATGTTTAGTGGAGAACTTCTGGGAGATGATGTAATCAACTGACCTTGTTCCTTTAGGTAGTGAAGCAAAACTTTTAGGGACTTAGGAGCCCTCAGTTTATGGACATTTATGATTGGGGTTGAAGTGCCCAAAAATGTCTATAACAGTTGCTCCCTAAAGCATGAGGTCGTTAATATTTTGATGTCGGGTGAAATGCTTTATCATGAGGATCCGAAGTTTTTTCGAGCTGGGAGGCGACCTGTAATAAGATACAATACAATACATTATCTTCATAATATTTTTCATGATCTAGATAAGGCGGGCATTCCCATGCTCAACTTTATAAATTCATTTTCATGTACATAGGACAGACAATCGTCTGTGTAGCAGACTAATGATTCGGACTCATCATCCTTTGATTTGGATGATCATCTGTTTGGCAATGATGTACATTTGATGTCTTTATATTCTTAAATATATCACAGCCCGGATGGATGAAACTAGAGCCGGGGTCTTCAAAACTCGTTCAATCTTCACTCGGAGTACAAGATCCATGTGAGAAAATTTTGGAGTCGAACATGGAAAGGCATCGCCTAATTACCAGCCAATGATGTAAGTTGTTAACAGGTGCACGAGGAATCACCAATAATGACAATGACCCTCAAGGTACTACAGTACAATTCGCACGGTGTGAAAAAAGGACTTGGCGTCGAACACCACGTAAAATCTCATGGTCAAAGGCCATTAATGTAAACCTGTCGCCGAAAGTGAGAAACTTGCCATTGAGGCATGCAAGTTTCAAAGTACTAAAAGGGTTGTTCCTAGGTCGACTTCTTGGATGAAGAGCTGATGTCGACAAGAAGTGACCCGTCATAGGAGGGCCTTAATGAATCCCACATCTATGACACGAAACGAAGTAAATGATTTTGGAGGTGAAAATGATCTGATGATACAGGGTTCAGGGTGGTGGTCATGAAGGAATGGAGCGTGAATGTTTTGCAGGTGGTGAGACACAGGTGAATTCTCTAAATGATTTCTCTTGAACATATCGACGACACTGATGATGGATTGGTAGCGTTAACCCCAAAGATGGATGGTGTGACAGACCAATGGTGATATGACCAGTGAATGGAGCAACCCAACCCAACTCGGATGCGGAGAGAAAGTGTCATGTTCAAGAGCGACTTGCTACCAATAAAGTTTTTTCAAGTTTTCTTCCCAATTTTCCCTAGTCATTGCTGACAAGTATCTCTTTATTTTTGTCAAGCTTGAGGAGGATAACATATGCTTGTTCTATAATTCACCCTTCGGGCAAACCTGTCACTATATTTTAACGAGCCTAGTGACAGTGAAACTCATTCTCGTCCATTTGGATGAGTTTGTTGCTATTTGGTTTTAACAAGTTTAACGACAAAGATAACTCGGTCATTTTCAATTTTAGAGAGTATGAAAGGGATGGAAAGGAAACTCCAAAGATTATTTTTCGTCATATAATCCCTTAAGTCCGAAGAAGTTTAAAATAATACGAAAGGGATGAATGTTCGGTAATTTTAACGAGCTGAAAAAGACAAGCACTCGATCTTTTTGTGTAATAATCCCTCAAGTCCAAAAAGATTAAAATCTAGAGGAGGGATAACACTCCCGATGACTTTAATGAGCCGGAGAGGCTAATCGCTCGACAATCTTTTCATATTTTACGAGTCAGTTGAAAAGATCTTAAAGGAGACTCGTTTTTCAAGGAACGAGTGATGATTTGGGTAGCAGCTGATTCCAGGCAAGGTTTGGAATTTTCCAATCACAGTAGTGTCACAAGGATGGCTAATAGAATCACTCTTCACAGATGTTCCTCAAAAGGGTAAACAATCAAATGGAGGCGAATGATCGGCTAATAAAAAACAGAGTGGAGGTGATGATGAGAACACGACCAAGGCTCAAAAGCTGCTGATAATGGATTCACAATAGTTATTTACCAGAAAATTGGTTCATTTTTTAATGAGCTTAAACTCTGGGGGAAACATTTGCTCATTGCTTATGTTTATTTTTTAACGAGCTTGAATTTTGCATTAAAACTGCTCGTGCCAGTCATATAATAAGGATATCTCATCTAAGATGCCATTTTTTATGGGGCTTGCACCTTTTAAAGCTTTGCCCCAGATCCTTTCTTTATGCAAGCTAGGATCGCTCTTTGCTTGCATGCAAAAAGTTTTGCATGCCCACAGGTATAGTGAAAAATTACTAGGTTACCATATGAAAGCTCTCCATCCGCGTCATAGACAAAATGCTTCCTTGGCGATGTCTACCGAAATAGACAAAGGTGAGTGGCGCAGTCGCCTCCACTCACATAATTTTGACGAGGGAACCTTATTCCAGTCTAATCCCATTTTTGTAAACAGACGGGTGTGTCAGAATAGTCATATATCCTCCATGGAAACCTACTCTATACCCAAGGTTTTCTTGCCGAAATAGACCAGGGTGCATGCCCCCTGGGTTTTAGTCATATCCTCCTGAATCACTCGTGCTCATCAGGTGGATGTATTGGAGATTGATGAGACATTCCTTGCGTGAAAATACCATTTAGGGATGGCATTTGACTATTTTCTATGTGTGAACCGGGGAATGGCAGTTGGTCTACGAGCTTGACCACTCTGCCTTCATGCAGAAAACACATTACTCTAAAGATTGAGGAGATGACGGTTCCCATGCAATAAATATAGTCACGCCCAAGGAGTAGACTATAATCCAAGGGTCCTTAGACTACCATCACATTCATGTGAATGGTTTTCCTTCTTAAAGTAATGGGCACATTGGGAAGGATCCCTAACGGTCGACTTGTTCCTTTGTCAAAGCCTGTCAGATTTCTCATTTAAGGAAAAAGCGATGGCAAACCAAGCGCTTCCCAAGCAATTGAGGAAAGGATACTCACAGAAGCCCTTTCATCTATGATGGTACCAGCCATGACCATTCTGTAAGTTTGTACAATGATTCTGAATGGTACACTAGCTGGTACATGGGGTCTGCCTAGTAGATTCCAATCGAAGGAAATGACTAGGTTGCTTGGAGGTGGGACCGAATAGATGACTGGATATGACTCTGATGAACTTCCTGCGGTAACGGAACGGGCAGACTGCCCCCAAGTTCATTGGAGTCTGTGTTTACAAAAATAATTTGAACGGTGTTGTTCTCTTTCTCTTCAGTGACAATATCATTCGAAGATGAACCTTCTGAAGGCAAGATTGGGTCAACTTCCGCCTCGACCTTTTGACTTTCATCTGGTATGGATTCAGAGGGTTAATTTTCAATGATAGACGTTTCGGCCGACCATAATGGCGTGCTAGTGAGATTTTCAACCAGTGGTGGACTCGGCAAGAGTTTCTTATATCCAAGAGGGAGCCGTAGCGGTGAAGCAGGATGGTCATCCAAAACTCTTTTAGCTTCATCTAGGAAGGGACAACAGTGGACGGCGTGATCGCCTTCACACAATTTACAAGGAAATTTGCGATTCCTTTTCTGTTCAGAAACTTCACTTTCACTGGTTGATGGTGTACTTTCAACATGATCATCCGAGGTTGATGACACCGGATTGTTCAAGAAAGGAGACCAGTCCCTTAAGATCCAAGGGATGCAAGGACAATCTCGATGATAGTGGTCTCCTTTGCAAATGACACATGGAGATTTAGGTTTAGACGATGCGGTGTGACTATTTTCGCTAGATGACGCATGGTTGCCCCCTTTCGCCTTTGGTTATTTCTTCTTCTTTTCTTTTTTCTCTTTCCGCTTCTTCTTCTTCTCAGTTACTTGATCTTTAGCTTTACCAGCTTCATCAAGTGAAGAGGAAGGAGGAGAGGGAGAAACAGACGAAGTAGAAGGTTTGGGGTAACTCTAGTATCATCTAATTGCTGACTTGACTGTTCAGGGATTACGGTATTCTGAACGATAGAGGTAGAGAAGAGCCATATGGGCGAACCAATCGTCAACCCTGGAAGTGACAATGTGGCTATATGGGGTGCACCAACATCTCCCCAAGAGGATAAAGGACTAGGATTTCCTCCAAGGGGAAACCCTTGGTTGGTAGACTCCATTTTTCTCAACCTAAAGACCAATGAGGGAACTTGTGATGTTATTCTGATTAAAATAAATTTTAGACGCTTTGACACAACTTGTTATTTCAATTTTTAAGAGTCGAGAAAAAACAAAATATGACTCTAGTCGCCTTCGATTTTTAATGAGCCTGAAGTGACAAGTGCTCATATGGACCTTTTCTTTTAAGGAGTCTGAAAAGGAACGAAAGGGACTTCTCTGGAAATCTAGGCCAAGGGGATTACCAAAACAATCGCAAAACTGCAGAATAATTTTTACAGTACGGCAGTCAATCTTCCCGAATGCTGTGTTCAGTGCATTGCGATCCATAGGGTGGCAGACACGGCTTCCTAAGGATAAAGGATATAGCCTATTGTGGTCTCCCAATATATACTCGATGGTACGTGGGAGCACAAGTCTGTACTGGCACTTGTCGTCTCAGAGCGGAGGAATCACCCAACCAAAAATGAAAACAACAGTTACCAGGTTTTACGACGCCGGAATACGTCTCTAGCCTAGACTTCTAGATGTTGTGCGTTAGGTTCCAAAGCATTTTTAGATTTATTAAATTTATTTTATAGTTGATCTTGTTTAAAAATTTTCCTTTTAGGTTCACTGTGTGATGTGTATACAATTCCTAAAATGCAGTCTAAGATGATAAACATCTGTTTAATCTTCTTTTGGCAATGAAAATCCTAGCTACTAAGGAAACAAAATTGATAGTCTTTCAACAAAGAGCACAGAGCACGCACTAAATGCATTGTCCTAAATCAAACCAAGCAATATAAATGCAAATTCACATGCATGTATTTGTTTTCAGCCTTCTTAATGTATAAATGATAAGAAGAATGCTAAGTGCAAATCTGAATTATTTTCAAAGCGACAATACTTAACAAATTTCTTTTCAAAATGAAGTGAAGATAAGGGCGACACTTTGCGATTTCGAAATGAAAACTGTTTTCGACACTTTAAAAACTACTAATTCAAATCATATACAAGAGTAACAGTACAATCGACTATCAAGAACAATGGGATTCTCTTCTATGACTGAAAACGACACTTACGACACTTTCAGATTAAGAAACGACAGTTCGACTACGCTACTTCTTTGCAAAAGAGAACTGAAAATGGCGCACAATACATAAAAAAAATTACAGTTCTTTGCACAATAGAGGTGGAATGATGGAAGAGAAGGGGGTTTTCACAGAGATATATCAACCACAGACAACAAAACTCCTGAATAGAACTACAAGGAGTGAAGAAAAACCAATGTCTGAAGGTAAAATTAACCTTCCCTGACCATCGCACCTGTCACATAGGGAATCCAGTATGCATCTCACCTACTGCACACGGGAAGTACAATGCATACAGACTGCCTTGAAGGGAGGGTACGATGGTACTAGTGCGAGACTTTTAACCAGTCTTTGCTCACAATTTACAGTTCAGTTTAGGGATTTAGGCCAAGTAAGTGATGTTCAGTAAATGTAAATCACGGGGGTTGATCTAAGGAGGTTACTAGAGCCACCACTTAGGGAAATTAGAACGTTTGCAGATCGATTGTTCAATTTATAAACAAAACTCGGAGATAGACTGAAGCGGCATTGATCTACTTTGAATTTGCATAACAAATGCAGTTCGAAGGCTAGCTGGCTTGACTTCAAGCTCCATGTGTAAGTTTATAAAACAAACAAAGATAGACTAACAACCAATCTATTCGCTCCCCAACAAAGTCGCCATTTTGTTACCGGGAATAGTGTCCACTCGGAGCTGCCATTCCCACTAATACTGGTGGCTATCTTAGAAACAAACAAGTAAAGACTACTTTCGCTTTCCTTTATGAAAAATAGATAAGAGTGGAACAAAGGACACCAACCTTAGTCTTGCGCTTGGTTCCTTGCTTGATTCCTCTCCTTCCTGATAGATCTTTGCCACTTCTTCTTTGTCTGCCCAACTTCAAAGAGCACCTGTGGAATCAAAGCAGCATAATACTATCGAAGAACAGATATCTATATTCATAAATAACACATGACCAGATATGTATTAACCACACAAATGCATATACAATCAAACATACAAGAATGTGGAGGGAAACTTGAATAGCTTTATTAATATCAAGAATAGCAAGAGGATTACAACCAATTGCTCTGACCCAACATCATCATCCAGCAAGAAAGCCCTTCTTCACCTCAAGTAAAGCTTAGATCACCCAACACTATGAAGTTTCACCAGAAAACCAACAGCAGTTCTCTACAAGATACAAGATTCCAGCCTCTGGATCTCTGTGATGAGGGATCCATATCTAGATGATTGTAGGGGGTAAGTCATATTCTAGGGTTTTGATTAGTGTCCTCTCTCTGATAGTTCTTGATTCCACTTGGAGACTGATGATCTCTTACTCATCCCTGGTCGAAAACAGAGAGGGAAGTGTCAGAGAGGAAGCTTCTAGAAGATTCTATGATCTTCCAGCTCGCAAACTGTCTCTGCCATCTGTCCATTCTCACCCATCACACCCTACAGAGGGGCCATCCAGTATGCATCACACCCTTTACACTGGGAAGGTGATATGCATCACACCCTTTGCACTGGGTATTCAGTATGGTCCAGTTTTGACCATTTCTAAGCAGTTTTTAGTGGATAACTTCTGGGAGATGATGTAATCAGCTGACCTTGTTCCTTTAGGTAGTGAAGAAACACTTTTAGGGACTTATGAGCCCTCGGTTTATGGACATTTATGATTGGGGTTGCAGTGCCCAAAAATGTCTATAACATATGTACTACAACGATAGAAACCCCAACTACTTAATATGACAAGATTTTATCTGTATTGTAGTGGCAAAAACCTCGAGATTGAAATTTGGCTCTGATACCACTTGTAGTATGCTTGACCTACAAAAAATATCAGAAATGCAAAATATGCCAAATATACAACATAAAATAACACAATTATATGCCAACAATAGAAATATTTTATTAATATTTGCAGAAATAATTTTCACTTTCCTATTTGAGGGGGCAACCTCGAGTAGATCAAATATCAATTACTCAATGCAAGACAATACTTTCCTTACTATCTTCGACATTATATAGTTTCTTACATAATGTGGGTTAACCACTTTATTTATTAACTATGGCCATTTATAACTAAATGTGATCCCTTTTTTATAATGTGGGTCAACCACTTATAATGCTTATAGGATTTATTTAATAAACTACCTAATCATGACTCTTACAAGGCCCCTTGGGCTTATTACATTAATAGAGGGGTTAGGGTTAGACCCTAACACTTTGTCTCTCAATGCCTAAAGTATAACATATATAAATAAATACAATATTATGGATCACTTGAGATCAACGATCCTCTCTACATATGTCTAACTACATACTAGAAACAAAAATTAAATAACAAACCCTATCATTCTACACACAATTCAAGGAATTCATGTTTTCTTACCATGATGCACCTTTTCAAGACTTTGAAATTTTGATAACGACTTGGGGGTTTTATGCTCCTGCATTAGACACTTATGGTCAAAAATATTCATGGTCTCTTGATTACGTGTCATTATTTCTACTTCTCATTAATCTTGAATATTGGTCTTTTTTCTCCTCAAGTATCGTTGAAATTCTCCTCAATATTCAACAATGAGTAGCAACCAAGAATTTATTTGTAAGAAGCATACACACTTGATACCTAATACCTCATTAATATTTCTCCTAAGCTTTACCTTTTGGAATTTGATTCTCTACTCTATAACCTATTGAGCACTCCTTTCTCTAGTATTTTGTACTTCTCACTTCTCTTGATAATTGTACTATTGGCATTACGATGCATGTGTTTTCCTTGATGGAAACACACTTGTAACAGAAAAACTATATGGTAGCTAGATGAATCTACAGGTCATATCAGAGGTGACAAAATGATGGAACAAAATAATGGGTCAAAGGTTTACAAATCAGAATCAAAAGCTTGATACAGGAAATTAGGTGTTTTCCTTGATGTCAACTTACCTGATGCATTGTCCTTGATAACAACCTATTTGATGAATAGACTACTTTATAAATGTATAAACATGATGTGATAGAATGCATGGCAGTTGTGTTTATGAATGTGCCAAAATGTAGGGTAATTCAAAGGAATCAGTTCAAAAATGATACAGTGATGCATGATGGCAACTCACATTGTAACATGTCAATTAAGAGGTAACAGAGTAATGGCACAAAAGAACATGATGATGGGACAAACGATTGCATATCAGAATCATGAAATTGAGGAAAAATAATATTTTAAGTTGTATACATTATTTAACCTAGTTCAAGTCATGCATACACATGGGTAAATAGAATAAACGACGCGTATACGTGTGCACACAGTTTCACAGAAAGAAAAGTTTGTATGGGATGGAAAATTAAGGTAAAAGAAGACCAAGGGTCCATACCATGGTATTAGCCCACAATATTGAGAGGAATAACAATTACTTAATCCTGTCTAAGAATACCATAGGTTCTAAGTGTTATTTTGGTGCATGGTATTGAAAAAGGATCTAAGTATATAAGGAGGAGAAAATAAAAGGGCTACATGTGCAAGTGAAAGGGTTCTTCATAAATACTTCTATTTGAAGTATATTTTGTGTTGTAAGGGCAATGGTTATGATATAGATCTGAAACATCTTGTGAACCCTTGGATACAATGTTGGATCAGGATCATGAGACCTGAAATGACCTATCATTGTATGATTTAAAATTCATAGGCTAGATCTGAGTGCTAACACATGTTTTATCCTTTAAATATTATGATCTATATATATCTGAAGTCTTGAAAATATGTGAAGTTATAAGTCATTATTTGCAGATCTATACACAGGTTCGCCTTGGTGAAGACGTGATCCAGGTGGATGTTGGTGGCCACCCACCAACCCATTTGGACCCCCACAACTGTCTCTTTCAGTCTTTTCAGTTTCCTTAATTGTAGCACAACTTACTATTTTTAGCAGTTTTTCGGGTCCTGAACTTCCGGAGCCGTTTTGAGGCCCTAAACGACGTTTTTTTGGGAATCTGGGGGCAACATGGGTCTATAGACCGATGTTGCCCTTCCCAAAGTGGTAGTGCTCGGATAGATCTTTCTAACGAGCTATTGTACGCGTCAAACGGAGATCGTATGCCAAAGTTACGACCCCGGGAAATTGATGTACCAATTTACCCAAACGGGGCCCACAATTTGGCATTTCATCTTCTAGGGTTAGGTTTCAGGATGTGAAGGGTTTTCCATTGTTTCTCAACAATAAATAGGCCTTCGAGCCTCATTGTAATACAGTTCGGAACAGTTCAGAGGCATGTAGTCGCACATCTCTTCTCAGGGATAAGCTACCATCGCCCTAGCTGGTTTATTTCCATTTCTGGTTGTAAGCATATTTCAGTATTTTCCATTAATGAAATGAAGCATTATTTCCGCTGCATCTCTATGTTTATGGTTATTGCATCTCTGCATTTATGGTTATCTCTGTAATCTATTGCGTTCCTGTTTAAATCCGGATCAGTGGTATCAGAGCGGTCTGCTTTTTCTCTGTTTTTCTTTGCATGTCCCCAACGAGGTCGGGATATAAGGAGTTAGGGCTTGAACTGGTCGAACCTTTGCAAGACCAGCCTCGCAAATCCCGACGGCCTCCCATGGCGGATGAGAAGAAAGACGAGGGGGCAGGAGATCCTATCAAAATCTTGCTCGAAGAAGCGCTCGAGCGGCAAAGGAACGCGATGATGGATAGCTTTGCGCAGATCCTTCAGCGGCTACCCAGAAGTGACGCATCGGCTTCCAGCAGCAACTCTGGAAACGCCACACCGTTCAAGGTACAAGTTAATTTTGAAATCCCCATATTCGAGGGTCAAATAGATGCAGATGCCGTAGATAAATGGTTAAATCTGCTAGATGGGTATTTTTCTGTTCATGAATTTTCAAGTCGGGAAAAGATTGTTTTCGCTCTTCTCAAAGCAGCCCCCCACGTCAAGGACTGGTGGGAAACCTACTGCGAGCAGAAGGATGAAAGTACAGGCTCACTATTTTCAGCCGCACCCACTTGGAATGACTTTCGGGATGCCATCAAGGAGCAGTATTACCCTGTCGGAAGCTATGAGGACAAATACATCAAATGGACCACACTGCGGCAGGGACGAGACCAAGATGTGCCAGAGTTCACAAACATTTTTCATACCCTTCGCACACAGTTGGGTATCAAAGATTCTGAGCTGCATCTAGTACTCAAATACCGTGGCTGCCTGCACAGATACATCCAGGAAGAGATGGTGTTCTTGAACATCTCCTCACTTGGCACAGCATACCGATACGCTGTCAAAATCGAGCAAAAGTTCAAACAGAAGAAGCGAGACTTTGGATCTGCAAATCCGAAGCCCAAAGGACAAAGCCAAGGCGGGGTGACCCAAGACAACCCGTCGAAGCCGCAAGAAAAGAACAACACCACGAAGCCGAAGAAGGACACAGGAAAGTGGTGTGAGTTCCACAAGAGTCCCACTCATAACACAAGTGAGTGTCGGACCAAGCAGTCGCTGGTGGTCGAGTTGAAGGCTTCCGAATCAGATGCATGTTCCGACCCTGAGCCAGAACTCGAGAAGGGGAATGGCAAAGGGAAGCAGATCATTGATGCGGATCCTAGCGCCACTGTTGCCACTGCCAAGATCCAGAAGAATGAACTTGCAGATCCAGAGGAAGGGGAGCGTCTTTTCCACTCACAGATGTGGGTGAAGGGTTCACCGCTGCGATTCATTGTCGACAGTGGTAGCCAAAAGAACCTGGTTTCAGCAGAGGTCGTGAAGCAGTTGGGCCTACCGACTACACCGCACCCGCAGCCGTACAGTATCGGGTGGCTTCACGAAGGACGAGATCTGAAAGTTCGCCAGCAGTGCCGCCTTCCATACAGCATCAAGCCCTTCACCGACGAGGTATTGTGTGATGTTACACCTCTGGATGTTTGTGATGTATCATTAGGCCAACCATACTTGTGGAGGCGACATGCTGTGTATGAGTCCAGGCCTCGCACTGTCATTGTTTCTTTGAATAATTCATTATACAGAATACCAGAGGTAGCCCCACCTACTGCCACATCTTTGATTACTACCAAAAAAGGCAGCAAGCTCATCTCACAGACCAGGAAATTCATCTGTCTGGTTCACTCCAAAAGTAAGGGGAAGATTGTTGCTACATCCATGACCCCTGCAAAGGGTTCCTCTACGCAGCGGCAGCAACAAAGGGATACGGTCATGACAAAACACAGGAACAACTTCTCCTCACCCACAAGGGTACCACATAAGCTTCAAGTGGGCAACAAATTCTGGTTGCATCTGCAGAGAGAACGCCTTACCAGAACCCATCAGAAGCTCAGACCACTCCGACATGGTCCTTACAGCAGTACCAAGGCTATGGGGAACAATTCTTTGGAGCACATCATTCCTCCATTCCTTCGCCTGCACCAAACGTTCAATGTGGACCATCGTCGACCATGCTTCCCACCATCACTGGACACATCAGAGATTGCAGGACAAGTTCAGCAGATGGAGGAACTCAACGCAATGGGGACCATTGCTTCCTAAGGGGGGAGGAATGATCCAGGTGGATGTTGGTGGCCACCCACCAACCCATTTGGACCCCCACAACTGTCTCTTTCAGTCTTTTCAGTTTCCTTAATTGTAGCACAACTTACTATTTTTAGCAGTTTTTCGGGTCCTGAACTTCCGGAGCCGTTTTGAGGCCCTAAACGACGTTTTTTTGGGAATCTGGGGGCAACATGGGTCTATAGACCGATGTTGCCCTTCCCAAAGTGGTAGTGCTCGGATAGATCTTTCTAACGAGCTATTGTACGCGTCAAACGGAGATCGTATGCCAAAGTTACGACCCCGGGAAATTGATGTACCAATTTACCCAAACGGGGCCCACAATTTGGCGTTTCATCTTCTAGGGTTAGGTTTCGGGATGTGAAGGGTTTTCCATTGTTTCTCAACAATAAATAGGCCTTCGAGCCTCATTGTAATACAGTTCGGAACAGTTCAGAGGCATGTAGTCGCACATCTCTTCTCAGGGATAAGCTACCATCGCCCTAGCTGGTTTATTTCCATTTCTGGTTGTAAGCATATTTCAGTATTTTCCATTAATGAAATGAAGCATTATTTCCGCTGCATCTCTATGTTTATGGTTATTGCATCTCTGCATTTATGGTTATCTCTGTAATCTATTGCGTTCCTGTTTAAATCCGGATCAAGACGTGTATACACGTAGATTCGACACTTCCAAGTAGCGTATGTAGAGGAAGGACATGTTGTTTAGAAATGACTGATCCATCTGATTAGTGTTGTTGTTTTACTATTGTTTTTCAATGATGTCTTCATTAGATATGAAGTTAAATTGATTGTAGAAGGAGATTTAGTCTAACTGACTAATTGATTGAGCAAGAAGGGTGATCTTTGTTGCTATCTGTTTAGAACTCTATAATATGATAGTAGATCTTCAAAATGTCTTTGGCTGGTATAGTTTTTGCTTCAGAAATCTTATGATTTTGTATCTTTAGAGGTATACCCAGGTTGGGTTACAGAAAGTGGCGTATACACGCAAAATTTCCTCATTGAAGTGGCATATACATTCTGACATGGTTTTTGAGGTTGCAATTGGTTCTGGTTGTTGCTATAGTGTTTTGAGTTCAGTTCTGTGAACTTGTTATAGTGATCTTACTATTCGAGTTAATTAGTTGAATTTTGATTAAGTGTTGGTTGATTGGGTTCTGAATGAATGGTTGATTCAGTTGTATCAGAAATTGATGATTAAGTGATTCAGTTGTGTCAGAAGTTTCAATGATTGGTTGATTCAAAAATAGAAGATTGGGTTTCAGTTATGTCAGAGATTGATGATTGGGTTTCAATTATTGATTGATTCAGTTGTGTCAAGAGATAAATGAAAATTTTGGATTGATGAGCTATAGTTTGATTTTTTATATAATAGTGTTGTTAATGGTTCTAGTATGAACATTTGATGAAATGTGGCCACAAGTTATGATGTGTTGAAGCAGGTGGATCTAGTCTAAAAGTTTATAAAATGTGGTCCATGGAGGATGTTGAGGGTTTGAGCCTTTAGCAGGGAAGTCGAAGCTTCCTTCCAGTAGTAGTTGGTGATTAGATCAGGGGGTTGTAGCTCCCTTATAGTAGTAGCTGGAGAACGAGTGAAGGTTGTAGCCTTCTGTAGGCCGGTGCCTACATACTTGTAAACATATAACCTAGTACAAGAGCTAGGGGGTTGTAACTCCCTTCCAGTAGAAGCTAAAGAATGAGAGAAGTTTGTAGCCTTCTGTAGGTGGGTTCTTGCATACTGGTATGAGTCTATGCTAGTAAAATATTGTAAATAGATTTTTCTCTATATTAAAAAGAAGACGGAGACGAAAACAACAGGTGGTTTTCTTTTGCGTTGGGTTTCCGTGTTAAATCCTGGTGTTCATGTGTATTTCTTACATGTGATGGTTTATTTTGTTATTACAACACATGGTTTCTATTTATCTAATGTTTGATAAAGTACTAATCCACTGGCTAAAGATAAACATATGACGGATTAACTGAATAGTAAGTGCATTAGATATATGCTAATTGTCTTAAGAACAATCACGTACACACACAGGTTCCCTTCAATAAAGTCGCTTATAGAAATATGAATATGAAATGTAAGAAAATATTTATTTGTAAATAATGATTCACCCACCCCCCCTAGTAGTTTTCCAAACAATTGGTATCAGAGAAGGTCCTTTGGAAAAATATTGATCGCTTGAAGGTGTTATGAAACCAGCTAACAAAAAGATAGAAAATAAGGTGTTATGAATTTAGCCTCTTCAAGGGGGCAACCTCCTTTACATTACATAAATGAACAATTCTTTGATGATACAAATGACAAGACCTCCTTTCTATATATAGGAGTCCAAGGAGTCATAATATAATCAGAGCCGACATAACAATAATGATGTAAGGGCACAATAATAACAATAGTGGGCTTCTATGGGGCACAATAGTAAGAATATGGGGACTACATGGGTACAACAATATAATAAGGGGGCTGTACTAATAACAATAAGGGGTTACACTAGTAGTATAGGGGCCTAACTTGCACCTCTCCTTTAGAAAGTGTTATCCTTAATGCTTGAGTAGTTCTTGATGCTTCTGTAGAATATTCTTGTCTTCCCATCTGGAATCTTCAGCGGGTAAGTTCTTCCACTTGATGAGATACTCTGAAATTGATCGATTTCATAGTTGTCAGGTTCTTGTTTCTGTGACTATTCCAGGTTTCAATATGATTTTTCCTTCCTCTTCAAGTTTTGGCAATATTGTTTGAATTGGGATCTTTTGCAACTTTTGAATGAGTGGCCACACTTCTTCGTCCTTCTTCCATTCATCCCTTTCTTCATTTATCCAATCTAGTTGGATAATAGAAATAGCACAAAACAATGCTTCCACATCCTCATCCTTTCTTGAGAGTGCATCTGCAACAAAATTTTTCTTCCCTTTTCTATGGATGATGTCAAACTCATAACGCAATATATTTGTAACCCATTTTTTCTGTTCTTCTATAGATAATATTTGTTCTAAAAATTATTTAAGACTATCATGATCCATTTTTACCTTGAAGTGTCTTCCCATTCGGTAAGGTAGCCATTTCTTAAGTGCATGTAGTATTTCCAACATTTCCTTCTCATAAATGGCTTGCTTGAGATGTAGCAGTAAAAATACCCAATCACCTACATCAAAAAAAATTTCACTACAATGTTGATCTACTTGTTGTTTTATTCGATTTTGCACCAAAATGGCGTTATCCTTTAAAAGTTGGAGAACTTGTTGTTGATGCTCGATGTGATTTTTCACTGCTTGAACCTTTTTCTTCTTGATATGTCCTTCTATCTTGAGATTTTGAGGAGTGGTAATTTCTTCCAATGCTTTACAAGATAAGGATGGATTCATTTCTTGATGCTCGATGTGATCTTTCACTTCTTGAACATTTTTCTTCTTGATATGTCCTTCTATATTGATAATTTGAGGAGTGGTAATTCTGGCCAATGCATTACAAGATATGGTTGGATTCATTTCTTCTCTCTCGATGTGATCTTTCACTTCTTGATATGTCCTTCTATCTTGAGAGTTTGAGGAGTGGTAATTCTTGCCAATGCTTTACAAGATATGGTTGGATTCATTTCTTCTTTCTCTGGGGTTGGTTCCTCTTGTATATACTCTTCCTTTGATGTTTCTTGATCCTTTTCTTCCTCCTCTTCATAATCTATGTAAAATAATTTCTTCTCAGCACACTTATTACCTTTAGTGCATTTTCTATCACAATTGTAACAAAGCCCTTTTTCTCTTTTATCTTCCAATTGTTGTGGTGTAACCCTTGTAGGCTGTGGAAGGCTAGGAGAAAAAACACTTCCATTATTATAGTTGTGAAGGGTAGACTTCCTTGTTGCCATAATTTTACTTTCCACTATGTAACAAAGCTCTTTTACTCTTTCCAATTGTTGTGGTGTTGCTCTAAAGAAGGTGCTACTCTTTGTATCCTCATAATGTGCTATCATTTCCTCCATGAAATTGACCACGTAACAAGTTTTTTACGAGAACAAAGCCCTTTATACCATAACAATTGATCTCGTTCTAAATATGAATATGAAATACATACCTTTTGTAATAGTGGTACACCATGTAGATCAAAATATTGCTCCATCTGAAGTATCCAATTTACTGGATCCTTGCCATCAAACTTCCTCATATCGCCTTTTCTTAATTTTAGGAGCTCAATCTTGAAACGACTATAACTATGTAATTTTTGTTATTCCAGTTCTAAAATTGCAACCTGTAGTAGCCCTCTATGTCCTATTTCCAATGCCACCAGTCTGATCCAAATTAGATTCTCCAAGGAAAAGTTATGCCAAATCTCCCACATGACCTGGTTATAGACTAGTTCAGTAGAGCGAACTTGTGGGATGTGCCCTATGTCACTGTTTCGACCTTTGGATCTTAAAAATGTATACAAGAAACTACAATCGGTCCTCATTTTGTAGCTTCTGACGAAATTTCAATCCGATGCTCAAGACAAAAGTTATGACTATTTTCCCCAGGTCACCTGTTTGGAATGTGATTCGGGAGTCTGCAAAAATGCCAACTTCCTCAGATCATATCTCCGCAAATATAGCACCAAAAGCTCTAAAATTCAGGCCCGAGATTTAGAGCAATTTCAACCCAAATGGGTTTTTTTATTAGCATCTGAGACATCACAGAAAATTTTTTATAACACAAATGCCACGATGACTTGTTTGGAGTAGCAAAACCCTAGAATCCAAAGCTCTGATACCAAATGTTATGAAACCGGCTCACAAAAAGATAGAAAAGATAGATCAACACCTTAGAATTCAACCTCTTCAAGGGGGAAACCTCCTTTAAATTACATAAATGAACAATTCTTGGATGATACAAATGACAAGACCTCCTCTCTATATATAGGAGTCTAAGGAGTCATAATATAATCAGAGCTGACATAACAATAATAATGTAAGGGCATAATAATAACAATAGTGGGCTTCTATGGGGCACAATAGTAAGAATATGGGGACTACATGGGTATAGCAATATAATAAGGGTGTTGTACTAATAACAATAAGGGGTTACACTAGTAGTATATGGACCTAATAGAAGGAGATCCATTATAACAATGGGAAAGAAGCCAAAGAAGAAATAACCTCAAAATAATAAGACATATCAAAGGAACAATAAAAATGGGAGAGACAATTAGCTACTAGGTGGAAGAGTTTATTTATATTTAGAATCAACTCAGATTGAAGATGAATAAGAAAAATAATTATTAGGTACTAATTTTTGGTCCTCTGGTGATACATTTCTTTGTTCATGCAAATGTTTAAGATAATGAATGTGACATTGAAGCAACTAAATTTTCTCTTATGGGTGAAAGTGAAAGAAATATAATAGAGGTAGAAGTTAAAAGGCTCAAAGATAAAATTAGAGATCAACAAGATCTATTGATAAAAGGGAATGTACCTAGAAAGAAGAAGTTACCAAATTAAAAACTCAACTAGAGGAAGGAAACAAAATAAGGAAGCAGTACAAGGAAAAGGAAGATCAATGTCAAAGGCTGTAGGATGAAGTAACATCATTGAGAAATGAAGTGAATGATACAAAAACTAAGGAACTAAAATAAAGAACCAGTTACTGTGAAGGTCTTCAAGTTGTGGTCATCTCTCTAAAAGAATATCTTGAAAGTTTAAATAAGCGGAATGAAGAACTACTTCAAGCATTTGATGAACAAGAAAATGAGGTTCTCAAATTAAGGAAACAAGTGGAAGAAGGAAGAAACGTTGAAGAAAATATGAAGAAGCATTATCTAGAAAAGGAAGAGAAATATGAGGTTGAGGTAAATATCCTAAAAGGAAAATTAGAAGAAAAGGATACAATTTTATGATTTCAAGATAGTACTATGATTTTGAATAATATTCTTAGCATTCAAAGGTCTCTTGCCATCAAATTTGGTGTTGGTTTTCATGAAACCATTAAAGTTGAATCTAGCTCAGAAACTAAGGCAAGGAATTCTAATGCAAAATCTGAAATTCTCAATAAGGAGATAAGAGGTCAACCCCATGAAACATCCAAGAAAAGAAAGTCTTAAAAGAAAATCATTTAATCCTAACTATGGAAGTGTTAATTGATTCTTTCCTCTCATTAATAATGTTGAATGTTCTATCTTCCATAATTTTGGACATGTTGCAGCTAGGTGCAAAAGTAGAATGTTTCAAGATAATAATCGTCTCATAGAATGATCACCAACTTTCAGGTAATTTAAGGGATATTATTTTTCTTGCAATATGTTTGGTCACAAAGCCATTGATTGCTATAAAAGGAATATGAAACATATAAGATGTTATGCTTGTAACAAGTTTGGGAATATAGAAAAAGAATGTGGGAACAAGTCTATGGATCGCCATAGACAATATGGTAAGTAATCAAATAAGCACATTTATATCAGAAAATATGAAAAAGATGAATCCACCAAGAATCAAGAAAAGGAAGATCAGATAAGGTGTGGTCTTGATGTCTGCTCATTCAAAGATGAAGATGAATGTTCTCATCACATGACTGGAGACAAGAGTAAAATGGAGTCTGTGATGAAGAACCATCATGATAATGATATTCTTGGAAATGTTGTTTCAACAAAAGTTCTAAGACCAGGTATAGTCAGAACAGGCTCATGGGGAACTGAAAGTATAAAACTTTAGTGTTCCATTTCTCATATGCAGATCTTAAGAAGACAAGTCACGTATATACATGAGTTTGAAACTGCACAGTCACATATATGTTGGTTTGATGAAGAAGTAGTGGGACAGACTTAGAAAATGGGTATGATAGGGTTCGAACAATTATCCATTGTCTTTTTCGTTTTGATGGTTGATTATTATAGTCTGTGGATGTTATTTACAAGTTCTTTTAACCCTCATAAGTTCTTGATGACTTGATGTATAAAAGGTTGATGATGATGCCTTGATTATTCTTACTGATATATGCAATAATCAAATCTGGCACTGAACAATTGGCATAGGTTCAGGGGGTGAATATGTTATTATTTTAGTAATGCATTGTTGGCATTGTGTTTAGAATTCTTTGGTACATAATGACTCTTATCAATGGTGAGGATGCTTATGTTGTTGAAGTGTTTAAATGATGCATCATGCTATGCGATAGTCATGAATCTCCTATGGTGAAATCACAGATGATACTTTCCTTGAGCCACCTAGTTTTTTTGATACTTCTGATCAAATTTGTGGATGAATCTTTTGATGATGCATATAGTTATGTTTCTTGCATAGTGATCTTCATAATTTCAAGGATAAGAACAAAGCTTGAGTACACATCTTCAATATTCGATGATTTTAAGTGTCACTCATTTATGTTATGCGGCTGCCATCATGCATTCAAAAGATGTATAAATTTCATATGGTGAAGTTATTGATGAGGATTCCTATACTTCTTGACTCTCACATGGTTGAGGATTGTTGCACTTGATGGCATCGAGAAAGTTTGAAAAAATTACTGTGAGCTCATGATTTTCCTTTCACATTAATGAGAAGCTAGATACATATTTCTATCACTATGATGGATACTTGGATGATTACTTAAGTTGTGATGTTGGTATAAAAGATCCTCTTGTGTGAACAAAATTGACCAAGAGAATGGTGTTATTGCAGGTTTCATGAAGACATGGATATTTGGAAACCTGGTTTACTTAGTCACATAGTGATGATAACTTCTTACTTTATGATGATATGTTTGATACTCACATATGTTGATTATCATGGTTGATGATTATCAGATGTGGGATGTTAGAAAGTTCCCTAGTGGTGATAAATTGTTGATATATTGAGGGTTCTTGTGGAAAGATCATGCAGTTCTTGCTAGATTGATGATGTTATGGTCTTGGATGATGATTATGGCTGGTTCACATACATATGATATGGTGTGACTGGTTTCTGTATTACTTCTTGGAGACATGACATATAAGTATTTGATTCATGGAAGGCTATGTTAAGGATTTTTCTACTAAGGAAACAAAGCAATTTGACATTGATAAGATAAAGAGGATGAGTTCATATATATATGCGGCATACTTTGTCACAGGTTGATGATATTAAAGTTACACTGTCTTATCTTAGGAAGTTATGATGGACATATATAGGTTGTTACTCTTGATGATGTTGGCAGATGTTTTTAGTGCATATCATATATGGTGTATGATAGTTGCTGATAATTATCATGATCTTCTTTAGGACTTTGGTCTTCATTATAAATGTCATGTATATCATTTTATATAAAGGTCATGTAAATACCTATGATGTAATAATTGTCATATTCCATCATGTATGGAATTTTAAGATCATGTCAAATATGTAATCCCACTTGGTTGGGTGGATTGATGTATGTATGAGTCATTGGTTCTAGGAAGGTCATACTCACATAGTTGAGCTATAGATTCATGTTATTCTTATGAAAAATATTTAGGTAGACTCTTGGTATGCTCAGGGGAAGTTTGATCAGTGAATTCAGCATGTGCCTATGGGGAGCATGATCATTGTTCATATTCAGCAGTTCAGATATGGATGTATTCATTTAACATTGGTCAACCCTTTTCCCTTTGATGTCAAAGGGGGAGAGTAAATTTGGGTTTGGAGAGTAGCATGAAGTTTTGAAAAGCTTGTTGCTTATCTTGATGTTATTTACAGTTTGCGGTGACCAAACACCAAAGTGGTTGCCATCAAGTCCAAAGGGGGTGATTGTTGGAATTATGATGCATGTGTTGTCCTTGATGGCAACTCACTTGTAACATAACACATATATGGTAACTATATGAATCTACAGGTCAGATCAGATGTGACAAAATGATGGAAAAAAATAATGGGTCAAAGGTTTATGAATAAAAATTAGGAGCTTGATACAGAAAATTAGGTGTTTTCCTTGCTGGAAACCTACCTGATGAGTTTTCCTTGATAACAACCTATTTGATGAATGGACTACTTGATAAAGATATAAACAGGATGTGACAGACTGCATGGAAGTTGTGTTTATAGATGTGACAAAATGTAGGGAAATTCAAAGTAATTAGTTTAGAAATGATAAAGTTATGCATGATGGAAAATCACATTGTAACAAGTCAGTTCATAGGTAACAGAGTAATGACACAAAAGAACAGGATGATGGGACAAAGGATTGCAGATCAGAATTAAGAAATTGAGGAAAAAGAATGTTTTAAGTTGTATACAATGTTTAGTCTAGTCCAAGTTGCGTATGCCCGTGGATAAATAGAGTAAATGACACATATACATATGCACGTATTTTCACAGAAGGAAAAGTGGATATGGGATGGAAAATTAAGGTTAAACAATACCAACGGTCCATACCATGGTATTAGCCCACAATATTGAGTAGAATAATGGTTACTTGATCCCGTCTAAGTATACCATAGGTTCTAAGTGTTTTTTTGGTGCATGGTATTGACAAAGGCTCTAGGTATATAAGGAGGAGAAAATCAAAGGGCTACATGTGTAGGTGAAAGGGTTCTTCATGAAAACTTCTATCTGAAGTATATTTTGTGTTGTAACAGTTATGGTTATGATATAGATTTGAAATATCTTGTGCACCCTTGGATACGATGTTGGATTAGGATGATGAGACCTGAAATGACCTATCATTGTATGATATAAAAATGGATAGGCTATATATGAGTGTAAATGCATGCTTTATCCTTTAAATACTATGATCTAGGTATATCTAAAGTCTTGAAAAGTTGCGAAGTTATAATTCATATTTTTTAGATCAATTGCCTCAGTGAAGATGTGATAACACACAAATTCAGAACTTCCAAGTAGCGTATGCAGAGGAAGGGCATGTTGTTCAGAAATGACTAATCTATCTGATCAGTGTTGATGTTTTATTGCTATTTGTCAATGATGTCTTCATTAGATCTGAAGTTAAATTAATTGTATAAGGAGATCTAGTCCAACTAACTGATTGATTGAGCAAGAAGGGTGATCTTTGTTGCTATCTGTTTAGAACTCTATAATATGATAGTATATCTTCAAAATGTCTTTGGTTGGTATAGTTTTTGGTTCAGAAGTTTAATGATTTTGTATCTTTAGAGGTGTACACAGGTTGGGTTACAGAAAGTGGCGTATACACACAGGCTTTCCTCATTGAAGTAGTGTATACATTTTGACATATGGTTTTTGAGGTTGTAGTTGGCTATGATTGTTTCTACAGTGTTCTGAGTTTAGTTCTGTGTATTGGTTATAGTGATCCTATTGTTCCTGTTGATTAGTTGAATTTTGATTCAGTGTCGGTTGATTGGGTTTTGAGTGAATGGTTGATTCAGTTGCATTAGAAAATGATGATTGGGTGATTTAGTTGTGTCAGAAGTTTCAATGATGGGTTGATTTAGAAATAGATGATTTGGTTTTAGTTATGTCAGAGATTCATGATTGGATTTTGGTGATTGATTGATTTAGTTATGACATAGATTGATGATTGGGTTTCAGTGATTGATTGATTTCGTTGTGTCATAGATAAATGACAGTGTTGCAGTGATGAGCTACAATTCGATTTTTGATATTAAGCTTGAGAGTTGTTAATGGGCCCAATATGAAAATTTGATGAAATGTGAAAAAAAGTTATGATGTGTTGAAGTAGGTGGATCAAGTCTCAAAATTTATGAAACATGGTCCATGGAGGATGCTGAGGGTTGGAGACTTTAGTGAAGAAGTTGAAGCTTCCTTCGAGTAGTAGCTGGCGATTAGATCAGGGTTTTGGAGCTCCCTTCCCGTAGAAGCAAGAGAATGAGTGAAGGTTGTAGCCTTCTGTAGGTCGGTGCCTATGTACTGGTAAACATATCAACGACTACAAGATCTAGGGGGTTGTAGCTCCTTTCCAGTAGAAGATGGAGAACAACAGAAGGTTGTAGCCTTCTGCATGTGGGTACCTGTGTACTGGTATGAATGTGCACTAGTACAAGATTGTAAACAAAGTTTTCTTTATATTAAAAATAAGACATATATGACAACAGCAGATGGTTTTGTCTCGCATTGGGTTTCCACATTAAATCCTAGTGTTCATGTGTGTTGCTTATGTGTGATGGTTTATTTTATTATTACAACACATGGTTACTATTGATCTAATGTTTAATAAAGTACTAATGCACTGACTGAAGACAAACATATGATGGATTAACTTAATCATAAGTGAATTGGATATATGCTAATTTCCTTAAGGATAGTTGCATACACACATACATTCTATTCAGTAAAGTCATGTAGACACGCAGGTTCTATTTAGTAAAGTCACATATAGAAATATGAATATAAAATGTAAAAATTTATTGATTTGTAAATAATTATTCACCCTTAGCCCCCTCTTAGTATTTTTCCCAACAATTAGTATCAGAGAAGGTCTTTTGGTAGAAGCTTGATCGCTTAAAGGAGATAAGTTATAACAATGGGAAATAAGTAAAAGAATAAAGCACCTCAAAAGAAGAAGACAACTCAAAGTAACAATGACAACGGGAGAGACAATTGGATACTAGGTGGAATTAATTATTCAGATTCAGAATCACCTCAGATTGAAGATGAATAAGCAAAATAATTATTAGGTACTAATTTTTGGTCCTCTGGTGATACATTTCTTTGTTCATGCAATGTTGAAGATAATGAATGTGAAAGTTAGACAACTGAATTTTCTCTTATGGGTGAAAGATAAAGAAATCTAATACAGGAAGAAGTTAAAAGGCTGACATATAAAATTATAGATGAACAAGATCTATTTGATAAAGGGAATTTACCTACAAAGAAGAAGTGACCAGATTAAAAACTCAGTTGGAGGAAGGAAACAAAATAAAGAAGCAGTACAAGGAAAAGGAAGATCGATGTCGAATGTTGTAGCATGAAGGAACATCATTGAGAAATGAAGTGAATGATACAACAACCAAGGAACTAAAAGAAAGAACCAGTTACTATGAAGATTTTGAAGTTGTGGTCATCTCTTTAAAAGAACATCTTGAAAATTCAATTAAGAATAATGAAGAACTACTTCAAGCATTTGACGAACTGTTGGGTTGTGTTATATTCTTTCCATGACTAGCCCTCGTAGTTAACTAGGGGTTAGCGCCCCCCTTCATTGTGCGGATTGTGTAGTGGGGGCGGTCACAGGGGGTTCGAGGCAGCACCCTGGAAAATTTTGGTTTTGGACCCTATGTTAGGATGGGCGGACCCACCTATGGTTTTTTGCATGATTTTCGCACATGTTTTTGGACGCGATGGTTTTCGGTCCATGGTATTGGACGCGATGGTTTTTAGTCCATGGTATTGGATGCTTTGGCATGTATAAATATGTATTATAACATTGAAAGGAACATAATGAAAAATCAAACTAGTAGTCCCGGTTTTGGGATCCAGGGGAAAATCTCTGTGTATATGCGTTTTATGTGTTATGCTCTCGCATTGTTTATTTTTTGTGTTTTAGAATTCGTATGCAGGTAATTTCTGTATAGGGTTAAAACCTACATTTGGTATCAGAGTTGTTTTGGCTTCAAGGGGATGCCTTTGTTGCTGAGGGGTTTCGCTCGGGCCTGTGGTAGACCCTGTTCAGTGGGAGATCTACAAGATAGATTCTAGTGGTGAAAGAAGATAGCGAGCAGTGGAAAGATAGAGATCGAGAAATTTAATGGTTAGAGTTTTGAGTTGTGGAAACTCAAGATGGAGGATCTGTTGGTGGATAAAGATCAGCGGATCGTGATAGATCTGAGTACTAAACCAATGAGAGTGTCTGATGAAGAATGGAAGAAGCTAGATCAGAAGACAAAGAGCACAATATGATTGTGTGTCTCAGATTTAGTATTTTTGAATGTATTAGGGGAAGCTACGATGAAGGTTTTGTGGGACAAGTTAGGGACTTTGTACCAATCTAAATCTTTGGTAAATAAACTATTCCTGCGGAAAAAGCTGTATAACCTGAGGATGAAAGATGGAGACTCGGTGATAGAGCATATGAACACATTTAATACTGTGGTAAGTCAGTTAGCATCTGTTGATATTAAAATTTCAGATGAAGATAAGTGCAATAGCTTGTTGTGTTCTCTACCAGATTCGTGGGATAGTCTGGTTATTGCAATAAGTAGCAATGCAACTGCCTTGCAGTTTGATGAAATAGTCTCAGCCTTGCTGGAGGAGATGAGACAGAAAAATATGGAGAGCCAGAATGGTGATGCCTTGTCTGTATGAGGACGGTACCAGAATAAAAACAAAAATAAGTCATCGAGTGGGAGATTTAAATCTAGAGGGAGATATAAATCTCCAGGAAAACCTGTAAAGGTGGTGTGCTAGAAATGCGGAAAGGAAGGGCACTACAAAAGGGACTATAAATCTAAAGCTTTTGATAAAGGAAAGGGATCTGATGATGCTCCTTCTATAGAGGTGAAAACCACCTCAGATGAAGGTGGGGATGTGTACTTGGCTTCTTCAAGTACACATGTAGATCATGAGGCATGGTTGATTGACTCAGGTGCATCCTTTCACTTCACTCCCCATAGAGAGTGGTTCTTCGAGTATGAGAAATATGATGGTGGTGATGTCTTCTTGGGGGATGATAGGAAGGCTAGAATCATTGGTCGTGGAAAAGTAAAGTTGAAGTTGCAAGGTGGAAGGGTTAGAACACTTCCGGGTGTTCTGCATATTCTTGCATTAGCCAAAAATCAGATTTCTGTAAGCAAGCTGGATGATGCAGGTGTAAAAATAATGTTCGAGAAGGATACCTACAAAATGGTTCAGGGAGCACTGGTATTGATGCAGGGAGTTTGAATTGGAACTCTGTACAAGCTACAAGGTAGCACTGTTATTGATGGGTGTAATAGCTCTGTAGTTCCTGAAAGTGGAGCAGAAAATCTAGTGGTCTTGGAGAGAAGACCATGTTGTGGCATCAAAGGCTTGGACATATTGGAGAGAAGGGCCTTCAAATACTTCATGGTAAAGGTATGGTAGAAGGTATGAGTAATAGCTTTCTAGATTTTGATTTTTGTGAAAATTGTGTATAGGGGAAGCAGAATCGTGTGTGTTTCCCCTTTGGTAGTAAGAGGGTGAAACATATATTAGAACTTGTGCATAGTGATGTGTTTGGACCTATGAAGGTTCCATCACTGGGTAAGTTTGTGTACTTTGTATCATTTATAGATGACTTCTCAAGGAATACATGGATATATTTCCTTAAGAATAAATCTAAAGCCTTTGACAGGTTTAAAGAATTTAAGGTTCTCGTGGAAAATCAGACAGAGAAGAAGATAAAGGTGCTGAGGACAGATAATGGTGGGGAGTTTTACAGCAAGGAATTTAAAGAATTATGCAAGAAGTGTGGTATAGCACGACAGAAGACTACTCCATATACACCTCAGCAAAATCGAGTTGTAGAAAGAATGAATAAGAAGTTGATGGAAAGGGCAAGAAGCATGCTCAGTGGTGCTGGGTTAGGATAGGAATTTTGGGCAAGGGTGGTGTATATTGCATGTTACCTAGTCAATAGGTCACCTTCATCAGCATTGGAGGATAAGACTCCACAAGAGGTATTGACTGGTAAGAAACCCTCTCTTTCACATCTGAGGGTATTTGGATGTGATGCATATGTACATGTTACAAAGGAGAAACGAACCAAGTTGGATAGTAAATCTGAAAAGTGTAGCTTTATTGGGTACAAGGATGGTTTAAAGGGGTATAAGCTTTGGAACCCAGTCATACGGAAGGTTGTGTACAGCTGAGATGTGGTGTTCAGAGAGGTAAAAGATGTTATTAAACATGAAGTCCAACCAAAGGAACCTGAGAAGATAGAGTTTGAGGTTAAGGAGGAAGAATGAGACTCTACAGCAAAGAAGGAATCAGAAGATGAAGAGCCACACACTCCGGGTGTGAGAAGATCGGTTCGAGAAAGAAGGAAGCCAGAAAAATATAGTCCATCTGATTTCTATTCAAATTTTGCTTTATCTATTACTGACGATGATCCCAAAACTGTGAAGGAAGTAGTAGATTTAGAGGATGGAAAACTCTAGAAAGAGGCCATGGTTGATGAAATGGCATCTTTGTAAAAAAATGAGGCCTGAGATCTAGTGGAGTTTCCGACTGGAAGGAAACCCATTGGCAACAAATGGGTGTTCAAGAAGAAGACAAATGTAGAAGGAAAGGTGGAGAAATACAAAGCTCGGTTGGTAGCAAAAGGTTATTCCCAGGTGCCGGGAATTGATTTTGGTGATATTTTTTCTCCTGTTGCCAAGGTAACTTCTATTAGATTACTTTTATCTATTGCTGCTGCTTTTGATTTTGAGGTAGAACAGGTGGATGTGAAGACAACATTTCTTCACGGGGATCTGGAAGAGGAAATATACATGAAGCAACCTAAAGGCTTTGCGGTGAAGGGTAAGAAAGAACTGGTATGCAAGTTAAAGAAGTCTTTGTATGGGTTTAAAAAGTCACCAAGGATGTGGTATCAGAAATTTGATACATTTATACTGGGACTTGGCTTCACCAGAAGCAAAGAAAATCACTATGTGTATTTTAAATTAATTGGTGATTGTGTTATTTATCTGGTCTTGTATGTGGATGATATGTTGCTGGTTGGAAATGACAAAGAAATTATCCAGGATTTGAAGACCCAATTGTCCTCCAAATTCGACATGAAAGATCTTGGTGCTGCAAACTATATTTTGGGCATGGAAATTAAAAGAGATCGAGCAAAGAGGAAGGTCTGGTTAAACCAGAGGAAGTATGTCAAGACAATACTACAGAGGTTTGATATGTAGGATAGTAAACCGGTGAAGGTTCATATTCCTACAAGTGTGAGGTTATCTGTTAAACAGTGTCCCAAGACACAAGAGGGGAAGATGACATGTCCTGTGTTCCATATGCAAGTCTAATCGGTAGCCTGATGTATGTAATGGTCTATACTAGACTAGACATTGCACATGCAGTGGGAGCATTGAGCAAGTTTATGTCAAAACCAGGGAAGGAGCACTGGAGAATAGTGAAGTGGGTTTTTAGGTATTTGCGTGGCACTAGTGATTATGGTTTATGCTACCAAGGAAGATCAGGATTGGACAGAATGTTGGATATTCGTGGCTTTGTTGATGTAGACTGGGCTGGAGATCTAGATCAGAGAAGATCTATAAGTGGGTATATGTTTAACCTATTTGGAGGTGTATTCAGTTGGATGAGTAAGAAACAATCTGTGGGGGCACTATCAACTACAAAGGAAAAATACATGGTAGCCACTCATGCAAGCCAGGAAGCAGTTTGGTTGCAGAGATTGTGTTCAAGTATGGGGTTAGTATAGGGAGCTATAACGATAGACTGTGATAGCCAAAGTGCAATTTTCTTGGCCAATGATCTTTAAGTTCTGAAATTGTGACCTGTAGTAGCCCTCTGTGTCCTCTTTCCAATGCCACAATTCTGATCCAAATTGGATTCTCCAAGAAAGAGTTATGCACAATCTACCGCAGTGACCTGATTATAGACTAGTTCAGTAGAGAAAACTTGTATGAAGTGCCACGTGTCACTGTTTCAATCTTTGACTCTAAAAAATATATAAACAGAAACTACAGTCCGTCCTCTTTCTGTACCTTCTTACGAAATTTCAATCCGATGCTCAGAAAGCAAGTTATGACGATTTTCCCCAGGTCACCTGTTTTGAGTGTAATTCAGGAGTCTGCAAAAAGACCAACTTCCTCAGATCATACCTCCGCAAATATCGCATAAACATATCTAAAATTTGGACCCAAGGTTCAGCGTCAATTGTTCTCAAATGGGTTTTTTTTGCGACTTCTGAAACGTCACAGAAAAAAAGTTATAGCGAAAAGTCCACGATGACCTGTTTGGAGCAGCGAAACCCTAGAATCCAAAGCTCTGATACCAAATGTTATGAAACCAGCTCACAAAAAGATAGAAAAGAGAGATCCACGCCTTATAATTCAGCCTCTTCGAGGGGACAACCTCCTTTACATTACATAAATGAACAATTCTTGGATGATACAAATGAAAATACCTCCTTTCTATATATAGGAGTCTAAGTGGTCCCAATACAATCAAAGCCTACATAACAATAATATTCTAGGCACAACAGTAACAATAGTGGGCTTCTATGTGGCACAATAGTAACAATATGGGCACTACATGGGTACATCAATATAATAAGTGGGTTGTACTAATAACAATAAGGGGTTACACTAGTAGTATAGGGGCCTAACATTTAGGCATATAGAAAAGGAATGTGGGAACAATTATATGATCACCATATATGATATGGTAAGCAATGAAATAAGATCATTTCTATCAGAAAATCTAAAAAAAGATGAATCCACCAAGAATCAAGAAAAGGAAGATCAGATAAGGTGTCATATTGTTGTCTTATCATTCAAATATGGACATGAATGTTCTCATCACATGACTGGAGACAAGAGTAAAATGGAGTCTGTGATGAAGAACCATCATGATAATGATATTCTTGGAACTGATGTTTCAGCAAAATTTCTAGGACCAAGTAGAGTCAGAACAAACTTAGGGGGAACTGAAAGTATAAAATTTCACTGTTCCAAATTCTCATACATGGAGCTTGTGAAGACAAGTCATGTATATACGCGAGCTTGAAACTGTACAGTCACGCATATGTTGGCTTGATGAAGAAGAAGTGGGATAGACTCAGAAAAAGGGTCTGATATGGTTCAAACAATTTTCAATTGTCTTTTTTGTTTTTATAGTTGATGATTAAAATCTGTGGATGTTATTTAGAAGTTATTTTGACCCTCATAAGTTGTTGATAACTTTATGTATCATTGTTTTATGATTACGCCTTGATAATTCTTATGGATATATGCAATAATCAGATTTGACAGTGAACAATTGGCACATGTTCATGGGGAGCATATGCTATGCTTCTAATAATGCATTATTGGCATTATGTTTAGTAGTCTTTGGTACATAATGACTCTTATCAATGGTGAGGTTTCTTATGTTGTTGAAGTGTTTAAATGATGCATCATGCTATGTAGCAGTCATAAATTTCCTATGATAAAATCCCTGATGATACTTTACTTTAACTACTTAGTTGTTTTGATACTTCTGATTAGATTTGTGGATGACTCTTTTGATGATGGATATAGCTATGTTGCTTACATAGTAATATTCATATGTTCAAGGAGAAGAACAAAGCTTGAGTACACATCATCATTATTTGTTGACGTTAAGTGTCACTTATTTATGTTAATTTGTTACCAACATTCCTGCAAAAGATGCATAAATTTCATATGGTGCAGTTATGGATGAGGATTCCTATACGTCTTGACTCTCACGTGGCTAAGGATTGTTAGACTTGATGGTATAAGGAAATTTTGACAAAATGACTGTGAGGTCATGGTTTTCCTTTCACATTAATGAGAAGCTAGATACATATATCTATCACTATGCTGGATACATGGATGATTTCTTAAGTTGTGATGTTTGTATAAAAGATCCTCTTGTATGAAGAAAATTGGCCAAGAGAATGGTGTTATTGCAGTTTTCATGAAGACATGGATATTTGGAGACATGGCTTACTTAGTCACATATTGATAATGACTTCTTACTTTATGATGATAGGTTTGATACTCACATATGTTGATTATCATGGTTAGTGCTAATCAGATGTGGGATGTTAGAAAAATCACTAGTGATGATACATGGTTGATATATTGAGGGTTCTTGTGGAAAGATCATGCATTTCTTGCTATAATTATGATGTTAAGGTCATGGATGATGACTATGGTGGCTTCACAAACATATGATATGATGTGAATGGTTTTTGTATTACTGCTTGGAGATATGACATGTACATAGTTGTTTCATGGAAGGCTATGTTAAGGATTTTTCTACTAAGGAAACATAGAAAGTTGATCTTATAAGATCAAGAGGACGAGTTGATACCTATATGCAACATACTTTGTCATAGGTTGATGATATTAAAGTTTCATTGTCTTATCTTTCAAATTGATGATGAATGTATACAGGTTGCTACTCTTGATGCTATTGACAGATGTTTATGGTGAAGATCATATATGGCGTATGATAGTTGCTAATAATTATCATGATATTGCTTAGGTCTTTAGTCTTTGTTATAAATGTCATGTATATCATTTGATGTAAAGCTCATGTAAAGCCCTATGATGTAATAATTGTCATATTCACATGTATGGACTTTTAAGATCATGTCAAACATGTAATCCCACTTGGTTGGGCGCAGGAGTCAAATATGTATCCCCACTTGGTTGGGTGATTGATGTATGTATGAGTCATCGGTGATAGGAAGGTCATACTCACATAGTTGAGTTATAGAGTCATGTTATACTTTTGAAAAATATTTCTGTGGACTTTGCATATGCTCAGGGGGAGTTTGATCAGAGAATTCAACATGTGACTAGGGGGAGCATGATCAGTGTTCATATTCAACAATTCAAATATGGATGTCTTCATTTCAAATTTGTCAACCCTTTTGCCCTGATGTCAAAGGGCGAGAGTAGCTTTGGCTTTGGAGAGAATCTTGAAGTTTTGAAAAGCTTGGTGCTTATCTTAATGTTATATGCAGGTTGTGGTGACCAAAAACCAAAGTGGTGCCATCAAGTCCAAAGGGGGAGATTATTGGCATTATGATGCATGTGTTATCCTTGATGGCAACTCACTTGTAAAAAAACACATATATGGTAACTAGTTGAATCTATAGGTCAGATCAGAGGTGACATAATGATGGAATAGAGTAATGGGTCAAAGGTTTACAGATCAGAATAAGAATATTGACATAGAAAATTAGGTGTTGTCCTTGAGGCAACCTACCTGATGAGTTGTACTTGATAACAACCTATTTGATGAATGGACTACTTCATAAATGTATAAACATGATGTGTCAGAATGCATGGAAGTTGTGTTTAAAAATGTGACAAAAGGGAGGGTAGCTCAAAGGAATCAGTTCAGAAATGATAATGTGATGTATGATGTCATCTCAAATTATAAAAGGTCAATTCGGAGGTAATAGTGTAATGGCACAGAAGAACAAGATGATGGGACAAAGGATTGCAGATCAGAATCAGGAAATTGAGGACAAAGAATGTTTTAAGTTGTATACAATGTTTAACGTAATCCAAGTCATATACATGCAGGTAAACATAATAAATGGTGCGTATATGTATGCACACAGTTTCACAGAAGGAAAAGTGTGCATGAGATGGAAAATTAAGGTTAAAGAATACCAAGGGTTCGCACCATGGTATTAGCCCACAATATTGCGAGGAATAATGGTTACTTGATCCCGTCTAATAATACCATAGGTTCTAAGTGTTTTTTTGTTGCATGGTATTGACAAAGGCTCTAAGTATATAAGGAGGACAAAATCAAAAGGATACATGTGCAAGTGAAAGGGTTCTTTAGGAATATTTCTATCTGAAGTATATTTTGTGTTGTAAAGGCTATGGTTATGATATAGATCTGGAACATCTTGTGCACCTTTGGATGCAATGTTTGGATGCAATGTTGGATCAGGATCATGAGACCTAAAATGACTTATCATTGTATGATTTGAAATTGGATAGGCTAGATCTGAGCACTAACGCATGTTTCATCCTTTAAATACTATGGTTTGGGTATATCTAAAGTATTGAAAAGCTGGGAAGTTCTAAGTCATTATTTGCATATATATATATAGATATATATATGTAGGTTCGCCTCGGTGAAGACGCATATACACGCGGATTCGACACTTCCAAGTAGCGTATGCAGAGGAAGGGCATGTTGTTAAGAAATGATTGATCTATTTGATTGGTGTTGTTGTTTTACTACTATTTGTCAATGATCTCTTCATGATATCTAAAGTTAAATTAATTGTATAAGGAGATTGAGTCTAGATGACTGATTTCTTAAGTAAGAAGGGAGATCTTTGCTGCTATCTATTTAGAACTCTATAATATGACATTAGATCTTCAGAATGTCTTTGGTTGGTACAGTTTTTGGTTCAGAAGTTTTATGATTATGTATCTTTAAAGGTATATGCAGGTTGGGTTACAGAAAGTGGCGTGCGTATACATAGGTTTTCCTCATTGAATTAGCATTTACATTATGACATATGATTTTTGAGGTTGCATTTGGTTTTGGTTATTGCTACAATGTCCTGAGTTTAGTTATGTGTACTAGTTATAGTGATCTTACTATTCCAGTTGATTAGTTGAATTTTGATTAAGTGTCAGTTGATTGGGTTTTAAGTGAATGGTTGATTCAGTTGTATCAAAAATTGATGATTAGGTGATTCATCTGTGTCAGAAGTTTCAATGATTGGTTGATTCATAAATAGATGATTTGGTTTTAGTTACTGATTGATTCAATTATGTCTGAGATTGATGATTTGGTTTCAATGATTGATTGATTCATTGGTGTTAGAGATAAATGACCATGTTGTAGTGATGAGCTACAATTTGATTTTGATATTGATCTTAAGTGTTTTTAATGGGTCCATTATAAAAATTTGATGAAACATGGCCACAAGTTATGATGTGTTGAAGCAAGTAGATCTAGTTTGAAAATTTATGAAACGTGGTCCATGGAGGATACTGAGGGTTGGAGCCTTCAGTGAGGAAGTTGAAGCTTCCTTCTAGTAGTAGCTAGTGATTAGATTAGGGGGTTGGAGCTATATTTGAGTAGCATTTAGAGAAAGAGTGAAGGTTGTAGCCTTTTGTAGGCCGATGCCTACACAATGGTAAACATATTAGCCAGTACAGGAGTTAGGGGGTTGTAGCTCCCTTCCTGTAGAAGCTGGAGAACGAGAGAAGTTTGCAACCTTCTGTAGGTGGGTGTGTGCATATTGGTATGAGTATGCACGAATACAAGATTGTAAATAAATTTTTCTTTATATTAAAGGGAAGATAGAAATGAAAACAACAGGTGGTTTTCTCTTGCATTGGGTTTCCACCATAAATCCTAGTGTTCATGTGTGTTTCTTATGTGTGATGGTTTATTTAATTATTACATCACATGGTTACTATTTCTCTAATGTTTAATAAAGTACTAATGCACTGGTTGAAGACAAACATATGATGGATTAATTGAATCATAAGTGCACTGGATATACGCTAATTGTCTTAAGAATAATCGTGTACACACACAGGTTTCATTTAGTAAAGTTGCGATAGAAATATGAATATGAAATGTAAAAAGTTATTGATTTTTAAATAATGATTCGCCCACCACCAGCACCCCCCCCCCCCCCCCCCCCCCCCCCCCCCCCACCCCCCCACCCCCCAACCACTTTTTTCCCAACAATTGGTATTATAGCATGTCCTTTGGGAGAAGGTTGATCGCTTGAAGGAGATCCCTTATAACAATGGGAAAGAAGAAAAAGAAGAAAGAACCTCAAAAGAAGAAGACATATCAAAGGAACAGTGATAGCGGGAGAGACAATTGGCTACTAGGTAGAAGCAATTATTCAGATTCAGAGTCACCTAAAATTGAAGATGAACAATCAAAAGAATCATCAAGTACTAATTTTTGGTCCTCTGGTGATACATTTCTTTGTTCATGCAATGTTGAAGATAATGAATGTGACAGTGAGACAACTAAATTTTCTCTTATGGGTGAAAGTGAAAGAAATCTCATAAAGGTAGAAGTTAAAAGGCTCACAGACAAAATTAGGGATCAATAATATCTATTTGATAAAATGGAATGTACCTATAAACAAGAAGTTACCAAATTAAAAAATCAGTTGTCGGAAGGAAGCAATCAAAGGAAAAGGAAGATCAATGTCAAAGGCTGTAGGATGAAGTAACATCATTGAGAAATGAAGTGACAGATACAAAAACCAAGGAGATAAAAGAAAGAATCAGTTAATGTTAGGGTCTTGAAAGCATGTCCGTCTCTATAAAAGAAGATCTTGAAAATTCAAATAAGAAGAATGAAGAACTACTTCAAGCATTTGATGAACAAGAAAATGAGGTTCTCAAATTAAGGCAACAAGTGGAAGAAGGAAGAAAAGTTGAAGAAATCATGAAGAAGCAATATCTGGAAAAGGAAGAGAAATATTAGGTTGAGGTAAATATCCTAAAAGGTAAATTAGAGGAAAAGGATAAACTTTTACAATTTCAAGATAGTACTAATATTTTGGATAATATTCTTAGTAGTAAAAGGTCTCCTGCAATCAAATCTGGTGTTGGTTTTCATGAAACTGTTAAAGTTGAATCTATCTCACAAACTGAGGCAACAAATTCTAATGCAAATTCTAAAATTCTCAAGAGGGAGATAAGAGGTCAACCCCATCAACATGCAAGGAAATAAAGTATTCAAAGAAAATCATTTACTCCTAACCATGGAAGTGTTCGCCGATTCTTTCCTCAAATGAATAATGTTGAATGTTCTATCTGTCATAATTTTGGACATTTTGCAGCTAGGTGTATAAGTTGAATGTTTCAAGCTAAGAATCGTCTCACAGAAAGATCATTAGCTTTCAGGTACTTTAAGGGATATTGTTTTTCTTGCAATATGAAACATAGTCTATGGTCACAAACCCATTGATTTCTATAGAAGGACTATGAAACATATAAGATGTTATGCTTGTAACAAGTTTGGGAATATAGCAAAAGAATGTGGGAAAATGTCTATGGATTGGTGTAGACAATATGGTAAACAATCAAATAAGCACATTTATATAAGAAAATATGAAAAATATGAACCCACAAGGAATCAAGAAAAGGGATATCATATAAGGTGTGGTCTTTCTGTCTTCTCATTCAAAGATGAAGATGAGTGTTCTCATCAAATGACTAGAGACAAGAGTAAAATGGAGTCTCTGATGAAGAACCATCATGATAATTAAATTATTGGATCTGATGTTTCAACAAAAGTTCTAGGACCAGGTACAATCAGAACAGACTTAGGGAGAATTGAAAGTATAAAATTTCAGTGTTCCAATTCTCATACGAGGATATTATAAATAAAAGTCACATATATACGCGATTTTGAAACTATAGAGTCATGTATATGTTGTTTTGATGAAAAAGTAGTGGCAGAGACTCAAAAAAGGGGTCTTATATGGTTTAGACAATTATCAATTGTCTTTTCTATTTTGATGGTTGATGATTACAGTCTGTGAATGTTATTTAGAAGTGATTTTGACCCTCATACGTTGCTGATGACCTTATGTATAATTTCTTGATGACGATGCCTTGATGATTCTTACAGATATATGCAATAATTAGATTTGACAGTGAACAGTTGGCACAAGTTCAGGGGGGGAATATGATATGCTTCTAATAATGCATTATTGGCATTATGTTTAGAAGTCTTTGGTACATAATGACTCTTATCAACGGTGAGGATTCTTATGTTGTTGAAGTGTTTAAATGATGCATCATGCTATGTAGTAGTCATGAATCTCCTATGATGAAATCATAGATGATACTTTGCTTCAACCACTTATTTGTTTTGATACTTCTGATCAGATTTGTGGATAACTCTTTTGATGATGCATATAGTTATGTTGCTTACATAGTGATCTTCATAATTTCAAGGAGAAGAACAAATCTTGAGTACACATCATCATTATTGGATGATTTTAAGTGTCACTCATTTTTATTATGCTGCTACCATCATGCCTTCAAAATATGTATAAATTTCGTATGGTCCAGTTATGGATGAGGATTCCTATAATTCTTGACTCTCACATGCTTGAGGATTGTTGCACTTGATGGAATCAAGAAAGTTTGACAAAATGACTATGAACTCATGGTTTTCCTATCACATTAATGAGAAGCTAGATACATATTTCTATCGCTATGATGGATACATGGATGATTACTTAAGTTGTGATGTTGGTATAAAAGTTCCTCTTGTATGAAGAAAATTGACCAAGAGAATGGTGTTATTGCAGGTTTCATGAAGACATGGATATTTGGAGACATGGCTTACTTAGTCACGTAATGATGATGACTTCTTACTTTATGACGGTAGGTTTGATACTCACATATGTTGATTATCATGGTTGATGCTTATCAAATGTGGGATGTTAGAAAACTCCCTAGTGCTGATAAATGGTTGATATATTGAGGGTTCTTGTGGAAATATCATGCAGTTCTTGCTACATTGATGATGTTATGGTCTTGGATGATGACTATGGTGGGTTCACATACATATGATATGATGTGAATGGGTTTTGTATTACTACTTGGAGATATGACATAGACGTAGTTGATTCATGGAAAGCTATGTTAAGGCTTTTTCTACTAAGGAAATAGATCAAGTTGATCTTGATAAGATCAAGAGGATGAGTTGATATCTATATGAAAAATAATTTTTCACAGGTTGATGATATTAAAGTTACATTGTCTTATCTTGCGAATTGATGATGGACGTATACAAGTTTTTACTCTTGATGTTGTTGACATATGTTTATGGTGCATATCATATATGGTGTATGATAGTTGCTGATAATTATCATCATATTATTTATGTCTTTGGTCTTTGTTATAAATGTCATGTGTATCATTTTATGTAAAGGTCATCTAAAGACCTATGATGTAATAATTTTCATATTCAATCATGTATAGACTTTTAAGATCATGTCAAACATATAATCCCACTTGGTTGGGTGGAGGAGTCAAATATGTATCCCCACTTAGGTGGGTGATTGATGTATGTATGATTCGTTGGTGATAGGAAGGTCATACTCACATAGTTGAGTTATAGAGTCATGTTATTCTTTTGAAAAACATTTCTACAAACTCCGCATATGCTCAAGGGGAGTTTGATCAAAGAATTCAACATGTGCCTAGGGGGAGGATGATCAGTGTTCATATTCAGCAGTTCACATATGGACATATTCATTTAACAATCCTCATCTCTTTGCCCTTGATTTAAAAGGGGGAGAGTAGCTTGGGGTTTGGAGAGTATCTTGAATTTTTGAAAAGCTTGGTTCTTATCTTGATGTTATTTACAAGTTGTGGTTACCAAACACCAAAGTGGTTGCCATCAAGTCCAAAGGGGGAGATTGTTGGCATTATGATGCATGTGTTATCCTTGATGGAAAATCACTTGTAACAAAACAAATATATGGTAACTAGATGAATCTACAGGTCAGATTAAAGGTGACAGAATGATGGAACAAAATAATGGGTCAAAGGTTTATGGATTAGAATCAGAAGCTTGATACAGGAAATTAGGTGTTGTGCTTGATGGAAAGCTACCTTATGAGTTGTACTTGATAACAACCTATTTGATGAACGGACTACTTGATAAAGATATAAATAGGATGTGACAAAATGCATGGTAGTTGTGTTTACAAATGTGACAAAATGCAAGGCAGTTTAAAGGAATCAGGTAAGAAATGATAAAGTGATGCATGATGGCAATTCACATTGTTACAGGTCAATTTAGAGGTAACACAGTAATGGCACAGAAGAACAGGATGATGGGACAAAGGATTGCTGATCTGAATCAAGGAATTGAGGAAAAAGAATGTTAAAAGTTGTATACACTGTTTAACCTTATCCAAGTCACATATACACATGGTTAAATAGAATAAATGATGCATATACGTATACACGCAGTTTCACAGTAGGAAAAGTTCATATGGGATGGAAAATTAAGGTTAAAGAATACCAAGCGTCCATACCATGGTATTAGCCGAAGATATTAAGTGAAATAACAATTACGTGATCCCGTCTAGGAATACCATAGGTTCTAAGTGTTGGTTTGGTGTATGGTATTAACAAAGGCTCTAAGTATATAAGGAGGAGAAAATAAAATGGATACATGTGCAAGTGAAAGGGTTCTTCATGAATACTTCTATCTAAAGTATATTCTGTGTTGTAAGGGCTATGGTTATGATATAGTTCTGAAACATCTTGTGCACCTTTGAGTACAATGTTGGATCAAGATCATGACACCTGAAATGAACTATCACTATATGATATGAAAATGGATAGGCTATATCTCTGTGTTAACGCATGTTTTATCCTTTAAATACTAAGATCTTAGTATATCTGAACTCTTGAAAAGCTGGGAAGTTATAAGTCATTATTTGCAGATCTATACACAGGTTCGCCTAGGTGAAGATGTGTATACATGCGGATTCAAAACTTCCAAGTAGTGTATGGAGAGGAAGGGCATGTTGTTCAGAAATGACTCAACTATCTAATCAGTGCTATTTTTGTACTGCTTTTTGTGAATGATGTATTCATTAGATCTGAACTTAAATTAATTGTATAAGGAGATTGAGTCTGGCTCATAGATTGATTAAGTAGGAAGGGTGATCTTTGCTGCTATCTGTTTAGAACTCTATAATATGATAGTAGATCTTCAAGATGCCTTTGGTTGGTACAATTTTTTGGTTCAGAAGTTTTATGATTCTGTATCTTTAGAGGTATACGCAGGTTGAGTTATAGAAAGTGGCATATACACACATGTTTTCCTCATTGAAGTAGCGTATACATTATTACATACTATTTTTGAGGTTGAAATTGGTTTTGGTTGGTGCTACAATGTTCTAGGTTTAGTTCTGTGTACTCATTATAGTGATCTTACTATTCCAGTTGATTAGTTTAATTTTGATTAACTGTCGGTTGATTTGGTTTTGAGTGAATGGTTGATTCAGTTGTATCGAAAATTGATGATTGGGTGATTCAGTTGTGTTAGAAGTTTCAATGATTGATTGATTCAGGAATAGATGATTGGGTTTCAGTTATGTCAAAGATTGATGATTGGGTTCCAGTGATTGATTGATTCAGTTATGACAAATATTGATGATTGGGTTTCATTGATTGATTGATTCAATTACGTCAGAGATAAATGATAGTGTTGCAGTGATAAGCTATAGTTTGATTTTTGATATTGAGCTTAAGTGTTGTTAATGAGTCCAGTATGAAAGTTTCAGGAAACATGGCCACAAGTTATGATGTGTTGAAGCAGGTTGATCCAGTCTGAAAATTTATGAAACATGGTTCGTGGAGGATGTTGAGGGTTGGAGCCTTGAGTGAGGAAGTCAAAGCTTCCTTCCAGCAGTAGTTGGTGATTAGATCAGGGGGTTGTAGCTCCCTTCCAGTAGCAGCTAGAGAATGAGTGAAGGTTGTGGACTTCTATAGGCCAACGCCTACATACTGGTAAACATATCAGCTAGTACAAGAGCTAGGGGTTGTACCTCCCATCCAATAGAAGTTGCAGAACGAGAGAAAGTTGTAGCCTTCTGTAGGTGGGTTCCTGCATATTGGTATGATTCTGTGCTAGTACAAGATTGTAAACAAATTTTTCTTTATATTAAAAAGAAGAAAGAGATGACAACAACAGGTGGTTTTATCACACATTGGGTTTCCACCTTAAATCCTGGTGTTCATGTGTGTTTCTTTTGTGTGATGGTTGATTTTGTTATTACAACACATGGTTACTATTTATCTAATGTTTAGTAAAATACTAATAACATATGATGAATTAACTAAATCGTAAGTGCATTGGATATATGCTAATTGTCTTATGAATAGTTGCATACACATGCAGGTTCCGTTCAGTAAAGTCGTGTATAGAAATATAACTATGAAACGTAAAAAGTTATTGATTTGTAAATATTGGTTCACACCCCCCCAATATTTTTCCCAAAAATTGGTATTAGAGCAGGTCCTTTGGCAGAAGCTTGATCGATTGAAGGGGATTCGTTATAACAATGGGAAAGAAGAAAAAGAAGAAAGAACCTCAAAATAAGAAGACATCTCAAAGGAATAGTGACACTACGAGAGACAATTGGCTGCTAGGTGGAAGCAATTATTCAGATCCAAAATCACCTCAGATTGAAGATGAAAAAGAAAAATAATTATCAGGTACTAATTTTTGGTCCTCTGGTGATACGTTTCTTTGTTCATGCAAGGTTGAAGATAATGAATGTGACAATGAAAAAATTGAATTTTCTCTTATGGGTGAAAGTGAAAGAAATCTAATAGAGGAAGAAGTTAAAAGGCTCATAGATAAAATTAGAGATCAACAAAATCTATTTGATAAAAGGGGATGTACCTACAAAGAAGAAGTTAGTAGATTAAAAACTCAGTTGGAGGAAGGAAACAAAATAAGGAAGCAATACAAGAAAAAGGAAGATCAATGTCAAACGATGTAGGATGAAGTGACATCATTGGGAAATGAAGTGAATGATACAACAAACAAGGAACTAAAAGAAATAACTAGTTACTATAAAGGCCTTGAAGCTGTGGTCGTCTCTCTAAAAGAAGATCTTGAAAATTCAAATAAGGATAATGAAGGACTACTTTAAGCATTCAACGAACAATAAAATGAGGTTCTCAAATTAAGGAAATAAGTAGAAGATGGAAGAAAATTTGAAGAAATCATGAAGTAGCAGTATCTGGAAAAGTAAGAGCAATATTAGGTTGAGGTAAATATCCTAAAAGTTAAATTAGAAGAAAATGATAAACTTTTTAAGATTTTAAGATAGTACTAATATTTTGGATAATATTCTTAGTAGTGAAAGGTCTCCTGCCATGAAATCTGGTCTTGGTTTTCATGAAATTGTTAAAGGTGAATCTAACTCACAAACTGAGGCAAGGAATCCTAATGCAAAATCTGAAATGCTCAACAAGGAGATAAGATGTCAACCCCATCAACATCCAAGGAAAGAAAGCCTTCAAAGAAAATGATTTACTCCTAACTATGGAAGTGTTAATCGATTCTTTCCTCTGATGAATAATGTTAAATGTTCTATCTGTCATAATTTTGGACATGTTGCAACTAGGTGCAGAAGTAGAATGTTTCAAGCTAATAATCGTCTCACAGAAAGATCATCATCTTTCAAGTACTTTAAGGGATATTTCTTCTCTTGCAATATGTTTGGTCACCAAGCCATTGATTGTTATAGAAGGAATATGAAAGATATAAGATGTTATGCTTGTAACAAATTTGGGCATATAGCAAAAGAATACAGGAACAAGTCTATGGATCACCGTAGACAATATGGCTGGCAATCAAATAAGCATATTTATATTAGAAAATGTGAAAATGATGAATCCACCAAGAATCAAGAAAAGGAAGATCAGATAAGGTGTGGTCTTGATGTCTGCTTATTCAAATACGAAGATGAATATTCTCATCACATGATTGGAGACACGAGTAAAATGGAGTCTCTGATGAAGAACCATCATGATAATGATATTCTTGGAAATGATGTTTCATCAAATGTTCTAGGACCAGGTATAGTCAAAAGAGACTCAGCGGGAACTGAAAGTATAAAATTTCAGTGTTCCAATTCTCATATGCAGATCTTATGAAGACAAGTCATGTATATAAGTGATTTTGAAACTACACAGCTGCGTATATGTTGGTTTCATGAAGAAGCAATGGGACAAATTAGAAAAAGGGTCTGATATGGTTCAAACAGTTTTCAATTATCTTTTCTATTTTGATGGTTGATGATTACAGTCTCTGGATGTTATTTAGAAGTTCTTTTGACCCTCATAAGTTGTTGAGAACTTGATGTATAACTGGTTGAAGATGACATCTTGATGATTCTTATTGATATATGCAATAATTAAATCTAACAAAGAACAGTTGGCACAGGTTCAGGGAGAGCATATGCTATGCTTCTAATAATGCATTATTGGCATTATGTTTAGAAGTCTTTGGTACATAATGAATTTTATCAATGGTGAGGATGCTTATGTTGTTGAAGTGTTTAAATGATGCATCATGCTATGTTGCGGTCATGAATTTCCTATGATGAAATTACAGATGATACTTTGCTTGAGCCACTTAGTTGTTTTCATACTTCTGATCAGATTTTTAGATGACTCTTTTGATGATGCATATAACTATTTTGCTTACATAGTGATCTTCATAAGTTCAAGGAGAAGAAAAAATCTTGAGCACACATCTTCATTATTTAATGATGTTAAGTGTCACTCATTTTTTTATGTTGCTGCTATCATGCCTTCAAAAGATGCATAAATTTCATATGGTGCAGTTATGGATGAGGATTCCTATACTTCTTGACTCTCACATGGTTGAGGATTGTTGCACTTGATTGAGGATGGTTTTCCTTTCACATTAATGAGAAGCTAGATACATATTTCTACCGCTATGCAGGATACATGTATGATTACTTAAGTTGTGATGTTGGTATAAAAGATCCTCTTATATGATGAAAATTGGCCACGAGATGGTGTTATTGCAGGTTTCATGAAGACATGGCTATTTGGAGACACATATTACTTAGTCACATAATGATGATGACTTCTTATTTTATGATGATAGATTTGATACTCACATATGTTGATTATCATGGTTGATGCTTATCATATGTGGGATGTTAGAAAACTCCCTACTAATGATACATGGTTGAAATATTGAGTGTTCTTGTGGAAAGATCATGCATTTCTTGCTACAATGATGATGTTATGGTCATGGATGATGACTATGGTGGTTTCACATACATATGATATGATGTGAATGATTTTTGTATTACTATTTGGAGATGTGACATATACATAGTTGATTCGTGGATGAATACCTACTTTCTTCCACTACACCTTCAGACCTATAACTCTTTCTACCCTCGCATCTCTCCATAAACATATAGATTCAAACTCATGTATTTAACATGGTTTCCAAACACAATGATAAGAATCAATATAGAAAAAACAAATTGTTTGACTAAATCAAGCTCGATTACATATTACATGGCCTCTCAAGATCCAAACTCCATCAACTTGAATTTACATTGTATTGGCCTCTGTCTCTCAACACCTAAAGGCTCACATATATAATGAAACACAATATCATGGATCATTTCATATCCACAATTACCTTCATGTCTCTAACTACATACTAAACAAACAATCAAATAACAGACCTTATCATTCTACACACAATTTGAGGAGTCCATGTTTTCTTTCCATGATGCACCTTATAAAGGTTTTAAAATTTCGGGGTTTATTCTTCTACATTATAATGCAAAGATATATCACATGTGGGGGTCGCTATGGGGTAGTCTACTTGTAGTATTTGAGATTGTTCGATCACTTGAGGCATGGTAGGTTGATCAACATGTCATTATTACTCTGGAAAACATTCAAGACTATGAAAACACTTGTTTATAAATCCATCCACCTCAAGGACACCCTCTCACATCATGAACTCTTCCTATTTGAGCATGCTATACATATGGTAGGCCACATCTGGAGAGACGTAGAAAGGGAATTAGTCGAAGAAGAGGTTGCCTCAACTCCATACATAGATACAATTGTTGCAACTCCACCTGAACTAAACCATATTGCAACTTGAAATGTTAATACTATTGAAGCTCTAGAGGCCAAACCTACTGTGACTCTTGAAGTTGAAGAGGAATACCTTACTACAAATCTTGTAGAACAAAAGGTCCCTGATGCGACTCCTGTGGTAGAAAAATACCATGTCACAATTCCACAACAAGAAAAATATATCCATATAAATGATGTGGAAATAATTGGGAGAAAGTATCCTTTGAATAATTTTAAGAAAATGAAAAAAGGCCCACATATGTGGCAACAAATAGGTGGAAAAAGGATGAGATACACCAAAAAAGAGAGATGACTCCAACTATTAAAATTTAGGAAAGACAAGAAGAAACCCCTACTATCACATAAAAACCAATAGGGATAGAAAAAGAAAAGGTACCTATCACAAAATATCCCCTACTATCACACAAGAACCAACAAGGACAATAGAGGAAGAAACCCTTGTTGTCACATAATAACTGGCAAAGGTAATAGAGGAAGAACCAATATTTAAGGGACCATAATTATAAGAGATGAAAATTTAAACCCCTTCTATCACACATGAAACGACAAGGGAAAACTTATCCTAAATTATTTCTGCACAAGAATTAGCAAGGGAAAACATAGCTGAAATTCTTCTTGTATTACAAGAAAAAAAAGGGGAAATCTAGAAGAAGGCCTTGTTGGAACTCCAAAAATTGATAAGGAGCATTAGGCACGGGAATAAGGGATTGCAACACCTAGAACAATAATAACAGTACATGAATATTGTTCTACCCCATAGTTGAAGAAAACCTCCAAGGTAGGGAAGTAAAATAAAATATTAGGTATTCTTTCCCTTATGACTTTGTATATGTCTCTTCTTAGAAAGAATAAAATTATTGAAAGGAAAAACAAAAAGCTAATAACGTCAATCAAACCATAAAGGAGTGGACTAAGAGGATATAGGTAATTTGAGATGTTGGATTTCCTTACTTAGGCAACAAGATTCCTTGCTACAGAAGAAATAGGGGAACCTATTCCATAGGAAAATGAAATAACCCAAGAATAATTATAAAGGAGGGAAACGAAAGTAAAAGATTGTTTAGACCAAATGTGAAGGTCTTGACTTGCTACAATTTTTCACTTAGATAGATCCTATTATGGTGAAGGATTAGGAAGTTCAAGTGAACCTCCCAAACCAATGGGTAAAAGATTAAGATGATAGGGGGAATGGAATACTAGATTGCTATGAGGGAGAAGTAATTCCCATCAAATAACACCAACAAATTATAATGAACCTTAGAGATAGTTTGGATAAACAATTGCAAATGGATAGAGCTAGGTGGGATTGATGGAAGTAAGGAATGGATAAGGAGGTATAAAATACCACCAAACTATATAAATAGGTGGATAGCTACAAGTTGAGAATATCTATCTTGGATCATTAGTAGAATACACACTTAGATATAGATATCCTTCCCCTATGTATAACATGTTCCTATATGAGACGTAGTTTGTGTTCCATAGGAAGGCTCTCATGATATCCAAGCCATATGAGATCACCTACTACCTATAGGATTATTATGCATGCACTAGTGAAGAAAGAACCTACTATATGATCTCTACCAATATAACATTATATTGCATCATGAACCCATATGGACCCTAAGAATTTCTTATGGGATGTTCAATTGCCATATTTTTCATCTTTCTTGAAAACCCACACTGATTGGACAATTGTTCATTAGGCGGCTAAAAGTGAATTTAAATGCAATTTTTGGAATAGAGGGGAATACTATATACCTAAGGATTTCCTCCTTGTAAATTACATATGGGTAAAAAACCCAATACATGCAAGAGGCCATTTAACACTAAAATATATGGATGGATACATTGTCAATGGAAACTATAAAAAGGCATACTGGGTGTTGGGAACAATCCATAGAATACATTTGCAGAAGAGATCCATTTAAACCTTGCAACTTTGTAATGGATTGGAAGGGACGAAATTGATACATTAGGTGTATGAAAAAATGTGGAAACCTTTGAGTTGGCCTCAAATTTCAATGCCCAATGATTTGGTTTCCTTCCAAAAAATACTAGAAACATTATAATATGTCCAAGAAAGAAGAAATTTTCTGTTGGGGGAAAGTTAAAGAAATGAAAGGTTATTGCCATGCGCATGAGTCATGGAAGGTTGAATGCAATATCATTAGCCTCCATGCACACCATAATAAATTAGACTCAAAATGAATATTGGTTTGATATGGATATTCTGTTGGAAATACTAAGGGGGGGGTGAATCAATATTTATTTTTCCCAATATTTTTTTACCAGTTAAAACATATATATTCAGAACACAAAATGAACAACAAGAATAAATTATTTTATTAATATAAACTGTGCCGTAAAATAGATACAATATATAGATGGTCACAATCAGTTGCCAAGCTCCAACTTGGACTTTGGTGAGGCTCCAACCTCCAGAGCACCAACTCTATTTTGCCAGGACACCAATCTTGGACTTAGGAGCACCAACTCCCAAGGACTAAAATTAGTTGCCAAGCTCCAACTTAGACTTTGGTGAGGCTCCAACCTCTAGAGCACCAACTCTATTTTGCCAAGACACCAATCTTAGACTTAGGAGCACCAACTCCCAAGGACTACAATCCTTCCATACTTCTGAGGCATCAACCCCAAGGACTCCAATCCTTCTCACTTTTGAGGCACCAGCCCCAAGGACTCCTATCCTTCTTTCTTTTGAGGCAACAGACCCAAGGACTCCAATCCCTCTCACTTTTGAGGCACCAACCCCAAGGACTCCAATCCTTCTACTCTCAAAACTCTTCTCCGCTGAGTTCTATCTATTTACAACTTCACTGTAGTCTCCAAACTACAGTATTAATGACAACCATGTCTTCTTATGGATGAGTCTTCACAGCTCTGCACACTACCCACGCATAGTCTCCAATAGTGTTCATGCTCTTTGATAATGTCTTCACACAGCTCTAGTCAGTCTATTGTTAGCTGCACTAAGCTCGGCATAAAGAACAACTTCTTGCTCAAGTTTATGTTTTCTGCTAGCTGCTTCTCCCCTTCGACTGTCTGCTGTCTTGTTAGCCCTGCGACTCTCTTTCTGTTCTGCTGGATCCTCTCACTGCCTCTGTCTCGTCTAGCTTATTTCCATAGCATTCAACAGCCTTCAACAGCATTCACTGTTGCTACTTCTGCTATCTCACATTCTGATTTTTCGCAACAACAATAGCACTACAGTCCTCTATGTTTACTGTTTTTATACATTCCATGCCTCTGTCCATTCGTTTTCTCTTTCTCGATGGCTCTTTGGCTTCCTCCTCGCTCGCTTGAGCTTTGGCTTCCTCACTGTTGGCTTGTTTGTCGCTGTAGCTTCCTCTGTCTCATCGTGCTCACAGGACACGTTGAATCAATGGCCAGGTCCAAACGATCCACGAAGAATCCATCTTCCTTGTTTACCGTAACAGTGCTCTGTTTGGCAATGATGTCGGGCATACACAGAGTTTTACGTTTAACGGACCTGCCATGTCCTATCGCAATCGCCATCGTCGTAGTTCAGCCTCCTGAACTATCGGAACCGTTATCATATGCATTTTGGCCCTTCAAACCGCGCGCAAGGCAAATATGTAAATACACAGGAAATATGAGTGAAACAGTCGAAACTTATTAAAGAGCCGGACTTCAATTTTAATTCACCCGCAACTATTCCTGTATCGGGTCCGCTCCTCATGACATCGCCGATGGCCGATAGGCCGATCCTCCACTGCTCCGATGAACTGGATGCGATGTTATATTAAGCCATGTTATAATGTCGCATCGCGTCCACAACGTTCATTGTAATCGGCGCTTGGGTGTGGCACGACTTCATAACATATGCGATGGGCGGATGCGATATGGTATTAAACCATAGTTAATATTCTCGTCGGTTCCGCAACCGTTCATCGCAATCGGGGTTTGCCCTTGGCCGAGGTCCGATGCGATATCGCTATCGGCGATCGCAAGTCGCATATGGTTAGGGCCTTACCTCCACTCCGATTTACCGATGCGATGTGCCGGACCCGATAGGATCCCAAATCTCCTGTGCATATATTTTCAAGTCCGGTTTCCACCTGCAATAGTGTATTTGCCTATGTACACACTTTAGCCTCCATTTGTGCCTTCGATAGTGTTAAACACATATATGCATAGTTTTTGGCCTCCGATAGTGTATTCCTTTGGTATTGTTGCTCTAATAGCTGTGAATGCATATATAGATGGGTTTTAATCACCGATAATGTTAAAGCATGCATACATGGGTTTTACAAGCTCGATAACGTAACTGGATATATCTACATGAGTTCTGCTCCCGATAACTCTGTCTACTTTCTTTGATGCTCTATCTACTCCTCTGTTGCTCCGATGGCTCTGTCCTCTTCTCTTTCTCTATGTTCCTTTGATTGGTCTCTATGTGCTCCTCTTCTTTGGCATATATATGTGACATATACATATATATGGCTCCTCTGGTGGTGCTTCATGCTCTGTTAACTCCTCTCATCTCCATCTGCTCCTTTTGTGCCTCTGTCTACTCCTCTCATCTCCATCTGATCCTCTAGGTTGGCAGTGTCTTTCAAGGACCTCCTTGCATATATGAACACCTTTCTTGCTCTAATATCCCATGATATGCTTTGATCTGCCTCAGGTAACTCCTCTTTGCTTATGGCTTAGCTATCCTGATGGCCTTACTCCTATCGCATCATGAATCTGCTTTGCATCCCCTCGACTTCATGTCATCCTCTAGTATCCATAATATTGCCATATTGACATCAATGACAACCTTGGTCAACAATCTCCCCCTTTGTAATTGATGGAAATATTCTTCTTCTCTCCCCCTTTGACATCAATGGCAAATGAGTGCTCTGGGACTCCCCCTATCAAATTGCTTCTGTTCTTCATGAATGGTAGATCTTCACGGTCTGTGACTCCCCCTGTCATAGTGCTCTTCTTCTTCAAGATAGAAGGATTGATGCTTTATCATCTTCATGTTTCAAAACTGCTTTATCATGGTTTCATCAATGCTTAAGGATGCTCTACTTTAATGCTTTCATTCAGATTGCAAATGGCCATACACCAAGTGTCCAAGTCCAGGCTTTCATGCTCAATCCATATTGATGTCTCCATAGGCAGAATTGAGAGACCTTCATAGTCCGAATCAAGAAAGATACTGCTACTGAGATTGTCTTTCTTGCTGTCTTTCTTCAGATCTGAGTTTATTTGTGTCTTTGTGCTTCTTCTTAACTCACTGCCATCCTTTCCTTGTGTTCTTGTACATATCTCATCTAGTTATTTCCTCTTAGTAGATTTAGATATCCAATCTGTGACTGTCTTTTAAATACAATTGTTGATCTGCATCTTTTTGCAATGCTTCAGTTTGTTATATGCTGCCAGTTGCTCTTACTTCAGACTCCATTCCAGATGTATCTATTTGTTTGAAGACTGCCTCTATCAGTGTCCAGAATTTATCTGTTCTCACATTTAATTCCTGAGTTAATACATAAACTTCTATGATAACAACACCATGGTTGTTTGCCCTATTTCTTTAACAACAGTCCAAAGAATGGTTATAGGATCATATGCTTCAATGGAGTGCTCCTGAGACATGATCTTCATCAAAGAATGACTGTTAATATAGTTTAGCAAGAATTTCATAAGGACCCATTCACTAATAGCTTCAACAATAATGATCAAGAATTACAGGGTCCCCCTAACTGTATGCATCATCTCTTTTGGTAGAGTCTTCTCATAAAAAGCTTAGATTCTCAAAATTTAAGCCAATGACATATGTTGTTGGCCGGAGAGCTCAAGGGACTTTCGGATTGTATTTCCTTCCTTCTCCATACCTTTGTAACTTTCTTCTTTTGCATGGTTCTAGATTTTGTAAGAGACCACGTTAAGTTACAATCTCATGCCATATGACCAATGTTATGACACTTGAGGCATTCTACATTGGACACGAATATGAATTCATGATTTGTTCTTGCAAAATGGTTTCTTGTAGGTTGTCGGAGGCTATAGCATCTATCTCTATGAGATGGTTGGGGACCATAACATCTATCTTTATGATATGCTTTACAGTCTTTTTCCATATGACAAAAGTTTGAACATGAATAACAATAACCAAAAAATGAACTTTGGTACCTAGGAGATGGAGGTTTCCTTGATGTACTTTTGAAGCCTTTCTGCCTTGAGATCCTTTGATGATAACCATTGCATCTCGCATCTCTGTCATCATCTACATTTCTTCTTGGAGCTGGTTTTCTTCTTGGAATAGGATTTCTTCTATTGTAGCCTTGATTTTTCTCCTTACCTTTGCTAGAACTGGGAGCATCACCATTTCTTTCTGACTTCTTCACATCTCTTTTGTTTAAAGCATTTTCATTCTTACTTGAGGATTCACCTGCATACCTGAGACCTGATTTATCAGATGGACATATGTGATAGCTGAGCATGTCATCCAAGGCTTGAGAGCTCTTCAAGATTTTTTTCATCCCTTCAACCTTTTTTCTGAGGAGGACAATCTCTTCTTCCAATATTTCACACTCACTATTCTTTTTTGCAAGTTGTTTCTCAGTTTCTTCCTTGCTACGAGTAGCTTCAGCTACTACTATTTTAAGGGAGATGATATCTGACTTCATTTTGAATATTTCTTCATTCTTTGCTTGACTTCTCTCCATTCTCTTCTCAGCTCCTTGTGCCTGTTTCCTGGCTTCTTGTAATTGAGACTTAAGGGAGGAGACCTCTACCTTGTACTGACCAATCTCTTCTTCAAGTTTGTTCATGCTCTTGTGCCTTTGTTCAAGTTGAATTGACAAGGTATTTTCCTGCTTCTTTGCTTTATTCAATTGATTTGTCATGGATATGACTCCTTCATGATGCTTCCTTTTGCTTTGATGAAATTCCTTCTTAAGCTTGGCAAGATCTTCATCCCTTTCTTGTACTTGAAGCTTGATGAGGTCAACTTTCTTCCTTGTTTGATCTTGGTCAACAACTAGAGCTATCTTCTTAAGTGCCTCATTTTACTTTTTCAAATTGTTAATCTCTTCCATGGCAGTCATAAGTTGAGCAAGGAGTTCTTCTACAAAGTCTTTTTCATTCTCTTCATCTTCTAAGTCTGTTTCAGCCTTGATGTCATCATTCTCATTTTCAGCTTCTATGATTCAGGATCTCCTTCTTGATTAATGGTCATGGTTAGTGCTCCTTTTGAGTGAAGGTCATGAATTTTGTCCCATATATCCTTTGCTGATGAATATTTTCCTAGATTGTTCTTTACAGAATCAGGTAGCCCATTCAAGATTGCCTTTATTGCTTTTGCATTGTACTTCTTGGATTCTTCATCCATCCTGCTATCAGCAATCACTAATTTCCAGATTTCAATGCCTTGAGTCTGTAAGAAATTCCTCATTCTTGCTTCCCATATATTAAAGTTCCCATTGAGCCTTGGAGCCTCCTCAAATTCATTGTATTCTATTTTAGTAGTAGAGGGAGACACATCCTTAGGAGGATTGGAGACTTTCTTCCTTGACCTCGCCATTTGTGTTCTAAGAGTCAACCTTCAAGCTGTTAAGCTTTGAATGAAGGAACCTGCTCTGATACCAATTGTTGGAAATACTAAGAGGGGGGGTGAATCAGTATTTCTTTTTCCCAATATTGTTTTACCAGTTAAAACATATATATTCAGAACACAAAATGAATAGCAAGAATAAATGCTTTTATTAATATAAACTGTGCCGTAAAATAGATACAATATATAGATGGTCACAATCAGTTGCCAAGCTCCAACTTGGACTTTGGTGAGGCTCCAACCTCCATAGCACCAACTCTATTTTGCCAAGACACCAATCTTGGACTTAGGAGCAACAACTCCCAAGGACTACAATCAGTTGCCAAGCTCCAACTTGGACTTTGGTGAGGCTCCAACCTCTAGAGCACCAACTCTATTTTGCCAAGACACCAATCTTGGACTTAGGAGCACCAACTCCCAAGGACTACAATCCTTCCATACTTCTGAGGCAATAACCCCAAGGACTCCAATCCTTCTCACTTTTGAGGCACTAGCCCCAAGGACTTCTATCCTTCTTTCTTTTGAGGCACCAGCCCCAAGGACTCCAATCCTTCTCACTTTTGAGGCACCAACCCCAAGGACTCCAATCCTTCTGCTCTCATAACTCTTCTCTGCTGAGTTCTGTCTATTTACAGCTTCACTGTAGTCTCCAAAATACAGTATCGATGACAACCATGTCTTCTTATGGATGAGTTTTCATAGCTCTGCCCACGCATAGTCTCCAATAGCATCCATGCTCTCTGATAATGTCTTCACATAGCTCTAGTCAGTCTATTGTTAGCTGCACTAAGCTCTGCATAAATAACAACTTCTTGCTCAAGTTTATGTTTTCTGCTAGCTGCTTCTCCCCTTCGACTGTCTGCTGTCTTGTTAGCCTTGCGGCCCTCTTTTTGTTCTGCTGGATCCTCTCACTGCCTCTGTCTCCTCCAGCTTATTTCCACAGCGTTCAACAGCCTTCAACAACATTCACCGTTACTGCTTCTGCTATCTCACATTCTGATTTTTCACAACAACAACAACACTAAAGTATTTCATGTTTACTGTTTTTATACATTCCATGCCTCTGTCCATTCATTTCCTCTTTCTCGATGGCTCTTTGGCTTCCTCCTCGCTCACTTGAGCTTCGGCTTCCTCACTGTTGGCTTGTTTGTCGCTGTAGCTTCCTCTGTCTCATCGTGCTCACAGGACACGTTGAATCAATGGCCAGGTCCAAATGATCCACAAAGAATCCATCTTCCTTTTTTACCGTAACAGTGCTCCGTTTGGCAATGATGTCGGGCATACACATAGTTTTACGTTTAATGGACCTGCCATGTCCTATTGAAATCGCCATCGTCGTAGTTCAACCTCCTGAACTATCAGAACCGTTATCATATGCATTTTCGCCCTTCAAACCGCGCGCAAGGCAAATATGTAAATACACAGGAAATATGAGTGAAACAGTCAAAATTTATTAAAGAGCCGGACTTCAATTTTAATTCACCCGCAACTATTCCTGTATCTGGTCCGCTCCTCATGACATCGCTGATGGCCGATAGGCCGATCCTCCACTGCTCCGATGAACTAGATGCGATGTTATATTAAGCCATGTTATAATGTCGCATCGCGTCCGCAACGTTCATCACAATCGGCGCTTGGGTGTGGCACAACTTCACAACATATGCGATGGGAAGATGCGATATGGTATTAAACCATAGTTAATATTCTCGTCGGTTTCGTAGCCGTTCATCGCAATCGGGGTTTGCCCTTGGCCGAGGTCCGATGTGATATCACTATCGGCAATCGCAAGTTGCATATAGTTAGGGCCTTACCTCCACTCCGATTTCCCAATGCCATATGCAGGACCCGATAGGATCCGAAATCTCCCGTGCATATATTTTCAAGTCCGGTTTCTGCCTGCGATAGTGTATTTGCCTATGTACACACTTTAGCCTCCGTTTGCGCCTCCGATAGTGTTAAACACATATATGCATAGTTTTTGGCCTCCGATAGTGTATTCCTTTGGCATTGTTGCTCCGATAGCTGTGAATGCATATATAGATGGGTTTTAATCGCCGATAATGTTAAAGCATGCATACATGGGTTTTACAAGCCCGATAACGTAACTGGATATATCTATATGAGTTTTGCTCCTGATGGCTCCCGATAACTCTGTCTGCTTCCTTTGATGCTCTGTCTACTCCTCTGTTGCTTCGATGGCTGTGTCCTCTACTCTTTCTCTATGCTCCTTTGATCGGTCTCTGTGTGCTCCTCTTCTTTGGCATATATATGTGACATATACATATATATGGCTCCTCTGGTGGTGCTTCATGCTCTGTTAGCTCCTCTCGTCTCCATCTGTTCCTTTTTTGGCTCTGTCTGCTCCTCTCGTCTCCATCTGCTCCTTTGGGTTGGCAGTGTCTTTCAAGGACCTCCTTGCATATATGAATGCCTCTCTTGCTCTCATATCTTGTGATATGCTTTGATCTGCCTCAGGTAACTCCTCTTTTCTTATGGCTTAGCTATTCTGATGGCCTTGCTCCTGTCTCATCATGAATCTGCTTTGCATCCCCTCGGCTTCATGTCATCCTCTAGTATCCATAATATTTCCATATTGACATCAATACAACCTTGGTCAACATATTCAATAGTTTTGTCTAGGGGGGGATGACAAACACCTAATTTGGCATCTTTTTAGCACCCACTTAAGAACTTTTAGCAAGCCTTTTTCCCATTTTTATCTCATTTGAAAACACTTTTTTTCAAAGAAGAAGCTTTTGTTAAGGGTATATTTATCATCTTATTATGCCATTTTAATGCTCATTCTTATGCATTTAAAGAGATAATCACCTTTCTATGCTAACCGATGGTATTCAAGAGGATGATTTGCACATGTACCTTCAAATAGGAGCAGGAAAAAAGTGTTGAAACTCAACATGGTTAGGTTTTGTGACTCATTAGACAAAGAAATTTGTTGTAACTCCCTATTACTAGCTGTTGTAACTCACTGTTCCAGCATAAATGTTGCAATTCCAAAGTGATGCAAATATAAAGTACTACAACTCCAAAGTGCTACTAGTCATCCTAAAAAATTGAAGTATTTCCACTCATTTTGCAAATATAAGGTGTTTCCACTTGTGTTAAAACTCCTTGTTATAATTCACCATTGTTGTAACTCACATCAACACCACTACTGCAACTATAAAAAGCATTTTTATAATTCTCATTTAGACAATTGTTTTGAAATGTGCTAGGACTTTGGGAAAATTGATACAATGCATCATCTTAACTGCACAATTTTCACTAAAAAACTTCCCATATTATTCAACAAGCTAATCACCTAACAAGGCAAAGTGACAAAGGAATTTGGTTACTCAATAAGAAAAGCGTGACCCTACTACCACTTGTCAGATAGCTAAATGAGTTAAAATTTTCTTTATTCTCTATCTTCCAATGAATTTGTTGTAACTAGATGGAACATCCTAATTCTTGTGGATTTAAATAACAAAATTGATTTGATTTAGACAATTTATATCATGTGTAAAAGGTTAGGCTAGTATAATAACAAGATATATAGATCAAGAGAGAAATAGAGAATCAACCAGTTATGTAATTGTACTTTGAATTTGTACAATACATGTTTAGGTTCTATTCATGTTCTAGTTGATGGTATGTTTATTGATTAGCACCTTATTGTTTCTTCAACCAGTGCTTTACTTACATAGGTAGGGTCCCCTCCTTAACTAGTTATTGTCTATAATTTTATAGTGTAGTTGTAGTTTCATTTACGTACTTTTATTGCCAACAAATCCTCTCTTTATGACCTTGCTACAACTCTAATAGTAAAATTTATGATTTACATAGTGCTACAACTCTTATATTTAATCCAATTATATAGATAGTACTATAACTCTTTAATTTATATATACATGTAACTCATATTGTTCTAACTTGTGACTTTACTATTGTTGCAATTTGTGTGCAATCATAATTTAATCTTGTGGTTTAGGTTATTTCTACAACTCACGTTGTTGCAACTTGACATTTAATAACACATTTTTTTTTACAAATTAGTTAATTACTATTTTTTCATAGATATTTTTGCTTTACCTTATTGATTATTTTTGAGCTTCAATTCCTTAAAACATAGTGGGGTTTGAGCTCGTTACAACTTTTGGTTTATTTTAGAATTGTTAGCCATTGCATTTCATGTGCATTTATGTTACATAATTCAACATAGTCTAAACACTTGAACACATCACCCTTTATGTCAGTATGTTTACTTTCCTACAAGAGTGTTCACTTTCCTATGAGTGTGTTTAATTTTGTACAAGTGTGCTCCTCGCTTTGCTACAAGAGCGGTATTGGTTGCAAGTGTGGTGTGGATTTCTCTAGTGACTTGTGAAATCATCTTAATATATTTCCCTGTGAAAATCATTTAGAATACTACAATTGTGATATAATATAATAGCTTGTACTAGCATATATGGTCCACAATAGGTCACAAGTTCCATATGAACCTCAGGTTGACAATTAGTTGCACAAAATTTTGGATGTTTGAGAAAGCATTTTGGTGAAATTAAAAATAATATAAGAGGCATTGATTTAAATTATTAAGGTCGATAGGCTATGAAGGATAGGGGTTAGGAAAGATAAGATAAGCATGATGATCTAGGTTTTTATGGCATAGACGAAAAGGCCATTGACACCAAGATCAAAACTGTGGAGGACAAAGACTTGGAAAAATTGTATTGGTTGTCAAAAGAAAGAGAAATATTGAATGAAGGTTGCATCATATCACCACTCCATCCTTCTTGTTGAAAACTTCAAAATGGAAGTGATGAGGAAAGCATAAATACTTAATATACTCCAACACTTATAAGAGGCAATATGCCAATCAACTCAAGTAAGTAGAAGAAGGATAAGAGGTATGAATTAGGAAAGACATACCTCATTTACCAATTTTGCAAGAGGAAATCCCATAATGTTGCTAATTGTTAGTTCTTATATGTTTGTTCATTATATGTGAAGTGAGGCCATTAGGTGGCATCTTGTTGTTGGAAGCATGCCACATGACTCAAGCCAAAGAGATGTAATATCAACAAGACTTCCCCAAACCATAAGTGAATTCAAAGGTAGGGGGAGAAAATAAGTATGTTAAGAATTCATACCACAACACCAAGGACTTTGGCCACCAATACAAGTTGATTGGATATTGGGAAGATGAATTTATCCAAAGATTCACCCAAGAAATCACGACACCATGAGAGAAGTGTGGATTTGAAGCCTAATGAATATAAAGAACAGACGACACCTCCAATTCAAGAAGAAAAAGTTGTCCAAGCAGTGTTTAACATCAAGGTATTTTTGAGGGGAAAAATATAGCCAAAAGGAATTTTTTTATGATAATATTTTAAGGTTAGATAATATTTTATGTTATTTAAATATCTCATATTTTATCTTTATTTCAAAGTCCAAATATTTTTTTGTGTGTATAAATATCCACGCCAATATCTCATAAGGAATCATACTTTTATAACCATATTTGATTTTTTTATGTTGGCAAGAGCATTTTCGAATCATACTCTCCTATTTTCAAGCAAATGAGACATTTTTTTTCATAAATAGTTTTCATGCCCATGATATTTGATGTGAAGAAGCCTATTTAAAGGTTTGGTATACTCCATTATTGAAGATCTAATATATAATGAGAACTACATTTTAACTTTGGGTTTTATATTTTTATTAAAATGTGGCATTGAGTAGATTATACTTGAATGAACAATGTTATTTCTAGTTGAGATTTTATTTGAACAAATACTTTCATTTCTAATTAGGTGATATATATGGATTTATATTTTTAAGGTTTGTGAAAATAAATTTATATGGACACTTGTAGTTTTAGTAGGAGAATAATGTATTTATATTGATCATTTAATATTTCATAGATTTTACTAGAATAAGTAGTGGTTCTATCATGTGACTTTATCTATTGATAACTTATATAGTAAAACCTCAAATACTTACAAGGAGGTTTGTGATGACTTCTTTTTATAAAATGTACTAAAAGATATATGTTGTAACTATACAATAAACATGTTCCTTTTGTTGTCTATAATATGCCATCATTGAAAGATATATGTTTCAACTTCAACAAGGAATTTTTAGGGACTAATATTCGTATGTGGGATAATTTTCGATGATTTTAAGAAAAAGAAGAACAAAAGATCCAATTTCCATTTTTTCAAAAAATGGTTCTCCCCAATTTTATAGTATAAAATTATTTTACCTTAAAAATTCCCAAATTTTTTTATAGACTAATTTAAAATCATTAGAAATATAAATAGTTTCACAAAAGTATCACCAAACATTTTACAATTTTCATACTAGAGACTGGTAATATTCGATAAGGTTTCTAAACTTTAAGATAAAATTCCATCTTTGAAATTTTCCTTGAACTTCAAGAGTGAATATGTTGCCTTTGTTATTGACAATATTCCATATAGAACTACATATATATTTTAATTTTCTAGATTATTTAGGAACTGAGATAATAAGAATTTTGCAATATATATCTTTTGAGCAACATTTCCTTATTGTTTATGATAACATGTTATATGAGTTATAATTACAACTATTTGATGAAATCATGAGTTTTAGATAAGAGGATTTTGTGAGAAGAGTAATTATTTCAAGTATTTTTGGATTACTCACATAAGACATTTTGATCGTTGGTGTTACGAGCTAGCAAGTGTGGCTCATCCTGAGAAGATAGATACGAAATTTGATCATGCATTGAGAGACAAATATGTGAGAGATGCAAGGTCATAAAAGTGAAGAGACGTTAGGTTAGATGAACCTTGGGAGGTCAAATATGAGAGATTCAACATTCAAGAATAAAACGTTCAAAGGAATTAATGAAAATATTAACCAAAGGAAAATAATAATAAAAAGTATTAAATGGTAAAAAACTAATTATTAATAAAGTAAAATAAAATAACCAAAACTCATATATATATATATATATATATATATATATATATATATATATATATATATATATATATACATATATATATATATATATATATATATATATCTATATATATATATATATATATATATATATATATATATATATATACACCGAGTGTTGTAGCGGCTACAACAACCCTCCAAAATTTTTCCTTAGCTTCATTTTGAGGCCTCCCTACCAACTTTTCACAACACCTTGTCTTGCTTCATCAAGTACACAAGCTTCATTGTTTTCTTGGACAAAGACAACCTGTAAATCACAACTTGATTCATTCCACTCACAGGCTAATCACCCGGACTTGGTCCAACTGTAGGCTAAGAAGATCCCTGAAGGAATTGCACTTTTCTGGAGGGAAACTAGCCTTCCCTCCAGAAATTGCAGAATCCTGTCTAGCAGCCTGCTAGGCTCCAGAATTGCACAATTCTACCAATCAACACTCACAATGAAAATTGCACACTTTTCCCCATCTTCGTTGCTCAGCCTAGAATTTGCACAAATATGGGTAGTAGTCAGCTGCTCTGCCCATAAATTGCACAAGTCTCCTAGGCAACCAGCCTAGCTCTCAGCTAGAAATGCACATTTTCTCCCAGCAGTTGAGAAGTCTCTTTCATGTGTCGCTGGGTTGATCAGTTCCCTCCGGGACTGAGAAAAAACGACTTGCATGCATGGGCTACTTCTCCCAGGGAAGCATGCAAAGGAATCCATTATTTCCAGGATCTATTTTAGCAGTTGGAGGTTACATGCAAGGATCATTTCAGAAACCTCCTGCCAAGTGTCTCTTTCCCTAGATTTGTGGCATGTGTGTCACAACCTCGATGTTATCAAAACTCATCAACCAGATGACATGGACCTCATTCCTCACATAATCATTGTAGCTATGACATCCCACATCACATCTAGGAGCTTTCGGCACACTCAGCTCAGTTGTTTTGAGGTAAGCCCGCTTTCCATGACTTTTGTTGCATTTCTAGCGCTTTTTGTGTTTCGCTTTGTATGAATGTTGCTTGCTTGATTTCAATGAATACTTGCTATCTTTTTCATACATACTAGCTTGAACTAGCACCGTTTTAGTTTTCATCAACATCTCACTGCTGTCAGATGCATGAAATTGTTTTTCACGAGTGGTCGTCGATTCGACAACTCACCTCACCCACATGCATGTTGTTCCATTTTCTAATTCTGTCATTCACCATTTGCATGCATGATCATTTACTTATGCTTACACTCAGTATCACCATGCATTCACACTCACATTCAGGTTCAGTTGCCCGTAGGCGATTCTGGGCAACCTTGGCCTTCACTAAGACAACATTGCGCAATCTGGGGAAGGAAGGCTTTGTCTTCCTCTCCAGAAATGCGCATTTCTTCCCACGTACTATCCTCTAGGTTTATTTTGTGCATTTCTAAGGGATAGTGACTACTAGCCCATAAAATTGCGCAATGCAGTCACTGAGCCTGCAACCATTGCCAACTGAGATTGCACATTTCTCAATTCCAAAAGTGAGTAGCCAAACTGGACTGCGCATTGCGCAGTTCCAACAATCAGTCAGCCTCCCAACAACCTAGATTGTGCCTTGTGTATTCTTGGCACTCAGTCTCCTACCCTCCTAGCTGAAATTGCACGACCTTCTTGATTAGTCACATAGGTATGTTGCAAGTCAGTTCTCAAGTTCATTTTGGTTTTCAACTGATAGATTGCTTTCCATGAGTTTTGCCATGTCTCCAGGTATCACAGGTGTTCATCTGCCTCTCAACAACACAGGTACAATGGTTTCTAGGAGAGTAGAGTCGAAGACACCATTTAGAGCACACTTGGGGATGCAGTCGATCAAGTGTCTATGAGCTTGCCTACTCATGAAGACATCAAGTTTTTCATAGGAAAGGACATCAAGACATGACAGCAGTAGCATCACAGTGAGTAACATCATGAACGATAGTTGAAGGTAGCATATAAGATGCACCGAAAATGAGAGGAAGGTTGTTGACAACACAGAGCCAGAACAAAGTTGAAGCTCAAGCAGATCCACTGGTGAAGAAAGAAACTTTGGAGACTCAGGCTATGAGGTGACGACACGACATGAAAATCGCGCGAACACAGAGAATGGAACAAAGAAGGAGTTGCATGTGTTGAAGCAGCAACTCAAGAGAAAATATGAAGCTACACAGACAAGAGAATGAGTTGCAATAGGAACAGGAAGAACATGGGGCACAACATACATTCACGGATGAAACTATGCCTGTACAAGTTAAAGATCCATCCAAGTAGCCATCACATAGCAAACATGGTGAGTAGTGTTGTTGATCACATGCAAGGGATTTAGTAGCATGCATGTCATTATGTGCACGCATGCAATCCAACCCATTCAACACACTCACCAAGGCGAAGACAAGAAGCAAGTCCAACTGGAGCCGAACATGTACTTCGACAAGTTGATGCACATGACCACCAACACACACTTGAATATCAACTCAGACACTATGCATTAGTGTGTTGTCGGTCGCACCCAATACGACCATGTGCATGTTAGCAGACAAGTTGGATGAAGGAGCCATACCAATGCACCTGATGCAACAAAGGTAAGAGTTTGCTTCAGCAAGATGTCACCATGGGTGCATGCACACCATCACAAATGACCAAGATTGGCATCAGCTAACCACCTTCGCCATCACAAACATGTCAAAGAGTTTGTCTCATAAAAACATACTGAGTGTCAGTGATGTATTGCATGGCTTGCTTAAGCCATGTTGTCTCACATGAGTACATGTGCATTGTAATGTAAAGTCATGTCAAGTGTAAGTCAAGTGTTGATAGTTGGATGTAATAGTCATAGAGTAGATGAAGAGTCAAGAGGGTAGATGAACTACTTCTCCCAGGGAAGCATGCAAAGGAATTCATTGTTTCCAGGATCTATTTTAGCAGTTGGAGGTTACATGCAAGGATCATTTCAGAAACATCCTGCCAAGTGTCTCTTTCCCTAGATTTGTGGCATGCGTGTTACAACCTCGATGTTATCAAAACTCATCAACCAGATGACATGGACCTCATTCCTCACATAATCATTGTAGCTATGACATCCCACATCACATCTAGGAGCTTTTGGCACACTCAGCTCAGTTGTTTTGAGGTAAGCCCGCTTTCCATGAATTGTGTTGCATTTCTAGCACTTTTTGTGTTTCTCTTTTTATGAACGTTGCTTGCTTGATTTCAATGAGCACTTGCTATCGTTTTCATACATACTAGCTTGAACTAGCACCATTTTAGTTTTCATCAACATCTCATTGCTGTCAGATGCATGAAACTGTTTTTCACGAGTGGTCGTCGATTCGGAAACTCACCTCACCCACATGCATGTTGTTCCATTTTCTAATTCTATCATTCACCATTTGCATGCATGATCATTTACTTATGCTTACACTCAGTATCACCATGCATTCACACTCACATTCAGGTTCAGTTGCCTGTAGGCGATTCTAGGCAACCTTGGCCTTCACTAAGACAACATTGCACAATCTGGGGAAGGAAGGCTTTGTCTTCCTCTCCAGAAATGCGCATTTCTTCCCACGTACTATCCTCCAGGTCCGTTTTGTGCATTTCTAAGGGACAGTGACTACTAGCCCATAAAATTGCGCAATGCAGTCACTGAGCCTGCAACCATTGCCAACTGAGATTGCGCATTTCTCAATTCCAAAAGTGAGTAGCCAAACTGGACTGCGCATTGCGCAGTTCCAACAATCAGTCAGCCTCCCAATAGCCTAGACTGTGCCTTGTGTAGTCTTGGCACTCAGTCTCCTACCCTCCCGGCTGAAATTGCACGACCTTCTTGATTAGTCACATAGGTATGTTGCAAGTCAGTTCTCAAGTTCATTTTGGTTTTTGACTGATAGATTGCTTTCCATGAGTGTTGCCATGTCTCCAGGTATCACAGGTGTTCATCTACCTCTCAACAACACAGATACAATGGTTTCTAGGAGAGTAGAGTGAAAGACACCATTTAGAGCACACTTGGGGATGTAGTCGATCAAGTGTCTATGAGCTTGCTTACTCATGAAGACATCAAGTTTTTCATAGGCAAGGACATCAAGAGATGACAACAGTAGCATCACAGTGAGTAACATAATGAACGATAGTTGAAGGTAGCATATAAGATGCACCGAAAACGAGAGGAAGGTTGTTGACAACACAGAGCCAGAACAAAGTTGAAGCTCAAGCAGATCCACTGGTGATGAAAGCAACTTTGGAGACTCAGGCTATGAGGTGACGACACGACATGAAAATCGCGTGAACACAGAGAATGGAACAAAGAAGGAGTTGCATGTGTTGAAGCAACAACTCAAGAGAAAATATGAAGCTACACAGACAAGAGAATGAGTTGCAATAGGAACAGGAAGAACATGGGGCACAACATACATTCACGGATGAAACTATGCCTGTACAAGTTAAAGATCCATCCAAGTAGCCAGCACATAGCAAACATGGTGAGTAGTGTTGTTGATCACATGCAAGGGATTTAGTAGCATGCATGTCATTATGTGCACGCATGCAATCCAACCCATTCAACACACTCACCAAGGCGAAGACAAGAAGCAAGTCCAACTGGAGCCGAACATGTACTTCGACAAGTTGATGCACATGACCACCAACACACACTTGAATATCAACTCAGACACTATGCATTAGTGTGTTGTCGGTCGCACCCAATAAGACCATGTGCATGTTAGCAGACAAGTTGGATGAAGGAGCCATACCAATGCACCTGATGCAACAAAGGTAAGAGTTTGCTTCAGCAAGATGTCACCATGGGTGCATGCACACCATCACAAATGACCAAGATTGGCATCAGCTAACCACCTTCACCATCACAAACATGTCAAAGAGTTTGTCTCATAAAAACATACTGAGTGTCAGTGATGTATTGCATGGCTTTCTTAAGCCATGTTCTCTCACATGAGTACATGTGCATTGTAATGTAACGTCATGTCAAGTGTAAGTCAAGTGTTGATAGTTGGATGTAACAGTCATAGAGTAGATGAAGAGTCAAGAGGGTAGATGAACTGTTACAAAGGGGAATGTCAAGGGTCACCCCACCCTTCGCTATAAATAGAACCTCATAGCTCATTATATGGGCTTTTGGTCAGGCAAGCTTCGATAGGACTATCTTAGAGAAAGCTTGGACAATATTCTAACGAGCCTTGGCTTCTCCAATGTGCAGAGCTAGTATATCTATTTGGAGGAGCAGGTCGTTGTGGCTATAATGTTCCACTATTCGAACTAGCAGGTGTACATGGATGTATTGGATGACTGGAACTTACACTTCTTTTTTTTCTGATGCAAAAGATGATCCTTCTATATCATTAATCCAAAAATAATTTACATATTTTACAACTATCCACTCAGTAGAGTGGACTCAAAACAAGGGTGTTGTCCAACAATGGTAAGAACTTTCATCCCAAAACAAATAAATGATAGACCCTTTTGGAAACCTACCCTAAACATGCTGACTAAAGCCTAGCCGAGCAATTTCCCATGTCAGCACTCACTCACCCTACCAATTAAGTCATGGCCACTTAATCCACATCTTAATCCAACGGCCAAGATGAAAATCGTACTAAGGAGGCAAACTGAACTTAACTTCCCAGCCCCACAAAAATGGACGCTCCATGCTGATCATTGATCCCTGCCATAAGATCCGATCCCAACATGCCGATGTTTATCACGCGATCAAGGTGATTTTCCAAACGGCCCCACTACCACGTGTTGTTCACAGAATGGGATTGCTGCAAAAAAGGAAAAACAACTTCCTACTTGCGAGGCTTGCGATCACCCCAAAACCACTTTGGGCATGGTATTCCAATCAAAGGCAATAGGTTCGGGTTATTGGGGATGCCACAGCCTCCCGACTTCTGTTCGCATGCCAAACCAGCTCTGCCAGAGACATTGTGAGAAGAAGCTTCTGCCATACTGCTAGAAGCCCCTAGAAATAAAACTCCCACTCTACCACCACTGATGACCTGATTGAGCGTGATTCTCCGAACATCAAACCGCCGAAGCACATCACTCACTGTAAAACCAATTATGTGCTCACCTCTGCTCATATCGCTTCTGAGTTATCTGTGCTGCCCTCCATAGTCCTGCTCTGAAACACCAACCAATCTTCCTCAGCCTGGTCTTGGCATTTTGCCTTAAGACTGTGCTGAGGTAGCTCTTGCCATTCCATTGCAAACCTATCTTCTGCACCATTCACTCCTTGATTAGCCAGAAGATCCACTAGCTTGTTGGTTGATCTTCGAACATGTTTAAAAGTAATTGTGTGGAGGCTTATAAGGTGGTTATGGATTCGTTGAAATATCTGGATCAACCTCCAATTCCTTGAGGCCTTTTCTGGCGTCGTACCCCAGCTGATTCTCTTGACCGAGTTAATCATTAACTCAAAATCTGCTTCAGCAATCACATTGTTTCGATTATCATGAGTCAGGAATTTTAAGCAATGCTCCATAGCCAGAACTTCTGCCATATTGTTGGTGGCTCTCCCTAGGTGACCATAGAAAATGAATAGGATGTTCCCTCTTTCATCCCTTAAAACTCTACCATGACCCGCAATACCTGGGTTTCCCTTTGAGGCACCGTCAATATTGTACTTCAAAAAACCCTTGGGGGGAGGGTGCCAAAAATCAAGCTCAAAGTCTCTAATGAGAATCTTCCTTTCCAGGCCCTGAGGAATGAGACCCTGTAACCCTAGCTGATAGAGGATCCTCCAATCTAGTGCCGAGGGAGGATTCTTAGGGAGATTTTAAACAATATAACCCAATGTCTTTCGAAGTTGTTTTAAGATCTGATCTAAAAGGTAAAGGGGTGGTTTTTTCACATCCATGAAAATTATGTTATTCCTTTCTTTCCAAATGTTCCAGATGATGAAGCCCAATGTTAGAGCCCAAGCAATGCTAAGGACTTCATTATCCGAAAAAATGCTTCTCCACTTATTTATGGTGTTGATGATGCTCCCTTTGTCTTATTTTACTGTTGGAAAATGGATATGAAAGAATCCCTCAACTTGGAGGAAAAGGAGCAGTTGTTGAGAAGGTGCTCCATTTTTTCCTCTTGAGCTTTACATAATTGGCACCTGGAAGGCCCCACAACACCCCTTTTCCTAATGTTGTCCCAAGTTAGAATCTTCCTATACTGGACCAACCACATGAAGAGTTTAATTTTCATCCAACCTTGATGCCTCCATAGTCTTTGTCATGCTTTGTCTGGAGCCTGGGAGGCCAGACCAAGGAGAATGAATTTAGCTTCCTTAAGATTAAAGGTGACCTCATTATTTTTGCCCCATCTCAGCTGGTCATTTCCTTCTGAAACTAGAATTTTCCTTTGATCTAACTCTTGCATTAGCATTTCAGCTTTAGCTTTTAAGGGGTTGTCATACCTGAAATCAAATTTCCTCCATGTTCTCCACTTTCCTACACTGTTGGTTTGATCCCAGAAATCCTTTACTTTGGTTAATCCTTTAGCATCTGCCTCTGCCTTAAGTTCCTTCAATTCCTCTTTTAAAAGAATGGGTTCTTGTTTCCATCTGTCCTCCCAGAACAGAGCTAAGTTTCCCTCTCTAATTTCCCAGAAGCCATTATCTTGGACTAGACCTCTATTGTCCCAGGCCTTGTTCCACATGTGTGATCCCTTAATGTTTCCATCCATTCTTATATGGTCATCACTTTGCCATGAGCTGGCATATTTTTCTTTCCAAATTGTAGCCCACTGAGCCTTTGGTTCTTTTAGCTAGTGCCACCATAATTTAGCCCCTAAAGCTTTGCTTAAAATTTCAGGATCATCCAATCCTAGACCTCCATGTTTTCTAGGTTTGCAGAGTTTTTCCCAAGCTACCAAGGCCCATTTTTTCTTTTCCTCCCCCTTGCCCCAAAGAAAGTCTCTCTGTATGGTTCTGAAAAGTTGCAAGACTCCTTTAGGAGCCAGGAGAGCGGAGAGCATAAAAACTGGGATAGATTGCAGAACAACCTTTGTGAGCACCAACCTGCCAGCCAAGTTTAAGGACCTCATAGTCCATTTCCTTATTTTGTCTTGTAGTTTATTGATCACCAGCTCCCAGATGCTCTTGTGTAAAGGCTTAGCAGTTAGAGGGACCCCCAAATATTTTGAGGGGAGAGAATCTCTTTGAAATCCTAGAATTTTAGCAATGTTCCTTTGAATGGCAATATTAGTATCGAAGAAAAAAATATTAGATTTGGAGAGATTAACTTCCATACCTAAAACCCTGGAAAAGTCATTTAGGATTTATTTGAATGCATGAGCTTCTTTGATGGTGGGGATTCCTTGTAGCATAGTGTCATCCACAAACTGTTGATGCATCCAAGCCTGATCCCTATCAGAAAGTTGGAGACCTTTGATCTTACCGACTTCTTTAGCATGTTTAATAGACCAACCCAGTCCTTCCATCATTAGGATGAAGAGAAAGGGAGAGAGTGGATCCCCTTGTTTGAGGCCTCTAGAGGGAAGAAAAGTATCAGAAGGAGAGCCATTGATGAGAATTGAAAAGCTGGAGGAAGTGAGCAGGGCAAAGACCCATCTCACCTAGTTGTGATCAAACCAAAAGCTATGAGAATTTTCCTAATATAATTCCAGTTCAATTTATCATAGGCCTTAGCAATGTCCAATTGCATGATCATACCAGCCTTTTGGTTGGTAGTCAGAGAATGAACCACCTCATGAGCTTGAATAATATTTTTAAGAATTTTCCTTCCTTCCACATATCCAGATTGTTCCATAGAAACAAGGGTAGGAAGGAGAGGTTTGAGTCTATTGGCCACCACATTTGATATAATCTTGTAAACCACATTACATAAAGCTATCAATATAAACTTGTCAGGAGTTTGGGTTGCCTCCTATTTAGGGATCAAGGTAATGAAGGAAGTGTTCAGAGCTGTCAGAATAGTTTTGTTTAACAATATTCCAGCAAGCCTTGAAGAAATATACATTAAAACCATCAGGGCCAGGTGCTTTACCGTTTTGCATTTCTTTGAGCACTTCACTAACCTCATCTTCGGTTACTACCTTGTTAAGGTTGAAATTGCCTTCACTAGACACCAGCCTAGGTATATGTCTTGTGAAGTTTCTGATGGAATTCTCTCTGTCATAACATGTTTCCTTGGCTATGCCCTGAAAGTGCTTAACAAGTGCTTCTTCTATCTCTACATGAGAGTTGTGAAGAATACCTCTCTCGTCCTTGATCATTGAAATTCTGTTGTGAACTCTGTTTTCCATAGTGGACCTATGGAAAACTCTAGTATTTCTTTCTCCTTCTTTGAGCCATTGAACCCTTGATTTTTGCCTCCAAAATATTTCCTCTTGTTTGCATAAATTCTCCCATTCTTGATTACATTTGGTGGCTTGATCATTTCTGGTTTCATCGAAGCCATCTGTGATAAGGGCTTGGTTGAGTTCCTACATTTTACCCTCTACTGCTTTTTTAGCTACAAAAATATTGTCATGTTCCTTCTTGTTCCAATCCTTGAGCTGGAGCTTGATGTGTTTTAGTCTTTTCTGAAGAAGGAACATTCTGGTGCCCTGAATGTTCAAATCTTCTGACCACCATTTGGCAATGTTGCTGGTGAAATCTGGATGGGAAAGCCAGATGTTTTCAAATCGAAAAGGTCTATTCTAGGGAGTACTAATACTCTGCACCTCCAGATGAACCAGCCAGTGGTTTGAGCCTCCAAAGGGTAGAATTCTTGCTGATATTTCCTTATCGTTCAGCATAAGGTCTTCTGATATCATAAATATGTCTAATTTTTAATCCACCTAAGACTCTCCTCCTCTTTTGTTGTTCCAAGTAAATATGAAATTACTAGTTACAATGTCCACTAACTTCATAATATCTGTAAAAGTCTAAAACTTCAGAGAGTCTTTACTTAGAACTCTGGTTCCATCCTTTTTCTCTGAAAGCAATTTAATCATGTTGAAATCCCCTCCCAGTATCCATGGCATGCCTCGATGTCTATCTCTAAGATCCTATAGAGAATCAAGAAATTTTGGTTTACCCTCCAGTCTTTTGGGGCCATACACATTTGTGACTAGGTAGGTTTCCTTATCTCCTATAGGTTGTATGACCACTGAAAGATATTCTCTAGATGCCTCAGCATCTAAAATGTCTATTTTATTTGGATTCCAAAGGGTGAGTATACCACTTGCTGTATTCTCCGCTTTGACTTCCAGAAACTCATAACAATTGAGCCATTTACTATGAATCTCTTTTAATTTTTGAATGGAACATTTAGTTTCCTAGATGAAGATCACATCTGGAGCTATTTTTTTCATTCTATTACTAATCAGTCTCTGTTTTCTTTTACTACCCAGACCTCTAATATTCCAAGAAGTAAACTTCATTATTAAAGATTGGTAAAGGAGTAGCTAGTTAGGTCTTTCATCTTACCTGAGTCTATCATTAGCTTTCCACATTCCATCAATAGTTCGTTCTGCTTTTTCCTGCCTCTTTTTTTCCTGGGTTTCTAGGTGCTAATCTTGGTGTGGATTTCACCGTTTTTACCCCTTCGCTACTCTGCTTTTCCTTGTTTCTTTGCCTCTCCGACCCTTTGTTTTTGGTTTTCCATATATATAGTTGCTGGACTCTACTGAACGCCTCTATATGTAAAGAGTCTATCCCTTCTTTGGTTCCTTGAATCAAGAAATCCTCCAGATCTAGATTCTCTTTCTCAAGAATCACCTGAAGTTCTTGGTCTTCTGTTTCCATCTCACTTTGGGTCATCTCATGATCCATTTCTTTTTCTGCATCACTCACCATTTTTTCTTTCTGTATATTTTTATCTGGTGTTTGTTCCTTGTCCTCTTCTTTCCCTTCCTCCATTAATCCTTCTCCCTTCATCTAGTCTGCTATAGTTATCTCTTCTTCCTCTTCCAGGACTTGGAACCTATTTTGACTATCTTGTTTCCCTTCAGATTTTTGTGTCTTTGACCCCCTCTTGCTTCCTTTTCCTTTGTTTTCCACTTTGTGAAAGCTTTCAGAGTCTTTCATTGTGTTAGTTTTACTCTTATTCTCTATTTTAATGAGAAGGCAATCCTTGAATAGGTGACCATGCTCATGACATTTGTGACATATGAATGGAATATGTTCATAATCTACAGTTTGAACCCATTCTTCATCAAAAACTTCCAAGATTACCTCATCTGGTAGAGCTCCAGAGAGATCCATCTCCACACATATTCTAGCAAAGGAAGTGTACTTTCCCCTCCTAGTGGCTTTATAAGCTTTGACAAACCGCCCTAACTTATTTCATATGGCTGTTAAGGACTCTATTTGCCAATAATCAAATGGAAGAGAATAGATCCTTACCCAAACTGGGACTGAAGTGAAGGTCTCACGTTCTGGGACAAAATTCATGATCCAATTTCTCATATAGAGACTTGCTGCAGCATAGAAGTAGGCCCCACCTTCAAAAACTATATCCTTATCTTTGATGTTGGCAAATACCATAGTAAAGAAACCCTTTGATCCTAGGTGTAGGTTAATGTTTCCTTTTGGTTTCTAGTGATACCTTATCCACATTTGTAAGGCTTTTTGAGTGGGCCATAAACCCATGAATTTGCAAATGATTGCATAGGTTTGCATATGGTCCTTGTGCGCTTGCATAACATGCTCATTTAAAACAACTCTGGGAGTCACTGTAGCTTTGGGCTTACATGGGCCCATGTGTTCTTTGTTTTTTATTCCTTGTTCCTTGTCTTCTTCCTCATTTTCTTTAGTAATATTGTTCTCCTTTGACTTCTTTCCATCTTGTTCCTCTTCACTATTCCTATTCCTTCCCTTTGAAGGTCATCTATCATATTCCATAGGTTTTCTTCCCCTGCTGGTCACAACATGTTTGAAGGAGGGAGTGGAGCTCTCTCTTTTGCACCCTTCCATGGAGAACCACCCCTACAACAGCCCAGAAACCCTATATTTTTCGTAGTCCATCGCTCCTGCCAACTCATCAACTCGCAATCAACCAAATCTGGAAGTTTGTTCTTACACTTCTTAATAAAAAGAACCAACACATTTTCATGCATTTGTTGTTATTGTAGTTGGACTATTCTAGTTGCTGTAGCAATGTATGCTGTTTAACGTACGTATTTGTGTGTGAACTATTTTGTATGCAATTGTATGAATCTTATTGCAGATGTGTTGTTGGTTTGAACATCACCTTGGATATATCGCTATCTTGCGTTCCATCCGGTAATGCATCTTTGCTCATGCGTTACTTTCTAAACCGAGTACTATTGTAGGTTTCCAAGGAGCACACTCAACTCACTCCCCATGTGTTATCACCTTTCATGCACATTCCTTGGCTCGCCGCAGCTGTCACACCCTTGCTAACAACAAAGTTATCTTACTTGCCTCTGTGTGAAATCAGAGTCAAGGCATTACTGTACAACCCACTACAAGGACTCCTACACCAAATGGTCTGAGGTCTAATTGGGACTTCTTACCGGGGAGATCCCCTAACATGTTAGCAAGTCCAGCACCATCAACACTCAGATTTAATTAATATATATGTAATAATAAATATTACTACATACTAATATATGCACTAAATACTTCATAATGCATATTAATATATTAAAATGTATTACTAATAATACATATTAATAAACTATTATAATTAATAAAAAACAAAATAATAATAACAAAATAATAATATATGTGATCAATAATAATAATTATATATGTGATATATATTTAGTTATTATTATTGATTTATTATTAATCATAAAATGATGATGATGATGATTAACGTCCACTAAGACTAATGTGGTCTATCAAACCTTAAAAAGGTAAGAGGTTAATTACAAATATTTAATATTTGAGTTCTATCATAAAAAACAAGATAAAAAAGCGCTCCAATATCACTATAGTTTTGCTAACTTAACAAGTCAAGAAGGTTGGAGGTGTTACAAATGTTTTTAAAATGAGAACGGATGTAAGAGTTGGGAAATGTAATAGAAAGTTATTTTCATATTAAACCCTCTTAGTATTGCAAAGACGACAAATTATTTCATCCTATGGTGTTTTAGGAATAGACCAATGTCTCATTTCACTTCGAAGCTCATGAGAATTAGTTCTTATCTTCGCAATGTTCATTTTCTTCTCTGGTCAGGATAGATAGATAATTCTGGTTAGCAAGGGTGGGGTTGTTCTTCTCTTTATAATAACTTAGCTTCCTTTTCCCCTCTAGCTCCTTCTCATCCCATAATTTATCCTTAAATTTGGAGGTAATAGTAATTTTAATACTATCTTTATTCTCCGAGATGATCTCCTCTTTTATCTCCATGTAGTCAAGCCAAGACTAGGCATCCTTATGCCATCCCCACTTGAGATGGAACTGGGATTTTTGGCTATACTTGGAAGTAATTTTGGGAAATCTCTTGGCTTCCATATTGTATGTTAGGTCCGTATAATAGCAGTGTGTTCCCCCATTATTATGTTAATTTTAGCCCTTATTGTTATTGTTGTGCCCTAACATTATTATTGTTATGTCAGCTATGGTTGTATTGTAACCCCTTAGAATCCTATATATTGAAAGGAGGTTTTGTCATTTGAATCATACAAGAATTGTTAATTTGTGTAATGTAAAGGAGGTTTCCCTTTCGAAGAGGCTAATTTTGAAGTTTTTGATCTATATTTTATTCTATTTTGTGAGTTGGTTGCATAGCATTTCGTATCAAAGTTTTGAATTCTAGGGTTTAGCTGCTTCAAATAGGTCATTGTGGAATTTTCACTATAACATTTTTCTACGAAGTTTCAAAAGCAACAACTAAAACCTATTTGAGAAGAAATCATGATGGGTCTAAATTTCAGATCTCGTCTTGCTATAATTTTTGAGATATGATCCAAGGAATTTAGAGTTTTTGTAGACTCTTGAATGACATCTAAAACATGTGACATTGGGAAAATTGCCATAACTTTCTCTATGAGCATCAGACTGAAACTTCATAAAAATTTACAAAAATAGGACCCATTTCAGTTTTACGTTTATCGGTTTTAGGTCGAAAGGTCAAAAACATGAGATGTGGAACTTTGTACACGTTCGCTCTACTGAACCCATCTATAGTCAGGTCATCGTGAGAAATTTGACATAATCTTTCTTGGAGAATCCAATATTTATTAGATTTGTGGGGTTCAAAACAAGACCTAGAAGGATACCACTGGACATAATTTTAGACCTTAGAGATCTAAAATTATAGAGATACAACATATTCAATATCGAGTTCCCACAAAGGGAAACAAGGTGTGTAGTCCTTTTAAAACTTTGCATAAGTTTGGTTTGAAAAATTAGTTTGAAGTGATTCAAAGAGCATAGTGAAGCATAATTATCAGTAATTGATGCCCCAAAGAAATAAAATGGAAACACCCAGTAAGAAACCTGAAAGCTCTACTATGACGCATGAAAAATAATAAGAAATGCAACATGATATATCAAAATTACGAGATCAAGTGCAACAAATTTCACTCTCACAAAAGGTGACCAAAAATGAAATGGAAGCTAAGATGGATGGTTTGAAGAATGGCTTAAAATAAGACATGGAAGGATTGAATAATGACATGAAAACTAATATGGATGACATGAAACCTAATATGGAAGATTTTAAGAATGGTTTAAAAGCAAACATGGAAGGTTTCAAGGAAGGTTTGATAAGGTTTCTACAAGAAATGCTTCCTAATGTTGAAAAGGTATTAGATGAAAATCATGATGAGAGTAAAAGAAATGTTAATCATGATTTAATAGAATCTAACATTAAATCAAAGACCCACCATGTTCCAAAGATCGATATGAGGAATTTTGTTGGCAAGGATCCTGTAACACAGATATTACAGATGAAACAATATTTTGATCTGCATAACATGAAAAACACACAAAAGGTACGCATTGCAACTTTATATTTGGAACCCAATGAATTTATATGGTATCAATGGATTTTATCTCAATAAACAAATGTCAATTGGTCAATTTTTATGGAGGAAATTATAACACATTATGAGGATACAAAGAGAAACACCTTCTTTAGTGAATTGATAAATATCAAACAAAAGGGTTCAATGGCAGAGCACATTGAGGACTTCCAAAAATTGAATATAAGGGTAAATGATATTCTAGAGGAGCATATGAATGATGTGATCATGGAGACTTTAAAGGATAACATCCAACATGAGGTTTGAATTTGCGAACCTGATTCAGTGGAAAAAGCATACAGGTTGGCCAGAAAAATTGAAAGAAACATTATGGAAATAAGGAAGCCCTCCACTCACAATTATAAAGATGGAAGTGTTTCTTCCCCTAGCCTTCCATAACCTACAAGGTTGACATCACAACAATTGGAAGAAAAAATACCAAAGGGCTTTATTGTAGTTGAGATAGAAAATACACTAAATGTCATAAGTGTGCTGAGAAGAAATTATTTTACATAGATTGTGAAGAGGAGGAAGAAAAGGAACAAGAAATGTCAAAATAAGAGGATATGCACCAGGAACCAACCCTAGAAATAGAAGAAATGAATCTGACCATATCTTGTAATGAATTGGCAGGAATCGCCACTCCTGAAACTCTCAAGATATAAGGACATATCAAGAAGAGAAAGGTATTAGTGTTGATTGATTCAGGTAGCACCCATAATTTTATTCATTGTAAGATAGCCAAGGAATTTCATTTCTTCCTATATCCAACACCAAAGTGTCAAGTTATGGCTGCAAATGGAGGAACCATAACTGGCTCTGGAATGTGCAATAATATAAAGATATCAATCGAAGAATATGTATTGAATAGTCCAATTCTTTCCATTCCAATGGGTGGTGTTGATGTTGTACTAGGATTCTAAAGGCTACAATCTTTGGGTACAATAACGTTTAATTTTCAAGAACTTTTCTTGAAATCTTTTTGTGAAGGAAAGGGAGTTGAATTAAGGGTATCATAGAGAAACTAGGAAAGATAATAATATCTAACTTCATGACAAATATTCCAAGGAAATAACAACAAGGTGGAATTGAACAATAATGTTCACTAGAGGTACCCACATTGAAATCATCTATTTCTCCTGATCTCCAAAAAGTCTTGGACAATCATTCCATGGTATTTGAGACTCCCAAAGGCCTTCCACCTATTCATGATCATGACCATGCTATTCATTTCATTCTAGCAAGTGTTCCTCCAAACATCAAGCCTTATAAATATCCCTATGCCCAAAAGAGTGAAATTGAATGTATGGTTGCAGAAATTCTATAGGCTGGTATAATTCAACCTAGTCAAAGTTCTTTCTCTGCTATAGTAGTATTGGTGCAGAAGAAGTATGGATCATCACGCATGTGTCTAGATTATAGAGAGATCAACAAGATCACTATTAAAGATGAATTTCCCATGCTAGTCATTGATGAATTATTGGATGAATTAAATGAAGCAATTTACTTCACCAAGTTGGATCTTCGTTCAGGATATCATCAAGTCAGAATGAAGACTGAAGACATTCCGAAAATAACATTTAGAAATCATGAGGGTCATTATGAATCCTTGGTCATGCCTTTTGGCCTTAACAATGCACCCTCTACATTTCAAGGTTTGATGAATTCCATTTTCAAACCCTTCCTTAGAAAATTTGTGTTAGTATTTTTTGATGATATATTAATCTACGACAAGTCTTGGAAGGATCGTGTTCAACATGTTGACATGGTGCTCAAACTATTGGAGGAGAAACAATTATATGAAAAAGCCCCCAAATGTTTCTTTGGAGTATAGGAGGTGGAATATCTAGGTCATATTATATCTCATGAAGGCGTTAAGGTAGACCCTAGAAAAATTCAACCCATTAAGGAATGGAAAATTCCCACATCCATAAAGAGTCTGCAAGGATTTCTTAGGTTAACAGGGTTTTATCGCAATTTTGTTAAGAATTATGGGAGAATAACAGTACCTCTAACAACATTACTGAATAAAGATGCATTTTCTTGGACTCCAAAAGCAACGAAGGCCTTTGAACATCTTAAATAGGTAATGTGCCAATCATCGGTATTAGTTATGTCATACTTCATAAAAACCTTTATTGTGGAATGTGATGCCTTAGGAAATGGAATTGATGTTGTTTTGATGCAAGAAGGAAGACCCATTTCTTTTGAAAGTCGTCCAATCAAAGGAAAGTATTTACACAAAGCTATTTATGAGAAGGAAATGTTGGAATTACTCCATGCACTTAAGAAATGGTAACCTTACCTAATGGGAAGAAACTTCAAGGTAAAATCAGATCATAATAGCCTTAAATACTTTTTTGAACAAATATTATCTTCATAAGAGTAGCAAAAATGGGTCACAAAGATGTTGGGTTATGACTTTGAGATCATCTACAAAAATGGGAAGCAAAATGTTATTGTAGATGCACTCGTACGAAAGCATGAGGATGTGGAAGCATTGTTTTGTGCCATTTCTATTATCCAACCAGATTGGATAAATGAAGCAAGGGATGAGTGGAAGAATCACAAAGAAGTGTGGGCACTCATTCAAAAGTTGCAGCAAGATCCCAGTACATCTGGCACATTTAGGTGGAAAAGTGATTCGTTATGGTACAAAGATCACTTAACCGTTGTAAGAATTCTCAAATCAAACAAAAAATTCTTTTGGAATTGCACACCTCTCCTTTAGGAGGGAACTCAAGATTTTAAAAAACTTACCAGAAGGTTAACAAGGAATTTTTTTGGGATGGCCTTAAAACTGATATTCAAAATTTTGTGGCAGAATGTTTGGTTTGCAAACAAAATAAAGTTGAGACAATTAATACCATGGGTCTTTTACAACCTTTATCCATTCCACGTCAATGTTGAGAGGATGTTTCAATGGATTTTATCACATGTTTACCCAAGTCTGAAGGAAAGAGTGTCATCGTGGTGGTAGTTGATAGACTTACCAAGTATGCACACTTTTGTGCATTATCTCATCCATTTAAATCCAGTACATTATATACAACATTTATGGAAACAATACAAAAATTACATGGAAATCCAAGGATTATTGTAAGTGATAGAATTCCCCTTTTCACTGGAAATTTTTGGACACAATTATTTTATTGTTTGGGTACTCAGTTAGCTCATAGGTTATCTTATCATCCTCGATCAGATGGGCAAACTAAGGTAGTGAACAAATGTTTGGAAGGATATATTCCTTGCTTTGTAACTGACAAACTGACACAATGGGTCAAGTGGTTGCCTTTGGCTGAATGGTGGTATAACACTACCTTCCATACTACAACAAAAATGACCCCATTTATGGCACTTTATGGATATCATCCACCTTCCATCACATTATCTTTAAGAGAAAATTATAAGGTTCAAGGAGTGGAATATCACATCGAGCATCGACAACAAGTTCTTCAACTCTTAAAGGATAAATTCACCTTTGGCGCAGAATAGAATGAAACAATAGGCATATCAACATCGTAGTGAAATAAGTTTTGATGTAGGTGACTTGGTATTTCTACGAGTACAACCATACAAAAAAATGTCCCTCAAGAAAGCTAAGAAGGATAATAAATTATCACCAAAGTATTACGGTTCATACAAGGTTCTACAAAATATTGGTACTATGGAATACAAATTGGAGCTTCCCACATATTCTCGAGTGCACCTAGTTTTTCATGTTCATGCTTAAATAAGGTTATAGGTGACAAGTTCCCAGTTCAAACAATATTGCCAGAACTTGACGAGGAAGGAAAAATCGTATTCGAACCTGAATCAGTCATAGAAACAATAAATAAACAACTACAAAATTGATCAATTTTAAAGTATCTCATCAAGTGGAAGAACCTACCCGCAGATGATTCCACATGGGAAGATGAGAATTTTACACAAAAGCATCCCAAAATACTCAAGCTTTGAGGAAAACACTTTTTGGAAGGAGACAGGCATGTTAGGTCCCTATAATACTAGTATATCCCCCCATTATCATGGTCATTGTAGCCCTTACTATTATTTTTGTGCCCATGTTGTCCCCATATTGTTATTATTGTGCCCCATAGAAGCCCACTATTTTTATTGTTGCACCCTTACATTATTATTGTTATATCAGCTTTGATTATATTGTGATCCCTTAGACTCCTATATATAGAAAGAAGGTTTTTCATTTGAATCATCCAAGAATCATTCATTTGTGTAATGTAAAGGAGGTTTCCCCCTTGAAGAGGCTGATTTTAAAGTCATTGATCTATATTTTCTTCTATTTTGTGAGTTGGTTTCACAAAATTGTAAAGCTTATTATTTTACATCAAATACCTAAACATAGTCATGCTTTCAATGGGGAAAGGCTAGCTTCAATCAAGAGGATAGAATACATAATATTTTCTTTAATATTTATGTTGTTAATTATAAATTACTTTTGAATCATCTTGATCTTCCTCCATGATTCTCTAGATATACTACAACCCCAAACCTCACATCTATACAAAATAACAGGGGTGCGAGAGTCTCATAGAGGAACTTCTTTTACTCCAAATACAAAGGTCAACTGACTTACCATTGTTTTCAAGGTCATAATAAGCTTTCCATCCTCCAATAATCCCTTTCTCAATGCTATAGTTCTAGTTCAGTTGATGATGAATGCCAATAGCTAAATATTTGTAGGAAGAAACCTCCTCCAAGTGATTGTTATCATATGTGAAATTAAAATGGTTTATCTTTTTGGATTTAATTATCATGACTTTAGTCTTTACCGATATGAACCATCATCCTGGAGCAGTAATCATGGAGGGTATTAACTTGCTTGTAAATATCATCATGGTTTATGGCTATAAGAATGATAGTGTTAGCATAAAGAAGAAGAGTAATGACCATACCAACGAGATTGGGGCCATAACATCCCATACTTTCCAAGAATTCTTATAGATTATTGATATAAATAAAAAAAGGCTAGGGGAATCGGGACACTCTTTCTTAATCTTGATTATTGCATGTAATCTCTTTAGACCACCCCTCATTGGTTTTAAGGTTGTGTTGAAGCCTCGAAATTAGTTTCTTACAACATGGGGGAAAACCACCCAGTCTGGCCCTTGGTTGGCAGTTCTTTTTCTGTTTGGTGTAGTGGCTCTGACTGGGGATAATGGGACTAGTTTCCCAATATAATTTATGATATTGTTGATGAGGTGATATGTGATTTTGGAGTAATCCTTAAACACGTAAATCTAAACTAATGTTTAGAGTGATATGTCTAATCTAAACTAATAATCACATGTGTATATCCTAATTTAAAAACTATCTAGCTATGACTATACTCAGGAATAAATTTGAAGTATGTGATATACAATAATGTTTGAAAGAAATTGGTAATAAAGATCATTCAATTGAAATAATAAATGAAATCGTTTTAACAATAATCGTTTTGGATAAATAGTTATCCGAAATGATTGTGAAACATATATCGCATAAGAAATTATTCATGTACTGGCATAAAATTTAGGCCATCATGAGACAAAAGTACAATAAATGATAACCAAGATTCAAAATTTCATACATAAACAACTTGAAGAGAATTTATTGCTTAATACATAAGTAAAACAAAATCACGAGATAAAAGTACCATTTGTAATAAGTCCTCCTCATGTGATTCAAAAATATTGATCTACTTCCAAACAATCCAACACCATCTAAGGGTACAAAAGTGCAATTTCAATAGAAGATGCCAGATAAGATAAAAATAAATCATGTTCCATTCATTTCACCAGAACTTCCTCAAACGGACAAAAGTTCATGTTCTGAAGATTGGTTCTGATAAAATTTCTGGACCCTTCTCTAAATGCATGAGAGGGGTTTAAATACTAAACTATAAAACTAAAAATAGATTATTACAAAAATAGTTGAGGAGGTTTAAATGACCTTCCTCCAATTATGAAAAATAAAACAAAAATAGAAACAAACATGGTAACTAACTCCTTTACATTTTATCTTTGAGATCATAGATGTTTGTCATGAGCTTAAGCTATGACGGTCAACCGATTTTAGATTTTAATTTCCCAGTGAACACAGCGTCGGTTAGTGCTAGAACCATTTTCTCCCTAGAAGTGGTTAGGAATTGTAGGGTCATCCACTAGCTGTGAGGCTTCACTAAATGTCACCAGTATGCTTCCCAGTTTAACTTGGTCATTTGCCTAATTACTTCTCCCTTTTCCTCTATTTCCTGCCTCCACTGTTGTTCGATTTGTATGACATTTGGAAGAAAACCTAGAATGGACTCTGCTACCTTATTGGCACAATGTAAATTTTCATTGATGTTCTCGATAACATTGTTTGTTGCTGCTACTACGTCTGCTATTGCCTTTTTTTCTATCTAAGCCTAGAATCCCAGTCTGCAAATAAATTTTCCTTGTGTGATTCCTCTAGTTTAGGCAAGCTAGCCTTTCTCCCATCTTCTAAATTTTTCCAGGTAATGAAGTCAGAAACTATTTTGAAGATTTCACCATATTCAAGTCCCATCTCAATGACTTGACTCATCAATTTGTCACTTGTCTCGCAATAGGAATTCCATTGCAAGATCTTTTGGCATAATATTTCCTTTTGGTGCATCAGCTGGGAGTTGAGATTAAGCGCTTCAATAATAAACTGATCAATTTTTGGATCATATTTATACATATAAGTTATTCCTTGTATCTACACTTCCTTCTCTACTAAGCTGGCTTGATGTTTTATTTGCATCTTCTTGAGATCTTGTTGGGGCTTAACTAACTGTGATTCTGCTTGTTGGTTAGATTTTTCTTGCTATAACTATCATTCTAACAACAAAATTTTATTTTCCCTTTCCTTAAGAAACATTTGCACCTCTGTTGCTTTATCGATAGTCACTGTAGCATAGGCTCCTACAAAATGTGACAACCTAGTAAGCTTGGTGGATGGGTCGATGGGTGAGTCTTTTCAGACAATATCCATCGGTTCATTATCGGGAGTAGTAGCAGCTGTAGCATCCAACTTCCTCTTCTTTCTTTGTATTTTAACAATGGCTTTGTGGGAAGGATTATAGAATACATCTAAAGAAGGAATCTCCTCAATCCTCAAAACAATTTCAGAGGTAGGAGTGACAGGAATGTGCTCTACCTCTTGATTATTTACAGTTTTCTCTACTGAAATTTCTTGAGTTGTTCTGTGTTGTGAAGTTTGTAGCTCTAGCATTTGTTCCTCTTCATGGAGATTTTTATAAAAGTTCTCCCATTCTTTGTCTAAATAAATCACCAGGGGTTTTATTGGTTGGGTGGAGGTGGGATGAATTTCAACATGTTTGTTAGCTAAAGTTTGCTCAGTTGTCTTTTCTGTAGACTGGGTTGTATCTCTTTCAGACTCTTTACTTTTTCTTCTCCCATTGTTTGATTGTTGTTCTGAGTGCTTTGACTCCCTGGTAGATTTCTCTTGGGATTTTTCTTGGGAATCATCTCTAAAGTTTCCTCTGGAACTTCCTTCTAGGCTTATGCTAGGAGTCGGCTCCCGTATTGGTTCAATCCGTAATTGGTCCAATGGGACCTTTAACAATCTCCTTTCTATGTATTGATGAAAGGCCTCAAGCTCTTCTTGTTCAAAAAGTACTAATGACATGTGTTTTACTTTTGTGAATGTCTCTTTCTATAGGAAGATGTCATCAAATGGATCTTCCTTGTGACTAAACACCTTCACTTTTACCATGGTAGTGAAGTCTTTGGCAGTGCTAAATGGGTCATACTACCTTCCTGGGAATTTAGGTAATTGTAGAGATAACATGATATATGCTTCTTTAAATCCATGCCCCACATCGTGTAGTGCAAATTCTCCACACTGCAAAGGGAATATAGGCCAAATGGCCCTTTTTGCTTCCTTTAATGCTTTTCTCAGCCCACCCTCACTAGCTATTTGATAGGCTATCTCTTTGGCCATCAATTTGTCCAGAACATAGTATGGGAGGACATGTGGTGGGGTAATGCTGCCAAATACCTTGATATACATGAATGTTTCCTCTCTAAACCATCTAGCCACTGGGAGGATATCTACCTCGACTTCCTTGGAAAACCTAGGGGCGCCTCAATTGTAAACCTATTTGTGGATAGGGAGCATGACTCCATGACAAATTTTTTAAAAATGTGGGTGAAATTGAGATTCCCACATGTCTTTATGGTATATATGAATGGGAAGTGGATCTTGGACAGTCCACTTCCATTCCATGACAGTAAATTTCGAACCAAAACAAATTGAATCCATCACATAGGCACTCATAAAAAATGGAGGGTAAACCCTCGTTGAGACACTCCTTTTCCTCCTATAATCGATTATTGCCCTTTATAAATTATCAGACAAAATTTGGGCCCAATTCATTATAGTTGTGTTTACAGTTACATCTATTAATGGTAGTTATTCTTGGGAAAATTTAGTGCTATCGGGCTTGCCAAACATCCTACATATCATGGTTGTTGCAAAACTATGAGGGGGAGAAATAGACACAGTAGAGTACATACCATTTTTGTCCTTTTTTATTTTTCCCTCATTATTTGACTAGGACCGGGTGCAATTTGCTGGGTCCTCATTCTCTTTGGAAAACTTCTCAATGAACTGTTTGTTGTAGATGACTTGTGGATTTGGTAGGTCATACATAGGCTGTAGGTTTTCTAGCGAAAAAGATTCCATAACCTCCTGGCTTCTCATCCCAAATTCTCTATCTCAGATATCAGCCTCATGAATAATCCATTTAACCATATCTGTATAAGGGATTATCTTTGGGTGCGCAGCTATGCGATGCAAAATGAGCATGTCGTCTCAAAAATGGATGCATCTGAGGAATCACGACTGTCAACTATGATCTTTATCTCCAACAATCTTGGTTCCTTTTCTAAGATATTATACATGGTTTCCCACATAGAGGTTCCTCCATCTCTACTACATGTAGTATTTGAAAATATAGAAGTCATTTCGGATTTCTTGGACATGACTGCCTTGCCTTTCTTCACCATCGCTCTCAAAGATTTGTTCTGTGGATTGTTTCTGAAAATTGAAAAACAACATCTATCGAATATACAGAGATAATACTGAACATGATATGCAATAATAAATACAACTTGTAAAGGTGATAAAAGGAGTTTTATTTGAACGCATGTAAGAAGATATCATATCACGTTAAATGACTGTTCACACATAAATGCCATTAAAGTTCACTAAATGCCCACAAATGTTCATTATCTCTTAGCTTTAATGCTCATAAATTCCTACATCATAAGTCAGGAGTAAAGTTTCTAGGGTGGCGAGCCTTTGAATTGCGATAATGTTGATTTTGCAATTTGTGAAGCAATATCACAGATCACATTATCGCATTATTCCTTTTGCTTTTCTTATCATCTCTTATGTTTCCGCGAGATGCAAGATGCGAGCTACTTTTCATTATTTCTAAGACATAGCTCATTTGTTAGGTTTTCTATGTAAAGACCTTTTTACTAAGCGGCGGACCTAAAAAATTTGTTTGTAATGTATGTTGGGAGTGGGTCCAGGTCTTGATCACATTTCGCAATTTCGACGGGTGGTAAGTTTGCGGTGCTCTTTTAAATGCTCAAAATGCGATGCAGTAAGGGAAATGATTCAATCGTAATTTCGCATTTCGCTTCTTTTTTGAGGTAACTTATTAAGGCATGCCTTCTATGAATATCGATATTCGATGCGAGACTTAGTTTTCATGAGAAATACCTAAGGATCTAGTTTATATAAGAAGCTTAGTAGATTCAAAGCGTTTTAGCATGAAGTCCTTCTTTGATTGCTTTTCACAGATTTAGTGGGTTAGCAAGGTTTTGAATCATGCTTAATCATGTGATATGCGGGAAAGGCAAGCATTTACTAGTTCTTTTTGAAAAGGGGTTTGATTGATATCTTGTTTTATTCCAAAATTAATAAGGAAAATGCCTAAATACTAAACTTATTTTTGGAAAGATTTTTAAAAGGGTCCCCATTTATTAATGTAAGATTGACTACTACTATTAACAAATGGGGGGTTGTTGAATGGCACAACAATTGGTGATTCACTTGGAAGAACCAGTTATCTCTAAGAGTTTTTTGAAATTTCTATAGCTTTCAAAATAAAGATGATTTAGAAAATAAAATTTACATGAAATATAAGATAAGTCATACTGCTATTTGAATATTTAACAATATCTGCTTAATTATTATCCTTTTGATTATCCTCGGCTCATAATAAAGTTACTTTGTCTACATCAGTCATTACTTGGTTTTAAAGATAAAAACAAGGAATCTCTTCTTAGATCAATTTTTTGGTATACTCAGTTTTCATAGGTAGAGCCTCTGTTTCCAGCAGGTGTTCATAGCCTCAAAAGGGTTACCTTTTAGCCAACAATGATTCAGTATCCCACCTTGGTCAGAATGCAATTTTAAAGCTAAGCTTGGGTTTATATACTTACTGCCTTTTTATTTTCTGAAATAATTCTTTTTCTTCAACTTTTTATCTTTTAACCCTTAAAGGACAATGTCTTGGTTTGGTGACCAAAATTTACAATGCCATTCACTTGATTTATAACTTAACTGAACAATTTTGCTCGTAATGAGACCCCTTGTCTTTCTGATTAATAAAATCTCAAGCCATTACCCCGTTTTGATATGCAATATTGGTAATGTCAGCTAGTTATAACCTTACGATCATGGTAATCAGGCTCTTGATGAGACCTCTTATCCTTTAAGTTTAATTATATTTTAGAACTACACCCTAAAAATGAAATTTGATTAGGTGGGGAGAATCATTGGCTCCTTAAGAGGTTCTGGATGACAATTGTAGAGTTTGAAGATGCTTTTTTGTAAGGAGACTTTGCTTTGTTATTGATACTTTTCTTGACTGATGTAGAGGAAAGATTTCTTTCTAAAGTTAAGTGTCATCAAAGATCAAATATTTTTGGCAGAGAATAGGCAGTTTTAGATCAATGGAACTTAACTATATGTTTCATGTGTGAATATCACTTTCATAACAGTCTTTACTTATACAAGCAAAAAATCAAAATTAAAAAGAGACTATCATTTGTAAAGCCAAAAGTAATTTTTTTTCAACTTGTATTATTCTTTCTAGAAAAATAAAATAAAGGAAGTAATATACAGTGAATAGAAGAGATCATCTTCTATGGAAAATATTTCTTTAAGATCTACCCATTAACAGGTAGAGATTCTCTCTTGCATGATAAATCATGCAATAAGAAGGTTGATGGGCCTATTTGTTTCACAATCTTAAATGGGCCAAGCCACATTTGTTGGAACTTGGTATGCTTACCTTTTTCCTCGTGAGCTTTATCCCATTTTAATACTAGGTCTCTGAGTTGAAATGATTTTGGACTTACAGAATGTGAATCAAAGAAAGCTTTGATTAACTGTTGATGATGCACGTGTGAGATTTTGGCTTTTTCCCTTTTCTGTTCGAGCTTAAGGATTTGTAACTATCTAACTTTTATAGAAGAGAGGTTCTTCAATGAATTAAACTAAGGCTAAAGAGGGAATATCTACAATTGTAGGTAAGACAACTTCTTTCCCATAGACCAAATTACAAGGAGAAGTGCCAATGGAGGCTTTCTGAGTTATTCGATCTGCCCACAGAGCAAATATTAAAGCCTTATGTCAGTTCTTTTGAGTTTGGTCAACAATTCTTTTAATAATCCTTATGAGATTTGTGTTTTTAGATTCAGCTAACCCATTTACCTGTGGATAATAGTTAGCAAACTACTTAATCTTAAAACTTCTTTTCAGAGCAAATTCTATCATAGATTGCCTGAAAAATAAGACATGTTATCAAACATCAAGGCAGATGGTAGACCAATTCTAGTAACGATAAATTGATCAATGAATTCAATGATGTTTCCAAAATTAGCTACCTTCTGTGGAATTTATTCCACCCATTTTGTAAAGTAATCAATTGTTGTAAGGATGTATCTATACTACTTAGAAGAATGAGGAACGATCTCACCTATTATGTCCAATCCTCATTTCTCAAAAGGTTTTTCAATATTGACTGGCTGTAATGGTAATGTGGGTTTTCTTTGTCTCCCAGCAGTTGCTTGACAAACTTTACATCTCCTTACATAAATGTGTGTATCCTTGAATAATGTTGGCCAGTATAGCCATCATGTAGGATTTTATGTGCGGTTGTATCTCCTCCATAATGTCCACCAACTAGTTCATCATGAAGTTCCTACAACACCTTCTCTACCTCAGATTTTTCAAGACATCTAAGTAAAACATAATCATAATTTATTCTAAATAACACATCATTGATGATTTGATATTGACTAGCTTTTAGCCTCAACCCCCTTCTCTTCTTGTAATTTAATTGCGTTGGGGCATATCCATTTTTTAAGTAAAATATGATATCATCATATCTTGACTCAGTGTTGTTAAGGCTTATCTCATAGACTTGTACATCATCACCCGAGTCTTGTAGCATTGATAGATTAGATGCTCCTGCTAACATCCTGCAAAAACCTTGACCTTTTATAATTTTTGCTGGTCTGATTTCAATGTCATATTCTTGCAGATTTGTTAACCAATTTTCTCTCTTCTCACCTACATCCCTTTGTATTAACAAATTTCTCACTACTAAGAATGGCACTAACTTTGGTGTGGGTTTTGAGGAGAAAAGGTCTGAAGTGTTGTATTGATTTGAAAACAACAAAGATTTCTTTTCAACATCTGAGTAATTTAATTCAACCCCCTACAAATTAGAGCTAAAGAAAGAGATTGGGTCTTCAGTATTTTCTTCATTGACTTGTGTCAATATGGCTGCATATGATTTCTCAGAAGCGAAAGTGTATAAAATGAAATGATTTGAAAAAATTGGAGTTTCTAAGGATGGAGAATTTATGATTGCTTGTTTAATCAAGCTAAAATATTCATGTTCTAAGTGTCACCATTTAAACAGAGGATTTTTCTTTATCATAGATTGAAGAGGTAAAACAATTCGTGAGAAGTCAGGGACAGATGTTTTAACAAAATTTGTCTAGCCTAAGAAAGATTGCATTGATTTTTTATTATGAGGTAAAGGTATTTCAAAAATTTCTCTTATTCTGTGAGGGTCTATGTGAATCCCTGCTTTGGACACAATGAATCCAAGGAAATTTCCTTCACTTAATGCGAAGGAATATTTCTTAGGGTTAAGAGAAATTCCATACCTTTGGCAACACTCAAAGATTTGTTTTAAATCTCTTCAGTGTTGGTGCGATTTTTGGAATATACGGTTATATCATCTAAATAGATCACTACTGATTTGTTTACTAAACCTTTGAATGCTATGTCCATGGCTCTCTGGAAACTAGCACCAGCATTAATCAATCCAAATGGCATCTTTTGATAAGCATAAGTGCCCCATTTTGTTCTGAATGTAGTTTTCAGCTGCTCCTCTAGATGTACTAGGATCTGATTATAACCTGAGAATCCATCGAGGAAAGACATTATTTCTAAGCCTGCCACTGATTGCAATATCTATTCCATAGGAGGTAATGGGAAATTTTCCTTTGAAAAGCTTTGTTGAGGTTGTGGAAGTCTATACATATCCAAATATCACCGTTCTTCTTTCTGATTGGGACAAGATTGGAGACCCACCGGGAATGTTTGACAGGGAGAATAATCTTGGCTTTCAGCAGTTTGTTTAATTCAAATTTAATCTGGTTTTCTAAATTAGGATGGATTTTCCTTTATTTCTGCTAAACAGACATCTCATCAAATGTCACGGGGATAGTATGTTGAATAATAGAAGTGTTGTATGTTTTAAGATCTTCATAGTTCCATGCGAAGACATTCTTATATCTCTTCAAAAACCGTGTAAAGGCTGATTTTTCATCTAATGTAAGTGTAAGGCCTAAATTAATATTTTGAGGTTTCAGGTCAGTTCCAAGGTCAATCAATACAATCCTCAGAGTTGAACTCTGAAGTTTTGAATTGGTGGGTTTTTTGAATCTGTCTTTGAGGTCATATAAATATTCCAACTTAACTACAGACTTTGGTATAACATTATTGGTTGTTTCTTGTTTAAGTTGGTTATCATGCTGGTCTTCATCAACTATCTGGTCATCATAAGAGCCTTCTGATGTCAAAAATCTTATGATATCTGGGTCATTATTAAATACTCTCTAGTTGGTGATATTATCAGGAATATAAGGCCTAAAAATCAATTCAATAGAAAAGTGATCAGGGCTATAATCTTCTAGTGGAATAAGCTTGGAAGCGACATTAGCTAGGAGATCGACACTAGAATTTTGGAGTCTTGGAATAGGGGAAATATTAAATGCTGTAAAGTGGGAAGTCAGGTCTTGGACTAACGACTGGTAGTGTTTCAAATGTCCTGACAGACAGTGTATAGTATTTCTTACTTATTTTATCACAATTTCTGAATCTCCAAACATTTGGAGGTGTTTGATATTAAGGCCAATGGCCTTTTATAAACCTTGAACTAATGCTTCATATTCTGCAGTGTTATTTTTGCAATCAAATTCAAGTTTTCATGCTAACATAGTCTTTTCTCCTTCAGGGCTAACTAATATGCATCCTGCTCCTACTCCATCATTGGATTCAGATCCATTAAAAAATAATTTCCAAAATAAAGATCTAACTACAAGTTTATCTAAAAAATTTACGCATTTAGAAATGTTTGTTTGGGAGAAATTTTTGACTTGAGATACAACAGAGTTTTCCAAGAAAGGTGAAGTGTAAGCATTGAAATTTCCTAGAAATGATTCCACTGAGTAGTTTCCGATGATATTGTTGCTATACATGACTAGTTCATTTTCTCCTTCTAGCTTTGTGACTATGTACTTTTGATGTTTTTCATGATCAACGCTTATTTGATTTTGCTTGCGATTATAGGGAAGCCACACGTGAGACCAGTCAATTTCAAAATAATCATGAATTTTTTCTGACCAATATCTACTAAGGATTAAGCCATAGAACTCAGGAATATTAGCCACAAGAATGTCAATGACTTGACAAACTTTAGGGTTTGATGAAATTCTGATGGTTACTTGATTAAGTTCCCCAACAACTTCGACTTGAGACCAATCTAACTGTATTATATGTACAACATATTTTTGGGGCTGAACATTCAACTTTTCACAAACTATTCTAGGTAAGATGTTAGATGAAGCTCCCAAATCAACTAAACAATTGTGTAAATTCTTATTAAAAACTTTAAAAGCAAGGAGGAATGGAGGAGTATGAGATTTATATCTTCCTTCGATCAGAGTGATGTCAGTTGGATCAATTTTGTTTAACGAGGTGCTAGGGGGTCTTCCCATTTCTTGGGAAGCTTGCGAGATCACAGTAGCAGGAAGAGGTGCAGTAGGCACTGCTTTGAGTTCTTTAAGGAGTAGCTTTTGCTGATGTTTCAATTTCCTAAGACATGAAAGGTGATGTTTGCCCTAGCCTTCTTCATATCATCAACAATATTATATTCCATTTCATCAGAAACTATCATGGTTTTAGATGAAGGTGAAGAATATAATTGAGAAGGAGTGATTTGAGTGGATTTTGGTGAAGACTTATTACCTGTTGTTTTTTCCCTGGGAGGTGGCATTGAAGCTTTCTGCTTTGGATTTATTTGTGGAAAATCAACAGGGTTTTTACTTCGAGTGGCAACAGGTAATGCTTCTTCAATTTCTTCATTGGGGAGTATAAAATCCCACATTCCTTGTAACTGCTCCACTTCTTCATCATCTGTTTGTTCTTTTTTTGTCGAAACTTCATCTTCCTCTCTGTTTGATTCGACATTCGATATAACATTTGGAGGTTTAGGATTTGCAGGGGAACTCCTCTCAAATGGTCTAAAATATTTCTTCGAGGAAATATCTGCTACCTGTTTTTTGATATCAACCATTTCATTAGACATGGTTTTGAGGACCTTTTGTAAACCTTCTAGATCAAAAGGATCTTTAGGTGGTTTCTTCTTGGAGTCATCCCTAAAAGTCACTTTCTTCGATTTTATTTCTTCTAATGCATTTTTCTTTTCTACAGCTAGAATGTGTTTTCTACAACGATTGCCTCTTTCATATTTTTTGCCAAAGTCAGTTTGGTAGGTCTATCAACGAAAAATAGGTCTATCAAATTTGAGATATCATTGATTAGGGTAGTTGTGGATCTATCATCTTCAAATTTAGTTAAGCATTTCTCTTGAAAAGCATCCCAACTATTAATAGAACTTGATGGTAATGAGAAGTACCATGATATTGCTGCTCCTTGTAAAGTATATAGAAATAATCTTACAACAGCGTCTTATTCTACTACTTCATTCAAGTTAATGGACAAAATGAAATTGGTTATATGTTCCTCAGTAAGTAGGCCATTATCAGGATTGAATTTTGGTAACCATTTCTCTGGATGAGCTGGTAATTGATGTAAAGTTCCAACCATCCTAACAACTCCTGGGTTTTTCCATGGCCTCGGAGGATTATGTTCCATTGCTGGTATGTGAGTAGGAGAAGGTATAACAGTGGTTGAAGGTGATTAGGTAGAGGAGGATGTAGTTCCTGTACCTGTGTGAATCACAATTTTGAGCAATGAGGTGGATGATTGATCTTGTGATAGTATGGATGGAATGAATGAAGAAGAATATTGTGTCAATGAGAGAACCTCGCTGTGAGATTTAGATGGTGTTTTCTTAGCTTTCTTATGGCTTGGCAGAGGGAATTCAAATAGTGGGATTCCAAGTTTTTCACTCTATGCTCTAGTTAACCATTGAGATGGGGTAAACTGAGAGGTAACACTATCTTGGGATAACTCAGATTCTTCTTGAGATAACAAAATCCCTTGTAGTTTATGAATCAAGGATTGGACTTCAGGGGCTTCAGTAGAAGAAGAATGACCTGGTTTTTTTGGGATTTCAATGTTAGTTTCTGTAGTTTTCTTTGCAACTTCTCGCTTAGGATCAGGAGATTTAGAATGCAATCAAGAAGTTGGAGGTGATGGTGAGGGAGTTTTACTCTTATAATGGCCTGTTGATTTGGATTTACTTTCCATTCATAGTCAGGCCCTCCTTCTAGCGCTAAAATTTTTAAGCCTCAAAATTCACTACTTACAACATGGGGGAAAACCACTCGGTTTGGCCCTTGGTTGGCAGTTCCTTTTACGTTTGGTGTAGTGGCTCTGACTGGGGATAATGGGACCAGTTTCTCAATATAATTTATGATAGTGCTAATGGGGTGATATGTGATATTTGGAGTAATGTTTAAGCTAAAAGTAATGTAATCTAAACTAATAATCACATGTATATATCCTAATTTAAACACTCTCTAGCTATGACTATACCCGAAATAAATTTGAAGTATGCGATCTACAATAATTCCTAAACGCAATTGGTAATAAAGATCATTTAATTGCAATAAGAAATGAAATTGTTTTAACAATAATCATTTCAGATAAATATTTAGCTGAAACGATTGTGAAAGATATATCACATAAGAAATTATTCATGTATTTGGCATAAAATTTAGGCCATCACCATACAAAAGTGCAATAAATGATAACCAAGATTCAAACTTTCATACATAAACAACTTGAAGAGAAGTTATTGCTTAATACATAAGTAAAACAAAATTACGAGATAAAAGTACCATTTGTAATAAGTCTTACTCATGTGATTCAACAATATTGATCTACTTCCAATCAATCCAACACCATCTAAGAGTACAAAAGTGAAATTCCAGTAGAAGATGCCAGATAAGATAAAAATAAATCGTGGTCCATTAATTTCACTAGAACTTCCTCAAAGGGACAAAAGTGCATGTTTTGAAGATTGTCTTCTGATAAAATTTCTGGACCCCTCTCTAAATACATGAGAGTGGTTTAAATACTAAACTATAAAACTAAGAATAGATTATTACAAAAATAGTTGAGGATATTTAAATACCTTCCTCAAATTATGCAAAATAAAACAAAAATAGAAATAAACATGGTGACTAACGCCTTTGTGTTTGATCTTTGAGATCACAGATGTCTGTCATGAGATTAAGCTGTGATGGTCAGCCGATTTCAAATTTTAACTGCCCAGTGAACATGGCGTCGGTCAGTGCTGGCACCATTTTCTCCATAGAAGTGGTTAGGCATTGCAGGGTCATCCACTGGCTGTGAGGATTCACTAAATGTCGTGAGTATGCTTCCCAGTTTAACCTGGTCGTTTTCCTAATTACTTCTCCTTTTTCCTCTGTCATCTCCCTCCAATGTTGTTCGAGTTGTTTGACATTTGGAAGAAATCCTGGAATGGAATCTGTTACCAGTTTGGCGCTATGTAAATTTTCATTGATGTTATTGATAACAATGTTTGTTGCTGCTGCATCTGCTGTTGCCTTTTCTTCCTGTCTAAGCCTAGAATCCAAGTTTTCAAATACAATTTCCTTGTGTGATTCCTCCAGTTTAGGCAAGTCGGCCATTCTCCCATATTCTCAATTCTACCAGGTAATGAGGTCGGAAACTCTTTTGAATATTTCATCATATTTGAGTCTCATCTCAATGACTTGACTCGTCAATTTGTCACTTGTCTCACAATAGGAATTCCATTGCAAGATCTTCTGGCATAATAGTTCCTTTTGGTGCATCAGCTAGGAGTTTAGGCTAAGCGCTTCAATAATAAACTGATCAATTTTTTGGATCATCTTTATGCAGATAAGTTATTCCTTGTATCTGTGATTTCTTCTTTGCTAAGCTGGCTTGATGTTTTATTTGCATTTGCTCGAATTCTTGTTGGAGCTTAGCTAACTGCGATTCTACTTGCTGGATAGATTTTTCTTGCTGTAATTTCTTTTCTAACAACAAAATTATATTTTCCCTTTCCTTGAGAAACATTTGCACCTCTGTTGCTTTATCGATAGTCATTGTAGCATAGGCTCCTACAAACTGGGACAACCTAGTAAGGTTGGCGGATGGGCCGATGGGTGAGTCTTTCCAGACAATATCCATCGGTTCATCATCAGGAGTAGTAGTAGCTGTAGCATCCAAATTCATCTTCTTCCTTTGTATTTTAACAACGGCTTTGTGGGCAGGACTGTAGAATACATCCAAGGGAGGAATCTCCTCAATCCTCAAAACAATTTTAGAGGTAGGAGTGACAGGAATGTGCTCTACCTCTTGAGTATTTACAGTTTTCTCTACTACAATTTCTTGAGTTGTTCTGTGTTGTGCAGTTTGTAGCACTGGCGTTTTTTCCTCTTCATGGAGCTTTTTATTAAAGTTCTCCCATTCTTCATCTAAATAAATCACTAGGGGTTTTATTGGATAGGTGGAAGTGGAATGAATTTCAACATGTTTTTTAGCTGAAGTTTGCTCAACTGTCTTTTCTGTAGAATGGGCTGTATCTATTTCTGACTCTTTACTTTTGCTTCTCCCATTCTGTGATTGTTGTTCTGAGTGCTCTAAATTCCTGGTGGATTTCTCTTGGGATTTTTCTTGTGAATCATCTATAGATTTTCCTCTAGAACTTCCTTCTAGGCTTATGTTAGGAGTTGGCTCCCTTATTGGTTCAATCTGCAATTGGTCCAATGGGACCTTTAACAATCTCCTTTCTATGTATTGATGTAAGGCCTCAAGCTCTTCTTGGTCAAAACATAGTGATGACATGTGCTTTACTTCTGTGAATGTCTCTTTCTATAGGAAGATTCCATCAAATGGATCTTCCTCGTGACTGAAAACCTTCACTTTTACCATGGTAGTGAAGTCTTTGGCATTGCCAAATGGGTCATACTGCCTTCCTGGGAATTTAGGTAATTGTAGAGATAAAATTATCTCTGCTTCTTTAAATGCATGGCCCAGATCATGTAGTGCAAATGCTCCACACTGCAAAGGGAATGTAGGCCAAATGGCCTTTTTTGCTTCCTTTAATGCTTTTCTTAACCTAGCTATTTGATAGGCTATCTCTCTGGCCATCAATATTTCTGGAACATAATATGGGAGGAAATGTGGTGGGGTAATGTTGCCAAATACCCTAATATACGTGAATGTTTCTCTCCAAACCGTCTGGCCACTAGGAGGAAATCTACCTCCGCTTCCTTGGAAAACCTAGGGGCGTCTCGATTGTAAACCCATTTGTGGATAGGGAGCATGATTCCATAAGAAATTTTGTAAAAATGTTGGTGAAACTGAGATTCCCACATGTCTTTATGGTATATATGAATGGGAAGTGGATCTTAGACTATCCACTTCCATCCCATGACAGGAAATTTCGAACCAAAACAAATTTCACCCATCAAATAGGAAATCATAAAAAATGGAGGGTAAACCCTCATTGAGACACTCATTTTCCTCCTATAATCGATTATTGCCTTTGCTAAGTTATCACAAAATTTTTGGCCCAATTCATTATAGTTGCGTTAATTGCATCTATTAATTGCAACCATTCTTGGGAAAATTTAGTGCTATCAGGCTTGCCAAACATCCTACATAGCATGGCTGCTGCAAAACTACGAGGGTGAAAATAGACGTAGTAGAGTACATACCATTTTTGCCCTTTTTGATTTTTCCCTCATTATTTGACGAGGTCTCGGTGCAATCTATTGGGTCCTTGTTCTCTTTGGAAAACTTCTCAATGAACTATTTTTTGTAGATGACTTGTGGCTCTAGTAGGTGGTACTTAAGCTGTAGGTTGTCTAGCGAAAAATATCCCATAACCTCTTGGCTTCTGGTTCTGAATTCTCTGTCTCAGATATCAGCCTCATCAATAACCCATTTAACCATATCTGTATAAGGGATTATCTTTGGGCGCGTAGCTATGTGATGAAAAAATGACCATGTTGTCTCAAAAATGAATGCATCTGAGGAATCATGAACGTCAACTGTGATTTTTGTTTCCAGTAGTCTTGGTTCCTCTTCTTCTAAGATATTATACATGGTTTCCCACGTAGAGGTTCCTCCATCTCTGTTGCATGTATTATTCAAAAATAGAGGAGTCATTTTTTATTTCTCAGACGCAACTACCTTGTCTTTCTTCAACATCGCTCCCAAATTTTTTTTCTATGGATTGTTCCTGAAAGTGGAGAAAAACAACAACTATCATATATATAGAGATAATAATGAACGTGAAATGGAATAATACAAACAACTCGTAAAGGTGATAAAAGGATTTTTATTTGAATGCAAGTAAGAAGATATCATATCATGTTAAATGTATTTTCACAGATTAATGCCATTAACCTTCACTAAATTCCCACTAATGTTCATTATCTCTTAGCTTTAATTCTCATAAATGTCTGCATCGTAAGTCAGGAAAAAAGTTTCTAGGGTGGTAAGCCTTTGAATTGTGATAATGCCGATTTTATGACTTATGAAGCAATATCGCATATCACATTATCGCATTATTCCTTTTTCTTTTCTTATCGTCTCTTATGTTTCTGCGAGAAGCGAGATGTGAGCCACTTGTTATTATTTCTAAGACATAGCTCATTTGTTAGATTTTCTATGTATAAACCTTTTTACTAAGCAGCGGACGTAAAACATTTGTTTGTAATGTATGTCGATAGAGGGTTCGGGTCTTGATCGAATTTCATAATTTTGACGGGTGGTAAGTTTGTGGTGCTCTTTTAAATGCTTGAAATGCGATGTGGTATGGGAAATGATGCAGTGGTAATTTCACATTTTGCTTGTTTTTTGAGGTAACTTATTAAGGCGTGCCTTCTATGAATAGGAATATGTGATGCAAGACTTAGTTTTTATGAGAAATACCTAAGGACCTAGTTTATATAAGAAACTTAGTAGTTTCAAAGCGTTTTAGCACGAAATACTTATTTGATTTCTTTTCGCTAGATTTTGTGGTTTAGCAAGGCTTTCATTCATTCTTAATTGTGCGATATGTGGGAAAGGCAAGCGTTTACTAGTTCTTTTTGAAAAGGGGTTTGATTGATATCTTGTTTTATTCCAAAATTAATAAGGAAAATGCCTAAATTCTAAACTTATTTTTGGAAAGATTTTTGAAAGGGTCCCCATTTATTAATGTAATATTGACTACTACTATTAACAAATGGGGGTTTGTTGAATAGCACAACAGTTTGGAAACAACATTTTCATAGAGTCTAATTACAACAATCTTTAGCTTATGAGGAACCATTATATCTTCAAGTATTTTCCATAGCTTATCTCGAGGAAAAATGTAAAAAGATTTTATTAAGTTAATAGAGCAACATAAGAGATCAATTTACTATTGTGACACTCCTAGTCAAAGATCCTAAGAGTGACAATATAATCAATAGTCGAGTGATGTCTCCTAAATCTAGCTTTCCCTTTAGCTATTTTATGATGGCTTTCAAGCTAGAGGCTAATCTTCGTTTCCATTATAATCCTATACAATTTGGCTAAGAGGTGGCTAATCATAATGGTCCTATAGTTAGAGGGAACATTTTTCTACGCACTTTTAAAGATAGTCACAATAATACTTTGCATCCAAAACTTATGGAAGCATTGCTTTACTACCAAATTGAGAAGTTTTTGGATATGAGGGATGAGGATATGCCTTCCCATTTTGAATATTTCAGCTTGGTATCCTTCAATATCCCTAGCTTTCCCATTAGTGATCTTATTAATCTTGAAATTCATGTCTTCCAAAGAAAATATTCCCTCCTTTATAGGAGTGTTTAAGATGACATCCATGGTGCCTGACGAGTCATAAATCTTCTCAAGATACATATCCCAGATCTTTAAGGAGATTGTTATGCAACCAACTCATGAAATAGAAGAAGAAATAGATCAATGACTTCAAAATTATCCTTTTCGAGGGGGAAACCTCCTTTACATTACACAAATGAAAATTTCTTCGATGATTCAAATGAAGAAAATCTTTTCTATATGTAGGAGTCTAAGTGGTCACAATATGATCAAAGATGACATAATAATAATAATTTAAGGGCACAACAATAATAAAAATAATAACAATATGGGGACTACATGGGAAAAAAAATAACAATAAGGGGGCTACAATGACAATAACAATGAGGGAATACGCTAGTATTATAGGGACTTAAAATGCCCCTCTCCTTCAAAAAAGTGTTGTCCTCAACACTTGAGTAGTTCTAGATGCTTCTGTATAAATTTCTCATCATGCCATGTGGAATACTTAGCAAGTAAGTTCTTCCACTTGATGAGATACTCTGATATTCATCAATTTCATAGCTGTCGAGTTCTTTTCTCCATGTCTTCTCTGGGTTCCAATATGATTTTTCCTTCCTTGTCAAGTTGTAGCAATATTGTTTGAACTAGGAGCTTATCACCTATAAACTTTTTTAAGCATGAAACATGGAAAACTATGTGCACTCGAGAAGATGCAGGAAGCTCCAATTTGTATGCCATAGTACCAATCTTTTGCTACACCTTGTAAGGACCATAATACTTTGGTGATAATTTATTACCCTTCTTAGCTTGCTTGAGGGACATTTGTTTGTATGGTTGTATCCGTAAAAATACCCATTTTCCTACATCAAAAAAATTTCGCTGCGATGTTGATCTACCTATTCTTTCATTCTATTCTACACCAAAGTGAGGTTATCCTTTAAGAGTTGGAGAACTTTTTGTTGATTCTTGATGTGATCTGCCACTTCTTGAACCTTAGAATTTTGTAAGATAATCTTCGGAAAAATCACATAACGAATCTTTTGTCGACGCGTTTCGAACCAACTAGTGTGGTTCATCGTCAATCTTAGAATTTTCTCTTCAATATGATGTGATGGACGGTGGAATATATCCATAAAGTTCCATAAATGGGGTCATTTTTTTTGTAGTATGGAAGGAAGTGTTATGCCACTATTTAGCCACAAAAAACCACTTGACCCATTTTGTTTGTTTATCACATCCAAAGCAACAAATATATCCTTCCAAACTTTTTTTCACTATCTCAGTTTTCCCATTATATTGAGGATGATAAGATGAGTTATGAGCTAATTGAGTACCTAGAAAAGAAAATATTTCCTTGCCAAAATTTCTAGTGAAAATGGGATTTTTTTTCGCTTACAATAATCTTTAGGTTTCCATGTAGAGTTTGAATTGTTTCCATAAATGCAGTAGCAATTGTACTGGATTTAAATGGATGAGATAATTCACAAAAGTGTGCATACTTGGTAAGTCTATCAACTACCACCATGATGACACTCTTTCCTTTAGACTTGGGTAAACTTGTGATAAAATCCATTGAAACCTCCTCCCAATGTTGACTTGAAATGGATAAAGGTTGTAATAGACTCAGTGCCTTAATTATCTCAACTTTATTTTTTTGGAAAAGCAAACATTCTTCCAAAAAAAAATTAATATCAGATTTAATGCCATATGAAAAAATTCCTTCTTAACCCTATGGTAAGTTCTTAAAAGTCCTGATTGCCCTCCTAAGGCATAGGCCTGCAATTCCAGAAAAATCTTTTGTTTGAGTTGGAAATTATTACAAAGGTATATGATATCTTTGTACCATAATGGATAATTTTTCCATCTAAATCTATCAGAAGTACTGGGATCTTGCTGCAAATTTTGAATGAGTGCCCACTCTTCTTTGCCATTTTCCCATTCATGCCTTGCTTTGGTTATGCAATTTGGTCGGATAATAGTAATGGAACAAAGCAATGTGTCCACGTCCTCATCCTTTCTTAAGAGTGCATATGCAACAACATTTTTCTTCCCCTTTTTGTAGATGATTTCAAAGTCATAACCCAACATATTTGTGACCCATTTTTGCTGCTCTTCTGAAGAAAATCTTTGTTCTAAGAAGTATTTAAGACTATCATGATGCATTTTTATCTTGAAGTCTCTTCCCATTAGGTAAGGTCGCCATGTCTTAAGTGCATGTAGTATTTCCAACATTTCCTTCTCATAAATACTTTCCTTTGATTGGACGACTTTCAAAAGAAATGGGCCTTCCCTCTTGCATTAAAACAAAACCAATTCCATTTCTCGAGGCATCACATTCCACAATAAAGGTTTTTGTGAAGTCTGGCATAGCTAATACCAATGCTTGGCATATTGCCTCTTTAAGATGTTCAAATTCCTTAGTTGCTTATGGAGTCCAAGAAAATGTATCTTTCTTCAGTAAGTTTTTTAGAGGTGCTACTATTCTCCCATAATTATTAATAAACTTGAAATAATACCCTATCAACCCAAGAAATCTTGCAAATGCTTTATAGATGTGGGGATTTTCCATTCCTTAATGGCTTTATTTTTGTTAGGGTCTACCTTAACACCCTCATGAGATACAATATGACCTAGATATTACACCTAGTGTACTCCAAAGAAACATTTGGCAAATTTTGCATATAATTGTTTCTCCTTGAATTGTTTCTAATGGTTTGAAAATGGAATTCATCAAACCTTGAAATCTAGAAGATGCATTGGTAAGGTAAAAAGGCATGATCAAAAATATATAATGACCCTCATGAGTTATAAATGTTGTTTTTGGAATGTATTTAGTCTTCATTCTTATTTGATGATATCTTGAACGAAGATCCAACTTGATGAAATAAGTTACTCCATGTAATTCATCCAATAATTCATCAATGACGGGAATGGGAAATTTATCTTTAATAATGAGATTTTTGAGCTCCCTATAATCTAGACGCATGTGCTATGATCCATCCTTCTTTTGTGCCAATACTATTGCAGCAGAGAAAGAACTTTGACTAAGTAGAACTATACCAACCTCTAGCATTTCTACAACCATACGTTCAATTTCACTCTTTTGGGCATAGGGATATCTGTAAGGCATGATGTTTTGAGGAACACTTCATGGAATCAAATGAATAGAATGATTATGATCACGAATAGGTGGGATGCCTTTGGGAGTCTCAAATACCTTGGAATGATTTTCCAAGACTTTTTGGAGATATGGAGAAATAGATGATTTCGATGTTTAAAACTCTAGTGAACATAATCGTGCAATTACGCCTCATTGTTATTTCTTTAGAATATTTGTCATGTCATTAGAGCTGATTATCTTTCTTGGTTTTCCTATGATTCCCCTTAAGTCAAATTCATTTCCTTCCCAAAAAAAATTCAAGAAAAGTTCTTGAAAATTAAAAGATATCATCCCCAAAGATTGTAACCATTTAACTCCTAGTACAACATCAACACCACCCATTAGAATGGAAAACATTTGACTATTTAATACATATTATCCCATGGACAACTTGATATCATGGCACATTCCAGAGAAATTTATGGTTCCTCCATTTGTAACCATCACTTGACAGTCTAGTGTTGGATATAGGAAGCAATTCTATTCCTTAGCTATCTTACAATGAATAAAATTATGGGTATTACCCAAATGAATTAACAATATTACATTTTTCTTCTTGATATGTCCTTCTGTATTGAGAGTTTGAGGAGTGGTAATTCATGCCATTGCGTTACAAGATATGGTCAGATTCATTTCTTCTTTCCCTAGGGTTGGTTCCTAGTCTATATCCTCTTCTTTTGACGTTTATTGTTCCTTTTATTCCTCCTCTTTACAATCTATGTAAAATAATTTCTTCTTAGCACACTTATGACCTTTAGTGTATTTTATATCACAACTGTAACAAAGCCCTTTTTCTCTTTTTCTTCCAATTGTTGTGGTGTAATCCTTGTAGGTTTTTGAAGTCTAGGAGAAAAAATACTTCCATATTTATAGTTGTGAGTGGTAGGCTTCCTTGTTGCCATAATTTTTCTTTCAATTCTTCTTGCCAACCCAAATGCCTTCTCTAATGAATCAGGTTCCCAAAGGCGAACCTCATGTTGGATGTTATCCATTAATGTCCCTATGAACTAATCAATCCTATGCTCCTTTGGAATATCATTTACCCTTATATTAAATTTTCGGAAGTCCTCAATGTGCTCTACCTTTGAACCCTTTGGATTGAGATTTATCAAGTGGCTAAAGAAGGTATCTCTCTTTGTATCCTCATAGCATGCTATCATTTCTTCCATAAAAGTTGACCAAGTGACAAGTGGTTTACAAGAAAAAAGCCATCAACACCATACAAAGTGATTGGGTTCTAAATATAAAGTTGCAATGTGTACCTTTTGTGTGTGTTGCATATTATGAAGATCAAAATATTGCTCCATTTGTCATTTCCATGTTATCAGATCCTTGTCATAAAATTTCCTCATATCGATATTTGGAATATGGTGGTCCTTCAATCCAATGTTAGAGTCTATGAAATCATGATTAACATTTCTTTTTCTCTCATCGTGAGTTTTATCTAATACGTTTTTGCCATTAGGAAGCATTTCTTGTAGCAACTTTTTCAAACCTTCCTCCAAACCTTCCATGTATGCTTTTAAACCATTCTTCAAATATTCCATGTTGCATTTCATTTTTTCTTCTATGTCATCCTTTAAACCTTCCATGTATGATTTTAGACTATTCTTCAAACCATCCATCTTATCCTCCATTTTATTTTTGGTTACTCTTTGTGACAGCAAAATTTGTTGCACTTGGTCTCGTAATTTGCATATATCATGTTTCATTTCTTCCTCTCATTCATGTGTCATAGTAGAGATTTATGTTTTCTTACTAGGTGTTTATTTTTTCTCTCTTCGAGTAATTTTGAAATCAAACAATGATATATATTCTTCATACACGCATTTTTATTGCTTTCAGGAGCTCAATCTTGAAATGATTGTAACTCTCTAATTTCAGATCTTCAAGTTCTAAAATTTATTTATGTGGTATTGCTTTGCATCCTCTTTTCAAAAATAGAATTATTATTGAGATTTGATTCTTCAAGAAATATTTATGCCATATCTCCCACCATGACTTGATTATGGATTCGTTCAATAGAGAGAAGTTGTACGTGATGCCATGTGTCACTGTTTTAACCTGTGACCCTTAAATTTCTACACATAAAACTAAATTCTATTCACTTTCAACCACTTTTTATAGAATTAAAATTTAATGTCTAAAATTAAAGTCATGATGATTTTCCCTAGGTCATCTGTTTGAGACCAAATTCTGGAGCCCGCAAAAGCCTTGACTTCCTTAGAGAATATCTATGAAAATGTAGTGAACCAAGATCTAAAATTTTTACACAAAGCTCTTGGAGATTTCATCTCCCTGTGGTAAAAATTTCAACTTTTGAAGCTTTGTAGAAAAAGAGTTATAGCAAAAATTCCAAGACAACCTGTTTGAAGTTATGAAACCCTAGAATCCAAAGCTTTGATACCAAATGCTATGCAAGCAGCTCACAAAATAGAAGAAGAGGTAGATAAACAAATTTAAAATTACTCTCTTTGAGTGGACAACCTAATTTACATTATACAATTGAACAATTCTTGGATGGTTCAAATGACAAAACCTCCTTTCTATATATAGGAGTCTAAGGGGTCACAATATAATCAGAGCCGACATAACAATAATAATGTAAGGGAACAACAATAATAATAGTGAGTTTCTATGGGGCACAATAATAACAATATGAGGACTACATGGGCATAAAAATAACAATAAGGGGGCTAGAATGACAATAACAATGAGGGAATACACTAGTATTATCGGGACCTGACAAGGATCAAATGATTTTCTTTTGTTTTATGAGCAAGTATATTCTGCCAAAAAAATTTGGGCTCCACTTTAGAGAGGTGAAGAAGATGCTATTGTCTCTTATTAATATAAGTCATTTTCTTTCTTTTGATAAGAGATTTGTATATACTTATGCTTCCGAGATTTAATTTTTTGTTAACAACATCTCTAATAGCCTTCCTAGAAATTTTACAGTCCTTATCATACTAAGGATTGGAAGTTCTATTATTCTTTTTATACGACATCTCGGTAGAGAATTTGCAAATAATAGTGAAAAAGGTTGTAGTAAAATTTCAATAGATTTGATCTATCTTATTATTATATGTTAAAAAATCTAGATCCCCTTTTAAATCCTAGATCTCTATTCAATTTATATTATTAAATATATATTTAATATTTAATATTTTTTTATTGCATTTATTAATATTGATCACTTATACTATTAATTTTTTTTGTTTTTGATTAATTACAATAATATATTAATATATATTATCAGTAACCCATTCTAATATATGTGTGTGTGTGTGTGTGTGTGTGTGTGTGTGTGTGTGTGTGTGTGTGTGCGCGTGTGTGTATGTGTGTGTGTGGGGGGGGGTTAATTTTTTATATCTTTCATGATTTATTATAATAGTATATTTATTTCGCTATATAATTGTAAATAAAACACTCTTTATTTAAATTTGACTTTTAGTCAACTTATTTTATTTTATTTAATAATTACTTTTTAATATTTAATACCTTTTTAATTATTTTCTTTTGGTCAATATTTTCATTGATTATTTTGAACTTTTTATTCTTGAATGTTGAACTTCTCATATTTTATGTCCTCACATTCATCTAAGCTAACACCTCTTCTCCTTTATGACCCTGCATCTCTCACCTATATTTCTCAATGCGCGATCAGATTTCATATCTCTATCCTAAGGATGACCCACACTTGTTGGCTCGAAACATCGACAATCAAAATATCTGATGTGAGTAATCCAAAAATTCTTGAACAAAATTATGAGTTCTTATATAAATTGTGGTTAGATATGTTTTTCAATTTATAAATTTTAATGTTGTTGACTTTAACACAGGGTAGAAGGAAAATACCCAGTGCATTGGAGACAATATAAATTACCAAATATATAATTAAAATGAATTTTAACTTTTGGTTTAATACTTTTCTTATAGTATTGAAAATTGTTGATGTTGAAGGATATCCATTATAGCTTCTAAAGCATATGTGTTCCATTTGTTATGTATCAAAGTCATTCTTAGATGTTAATTCATAAGCAAAGATATGTATGTTTGGATTAAGAATATAATTGGTGCAAAGTAATGTGTTATAAAGGTGTATTGCACATTTATATTTATGTGTAAACTCACTATAACAATATATTTCAATTAGTCCTTCAAATGGGAGGTTTGTTAGGGTATTTTTTGAAATTTGATTATTCATAATATTCATAATGTTGAAAATTGGTCGTTAAGGGAGCAATTTTTCCTTTGGAGAATCCCAGAAACCCCCGAGGAGACCCATATTCTACTTGAAAAAAATCAAATTAGCACATGGAAAAATATTATTTTTATGCTAGTCCAAGTGAACATGAAAAACTCAAGTCAGCCTAAAGAGAGAAATTAGTCCGTCTAACTCTCATATAAATATACCATCATTTCCCTCACTTGGAGACCATCCCATCACATCACATATTCATCAATTGGCTCATACACCTATGAAAATTGTAGGGACAAGTTTACATGTGCGAAGGAGAGAGAAGAGCTTGTGTTTGATTGTGTTGACTTTATGTTTTGGGAATATTTTGACCAACGTTGACTTGGGCTAATTTGACTTGGTTTGACCAATTTTTTGTTTTGTTTTGGGAGGCTAAATTAAGGGAGTATTTGACCAAATTCTTTTAGGCACTTTGACCATCTTTGACCATAGATCTAAAGCTAGGGTTTGACTACAGGTTGACCTTGAAGTTTGACCTAATTGCGGGTAGAAGTTTTGCCCTTTTTTAACTGGATTTTAATGAGGAGGAGAGGTCTAGCTAATTTATGGTCTGAATAATTTTTCTGAGAAATTTTTACTGTTGACTTGACTGGTTTGAGTAGGTTGTTGATTTTTGTTTCATGTACTACCGTAAGGCCAAAAATTATAGACTTTGACTATATTTGACTTTATATGCTTATCATTGATTGGTTTCATATTGTTCAAGGCATTGAATTTGACTTGTTGATGGATGTATTATTTTATAAACAATTGATTCTCTAATAGAAGAAGAATCTAGTTGGGCTTTCCCCCTCATGGGGATTTCCCCTAGTCTTTGACCTAAGTCTCTATGCCTCATTAGTATTGGTTTTCTTCTATTGCGCATATTTTTTAATGTTTTATCTACAATTGCTTATATTTATTGGGTAATTGAAAATAAATTTAAAAAATGAATGCTACTAAAAGAAGAAATTGTTCAAGTGATTGTTACAACATAGAAAATTGTGAAAATTAACATGGTATCAGAGCTAAGGCAAAGATAAGTCTAAGGAGACAAAATAAATCACCTCTTGAAGATATCATATATATTGTTGAAGCTCATTTTACTTGGTCAATATGTCTACCTCATACTTCAAAATTGAGGAGAAACTAATTCATTCCTTCAACTTTGTTGCTTGGAGGGAAAGGTTATATTTGGCTTTGGAAGAGAATGATGTTATGGAATATATGGAAGGTAAGGTACCTAAGCCTATGGAGAATTCAACTATTGATGTCAAGTCCAAATATAAGAAAGGAGAAATGAAAGCTAAAAACATCATTATTGATTCCTTGAAGGATCATCTGATTACTTATGCATCAAAGATGAATAAGTATAAGGAAATGAATGGCAAGTTGATTGGAAGCATGAGGTCAACAACTTGAGCCATATCATCACTTTGAAGAATCAACTTAGGGACAACAATACTAACAAATGTGATACCATTCAAGCATACTTGATGGGGATATCTCAATTCAAGGATCAACTTTTATCTATTGGTGAAATTATACCTGATAGAGAGTTGGTGTTGGTTACAATTGGAGGCCTCCCTATATATTGAGAAACATTTATCACAACCATTAGAAACAATGATAAGCTTCCTACATTTGGTGAGCTCTTTGGCAAGTGCACTAAAGAGGATTCCAAGAGGATATTTAGAGGAAGAATTCCAAAGCATGAAGAAGGAGAACATATTGCATTTTCTTCCCAGGCCAACAAGAGGAAAGAGAAAAGAAAGCCCTAAAATTGGAAGTAAAATAAGCTACTTCAAGGATTCGAGAAAAAAAATCTATGATTCAATAAGGAAATGTCCAAGAACCAATGTTACAATTTTCACAAGCATGATCACTATGTCTAATATTGTTTGGAAGAAAGAAGTGCTCCAAGGAACAACTCTGATCAAAGAGGGAAGAGAGGGAGACCTTCTACCTAACAAGATACTCGTCATCATTAGAGAAATTTTGATATCTAAAATGGGCCTCCTAAGGAATATTATAAAATAATATTTGGAATAATAAAATAATATTAGACTACCTCATCAAGTTTTGGAGGGGAAAAAGAGAAAAACAAATTTTTCAACTCATATTTTGTTATGAAACCAGCACAAGAAAAGATAGACCAACGCCTTAGAATTCAGCCTCTTCGAGGGGGCAACCTCCTTTACATTACATAAATGAACAATTCTTCTATAATTCAAATGACAAAAGCTCCTTTCTATATATAGGAGTCTAAGGAGTCACAATATAATCCAACCGACCTAACAATAATAATATAAAGCCACAAAAATAACAATAGAGGGATTCTATGGGGCACAGTAATAACAATATGGGGGCAATAGGGGAACAAAAATATTAATAAGGGGTATAACTACAATAGTAATTGGGTAATCACTAGTATTATAGGGATCCAACATGCCCCTCTCCTTCAAAAAAGTGTTGTCCTCAACACTTGAGTAGTTCTGGATACTTCTACATAAAATTGTCATCCTTCCATGTGGAATCTTTAGCGGATAAGTTCTTCCACTTGGTAAGATACTCTAAGATTGAATGATTTTGTAGCTGTCGAGTTCTTGTTTCTGTGACTGCTTCCGGTTCCAATATAATTTTTCCTTCCTCGTCAAGTTTTGGCAATATTGTTTGAACTGGGAGTTTGTCGCCTATAACCTTCTTTAAACATGAAACATGGAAAATTGGGTGCAATCGAGAAGCTGCAGGAAGCTCCAATTTGTATGCCATAGTACCAATCTTTTGCAACACCTTGTACAGACCATAATACTTTGGTGATAATTTATTATCCTTCTTAGCTTGCTTGAGGGACATTTGCTTATATGGTTGTAGCCGTAGGAATACCCAATCACCTACATCAAAACTTCTTTCACTGCGATGTTGATCTGCCTGTTGTTTCATTCTATTTTGTGCCAACACGAGGTTATCCTTTAAGAGTTGGAGGACTTGTTGTTGATGTTCGATGTGATGTTCCACTGCCTGAACCTTAGAATTTTCTCTTAAATATGATGTGATGGATGGTGGTTGATACCCATAAAGTGCCATAAATGGGGTCATTTTTGTTGCTGTATGGAAGGAAGTGTTATACCACCATTCAGCCAAAGGCAACCATTTGACCCATTGTGTCTGTTTATCAGATACAAAGCAACGAAGATATCCTTCCAAACATTTGTTTACTATCTCAGTTTGCCCATCAGATTGAGGATGATAAGATGAGCTATGAGCTAACTGAGTACCAAGACAAGAAAATAATTCTGTCCAAAAATTTCCAGTGAAAATGGGATCTCTGTCACTTACAATAATCTTTGGGTTTCCATGTAGCTTTTGAATTGTTTCCATAAATGCAGTAGAAACTGTACTGGCTTTAAATGGATGTGATAATGCACAAAAGTGTGCATACTTGGTAAGTCTGTCAACTACCACCATGATGACACTCTTTCCCTCAGACTTGGGTAAACCTGTGATAAAATCCATTGAAACCTCCTCCCAACGTTGGCTTGGAATGGATAAAGGTTGTAATAGACCCGGTGTCTTAATTGTTTCAACTTTATTTTGTTGGCAAACCAAACATTCCGCCACAAACTTTTGAATATCTGATTTAAGGCCATCCCAAAAAAATTCCTTCTTAACCCTGTGGTAAGTTTTTAAAAATCCTGAGTGCCCTCCTAAGGGAGAAGTGTGCAATTCCATAAGAATCTTTTGTTTTAGCTGGGAATTCTTACAGAGGTATAAGCGATCTTTGTACCATAACGAATCATTTTGCCAGCTAAATGTATCAGACGTACTGGAATCTTGTTGTAACTTTCGAATAAGTGCCCACACTTCTTCATCATTCTTCCATTCCTCCCTTGCTTCATTTATCCAATCTGGTTGGATAATAGAAATGGGGCACAACAATGCTTCCACATCCTCATCCTTTCTTGAGAGTGCATCTGCCACCACATTTTGCTTCCTTTTTTTGTAGATGATTTCAAAGTCATAACCCAACATCTTTGTGACCCACTTTTGTTGCTCTTCAGAGGATAATCTTTGTTCTAAAAAGTATTTAAGGCTATCATGATCCGTTTTTACCTTGAAGTGTCTTCCCATTAGGTAGGGTCGCCATTTCTTAAGTGCATGGAGTATTGCCAACATTTCCTTCTCATAAATAGCTTTGCTTAAAAACTTTCCCTTGATTGGACGACTTTCAAAAGCAATGGGTCTTTCATCTTGCATTAGAACAGCACCAATTCCATTTCCTGAAGCATCACATTCCACAATAAAGGTTTTTGTGAAGTCCGGTGTAGCTAAGACCGGTGCTTGGCACATTGCCTCTTTAAGATGTTCAAAGGCCTTTGTTGCTTTCTAAGTCCATGAAAATGCATCTTTCTTCAATAATGTTGTTAGAGGTGCTGCTATTCTCCCATAATTCTTAACAAACTTGCGATAATACCCTGTCAACCCGAGAAATCCTCGCAGATGCTTTATGGATGTGGGGATTTTCCATTCCTTAATGGCTTTAATTTTGCTAGGGTCTACCTTAACTCCTTCATGAGATACAATATGACCCAAATATTCCACCTCCTGGACTCCAAAGAAACATTTGGATCTTTTTGCATATAATTGTTTCTCCTCCAATAGTTGTAGCACCCTGTCAACATGTTCAACATGATCCTTCCAAGACTTGCTGTAGATTAGTATATCATCAAAAAATACTAACACAAATTTTCTAAGGAATGGTTTGAAAATTGAATTCATCAAACCTTGAAATGTTGAAGGTGCATTGGTAAGGCCAAAAGGCATGACCAAAAATTCATAATGACCCTCATGAGTTCTAAATGTTGTTTTTGGAATGTCTTCAATCTTCATTCTGATTTGATGATATCCTGAACGAAGATCCAACTTGGTGAAGTAAATTGATCCATGCAATTCATCCAGTAATTCATCAATGACAGGAATGGGGAACTTATCTTTAATAGTGAGCTTGTTGAGCTCCCTATAATCCGGACACATGCGCCATGATCCATCCTTCTTGTGCACCAATACTACTGGAGCAGAGAAAGAACTTTGACTCGGTTGAATTATACCAGCCTCTAGCATTTCTGCAACCATACGTTCAATTTCACTCTTTTGGACATAGGGATATCTGTACGGCCTGATGTTTGGAGGAACACTTCCTGGAATCAGATGAATAGCATGATCATGATCACGCATAGGTGGGAGACCTTTTGGAGTCTCAAATACCTTGGAATGATTGTCCAGGACTTTTTGGAGATCTGGAGAAATAGATGATTCCGATGTGGAAACATCTAGCGAACATAATTGTGCAATTACACCTCTTTGCTCCTTTTTTAGAAGCTTTGTCATACCATTAGAGCTGATTATCTTTCCTGGTTTCCCTGCAATACCCCTTAATTCAACTTCCTTTCCTTCCATAGAAAATTTCATGAAAAGTTCTTGAAAATTAAAAGCTATTGTACCCAAGGATTGTAGCCATTGGACTCCTAGTACAACATCAGCACCTCCCATTGGAATGGAAAGCATTGGGCTAGTCAATACATATTCTCCCATGGATAGCTTGATATTATGGCACTTTCCAGAGCAATTTATTGTTCCTCCATTTGCAATCATCACTTGACACTCTGGTGCTGGATATAGGAAGCAATTCAATTCTTTTGCTACCTTACAATGAATAAAATTGTGGGTGCTTCCTGAATCAATCAACACTATTACCTTTTTTTTCTTGATTTGTCCTTCTATCTTGATGGTTTGAGGAGTGGTAATTCCCGCCAATGCATTACAAGATATGGTCGGATTTATTTGTTCTTCATCTAGGCTTTGTTCCTGGAGTATATCCTCTTCTTTTGACCTTTCTTGCTCCTTTTCTTCTTCCTCTTCACAATCTATGTAGAATAATTTCTTCTCAGCACACTTATGACCTTTAGTGTATTTGCTATCACAACTGTAACAAAGCCCTTTTGCTCTTTTTTCTTCCAATTGTTGTGGTGTCAACCTTATAGGTTGTGGAAGACTAGGGGCAACAACACTTCTGTCTTTATAGTTGTGAGTGGTATGCTTCCTGGTTGCCATAATTTTGCTTTCCATTTTTCTTGCTAACCTGAATGCCTTCTCTAATGAATCAGGTTCCCAAGGCGAACATCATGTTGGATATTATCCTTTAAAGACCCTATGAACACATCAATCCTATGCTCCTCTGGAATATCTTTTACCCTTATGTTCAATTTTTGGAACTCCTCAATGTGCTCCATTATTGAACCCTTTTGTTTGAGACTTATCAATTGGCTAAAAAAGTGTTGCTTTTTGTATCCTCATAATGTGCTATCAATTCTTCCGTAAAAATTTCCCAAGTGATAAATTGTTTATGAGAGCAAAGCCATTGATACCATACAAACTGATTTGGTTCCAAATATAAAGTTTCCATACGTACCTTTTGTGTGTTTTTCACATTATTGAGATCGAAGAATTGCTCCATCTGTAATATCCATGTGGCAGGATCCTTGCCATCAAACTTCCTCATATCGATTTTTGGAATATGGTGAGTCTTCGATCCAACATTAGCGTCTATGAAAACATGATTAACATTTCTTTTATTCTCATCATGAGTTTCCTTTAGTACCCTTTCACCCTTAGTGCCCATTTCTTGTAGCAACTTATTCATATTTATCTTCAATTCGTTCATGTCTGTCTTCAAATCTATCTTCAAATCTTCCATGTTTCTCTTCAAATCTGACTTTGAATCATCCATCTTAGCTTCCATGCCCTTTATCTTAGATTCCATGCCATTTATCTTAGACTCTGTTAGCTTTTGTGAGCGTGACATTTGTTGCACTTGCTCTTGTAATTTTGATATATCATGTAGCATTTCTTCCTCTTCTTCATGAGTCATGCTAAAGCTTTCAGGTTCCTTACTAGGTGTTTTCATTTTCTTTCCTCGGGGCATCAGTTACTGATAATAATGCTTTACTATGCTCTTTGAATTCCTTCAACCAAGCTTACGCAAAAATTAAAAAAACAACTACACACCTTTTTTCACTTTGTATAAACCTGATATTGAATCTGATGTATCTCTGTAATTTCAGATCATCTAGTTCTCAAATTGCGAATTGTAGTAGCCTTCTACGTCCTATTTCCAATGCCACAAGTCTGATCCAAATTGGATTCTCCAAGGAAGAGTTATGCGAAATCTACCACAATGACTTGATTTTAGACTAGTTCAGTAGGGCAAACTTGTACGACATGCCACAAGTCACTGTTTCGACCTATGGATCTGAAAAATGCATACAAGAAACTACAGTCTGTCCTCCTTCTGTACCTTCTTATGAAATTTCAATCCGATCTTCAGAGAGAAAGTTATGACGATTTTCCCCAGGTCACCTGTTTAGAATGTAATTCAGGAGTCTGCAAAAAGACCAACTTCCGCAGATCATATCTCCGCAAATATAGTGCTAAAAGATCTGAAATTTGGACCCAAGGTTTAGCGCGATTTCTTCTCAAATGGGTTTTTTTTTTGCAACTTCTGAAACGTCACAGAAAAAAAAGTTATAGCGAAAATGCGACGATGACCTGTTTGGAGCAGCGAAACCCTAGAATCCAAAGCTCTAATACCAAATGTTATGAAACTAGCTCAAGAAAAGATAGAAAAGATAGATTAACGCCTTAGAATTCAGCCTCTTCGAGGGGGCAACCTCCTTTACATTACATAAATGAACAATTCTTCTATAATTCAAATGACAAAACCTCCTTTCTATATATAGGAGTCTAAGGAGTCACAATATAATCCAACCAACCTAACAATAATAATATAAAGCCACAAAAATAACAATAGAGGGATTCTATGGGGCACAGTAATATCAATATGGGGGCAATAGGGGCAAAACAATATTAATAAGGGGTATAACTACAATAGTAATGGGGTAATCACTAGTATTATAGGGACCCAACATATTTTCAACTTATCTCAAATTTTGAGTGGAAGCACTCATTGGATGTAAAATTTAATTTTTCATCCAAGGAGTACCCGTGTTCCATAATTTTGATGGACCCTACTACAAAAAAAATGTAAAATACATGAAAAACATGATTGCAATCACATTTCTTCATGCATTTCACATTTTTCATGTAGTAGGGTCCATCCAAAGTATGCAATATGGGTACTCCTTGGATGCAAAATTAAATTATGCACCTGTTGTGACCATCAACCCCCCTTTTTATTAGTGTTAGTAATAACATTAATAAATGGGGACCCCTCCAAAAAATCAAGTCTTAGCATTTAATGTTGCCTTTTGTTTGTTTTTAGAATAAAACAAGGTATCAAAGTGGAACTTTCTAAAACATGTAAATTTACCTTTTCATACTCCAAGCGCATAAAACATCACAAACTATGAGTTTCCTTATAAAAAGTGCTACATGACCATAAAACCTAAGAAAATATTTATAACGGAAAGTCTCAAACATTAAGGAGAGCTTAAAAAACCCGCTTTAAAATGATTATTATCACATCACAAAAGGTTACAATGGACATCCCTTATAAAAAGTAACTCCTCGAAAATGCGATCCGTGAGAATGCGAGATCACAAAGCTTACAACCTCATCGCATCGCAAATTTGAATACCGCGGCATTACTATATGTAACATAACCAAATATTGCGAAATGCGATAGCATCTCACAAATCACGTATCACAGCAACTCAATGTAACGATGGTTTTTAATGAAAGCAGGTTTTGCAATATTGCGATCTGGGATATTGCGAACCAAATCGCAAAATCACTTTTATCGCAAATCAAAGGGCTCAGAGTTTTTGGACAATAATTTCCGGCGTTCGATGCAAATTTACGAACATTAAAGTTTAGCTTAACAGGTCCATTAGCGGTCAATTATTAAAAACAATTTGGATCGGGGTAAAGGACCATTTGACACAAGTTGCTATCTTTTGATATGATTTAGAATTAAAGCTTTCCCGTCACCTTATTTTTGTCTTTATATTGATTTTTCCTGTATTCACTATCATCTTTATCATATCTTTGCTCTCTGATACAATTCTCAGGAAGAACCCAGAGTGTAATACACAAAGAAATGGGGAAGAAAAGCAAGGCTCCTGCATTTGAGAAAACAGAAATGGCCCCATTATTCATAGACACTACCTGTAGTAGGGACGTAGGGATATCTACCTGGGAAGTTATGTACCATTTGTTAGAGGAGGAAAACTCGAGAATTATGGAAGTTACAGTTACAGCAGATGGATGCGTCTCTTCTGAAGCATCCGTAACTGAGCTTGCATGCTCGTTTCTACATTGCATTACTACGAGGCTGAAGATACTCCCCTACACTGATATGGTGAAATGAATTATAGATCACGTAGACATATCCAATAGAGAGTTCAAGACAAAAAGCCAGGAAGTCATGGGGTCATTTACTCCAAACAATTTGAGGCATATGTACCACTTACTAGAACTCCAGGCCAGCTACAACAAGCAATTCGTCGAGAAATTTACCAAGGAGAATGAAGACTTGGCAGAATGCACAAAGCACTGGTCAAACAATGAGCAATGGCTAAAAAAGGATAAAAATGGTATGTACACCACCGGCTCTCTTTGTTCTCCTTATTGTTCTGCCGCTGCAATGTTATGTAAACTATTTGGGAAACTAAACATAAACAAGTTTTCATCAGAATGGTTACCTCTACTGGATGTGGCTACCAATGCCACCATAATGGATTGGGCCCAAATTCTATCGGATAACTTAGCCACTACAATTTTAGCATACAGAACTAAAAGAATCTTTACTTCAAGGGTTTACCCTCCATTCTTTTTTAACGCCTATGTCATGGATGCTATTTGTTTTCTTTTCAATGTTCCTAATATGGGATGGAAGAGGACGGTACAAAATCCACTTCCCATTTAGGTTTATCACAAAGCATTGTGGGGATCCAATTTCATCCCACATTTCTTCAAGATTTGTCATGGAGTTATGCTCCCTATTTATAAAATGCTCTACAACTAAGATACGCCAAGGTTTTCCCCAAAGGCTAAAGTGGACATTCTCCCAGTGGAAAGGTGGTTTGGGGAAGAGTTTTTCATGTATATCATAACGTTTTGTAGCATTGCTTCACCCCATTTGCCACCATTTTACGTCCTCGACAAACTGATGGCCAAGGAAATAGCCTATCATACCTGTGGTGTGGGGTGGATGAGCAAGGTACTGAAAGATTCTAAGAAGGCCATTTGGCCCCAATTTCCTGTAATATGCAGAGCTTTTGCATTGCATGACTTATGTCATGCTTTTAAGGAAGTTGATAATATGTTATGTTTACAACAACCAAAGTTCTTAGGGAGGCAATATGATCCCTTTGGCGTTGAAAGTAATTTTACTACAATGGTTAAAATAAAAGTGTTTTCCAATGAATAAGATCCCTTTGATGATGTTTTTCTGCAGAAGAACACTTTTAGAGAAGTTCTACATACAACACGAATTGTTTTTGACCAAGAAAATTTTCAAAAGTTTGACAATTATAGGAAACAGAGGTTATCAAAGGTCCCGTTGGACCAATTGCTCATCGAACCAATAAGGGAGCCTACTCCCATTGTTAGCATAAGTGGAAGTTCAAAAGAGAAGTCTAAAACAAGTTCTAAAAAAGAATCAGTTGAAAATTCCAGTGATCATTCCAAGAGTGAACACAGCAGAAGTGAGGGGTCAATTAAAGACACAGCTCAATCTACAGAAAATCCTGACCAACAAGCTTTGTCCCCAAAACAAGCTGAAGTTCCCACTCCCCTTACAAAGCCAACAAAGCCACTTTTAGTGGATCTAGAAGGGGAATGGGAGAATTTTAATAAGTTAATCAACACTGAAGAACAGAGCGCAGAGCCACTGACAAACCCAAAAGAGACAGCCACAGAAATGGTGATAGAAGGGGCTATCAATACTCAGGAAACAGAGCATATTCTTGTTGCTCTGTCATCTGAAATTGTACTAAGGATAGAGGAAATTCCTCCTCTAGACGTATTTTATAGCCCTCAACATAAGGCTATCATCAGGAGGAAAAGAAAGAAACGTGCTCGCTCCCGAGGATGAACCTTTGGATGTTCTTTGGAAAGACCCCACTATAGACCCATCGGAAAATCTAACTAGGTCCTCTCAGATCGTAGGAGCATACACTTCGGCAACTATCGATAAAGCAACATAGGTTCAATTACCACTTAAAGAGAAAGATGATAGGATTCTGATTTTGGAATAGCAACTGCAGTAAGTCAACATCAATCAAGAAGCAAAAACACAGTTAGCAAAACTCCAGCAAGACTTCCAACAAATGCAATTGGATCATCAAATATGATCCCAAAATTGGGGAGTTTATCATATAAGCACTTTCTCTTAATTCCCATCTCTTGCAACAAGAAGAACAACTCTGCCAGAAGATCTCGCAATGGAATTCCCATTGTGAAATGAGCAATAATATTACAAATCAAGTCGTAGATTTACGACTTGATTATGATTCAATTTTTAAGAAGGTTTCAGACTTCTTGAACTGGCATAGATCTGAAGAAGGGAAAAGAGAAGAATTTCCCAGAATTGATGAATCACGCAAAGAGATTTTATTTGTGAAATAGGGTTCTGGCTAAAAGAAGTAGAATAGGCAATGGAAGAGGCAATGGCAGCAGCAAACAATGTCATTGAGTGTATAAATTAAAATTTTCACAAGGCGAATTTGATAGCAGATACCACCCTGGGCTTCCTTCCAAAGGCACAACAACTTCAAACAAAAGTGGAAACAAACAACAGAGGAAAAGGCAGAGGCAATTAAACAGGTAAACAAGTTAAACTGGGACACATACAGGGAGTACTTGGTAAAGCCACATAGCGAATGGATGACCCTGAAATGCCTCATATCCTCTACCGAGAAGATAGTGCCAGCTCTTGCCAACGTCCTATTTGCAGGATAGTTAAAAGCTAAAGTCAGCTAACCAACACTCTTGAAACCAATGTTGGATATTTGCAATCTAAAGGATCAGATGCAGGATTTATCATAGATATAGTTTTGTTTTGTTTTAGTTCATTTTTGCTTAAAATGAGGCAGGTCATTTAAACCTCCTCATCTATTTTTGTAATATTTATTTTTAGATTTCATAGAGTAGTATTTAAACCCCTCTCATGCATTTAGAGAGGGGTCTAGAGTTTTATCAAAAATAATTCTTCAGAGCGTGCATTTTTCCCCCCACTGAGGAGGTTTTGATAAAATGAATGGAACGAGATTTATTTTTATATGAGTTTGATATCTGCTACTCAAATGCACTTTTGTACTCTTAGTGGATGTTAAGTGATTTGAAGGTAAATCTATATTACTGCAGCTCATGAGTAGAACTTATTACCAATGGTATTTTTACCTCCTAATATTTTTTACTTATGTGCCAAGCAATAAATCATTTTCAGTTATTGATATATGAAATTTTGAATGTTTAGTTGTCATTAGTGCACTTTTGTATGGTGATAAATTACTTTTTAGGCTGAATATATGAATAACTCCTATGCAATATATTTCTCATAATTGTTTCGGCTAACTATTTATATGAAACAATCATTTTTAATGGATTCTTTTCTCGTGGTGATTGAATGATTTTCATTATCAATTGCTGTTAGAAATTATTTTAGATCGCATAAGTAAACGTTACTCCCTAGACAATTTAGAGTTAGATGTTTTCTTTGATTACAATAGATTGCATAAGTTAAAAGATAGATTAGATTTAGAATAAGCATTCACCCCATAAAACCCCAAAAATAAAAACATCATCCTGTTAGCACACACATCATAAACAAATTGGGAAACTAGTCCCATCATTCCCAGTCGGAGCCACTATTCCAAACGGAAAAGGAGCTGCATTAAGGTCCAGACCAGGTGGTTATCCCCCTTGTTGTAGACCTGATTTTTCGAGCCTTCAACATATTTGGTAGTAGAAGGAGGGCCTAACTATGAATGGCAAGTAAATCTACATCTTCACGCCATTCTAAGAGTAAAAATCCCTCACCGTCACCCTCAACTTCTCATTCGCATTCCAAATCTTCCATCACTGAACTAGAGGTTGAAAAGAAAAATAAAGAGCACATTACTGAAATCCCAAACAAGCCAGACCATTCTTCTTCAGATCCCCCTGAGTTACAAACTTTAATTCATAATTTACAGGGAATTTCTTTATCTCAAGAGGAATCTGAGTTTTCCTAAGGTAGTATCACTTCTCATCTGACCCTGACTCAATGACTGACTAGAGCACAAAGTGAGAAACTAGGAATCCCACCAGTTGAATTTCCTTTACCGAGTTGTAAGAAAGCTATGAAAACACTAGTAGAATCTCAAAGTGAGGTTCTATCATCATCTTCATCTCCATATCATCAAAAGTTCATTCATCCACTCCTCAACTCTAGATCATGGTTCACACAGGTACAGGAGCAACATCTTCCTTTACCCAACCACCTTCAACTACTGCCACACCACCTCCTACTCATACCCCAACGATGGTAGGAAACCCTCCACCAAGGCTATGGGGCAATCCAGGAGCTATAAGAATGCCTACACCCTTATCGCAATTACCAGCTCATCCTGAGAAATGGCTCCCCAAGTTCAATCCTGACAACAGCCTATTAGCCGAAGAGCACATAAATAATTTCAAGTTGTCTATTAATTTACATGGAGTAACAGAAGAGGATGCAGTTGTATGATTATTCCCTTATACTTTACAAGGAGCAGCAAGATCATGGTATTTTTCATTACCATTAAGCTCCATTAATAACTGGGATACAATTCAAGATCAGTTTTTAACCAAATTTGGAAATGACCGACCTACAGCAACTTTAATTAATGATCTCTCCAATTTGAAAGCTGAGACAAGAGAACCAATTAAGGATTTCAATTCTCGCTTCAATAAATTATTAAACAAAATACCAGCAACATCAAAGCCTTGCAACAAAGTCCAAAATGAATGGTATATTTCTGCTTTGCCTTCAAATTCAACCATCTTTTTAGATAGGGTTGCCAAGCCAACGTTAGCCGAAAATATGAAAGAGGCGATAGTTGTAGAGAAACGTATCCTATCCATAAAAAAGAAAAATGTTGTAGATGAAAGAAAGTCTAAAAAGGTCTCTTTTAGAGATGCTCCTAGGAAAAAACAATCAAAGGACCCATTCGACCTGGAAGGGTTACAAAAAGTTTTGAAAACCATGTCCAACAAAATGGTTGATATTAAGAAACAAGTAGTAGAAACCTCTTCCAAGAAACCTTTTAAACCCTTTAGGAGAAATCCTTCAACTAATCCTAAACCACCAAATGCTATAACAAATGCAGAATTGGAAGGGGAAGAAGAAGAAGTTTCGAATGAGGAACAAACTGATGATGATGAAGTCATGGAACTACAAGGAATGTGGGACTTCATTCTTCCAGATGAAGAAGATCAAGATGTATTACCTATTGCTACAAGAAGTAGAAATCAACTTGATCCTCCACAATCCAATTCTAAATAGAAAAACCCAAGCCCGACTCCTAAGGATAAAATCGCAGGTAAGAAATCCTCACCAAAGGCTACTCAGACAAACCCAGTCCAATCTGATTCAACAACTCCATCTAAAATGCTTATCATCTTTGATGAAATGGAGTATAACATTGTTGAAGACATGAAGAAAACTAGGGCTAATATTACTTTTCATGAGCTCAACAAATTAAAGCATCAACAGAAATTGCTCTTGAAAGAGTTGAATGCAGTACCTATTATGCCTCTACCTGTTGTTGTAATTTCACAAGCTACTCATGAAATGGGAAGACCTCCGACTGGCATGTCAAATAAAGTCAATCCAAATGACATTTCTTTGATTGGAGGAAGGTCGAAATCCCATACTCCACCATTTCTCCTTACCTTTGAAGTTTTCAATAAAAATTTACATAACTGTCTGGTAAATTCCAGTGCCTCATCTAATATTTTACCTAAAACAATTTGTGCAAAGTTAAATTTCCAACCTTAGAAATCCACTGTACGCAGAGTGTAGCTAGATCAGTCTCAAGTCAAGGTTATTGGTGAGCTTAATCAAGTAACCATAAGGCTTTTATCAAACCCAAAGGCATGTCAAGTTATTGATATAATTGTCGCAGATATTCTTGAATTTAATAGACTAATCCTTAGTAGGGATTGGTCAAAGAATCTTCATGGTTATTTTGTGACTAACTGGTCTCATATGTGGCTCCCTAATAATGGTAAACCAAACCAGATAAAGGTTGAATGAGAAAGACACCAAAAGTATATAGTGATGGAGTTAGAAGGAGAAAATGAACCTATAGGGTACATCAACAATATAATTGGAAACTATTCCATTGATTTGTTCTTAGGGAATTTCAATGCTCATACTTCACCTTTTTTAGAAAATTCCGTTTTATCTCAGATAGAAAATTTCTATCAAACAGACACCTTTAAATGCATTAATTTTGTAGATAGACCTGTAAATAAAACTTTATTTTGGAAATTATTTTTTGATGGTTCTATGTCTAATGATGTAGCAGGAGTAGGCTATATATTAGTCAGCCCAAAAGGAGAGAAAAAAATGCTTACATGTAGACTCGAGTTCGATTGCATGAACAATATTTCTGAATATGAAGCGTTAGTTCAATGGTTATATAAGGCAATTAGGCTTAATATCAAATATTTCCAAGTATTTGGAGATGCTGAGATTGTTATCAAACAAGTAAGAAATACTATACATTGTCTGTCAAGACACTTGAAGCACTATCAATCGTTAGTACCAGACCTGACTTCACACTTTATAGCATTTAATATTTCACCCATTCCTAGACTCCAAAATGCTAGTGTTGATCTCCTCGCTAATGTAGCTTCCAAGATCATTCCACCAGAAGACTACAGCCAAAGCAGATTCTCGATTGAATTACTATTTATCCTCCATTCCTGATAACATTACCAACTGGAGAGTTTTCAACAATCACCTTGATATTATAATTTTTCTGAATTCAAAATGCTCTTAAAATAATTAGATAATGGATGAAGACCAACATGAAAAGAAGCTGGAATAAGGAAACAACAATAACACTATACCCAAATCGTAGTCAATTTGGAGGACCTATATGACTTAAAGGACAGATTCAAATGGTCCACCAATTCAAAACTTCAGAGTTCAACTCTGAGATATGAATTAGCGAATTTGGGGACTGACATAAAACCAAAGAACATCAACCTAGGTCTTAGTTTAACACCCGAGGAAAAATCAGCTTTCATTCGACTGTTGAAACAATACAAAAATGTCTTTGCCTGGAATTATGATGATCTCAAAACTTACGACACTTCGATTATACAGAATACAATTCTGATGATCGCTGATGAAAAACCTGTCCAGTAGAAATTGAGGAAAATCCATCCTAATTTGGAAAACCAGATTAAGTCTGAGTTGAACAAATTACTGAAAGCCAAGATTATTTTTCCTGTTAGGCATTCTAGATGGGTTTCCAACTTGGTACTAGTCAAAAAGAAAAATGGAGATATCCAGATTTGTATTGACTTTTGAAATCTTAATAAAGCTTGCCAAAAGGATAATTTTCCACTACCCCCTATGGAACAATATTACAATTGGTCGCAAGGTCTAAACTGATGTCCTTTTTAGATGGCTTCTCGGGGTATAACCAAATCTTGGTCCACCTAGATGATCAATTGAAGACTACATTTAGAATGAAATGGGGCACTTACGCATATCAAAAATGTCGTTTGGGCTAATTAATGCTGATGCCACATTTCAAAGGGCCATGGACATTATGTTTAAAGGATTAGTGAATAGGTCAGTGGTGATTTACTTAGATGACATAACAATGTTTCTAAAAAATACAGTAATCACCTTAGAGACTTAAAATAGATCTTCCAATGATGTCAAAAATATGGGATCTCACTTAATCCGAAAAAATATTTTTTTGCATTAAGTGAAGGAAAGCTTCTCAGGTTCATCGTGTCTAAATCTGGAATCCATATCGACCCAGATAGGATTAAGGAAATTTATGAGATACCCCTACCCCATAACAAAAAAGTGATGCAATCTTTCCTTGGTCAGATTAATTTTGTTAAAATATTTGTCCCCGACTTCTCAAGAATTGTGTCACCTCTCCAAGCCATGATAAAGAAAAACTCTCTCTTCAAATGGGGTCAGGAAAAACATGAAGCATTTAGCTTGATAAAACAAGCGATTATAAATTCCCCATCTCTAGCGACTCCAAAATTTTCTGATCCTTTCACTTTGTATACATTTTCCCTTGAGAAATCATACGCTACAATAATCACACAAGCCAATTAAGATAAAGCCGAAGCCCCAATTGCCTTCTCCAGTTCAAACTTGCAAGGCGCTAAATTAAATTACTCTGACATTGAGAAACAGGCTTATGCTGTATTCAAAGCAATCAAACACTTTAGACCCTTCCTTCTCAAGACTCATACGAAAATAATAGTACCATTTCCAGTGGTAAGAAATATTTTGGTACAGAAATATGTTGGCGAAAAGAGGGAAAATTGGGTCACAACCCTACAAGAATATGACACTGAATTAAACCAACAAATATTGTAAAAGGTCAAGGTTTTTGAAGGATGTTGGTTGGAGCATTGCACATAGCAGAAATGTAGTCTCTAGATAGTGAAGTACAAATGTATGAGGTAAGCCTAAACGACTCTGAATCAAGATATGCATATATCATGTTTTACTTAAAAAATGGATATGCCCCTCCACATTTGAATCATACAAAGAAAAGCGCCCTAAGGCTAAAAGCTAAACAATATCAAATTGTAAACGATGTACTCTTTAGGATGAATTATGATTCTATTCTCCTTAGATGCCTTGAGAAATATGAAGCCGAAAAAGTATTGTAGGAACTTCATGACGGACCAGCGCGCAGACACTACGTAGGAGATGTGACAGCACATAAAATCCTGCATGCAAGCTACTAATGGCCAACTTTATTTAAGGACGCACATGGCTATGTAAGAAGATGTTAGATTTGTCAAACTACTGCTGGAAGGGAGAGGAAGCCATCGTTGCCATTACATTCGGTCAACATCGATAAACCATTTGAACAATGGGGATTAGATATAATAGGTGAGATTGTTCCTCACTCTTCTAAACAACATAAGTACATCCTTACAGCTACCGACTACTTTACCAAGTGGGTAGAAGCAATTCTACTTAAGATAGCCAACTCTAGGAGTATCATTGAATTTATAGATCAATTCATAATTACCAAGTTTGGCTTACCTTCTGTTTTAATGTTTGATAATGCATCATATTTCTCAAGTAATGCTATGACTGAATTTTCACTCAAAAGAGGTTTTAAGCTTAAATATTCTACTAATTATTATCCACAAGGAAATGGGTTGGCTGAATCAATGAACAAAAACCTTATTAGAATCATTAAACAGACTATTGATCAAAATCATAGAAACTGGCATAAGTCTTTAATGTATGCTCTTTGGGCAGATCAAATAACTCAGAAAACTTCTATTGGCACTTCTCCTTTAAATTTAGTTTATGGGAAAGAAGTGGTCCTACCAACAAATCTAGTTATTCCTTCCTTAGCCTTAGTTCAATTCATTGAAGAACCCCTTCCTCATCCTTGAAATTAAGACAGTTGCAGATCATTAAGCTTGAAGAGGAAAAACAAAAGGCCAGAATTACTTATGCGCATCATCAACGATTAGTAAAAGCTTCTTTTGATTCAAACTTGGTAGCTAGAAATGATTTTCAACTTGGAGACTTAGTATTAAAATGGGATAAAGCCCATGAAGAGAAAGGCAAGCATACTAAATTCCAACGGATGTGGCTTGGACTATTCCAAATTATCGAAATCATTGGTCCATCAACTTTCATGTTACAAGATTTAGCAAGGAATACCTATTAATGGACAGATCCTAAAGAAATATTTCCCATAGAAGATGATCTCTTCTATTTTCTGTAGATTATTGTTTTTAGTTTAGTTTTCTTTTGATAATAAAATAGGTTGAGAATGTTTACTTTTGGTTTCCACAAAAACAATAGTGTCTCATGTGAATTTTGTTTTTCGCTTATATAAGTGGGAGTGGTTAGGAAAATTAATCTTTATTTTTGAAACATAGGGTCAAGTGCTATCATTCTGAAAATTTTTACTTGTTCTTTTGTTTTCAACTATTCAAGTTTTGGTTAGAATCAACCTTAGGAAGAAGCTTTCCTCATATCAGTCATAAATGGTACCAATAACAAAACAAAGATTCTCTACAAAAAAGCTATTTTTAAACTCTACAATTGTCATCCGGAAGAATTCGTAAGGAACCAATGACCTCCTCCCCACTTTAGGAAATTGCAAGATTCAAAGAGTAATCTAACTATGCACTTCAAACTTAAAGAATAGGAGGTCTCATCAAGAGCCAGCTTATCATGATCATAAAGATTATAACTCACTGAAATTGTTATACTGCATATCAAAATAGGGCAATGGCTTGAGATTGTTTCAATGAAAAGACAAGGGGTCTCATCACGAGCTAGCTTGTTTACTTAAGTTATAAATCAAGTGAATGGCACTGTCAATTTTGGCCACCAAACCAAGACATTGTTCTTCAATAATTAAAAGAGAAACAAGAAGAAATAAAAAGAAAAAGCAATAAGTGTATATGAGGATTTATCTTTGAAAATTGCATGCTTCTCAAAGTGGGACATTGAATCATTGCTTGGTAATAGGTAACCTTGTCGAGGCTATGGACGTCTGCCAGCAGTAGAGGCTCTACCTATGACAAATGAGTACACCTAAACTGATCTAAAGAGATGTCTTTTTTTCATCTTTAAAACCAAGTAATGACTGATTTAAGTAAAATAACTAACTTTGGGGAAAAATAATCAGAATAAAAATAGTTAGAACAAAATGTTCTTGTTAATAAATAGCATTTTTTACCTTATATATCTACAATGAAGTTTCATTTTCAAAACCATTTTTATTTTAGAAGTTTTAGAAAATTCAAAAAAAAAACCATCAGAGCTAACTGGTTCTTTCAAGTGAATCGCCAATTGTTGTGACCATCAACAACCCCCCTTTTATTAGTGTTAGTAATAACATTAATAAATGGGGACCCTTCCAAAAAATAAAATCTTAGCATTTAACGTTGCCTTTTGTTTTTAGAATAAAACAAGGTATCAAAGTGGAACTTGGTAAAACATGTAAATTTACCTTTTCATACTCCAAGTGCATATAACATCACAAAATACGAGTTTCCTTATAAAAAGCACTACATGACCATAAAACCTAAGAAAAGATTTATAACGAAAAGTTTCGAACATTAAGGAGAGCTTAAAAAACCTGCTTTAAAATGATTACTATCGCATCACAAAAGGTTACAACGGACATCCCTTATAAAAAGTAACTCCTCAAAAATGCGATCTGCGAGAATGTGAGATCACAAAGGTTACAACCTCATCCCATCACAAATTTCAATACCACGACGTTACTTTATGTAACATAACCAAATATTGTGAAATGTGATAGTGTCTCGCAAATCGCATATTGCAGCAACTCAACGTAATGATGGTTTTTAACAAAAGCACGTTTTGCAATATTGCGATCTGCGATATTGCGAACCAAATTGCAAAATCGCTTTTATCACAGATCAAAGGGCTCAGAGTTCTAGGACAGTACTTTCCGATGTTCGATGCAAAGTTATGAACATTAAAGTTTAGCTTAATGGTCCATTAGTGGTCATTTATTAAAAACAATTCGGATGAGGGTAAAGGACCATTTGACGCAAGTTGATATCTTTTGATATGATTTAAAATTAAAGCTTTCTTGTCACCTTTTTTTTGTCTTTCTATTGATTTTTCCTGTATTCACTATCATATTTATCATATATTTGCTCTTTGCTACAATTCTCAGGAAGAACACCCAGAGCGTAATACACAAAGAAATGGGGAAGAAAAGCAAGGCTCCTGCATCTGAGAAAATAGAAATGGCCCCATTATTCACAGACACTACCTGTAGTAGGGACATAGGGATATCTACCTAGGAAGCTATGTACAAGTTTTTAGAGGAGGAAAACTTGAGAATTATCGAAGTTACAGTTACAGCAGATGGATGCGGCTCTTCTGAAGCATCCCTAACTGAGCTTGCATGCTCATTTCTACACCACATTGCTGCGAGGCCGAAGATACTCCCCTACACTGATATGGTGAAATGGATTATAGATCACTCAGACATATCTGATAGAGAGTTCAAGACAAAAAGCCAGGAAGTCATGGGGTCATTTACTCCAAACAATTTTAGGCGTATGTACCATTTACCAAAACCCCAGGCCAGCTACAACAAGCAATTCGTCGAGAAATTTGCCAAGGAGAATGAAGACTTGGCAGAATGCACAAAGCATTGGTCAAACAATGAGGAAAGGCTAAAAAAGGATAAAAATGGTATGTACGCCACTGGCTCTCTTTGTTCTTCTTACTATTTTTCCACTGCAATGTTATGTAGATTGTTTGGGAAACCAGACATCAACAAGTTTTCATCAGAATGGTTACCTCTATTGGATGCAGCTACCAATTCCACCATAATGGATTGGGCCCAAATTATATTGGATAATTTAGCCACTGCAATCTTAGCATATAGAACTAAAAGAATCTTTACTTCAAGGGTTTACCCTCCATTCTTTTTGAGTGCCTATGTCATGGACGCTATTTTCTTTTTTTTCCAATTTTCCTATTATGGGATGGAAGTGGATGGTACAAAATCCACTTCCCATTTAGGTTTATCACAAATCATTGTGGGAATCCAATTTCATCCCACATTCCTTCAAGATTTTTCATGGAGTTAAGTTCTGTATTTATAAAATGCTCTACAACTGAGATACCCCAAGGTTTTCCCCAGGGGTTGAAGTGGACATTCTCCCAGTGGAAAGGTGGTTTGGGGAAGAGTTTTTCATGTATATCAAAGTGTTTAGAAACATTGCTTCACCCCATGTGCTGCATTTTTACGTCCCCAACAAACTGATGGCCAGGGAAATAGCCTATCAAACCTGTGGTGTGGGGGGAATGAGCAAGGTACTGAAAGATTCTAAGAAGGCCATTTGGCCCCAATTTCCTGTAATATGCAGAGCTTTTGCATTGCATGACTTAGGTCATGCTTTTAAAGAAGTTGATAATATGTTATGTTTACAACTACCAAAGTTCCCGGGGAGGCAATATGATCCCTTTGGTGTTGTAAGTAATTTTACTACAATGGTTAAAATAAAAGTGTTTTCCAATGAAGAAGATCCCTTTGATGAAGTCTTTCTGTAGAAGAACACTTTAAGAGAAGTTCTACATACAGCATGAATTGTTTTTGACCAAGAAAATTTTCAAAAGTTTGACAATTACAGGAAATAGAGGTTATCAAAGATCCCGTTGGACCAATTGCTCATCGAACCAATAAGGGAGCCTACTCCCAGTGTTAGCATAAGTGGAAGTTCAAAAGAGAAGTCTAAAACAAGTTCTGAAAAATAATCAGCTAAAAAGTCTGGTGATCATTCCAAGAGTTAACACAACAGAAGTAAGGGGTCAATTAAAGACATGACTCAATCTATAGAAAAGCATGATAAGCAGGCTTTGTCCCAAAAACAAGCTAAAGTTCCAACTCCCCTTACAAGGACAAAAAAGCCACTTGTAGTGGATCTAGAAGGGAAATGGAAGAATTTTAATAAGTTAATCAACACAGAAGAATAGAGCACAGAGCCACTGACAAACCCAAAAGAGACAACCACAAAAATGGTGATAGAAGGGGTTATCAATACTCAGGAAATGGAGCACATTCCTGTTGCTCCGTCATCTGAAATTGTACTAAGGATAGAGGAAATTCCTCCTCTAGATGTATTTTATAGCCCTCAACATAAGGTTGTCATCAGAAGGAAAAGAAAGAAAATAAAGCTAGATGTCGTGCTCGCTCCCGAGGATGAACCTCTAGATGTTCTTTGGAAAGACCCCACTACAGACCCATTGGAAAATCTAACTAGGCTCTCTCAGATCGCAGGAGCATACGCTTTGGCAACTATTGATAAAGCAACAGAGGTTCAATTACTACTTAAAGAGAAAGAGGATAGGATTTTTTTTTTGGAACATCAAGTCAGCATCAATCAAGAAGTAGAAACACAGTTAGCAAAACTCCAGCAAGACTTCCAGCAAATGCAATTGGATCATCAAAGTAGTTTGGCTAATAAAGAAGAACAGTTACAAGGTATGATAGAACTACATAAAGATGATCCAAAAATTGGGGAATTTATCACAGAAGCACTTGCTCTTAATTCCCAGCTCTTGCAACAGGAAGAACTACTCTGCCAGAAGATCTCACAATGGAATTCCCATTGTGAAATGAGCGATAATATTACAAATCAAGTCGTAGATTTACGACTTGATTATGATTCAATTTTTAAGAAGGTTTCAGACTTCTTGAACTGGCAGAGATCTGAAGAAGGGAAAAGAGAAGAATTTCCCAGAATTGACGAATCGCACAAAGAGATTTTATTTTTGAAATGGGATTCCCGGCTTAAAGAAGTAGAACAGACGATGGAAGAGGCAACGACAGCAGCAAACAGTGTCATTGAGTGTATAAATGAAAATTTTCACAAGGCCAATTTGATAGGAGAGACCACCCCGGGCTTCCTTCCAAAGGAACAAAAACTTCAAATAAAGTGGAAACAAACAATAGAGGAAAAGGTGGAGGTGATTAAACAGGTAAATAGGTTAAATTGGGACACATACTGGCAGTACTTGGTAAAGCCACATAGCCAATGGATGACCGTGAAATGCCTCATAACCTCTGCTAAGAAGATAGTGCCAACTCTTTCCAACGTCGTACTTGCAGGAGAGTTAAAAGATGAAGTCAGCCAACCGACACTCATGAAACCGATGCTGGATATTTGCAAACTAAAGGATCAGATGCAGGATTTATCATAGATACAGTTTAGTTTTGTTTTAGTTCATTTTTGCTTAAAATGAGGCAGGTCGTTTAAACCTCCTCATCCATTTTTGTAATATTTATTTTTAGATTTCATGGAGTAGTATTTAAACCCCTCTCATGCATTTAGAGAGGGGTCCAGAGTTTTATCAAAAGTAATTCTTCAGAATGTGCATTTTCCCCCCACTGAGGAGGTTTTGATAAAATGAATGGAATGAGATTTATTTTTATATGAGTTTGATATCTACTACTCAAATTCACTTTTGTACTCTTAGTGTATGGTAAATGATTTGAAGATAAATCTATATTACTACAGCTCATGAGTAGAACTTATTACCAATGGTATTTTTATCTCCTAATACTTTTTACTTATGTGCCAAGTAATAAATCATTTTCAATTATTGATATATGAAAGTTTGAATGTTTAGTTGTCATTATTGCACTTCTGTATGGTGATAACTTACCTTTTATGCTGAATATATGAATAACTCTTATGTGATATATTTCTCATAATTGTTTTGGCTAAATTTTTATACGAAACAATCATTTTTAATGGATTCTTTTCTCATGGTGATTGAATGATTTTCATTATCAATTGCTGTTAGAAATTATTTTAGATCGCATAAGTAAATGTTACTCCCAGGACAGTTTAGAGTTAGATGTTTTCTTTGATTACAATAGATTGCATATGATAGTTAAAAGATAGATTAGATTTAGAACAAGCATTCACCCCATAAAACCCCAAAAAGAAAAACATCATCCCGTTAGCACACACATCATAAATAGATTGGGAAACTGGTCCCATCATCCCTAGTCAGAGCCACTATCCCAAACAGAAAAGGAGATGCATTAAGGTCTCGATCGGGTGGTTATCCCCCCTTGTTGTAGACCTAATTTTTCGAGCCTTCAACAACACCCAACAAGTGCTCCCATTTGAAATTTGTGTAAAATAGTAGGGAGATAAGTTGAAAATGTATTTTTTTTTTATTTTTTTATCTGTTTACCTTTTACTCCAAAAATGGTGAATCATATCCCATCATTGACATTATCATATTAAATCCTATTGGTTCTTATAGATTTTATTTTTTTTGTACATTTTTGTCTTGAGGCCCATTTTTTACCTCAATTTTTTTCTAATGTATCGTAAGATATTAAGGAATTCAAGGTATGATAATAATAATGTAGATGAAACTCTATCTAAATACTTTCTTATTTACGCTCTTTTTGGTTCCTCTCCTTTGGATTATTTTGATAGTTGGTTAGTAGATAGTGGGGCTTATAGATGCTTCATTGGTTATCATGAAGTCCTCCCAAACCTAGTTGATATGGATTCCAATTTGAATATATTATTGGAGATAATGCTACATATTTGTGTTAAAGGGATTGGGTTTGTTTCCTTTCATTTGGCTTTTAGTCAAATTATACATCTACAAGATGCTTTGTATTATTCAGGGTTAAAAAACAATATTATGGCTATATATGCCTTAGAGGACTATGGAATCAAAGATGCTTTCATAAAAGGAAAGGTCCTTTCTTGGCCAAGGAAGTATAGCTTAAAGGATTCCTTCACTCTAGGATCTAGAATTGAAGCCCTTTCAAATTCAATGGAAGACTAATCCAAGCATCAATCCATTACAATACTAATCAATGTGAGTTGTGGCATCAAATATTCACTCACCTTTACTACAAAGATTTACCTATTGTAAGAAAAATGGCTTTTTAGATGCCTGGTATATGACTAGATCATGATGGAGTTTGTCAAGGATGTGCAAGTGGAAATCATGTGAAGGGACCATTTCTTTCTAGCAACAACAAGACCAATGGAATACTCCAACTTATACATTCTGATATCTATGGGCCCATTCCTATAGCCTCTCTTAGTGGCTATTTGTACTATATAATATTTGTAGATGAATTTTCTCACAAGACATGGATTTCTTCCTAAAAAAAAGGACCAAGCATTTGAGATGTTTAGGGAATTAAAGGAACTAGTGGAAATCAAACTAGAAATATGATTAAAATTTTGAGACTAACAATGGAGGAGTATTCACTTCAAATGAATTCACTGATGTTTACATGGAAGCTATAATTAAGAAGGATACTATCATACCTTATAACCTTGAACAAAATGGTGCAGCTAAAAGGAAGAAAAATAATGTCATGGAAGTAGCTAAAGTTGTGTCACATGATCAAAAGCTACCAATGTTTCTATGGGAGAAGCTACTAACCTTGTTGTCTATGTTCAAAATAGAACTCACCATGTCTTAGGCGACAAGACTCCTAAAGAATCGCTCATAGGTATGAATCCTGAGGTGGGACACTTGAGGATCTTTCGTTGCCCCATTTACTTTCATGTGTCGAAGGAGAAGAGGACCAAATTGGAAGCTTCATGAATGAAATGTACCTTTTTTGGCTATTGTGAAAATTCTAAAGCTTGTAGAATATGTGCACATGGTAAAAGTAATATAGATTTTAGTAGGGATGTGACAATTTATGAAGATGTTTCCCTTAGGAAATCAAGGGACATGTTGGGAGCGGGATCCCCCAAGGGCAGTTTTGGGGCTAAAAACCCATGATTAGTCAATTTTTGTAATATAATTGTAAAGACTCTGCATTTTTTGGTCGCAGAGCATGAAGGTGTTATGTGTCAAAAAGGGTAGTCTACCCTTAGTTTTGTAAAGTAAAGTCAGTTGTAAGAGATCTACCCATGGTCCACGGACCATTCGATTGTATAAAAAGAGCTAAGCTCTAAGTAATTTGAAAAAGATAGAAACACAACATGTAAGGGAGTCATAGATTTAGAGAAAGAATTCTAAGTCTTGGGTTGTAGCGTAAGTAGAGGCTCTGCAACTGAGTGCATAGAGGCCTAGGGTAGAAGTCTAAAGCTGAGTGCGCAGACCCCTGCAGCTGTGTCCGTAGGGTGGACAGAGTCTGTAACACTTGGAGATATTAATAGAAGGAGCTATTATGCAATTTCCATGTCTTTGTTCTGCTGATGGGTTTTGGAAATATTATGTATGAATTTCCTTTATTATGATTATAAGATGCATGCATAAATGCAATTATGTTGAATAATTGAATGCAATCATGAATATCTGCTTACGCAGTGATAACTTTAAGTATTTGACAAGATAAGCAAATCACTTGGGATAATTGAGGAATTTGCACGGTATGGTGCCATAGCAATGTGAAAGTACCTGAGCCACAGGTTAGGGCTACGCGAAGGTCAATCATATACTTTCGCGAAGGTATTGAAGGCCAGAATATAGGGTTTGTCTTACAAGCCCTAGAGCGAGACCACATGTGCAAAAGTAGGGATAGAAGAAATCAAACGACATCACGACCATCTCAGGGTGTAGAAACTTGGTTCCAGTATCCCCCCATACTGCTTCGGGTGAGACTTCAGTCTACACTCCGCGGGCTGATGCCGAAAGGGCCAGTAGTGTAGGGATTTGTTTAGCTAACTAACACTGAACCTGGGTCAAGCCCCCTCAAGCTAGCAAATGGTTCCATTGTCGAGACCAGAATCTGCATAAGAGATGTGCGATGTCGTATCAATGGAATCCAACTAAGAAGGAGATCAGAGACTGGTTGGATAGAAAGATCCACGAATTCATGCACAAGAGAACAAAAACCGACGACTAACAAAGGAACAGTTGTTGGACAAATACCTATATACAGCGATCCATGAGATCTTTTTCTGCTCCTTCCCTATTGAGCTATACGAGTGGATTGCGAAGCTAGCAGATAGCCAAGGAAGGTGGAAACTTGATGGTGCTATTGTGTGGACCCCAGAGCTAGTGCGAAGGTTAGAAGAATTGGAGGATAAGATTGCACGTTCTATCGATCATTGGCTTGATCGCGTCATAGGAGGATTTGTGACTGAATTTGCGGTCGACACCTCAGTCAACTACAGTAAGGCAGAGTGGCACTTTTTCAAAGGATGGTGAGGTAAGTACGTAAAACCTTTGAATACCTGGATTAAAATGCTATTGTGCAAAAAAGGGGTTATGTAGCTACCTTGATGTTTGGGACTACGCGAAGCGGAAAAACCTACAGGAACAAAAGAAAAAAAGGTTTGGAGTATAGTCCCTTGATTTCACCTCCGTGAGGTGATGAAGAAGGGATAACGAAGGTTTCTCCACGAAGTGCTATTTAATTAATAAGACAAGGATTCTTACGAATACCACCTCCGCCCACACCACCTCCGACTTCGCCACCCTCACCTCCAACTTCACCCATACCACCTCCACCTCCATCGTAGTTAAGTATGGCAAATATTGTTAAGTTTCCCTTGTTCAAAGGCTTTGGAAATGAGGATCCGAACCAATTCTAGTTTGTTGTGAGGGCTGTATGGGAAGCTCAAGGTGTTACAGATGATCATATAAAGAAGGCGACACTAGTTAGTGCTCTGCACGATTGCATGCTAACCTGGTATAATAAGTACTCTAACGATAACTCGAATGCTGGAGTGGAAGACATCCTAGTAGCACTCAATAGGGAATTTAGTAGGCCTGAATCTGAGGCGCAGTCGATTGTGGGATTCAAAGAGGTCGCGATGCAACCAGGTGAGACACCTTGGAAACTAGATCAAAGGCTGAAATGTACAATCCGCGAAGCCAACATGAATTTGACATATGGACAACGTTGCGAGTGGTTTGTGGCTTTGCTACTATCACACTTAAGAAGTGCATTTTCAACTTAGGCAGAGGCCTTGGAGATTGCCATGAGACTACATGAAACTCCTATGCAAGATCCTAATTTAGGAGTTTAGTAGATCCATGTGCAGCTGAAGAATTTTTGCCTTCAGATGCAAAGTCTGAACCAAGACAGGACGGTTCGACCAGAGGTATGCAAGGAGGTGTGCTACTTGAAATGCAAGAATCAGAGTCATGACAAAGACCATTGCCCGGTCTTTGCAAACTATATTGCAGGAGGAGGACCGATGCCTTTAAGGCCAAAAACTCAAGGAGGAACTAGTGCGAGGCCTACATTATGGTGCACTATCTGTTAGGTAGATGGAAAACATGCCACAATATCTGTCATATGTTGCAAAAGTATGTATAGACACCACAAGAGCTGTTTTGCAACTTTTGTAGATCGGTAGGGCATAATGAGCGTGATTGCAGGAGTTATGAATTGATGATGGATAGAACTCTCGCTTATAGGGTTCAGGCTAAAATGCGGCCCCTTGACCAGAGCACAGGAATGCTATGGACAAGATTTCAGGGGCGCGGAACAAGCCGAGGTGAAGGAGGACCTCGTAGAGGTCGAGAACAGTTGATTCGCTATAATTGCGGAGGACCAGGACACTATGCCCGTGATTTCACTAATCCAACGTGCCTGTCGTGCAAGTATTGCACACTGTTTGATCATGAAATAGAAGATTGTCCTACAATGATAGCTAGGATCCGTGAAAGAGGAGTTACCACCTCCACTGACTCAGAACCTACAGATGATGAGGTTTGAGTCGTGCGAGGAAGATCCTAACATAAATATAGTGCTCAGAAGTGGAATCATGACAGAAGATGACAAGAGGAAATAGCTCGAAGACAGTATGTGGGTTCGCAAAGACCTGACAAATGAGGTTGATTTTGATTTGGAGCGCGCATGTGAAACCTTCATGGAAGCTAAGAAGAGCTTCACTAAGGCCTCCACCTCAGGAAGCAAGGATATGCCTGAGCAAGAGTTGGACCCCTCTATGCTCACAACATTCCTGGAAACTTGTATGAAGTTATTGCGCGATAGTAAGACTATGAAAGGGTTACAAGAAATCATCAATCGATGCGTTGGAACCACACCAGGTGAGCCGCGCACAGTACAAAAAATTGGCAAACATAAAACAAGAATGGGACGAGAGATGAGACTAACTACACAGATAGGGGAGTATGAAATGGATTAGGTCATTTTGGACCTGGGGTTAGATGTGAATTTCCTACCAAAGCAAACTTTTGAGCGAATGGTGAGACTTGTGCTGCAATGGTCTTCGATTCAGCTAAGGATGGTGAATCAACAAAAGATCATCCCCATGGAGCGGCTGCAGGGGGTGACCATGGATATTGAGGGAGCGAGTGTGCTGGAAGATTTTGAAGTAATCGAGATAGTGGATGATAGAAATCCCTATATTGTGCTCCTAGGAATTGACTGGGCTACTGATATGAATGGGGTAATCAATATGAAGAAGCGAAAGATGATCTTTGAGAAGGAATTGTTGCGTGTAATAATACCCCTCGATCATGCTGAAGGATCGCGCTATACTGAACCTGTCGGTGATTATGAGAGCGATGATGACCTGGACTGTATCTATAAGATAATAGCACGAGACCAAGATTGGGTGAATCCCACCATGGATGGATAGATTATGTGGGATCGTGAGAGTTCCTACACTTTCGACTGCGATGAAGAAATAGAACGCTGGCAGAATCAGTTACACGAAGTAACTACACTGAATTACAACATGATGACCCAGTAATTGCACTTTATGTCATCAGAGGTAAGCAACCGACCTACTTATGATGGTCTAAATGACATAGATATATTTTTGGATGCATTTGAAAGGGAGGTACCAAAAACTCAACGCTTCTAGGCCTTGGACTGGGCACTGCACGCTACCCTTGCAAGATGGTGGGGTACGCACAAGGGAAGCTTTGATGATTGGTGCGAATGTAGGAGGATGATGAGAACACAATTTGGGAAGCCTAAGATGTCACTGACAGACAAGTATGATGGGAAGAATGATCCGCACATGCATCTGGAAAAATGGACCCAGGCTTATGGGGAAAAGCCCCAACCTGAGTGGGTGCACCTATTCTGTCATACTCTGGATGTTATCCTAATGAATTGGTATATAGAAATATAGCTCTGCCATGGGATAGGCAAGTGGGATATCCTGTACGAAGGATTCATGATGACATTCAGTTTTGAGGACGGGTTTGACAATATTGATGAAGTGCTACAAGAGGTGAAAGAAGCTATCTTTAGGAGACCAGAAGATCCTTTAGACCTGACTCAGCCTGAATGGGTCACTCAGCTGAGTCGCATGCTAGAATGCTATAATGTAACTATTGAAGAAGAGGATGAAGATCTATAGAAGATTAACATTCCAGAAACACAAGGTCACCGCGAGGTTCAAGGACCACAAATTGAGAACCCTGATATAACTGCATCGTTGAAAACAAAACAAGTGAACATTGGTTTGGAGGTAGAACCCAAATTTGCGAAGATTGGAGACTACTGGGATGACGCGATGCTAGATAAGGTCACTGAACTACTCTATGAATACCAAGACTTATTCCCTACCAAGTTTACGGATCTGAAAGGAATAATTGGGGACCTAGGAATGATGAAGATCATGTTAAATCTTGGCACGAAGCCAGTTAAGCAAAGACCTTACCGTCTCAATCTGAAATATAAGGAGAAGGTCTGCTTAGAGCTAGACAAGATTCTTGTGGTAGGCATCATTGAGCCTATGAAAGAATCTAATTGGGTAAGCCCAATGGTGGTGCAAGAGAAGAATCAGAAGGATGAGATAAGGATATGTGTGGATCTCAGAAAACTGAATGACACTTGCGTGCATGATCCTTTCCTGACTCCTTTAACTGATGAAGTGTTGGACAATGTAGGCGGCCAGGAAGCATATTCCTTCACTGATGGGTTCTATGGGTACCACCAAATCAAAATCACGCCAGAAGATAGGAGCAAGACAACCTTTGCAATTGAGTGGGGTTGTTTTGAGTACACTGTAATGCAGTTTGGATTGAAGAATGCACCTGCTAATCTTTTCGCGTGTGGTTGTTGTGGAATTGAAGGAATTTATTGATAAGTTCTTGGAGGTAAATTTTGATGACTAGATTGTATTTGGGTTGGTTAAGCACCATGTAGAAAGCTTTCACCTAATGTTGGATACCTGTCAAAGGTACTAGATTGCTCTCAATCTCAAGAAGTGTCTGTTTTGTTCCATTTGGGAACCTTTTGGGGCATGTGGTTTGCAAACAAGGACTAATGGTAGACCTCGTGAAGATCGCGGTGATACTCAACTTGGAAGCGCTGGGGAGTGTGAAACAGCTACACACTACTCTGGGACATACAGAATATTACAGGAAGTTTATCAAAAACTATGCCTGGATCACCACACCTATGGAGAAATTGTTAAAGAAGGATGTCTCATTCTACTGGAATGATGACTGTAAGAAGAGCTTGGATATATGGAAAGAAAAGATGGTTACCACAGCTGATTCTAGTCTTCCCAAACTGGAAGAAAGAGTTTCATGTACATGTCGACACGTCATGTATAGCACTAGGAGTTGTACTAACACAGGCTGGTGGAGAAGGATTGGACCATCCTATTGCGTTTGCAAACCGTAGATTATCCAAGGCAGAGAAGAACTATTCCACCACTGAGTGCAAGGGGCTAGCTATGGTGTATGCGCTCAAGAAGTATCGACACTACTTTCTAGGAGGCCATTTTAAGATGTATATGGATCACTCTGCGTTGAAGTACTTGGTCAATAAGCCTATGTTGGGGGGGAGGATCTGCAGATGGCCCTTATTGTTCCAAGAATATGATTTTGAAGTTATCATGAAGCCTGGACGATTAAACGCGGGAACCAATCATCTGTCAAACGTTGAAACAGGGGACAAACCTACTAACTTCAAAGAAGGATTTCCTGACATGTAACTATTTGCAGTGTGTGTCGCGAATGGTCACTTTGATGATATAATACACTTCCTAACAATAGGAACCGCACCGAAAGGATACACTGTCCAGCAAAAGAAGGAATTAGTGGTGTGCACGGTAGATTTATTTATCATTGCTCAGCATTTGTACAAACTATGGACTAATGAGATATTGTGACATATGTACCTAAGTTCAAAAGAAGCATCATCCTCATGGACACTAATGGGGGCACCATGGGAGGACATTATGTAGGAAGAGCAACCACGCTGAAGATTCTACGTGTCAAGTTGTGGTGGCCAACCCTTCATCAGGATTCAAAATCATATTGCAAGGTGTGTGATGTATGTCAAAGAACGGGCAAGCTATCATTGAGGGATGAAATTAATTTGTATCCAAAAATGACGTTGAAACCCTTCGAGAAGTGGGCAATAGACTTTGTAGGACCCATTCATCCCCAAGGAAAGACAAGAGCAAGGTACATTATCACTGCAATAAAGTATTTAACTCGTTGGGCAGAAGCACAACCGGTGAAGGAATGCATGGGTGCGACTGCCACGAATTTCCTATTTAAGCATGTACTAACATGATTTGGATGTCCGAAGATATTGACGAGTGATCATGGTACGCACTTCCTGAATGAGATGATCAATGCACTGACAGAAGAGTTTCAAGTATACCACTAGAAGAATACACCTTATCACCCACAGGCTAACGGGACACTGGAGGCATTCAAAAAGGTGCTCGTAAAAGTGTTACCCAAGGCTTGCAATGCTCAACAAAGTGATTGGGACCTACACATACCTGTAGTACTGTGGGCTTATCAAACAGAATGAAAGAACCGTTTTAGGCTTTTCTATGGTGTGGAAGTGATAATGCCTATGGAATATATCATACCTAGTCTATGCATAGTAGCGCTTATAGGTATGACAGATCACATAGCCCTAGAGGAGAGGCTCGCGCAACTGGATGAGCTCGAAGAAGAAATATTTTTGGCTGGATTTCATTAGCAGGTCCAAAAGCAGTGGAAAAGGGCATAGCATGATTGACACATCAAGCTGCGCACATTTAAGGTGAATGACCTGGTTTTCTTATATGACAGTAAGTTTGATAAATTTCTAGGGAAATTCAGGATGCATTGGTTAGGGCCTTATGTGATTAAGGAGATTACCAATGGAGGGGCGGTATAGTTGGTCAAATTAAATGGAGAACCCTTCCCAGGAAAAGTGACTGCAAGTTTCCTGAAGCCATATAGTAGTGGTCTGACCATGTGACTAAATGAAAGAAGCACAATCTTAGTGCTCCAGGAAGCTGAAAGGAGGTGCGATTGGAAGATGGCACGAAGCAAGGATGTGACACTAGATCCACGACAACATAGAGGGAGTTGCGCTACCCAAGGAGAAATCATGTAGATCAGCTGAAAAGTGACCGTTAAAGTCAGTGTTCATGAAATGACAATAGAACTAAGGCCAAATAGAGTGGGCGGTCGATGTTTAAGACAAAATTTATGGCTTAGATCTTTGAAAATCTGCCACCAATCCGGCATTAATGAACCGATTTTGGGAGGAATGGTCATACTTGAATTCAAAATTCCCTATAAATTGTTGGGTTGTGTTATATTCTTTCCACATAGTTAATAGGGGGTTTGAAGGGCACCCGTAACCCCACTTTATGGGGTCCAGGGCAGCGCCCCGGAAAATTTTGGTTTTGGACCATATGTTAGGTTGGGCGGACCCGCCTATGGTTTTGTGCATGATTTTCGCACATGTTTTTTGGACGCGATGGTTTTTGGTCCATGGTATTGGACGCGATGTTTTTCGGTCCATGGTATTGGATGCTTCAGCATGTATAAATATGTATTGTAACATTGAAAGGAACATAATGAAAAATCAAGCTGGTAGTCCCGGTTTTGGGATCTAGGGAAAAATCTTTGTGCATATGTGTTTTATGGGTTATGCTCTCACATTGTTTATTTTCTTTGTTTAATAATTCGTATGCAGGTAATTTCTGTACAGGGTTAAAACCTACATTTGGTATCAGAGTTGTTTTGGCTTCAAGGGGATGCCTTTGTTGCTGAGGGGTTTCGCTCGGGCCTGTGGTAGACCCTGTTTAGTGGGAGATCTGCGAGATCGATTCTGGTGGTGAAAGAAGATGGCGAGTAGTGGAAAGATAGAGATTGAGAAGTTCAATGGTCAGAATTTTGAGTTGTGGAAACTCAAGATGGAAGATCTGTTGGTGGATAAAGATCAGTGGATTGCGGTAGATCTGGGTACTAAACCATCGGGAATGACCAATGATGAATGGAAGAAGTTGGATCGGAAGGCAAAGAGCACAATACAATTGTGTGTCTCGGTTTTAGTATTGCTGAATGTATCAGGGGAAGCTACAACAAAGTCTTTGTGGGTCAAGTTAGGGACTTTGTACCAATCTAAGTCTCTGGTGAATAAACTATTCCTGCGGAAAAAGCGGTATAACCTGAGGATGAAAGATGGAAACTTGGTGACAGAGCATCTGAATGCGTTTAATACTATGGTAGGTCAGTTGTTATCTGTTGATATTAAAATTTCAGATGAAGTTAAGTGCATCAGTCTGTTGTGTTCTCTACCAGATTCGTGGGTTAGTCTGGTTATTGCAATAGGTAGCAATGCAACTGCTTTGCAGTTTGATGAAATAGTCTCAGCCTTGCTGACGGAGGAGATGAGACGGAAAAATATGGACAACCAGAATGGTGATGCCTTGTTTGTACGAGGACGATCCCAGAACAGAAACAAAAATAAGTCATCGAGTGGGAGATCTAAATCTAGAGGGATATCTAAATCTCCAGGAAAACCTACAAAGGTGGTGTGCTGGAAATGTGGAAAGGAAGGGCACTTCAGAAGGGATTGTAAATCTAAAACTCCTGATAAAGGAAAGGGATCTGATGATGCTCCTTTTGCAGAGGCGAAAACCACCTTAGATGAAGGTGGGGATGTGTACTTGGCTTCTTCAAGTACACATGTAGATCATGAGGCATGGTTGATTGACTCAGGTGCATCCTTTCACTTCACTCCCCATAGAGAGTGGTTCTGCGAGTATGAGAAATACGATGGTGGTGATGTCTTCTTAGGAGATGATAGGAAGGCTAGAATCACTGGTCGGGGAAAAGTAAAGTTGAAGTTGCAAGGTGGAAGGGTTAGAACACTTCCGGGTGTTCCACATATTCCTGCATTAGCCAGAAATCGGATTTTTGTAAGCAAGTTGGATGATGCAGGTGTAAAGACAGTGTTCGAGAAAGATACCTGCAAGATGGTTCGAGGAGCACTGATATTAATGCGGGGAGTTCGGATTGGAACTCTGTACAAGCTACAAGGTAGCACTGTTGTTGATGGGTGCAATAGTTCTATGGTTCCTGAAAATGGAGTAGAGAATCTAGTGGTCTCTGGAGAGAAGTCCATGTTGTGGCATCAAAGGCTCGGACATATTGGAGAGAAGGGCCTTCGAATACTTCATGGTAAAGGTATGGTATAAGGTATGAATAATAGCTCTCTGGATTTTGATTTCTGTGAAAATTGTGTATATGGGAAGCAGAATCAGGTGAGTTTCCCCTCTGGTGGTAAGAGGACGAAACAGATATTAGAGCTTGTGCACAGTGATGTGTTTGGACCTGTGAAGGTTCCATCACTGGGTAAGTCTGTGTACTATGTATCATTCATAGATGACTTCTCAAGGAATACATGGATATATTTTCTTAAGAAGAAATCTGAAGTCTTTGACAGGTTTAAAGAATTTAAGGCTCTGGTGGAAAATCAGACAGAGAAGAAGATAAAGGTGATGAGGACAGATAATGGTGGAGAATTTTGCAGCAAGGAATTTGAAGAATTTTGTAAGTGTGGTATAGCACGACAGAAGACTACTCCATATACACCTCAGCAAAATGGAGTCGCAGAAAGAAAGAACAAGTCGTTGATGGAAAGGGAAAGAAGCATGCTCAGTGGTGCCAGGTTAGGACAGGAATTCTGGGCAGAGGCGGTGGATACTACATGTTACCTGATCAACAGATCACCTTCATCAGCGTTGGAGGATAAGACTCCACAATAAGTATGGACTGGTAAGAAACCCTCTCTTTCACATCTAAGGGTATTTGGATGTGATGCATATGTACATGTTCCAAAGGAGAAACGAACCAAGTTGGATAGTAAATCTGAAAAGTGCATCTTTATTGGATATAAGGATGGCTTAAAGGGTTATAAGCTTTGGAACCCAATCACATGGAAGGTTGTGTACAACATAGATGTGTTTTTCAGAGAGGTAAAAGATGTTATTTAACATGAAGTCCAACCAAAGGAACCTGAGAAGATAGAGTTTGAGCCAAAGGAGAAAGAATCAGACTCTGCAGCAGAGGAGGAATCAGAAGATGAAGAGCCACAAACTCCGGCTGTGAGAAGATCAGTTCGAGAAAGAAGGCAGCCAGAAAGGTATAGTCCATCTGCTTTTAGTTCAAATTTTGCTTTGTCTGTTACTGATAATGATCCCAGAACTGTGAAGGAAGCAGTGGATTCAGAGGATGGAAAACTCTGGAAAGAGGCCATGGTCGATGAAATGGCATCTTTGCACAAAAATGAGGCTTGGGATCTGGTGGAGTTGCCGGCTGGAAGGAAACCCATTGGAAGCAAATGGGTAGTTCAAGAAGAAGACAAATGCAGAAGGAAAGGTGGAGAAATACAAAGCTCGGTTGGTAGAAAAAGGTTATTCCCAGGTGCCGGGAATTGATTTTGGTGATATTTTTTCTCCTGTTGCCAAGGTAACTTCTATTAGATTACTTTTATCTGTTGCTGCTGCTTTTGATTTTGAGGTAGAACAGATGGATGTGAAGACAACATTTCTTCATGGGGATTTGGAAGAGGAAATCTACATGAAGCAACCTGAAGGCTTTGTGGTGAAGGGTAAGAAATAATTGGTATGCAAGTTAAAGAAGTCTCTGTATGGGTTAAAACAGTCACCAAGGATGTGGTATAAGAAATTTGATACATTTATACGAGGACTTGTTTTCACCAGAAGCAAAGCAGATCATTGTGTGTATTTTAAATTAATTGGTGACCATATTATTTATCTGGTCTTATATGTGGATGATATGTTGCTGGTTGGAAATGACAAAGAAATTATCCAGGATTTGAAGACCCAATTGTCCTCCAAATTCGACATGAAAGATCTTGGTGCTGCAAACTATATTTTGGGCATGGAAATTAAAAGAGATCGGTCAAAGAGGAAGCTCTGGTTAAACCAGAGGAAGTATGTCGAGACAATACTCCAGAGGTTTAATATGCAGGATAGTAAACGGGTGAAGGTTCCTATTCCTGTAGGTGTGAGGTTATCTGCTGAACAGTGTCCCAAGACACAAGAAGAGGAAGAGGACATGTCCCATGTTCCATATGCAAGTGCAGTGGGTAGCCTGATGTATGCAATGGTCTGTACTAGACCAGACATTGCACATGCAGTGGGAGTATTGAGCAGGTTTATGTCAAAACCTGGGAAGGAGCACTGGACAACAATGAAGCGGGTTTTCAGGTATTTGCGTGGCACTAGTGATTATGGTTTGTGCTACCAAGGAAGACCAGGATTGGACAGAGTGTTGGATATTCATGGCTTTGTTGATGCAGACTGGCCTGGAGATCTGGATCAGAGAAGATCTACAAGTGGGTATGTGTTTAACCTATTTGGAGGTGCAGTCAGTTGGATGAGTAAGAAACAATCTGTAGTGGCACTATCAACTACAGAGGCAGAATACATCTCAGCCACTCATGCAAGCAAGGAAGCAGTTTGGTTGCAGAGAATGTGTTCAAGTGTGGGGTTAGTACAAGGAGCTATAAGAATAGACTGTGACAGCCAAAGTGCAATTTTCTTGGCAAAGAACCCTGCTTATCATTCAAAGACAAAGCACATTGATGTTCAGTATCACTTTGTGAGGGATATGATAGAAGACAGAAAGGTGTTGCTGGTAAAGGTGGACACTTTGAAGAATACTGCAGATGCATTGACAAAATCTGTGAGCTTTGAGAAGTTCTCTTGGTGTAGAGAAGCAATGGGAATCTCAGGGCTGGAAAAATGACTAAGCTCTCCTGTGACCCCTGTGGAAAGAAAACAACAAGTGGGAGATTGTTGGGTTGTGTTATATTCTTTCCACGTAGTTAATTGGGGGTTTGAAGGGCACCCGTAACCCCACTTTATGGGGTCCGGGGCAGCGGGCCGAAAAATTTTGGTTTTGGACCATATGTTAGGTTAGGCAGACCCACCTATGGTTTTGTGCATGATTTTCACACATGTTTTTTGGACGCGATGGTTTTCGGCCCATGGCATTGGACGCGATGCTTTTCAGTCCATGGTATTGGATGCTTCGGCATGTATAAATATGTATTGTAACATTGAAAGGAACATAATGAAAAATCAAGCTGGTAGTCCCGGTTTTGGGATCGAGGGAAAAATCTCTGTGCATATGTGTTTTATGGGTTATGCTCTCGCATTGTTTATTTTCTTTGTTTAAGAATTTGTATGCAGGTAATTTCTGTACAGGGTTAAAACCTACATAAATTACAAGTGGTTGTCCAACGAAAAACATTTGGCATTTTGAGTATTCAGCGGTTGAGCTCTCAAGCGCCTATGAATTGTGAACAATATGAGCTTCTAATAGTCTCTGGGGTATTTACCACTTTGCCGGTGGTCACACAGGAATTCTTGTAGAAGATTATGTCAGTGCCCCTAGAATTTATCAATACACAACAAGTAGTAGAGGAGCCAGCACAGGAAATGGAGAGAGAGGCCGAAGTAGCTGCCCCAAAAGTGATCGAAGTATTGGAGGAGTTCCCTAAATCCCTGAGAAATTCGAGACTAAAGCCAACCCCAACCAAGGAGACTATGAAAGACAAGAAGGGCAAGCAGCCAGCCATACCGGTGCGTGCGTTTCTAAGACGAAACCCACCAGAGCCCACTACCCAGGGGAAAGGCAAGGCTATAAACCTAGAAGGTGAAGAAGAGGATATTGAAGACATCCCCATGGATGACGAGGATGTGGGAATAGAAATATAGGAGGTCGAAGCCTAGGGTGCAGACCCTATTACGCAGTTACCGAAGTATGTCCCTCCACACAAGCCTAAGTCCAAGGTCTCGAAGGACATTGATGAAAGTAAGACTCCCCTGCAAACCCCTCTGCTACTGGATCAAATCGCTTTTGATGGTTCGTGTTGGGCACGGGTGCCCATATTGAAGCTTAAAGACTGAGACTTGGTAGACCACGAGAAGTTCCCGCACCTGGCGACCGAATAGCTAATGCACTACATCATAGACACAAATATGGGGATGACCGCATTAGAGCCACAGAAATTGCTCAGAGGAGGAGAGAAGGCAAGATTACTCAACCTGCTCTGGGTGCCACACTATAACTTCACCGTTGTGATAGTTTTGGTCATCAAGAATCTGTTGTGCTTGGTGCATGATGGGTGTCTATGGCTGGAGGAGCTGATACCCATCACTAATATATCGATTTACATAATAACGCGCCTAACATATACAAGTGAAAATCCAGCTATGATCTTTGGTGGCAAGGGTAGTGAGCTGGTGCTCATACAGTCAATTAAGGAGAAGTTCAAACTGGTGAAGAAGTCATGATGTTTGTGTTGGGGGCCTCTTGGGAGTGGGATCCCCCAAGGTCATTTTGGGGCTAAAAGCCCATGATTAGTCAATTTTTGTAGTATAATTGTGAATACTCCGCATTTTGTGGTCACAAAGCGCGAAGGTGTTATGTGTCAAAAAGGGTAGTCCACCCTTAGTTTTGTAAAGTAAAGTCGGTTGTAAGAGATCTACCCATGGCCTGCGGCCCATGGGATTGTATGAAAAGATCTAAGCTCTAAGTAATTTGAAAAAGTTAGAGACACAACATGTAAGAGAGTCATAGCTTTAGAGCAAGAAATCTAAGTCTTGGGTTGTAGCGTAGGTAGAGGCTCTGCAGCTGAGTGTGTAGAGGCCTAGGGTAGAAATCTATAGCTGAGTGTGCAGACTTCAGCAGCTGTGTGCATAGGGTGGACAGAGTCTGTAACACTTGGAGATATTAATAAAAGGAGTTATTCTGCAATTTCTGTGCCTTTGTTTTGTTGAGGGATTTTGGATATATTATGTATGAATTTCCTTTATTATGCTTATAAGATGCACGAATGAATGCAATGACATTGAATAATTGAATGCAATCATGAATATCTACTTACGTGGTGATAACTTTAACTATTTGACAAGATAAGCAAATCACTTGGGATAATTGAGGAATTTGCACGATATGCTGCCATAGAAATGTGAAAGTACCTGAGCCATAGGTTAGGGCTGCACGAAGGTCGATCGTATACTTTCGCGAAGGTATTGAAGGCCAGAATAGAGGGTTTGTCTTATAAGCCCTAGAGTGAGACCACTTGCACGAAAGCAGGGATAGAAGAAATCAAATGACATCAAAACCATCTCAGGGTGCATAAACTTGGTTCCAGCATCCCTCCATACTGCTTCGGGTGAGACTTTGGTCCGTGCTCCACGGGCTGATGCCAAAAGGGCTAGTAGTGTAGGGATTTGTTTGGCTAACTAACGCTGAACCTGGGTCAGGCCCTCTCAAGCCAATGGGACACTCCTCCTCCTACAATGTTCAGAGAAAGGATGATGCCATGGGCGTACAAGGAGAGCCTCCGTTGCCTAAGCCTAAGTTTGGTTTTTCTGATGCACTAATGGGATGTATGGATCCTTTGGATCCCCCTCCTAGTGATCCCTCCTCTTCTAGAAAGAGGCCATTATGGATCTATGACACTCTATAGGATGTTGAGAGACATGTTGCACTAAGCAGAACATTTGGAGAAAGAAAGAATCCATACTGATACTAGTGATATGTTGTAGTTATGAGAAACATTATACGAGTTGAATAATGCACTTTTTGAAGAAGTTATGAAAGAACAAGTATGGGAGGATGCTATTACTAAGGAATATGAGTCTATCATGAAGAATAATGTATGGGAATTGGTTCCTCTATCGAAAGGTAAATTTGTTGTGAATTTAAAGTGGATACACAAAATTAAGCATGGTGTTTATAGAAGTGATGAAAAGTACAAGGCAAGGCTTGTACCTAGAGGATTCTCCCATAAATAGGGAGAGGAATATGATATGATGTTTGCAGATATTTCCCGATATACTACCATCCAATTTATCATTTCTCTTGTTGCTATTGAAGGATGGACATTTAATCAGATGGATGTGAAGATTACATTTCTACATGACATTCTCGGGGAAGTGGTATAATTAGAGCAACCACAAGGCTTTGAGGAGCATGAAAAGAAGACTCATGTGTGGATGCTGAAGAAATATCTCTATGGATTGAAGAAAGTACCTGTTGGGTGTGTGTTATATTCTTTCCACGATTATCCCCATGCGCGAAGACGGATGGGAGGCCAACCCCCATTGTTGGGGGGTTTGAGGGGGCTAGTATCCCCCCTCTACAAGTTCTGGGGCAGTGCCCCAGTGATTTTTTTTTTGGACCCTATATTAGGTGGGCAGGCCTACCTATGATTTGTGCATGGGTTTCGCACATGGTTTAGGGCATGATGTTTTTCTACCCATGGTATTTTGTAGATCAAGTCAAGGGAACTACGATTATATTCTAATCCAGGGTTAATGGATTTGGGTTTATGGATGCTTCAACATGTCTATATATGTATTGTAAGATTGAAAGGAATATACTAAAAAATCAATATGGTAGTCCCAGTTTTGAGATCCAAGGGAAAATCTTTGTGTATACATGTTTTATGTTTTATACTCTAGCAATTGTTTATTTTCTGTTTTTAGAACTCATATGCAGGTAATTTATGTACGGGGTTAAAAACTACATTTGGTATCATAGTTATTTTGGCTTCAAGGGACTCCTTTGCTGCTAAAGGGTTTTTCTTGGGCTTGTGGTAGACCATGTTCAGTGGGATATCTACGGGATTGATTCTTATAGTGAAAGAATATGGCAAGCAGTGGAAAGATAGAGATCGAGAAATTTAATGGTAAGAGTTTTGTGTTGTGGAAACTCAAGATGGAGGACATGTTGCTGGATAACTATTAGTCAATCACTATAGATCCAGGTACTAAACCAATGACAATGACAGTTGAAGACTAGCTGAAGTTGGATAGGAAGGCAAAGAGCACAATTCAGTTGTGTATCTCAGATTCAGTATTGTTGAATGTATTAAGGGAACCTTTGGTGAAGGCTTTGTGGGACAAGTTAGGGACTTTTTACCAATATAAGTCCCTGCTGAATAAACTGTTTCTATAGAAAATGCTGTATAACATGAGGATGAAGGATGGAGACTCAGTGACAAAGCATTTGAATGCCTTTAATACTATGGGAAGACAGTTGTTATCTATTGATATAAAAATTTTAGATGAAGACAAGTGTGTCAGTTTGTTGTGTTCTCTACTAGATTTGTGGGATAGTCTGGTTGTTGCAATAGGCAACAATATAATACCCTTGCATTTTGATGAAATAGTCTCATCTTTGCTATCGGAGGAGATGAGATGAAACAATTTGGAGGGCTAGAATGGTGATGCCTTGTCTGTACGAGAACGGTCCCTAAATAGAAACAAAAATAAGACCTTGAGCGGGATATCTTAATCTAGAGGGAGATCTAAATCTCCAGGAAAACCTATAAAGGTGTGATATACATGCGAAAAGAAAGGGCACTTCAAAATAGAATGTAGATCTAAAGCTCCTAAGAATGGAAAGCGATCTGATGATTCTCCTTCAGCAGAGGTGAAAACCACCTCAGATGAAGGTGGGGATGTGTACTTGGCTTCTTCTTCAAGTAAACATGTAGATCATGAGGCATGGTTGATTGAATCAGATTCATACTTTCACTTCACTTCATATAGGGAGTGGTTTTGTGAATATGAGAAATACGATGAACATAGTTATTGATTAAACGAGAAAGTGAACTGGTACCCATTTTTTTGAGGTAGCAAAAAATCACCCGATTTTGAAAATTGGTTATGTGAGAATAAACTTTTTTTTTAGCATATTTTTGGCACTTCAATTTTCCTTATGTATCAAGTATGAACATTTTTTCGATGTTAGTGATTTTCATGCTAATTTTGAAGAGTGTTAATGCAGCATCAACCTTTTTTGTTTATAGGGCTTATTTTTTACACTTTAAATTTTGTAATGTATTAAGTGTCGATATTTTTTTTAAATGTTTGTTATTTTCATGTTTGTAATAAAAGATTAAAAAAAATTAAAACATGACCAAAAAACTCAAATAATAAAAAAATATTAAAAAAAACTAAAAAACACCCATAAAAATGTAAAAATAAAACAAAATTCAATTGTAAAAAAAATTAAAAAAAAAATAAAAATTTAAATATATATATATATATATATATATATATATATATATATATATATATATATATATATATTTCAAAAAATATAAAATTTAAAGAAAAATTTGAATATTAATAAATAAATAAAAAAAACATCCGTAGCAAATTTTTTTTAAGTTAAAAAAATAAAATACAACCACATAATAATAATTTAAAAAAAAAAAATCTCTAAACAAAATTATAAAAGAATAAAATAAATAAATAAATATTTAAATTAAAAAAAAAAAATTAAATTAAAAGACTAAAAAAATCATAAAAATCATCAAAATTAAAACAAAAAAATTGAAAAAAAAAGTAAAAATAAAATTATTTAAATTAGAAAAAAAAAAAAAAAACAAACCAAAAAACAAATTTTAAAATATTTGAAACAAAAAAATTTAAAAATAAAAATTTAAAACCAAAAAAAAAGTTAAAAACAAAAATTAGAAACAAAAGTTCGGGAAATATACATATATATATATATATATATATAAATTATTAAAAAATTATTAAAAAACAATTAAATAATAGTTATTAAAATTAAATTAAGAAAAAAAAAACAATTTCTGGCACCCTCAGGTGGGGTTGGCCATGGGCGCAGGCAGGGAGGTGGCTGCATGCCAACCCCGCCCAAGGTGGCAGAAATTGTTTTTTTTTTTCTATTTTTTTTAATAATTGTTATTTTTTTTTTCGTTTTAATTGTTTTTTAATCAAGTTTAATTTTTAATTTAGTTTTGATTGTTTTTAATTTTTTTTTTTATTAGTTATGTATTTTATTTATTTTTTAACGTTTTGTATTTTAAAAAAAATGATATTTAAAGTTAATATTTTTTTTTCTCTTTTTTTTTTTTTTCTCTTTTTATAGTTGATTTTTTCCTTCATGTTTTTAAGTTTTTTTTATGCTTTATATATATATATATATATATATATATATATATATATATATATATATATATATTTTTTTTTTTTTCTATATTTGAATTTCTAGTGTTTTGTATCATTTTTTGTGTTTTTTTTTTCTTTTGTATTATTTTTTGTGTTTGTTTATTGGGTTTTTGTTCAATATTTGAAATTTTTTATTTTTTTATTTTTTTTATATTGTTTTTTTTCAATATTTAAAATTTGCTTTCTTTTTATTATTTTTTGTGTGTTTTTTTTCATTTTTTTAATCAATATTAAAAAAAAACTTCTTTATTATTTTTTTGTGTTTTTTTTTCAATATCTGAATTTTTGTTTTCTTTTGTATTTTTCATTTTTATTTCTTTATACATTTTATTTATTTTTATTTTAGTTTTTATTTTCATTTTTTTTCTATAGGGTCTGTGTTCATGCTCGTCTAACAACCCGATCCCATTATGGGCATTTTGGTAGTTGATTTTAAATTTTTTGTTATAATGAATCAAGTCTGCCCCCGCAATGTATCAATTTCACGGCTGGTTTTTAAGTTTTCATTACAACGGGTCGAGTTCATCTACTCCGCGCGTCAATTTGATGGTTGACTTATAATTTTTTTTTGCAATGTATCGAGTTGTCTTAGGTTAAGATTTTAAAATCGCTATATATTTTGCATTTAAAAAATAAATTACTCTTGAGGGTGAGTGTTCATTTTTTTTAAAATTTGTCATAAACAAATTTCATCATGTCATGCTTGAAATATTTTGAAAACATGAGATTTTTTTGTAGTCATAATCTTTGGTTTTAATTGCATGGTTGACAAATTTTCAAGATTCTAATGTTTTTTTAAGTCATGATATTTTATCTTTAATGCTATGGTCAAAAACAATTACAATTTCAAGGCTTTTTAGAGTCAAAATATTTTATTTTTAACAACATGGATGGAATTAGTTGGAATTATGAGGATTCAAGACATGATATTTTATTTTAACATCATGTCCGAGAATTGTTGGAATTTTACAGTTTTTCAAAGGCCGAATATTTTCTCTTTAACTCTATTGCTAGACAATGTCAAAACTGTAACCCGATTTTTTTTTTGTGTTTCCAGAATAAAAAATTATTTAAGGGTGTTTTTTCATCCATTTAAAAAAAAAAAAAAAATGGTTTTTACTTCCATTTTTTTTTTTTGAAAATTTACCCTAAAAAAAACATCTTTCTTAATTAAACAATTTTTTTAACGGTGTTTTTTTTATCCATTTTTCAAAAAAAAAAGTTTTTACTTCCATTTAAAAAATGTTGAAAATTTACCCTAAATCTGGAATAAACAATTTTCATTTTTGGGTTGTTTTTCATGTTTTTTTTTGGGTTTTTGGGCTCCAGTACCCGTTTTGAGGTAATAGTTCTCGTTTCATCCGTAACTATGTTGATGGTGGTGATGTCTTCTTAAGGGATGACAGGACAGATAGAATCGTCGGTCACTGAAAAATGAAGTTGAATTTGCAAGGTGGAAGGATTATAACACTTTTGGGTGTTCTGCATATTCCTGCATTATCTAGAAATCTAATTTATGTAACCAAGTTGGATGATTTAGGTGTAAAAACGATGTTCGAGAAATATACCTGCAAGATGGTTTGGGGAGCATTGGTATTGATGCTGGGAGTTTGGATTGGAACACTGTACAAGCTTTTAGGTAGCATTGTTGTTGAGTCCCAATTTTTCTCAATTTTTACAACCTTCCAAGATTTTGTTTTCCCATTTTCGAACTCTATTTGACCCCTAGTTATATATATTTTGACCATATTATCTAGATTTTGGCCAAAAGGGCACTATGCGCTTAAGGTATGCAAATTAACTTAAAAAGTGTCATTTTATCTTACTCTTAAGTAGTTCCTTCAGCTAACTATTCCTTATTGAAATTATCGAGTCAACTGATCGAAGTCTTATGTAGATTCGAAGCAGCTCTGTGATTTCCTATAGACAGATTGTGGTTGCCATTTTCCTGCAGATGCTCTGCAATTTCCTGCAAGTTTGGATTTCCTGCAGCCATCTGGATTTCTTGCAACAGAATCAACGATTTACTATGTTCCACTTGATCTCATAACAAACGAGGACATGGGTTTTGTTTGGAATTCCACCTACATGGAAATTATCTTATTGGCCACTCCAGATTTATCATCAAAACTACCCAGATCTCCAATCTCCTTCTCATTGGCCGGATGAGGAAAAGCTCCAGGAGATGCAGCGAAATAGTTTGATCCATGCTTTCAGTCATGGATCAGACTTAGCAGAGCTACTTTTTTATATTTTGTACATGTAATAATAGTAAATAGTTCAACAAGTAGTTTTTCCTTATTCAGGCAACTCATATGCGTGCAAATTTGTATAAATATTATTACATTGTTGGTTGGTTGATCACCGCATTAGATTGTACAAGACTGTGATATTTTCTATATTAATACAAGTTATATGTTATGTCCATTTTACTAAGTAACCCCTTTTAATATTGAAGGGGTTGTGAATAAGGGAGGGCCCCTTTTACTCACAACTCCATTAGTAGTACCAACATATTATTTTGATTATGTTTATGCAGCGATACCATTGTTGCACTGCTAGTGTTCTATTTTCTGATTCAGCAGCATATATCGATTGATTTATGGTTCAGATTTATGTGATTCATTTAATCAGTTTCATCTTTCCATTACCAAATTGATTTTTTTTTACTGTGCGTATGATTTTTTTTTTTGGTTCTGATCAGTATCAGCAATATTAGAGTTGTAGAGGGAGGTGAATCCACTCTATAGGCTTTGCTGCCAAGTGTTGATGCAGAAAAGAGTTACTATTGTTGTGTATATGTGACTGATTTAATTAGGAAGCACTCGAGGTATCAAGCCTGCATATATTTTGCACGGAATCTCGCAAGTTCAATTACACTTGGTTGATAATTTATGTTGGTAAATTACAATTCTATAATTTAATTCAACATTTTGGCATCGTTGCCAGGGAGGTGCTAAGGGATGACATTGAAAGTGTTTTAGTATGATTTCTGTTGTTTAAGGTTTTCAAGACTGGGGGAGTCAAAGTGGTAAGATGTAGGGTAAAGCCTACGCACCTACAGAGTTTAGAATTTGCCAAAACCATGTCCTGATTACTTGCTAAGTAGAAGCTTTTGAATTTATTTGCATAATAGATAAATAGGGTTCAATATTCACAAATGTATTTTGTGGTGGTGTGAGAACCACTTCATTCACTAATAAACTAGAAAGAAAAAGGAAGTCTACAAGAAACGAGGCAGCAAAAGAGGAAGAATCTAATTAGGAGGTCTGTGGTCCTGAAGATAGCTTGGTCTCTAACCCTAAGAAGACTAATATTTATGTTGGGTGCAATACAGGGTCTCTAAATGTATCAACATTTAATTTGTCAATTCAAAGAATTCGTGAACTTTGAGATGCAACACTAGAAATTCCAGAGAGAGTCCCTGGTTACCTCCAAAACAAATTCTAGTCTATCTTGCGATTAATCTCGAAAATAAATGTAATCTTGCACTAGTTCAAGAAACACCAATCCAAACAATTAAAAGCACGCGGGAAAGTAAAAGAAATCAATGCAAAAGGAAATTCTAATTGCAATTAAATATAAGGGAAATTAGAACTAGAAATCAAGCAGTGTTGACACAACCACGAAAAGACTGTAAATGCTGGAATAAATTCAAAAGCTATTCAAATTATTCTTCTTGCACTAATTCTACCTGTACTAATTCTGCTTGCACTAATTCCGTGTAAAAATCTGCGTGCACTAATTTTTTGTAACATTCTGCTTGCACTAATTCCGTGTAACAATCTGCTTGCACTAGTTATGTGTAAGAACAATCCAGAAGTTAAAGTAAACCATAATATTATTTAAGCATTTATCATAGTGCAATATCCCTTTTATACATGTTGGCTTTGCGTTATAAGAAACACAACTTGTAGATACACTTATATGTGATTGCTTCTTTAATGATGCATGAGTTAATGATTAGATGATTTCACCATTTCATAATTATTAAATGCGTAAGGTGAACCCAATCAAAACACAAACCCATGAATTACCGACCAGAGCAGAGGATTCTTAGCATAAGCCAATTAGTCAATATGGAGGATGCAATGTTTATGAATAAATATCTTTCATGCAAGCAAAATAAAAAAATAATTTAATTACAAGAATAATTTGCAGCAAAAAAGGAATTAATTTTAAAACTGTAAATAAAACGTTGTACCAGATTAAATCATCAACTTAAATAAAGAAAGAGACTGAAAGCAATTAAATAAACTTCACACAGTAAAGAAATAAATTAAATGCTTTCTAGCTAAAAGATGTAGAGTGGTGTCGAGCTGGTCTGGCGGCCAACCCAACCAGCTCACACCCTCTTTAAGTGCGCTGATTTACACAGGAATATAGATCATTAAATGCATAAAATAAATAGATAGATAAATGAAAAGAAAATGCTTCAATTAATTACTAAAGAAACAATCTTTTACATAATGCAGACATCGGCTAATCCCAACAAGTAGGAGAAGCATTCCACACTGAAATCCACATGCTGCCACATTGAAACAACTTCTCCTCCCTTCTGCGCTATTCCTGCCTGTGTGTGCATCTGCCCTCCGCTTAATTGATTGAATAATTAATTTAGCTAGGGTTGGAGCAATAACTCTTCTTTTATAATCTTTTTACATTCCAAACTTGGCATAAAACAAGCCAATCCTTTGCAAACGTCATGGGGATTGAATCCCAACTAATTATCATTAATATAATATTAGTACAACTATTTCCCTACTGAAATAATGGAGATTTACCATGAATTTCCCAAATCTAGGCATTTTCTAGAATTCTGGAAAAGTTGGTATTTTTAACAAACTTCCTCCAAAGCCCCCTTTGTATCTCCTTAACCATTATGAATTTTGGAAAACAGCCTAGGGCTTACTCAATTTCCTATGTTGGGAGAAAAACCCATGTTTCAGAATTATGAGATTCACTATGATCGACACAGAAATCAAGGTGTAAATAGGGAATCTGGAAACTGCTACAAATTCGGGGTTGTAGCATTAATTATTCTCTAAATATAAATCTATATGACCTTGGTGTGTCTTGGCTTATGTGAAAGTGTTCAAATGAAATTTTTATCATAAACCTCTTTCAGATTCTCCCAGAAACGTGTCAATGTATGAAAGCCCCAAATTGGTGGAGGCATGTTGTAAGAACTGAATTGGTGTTGAAATCTATTACATAGTGCAAATAGGTAAGTGTAGGTTCAAAACATGATCAAATCAACTTTAACCTGCAACATACAAACCTTTATTAAACTTCCATTAATGGTATTTTAATCCCGTTAAAACAAAAGAAGTAACAAATACTTGCAACAATAATCATTTAATCAAACAGTAGCATGAGAGATTTTGAGTGAAAAATGAGACAAAACTGAGGCCCAACATCCCCCCATGCTGACCATCTTGCATGTCCTCATGCAAGAAAATCCGGTACTGTTACTCCTTTGCAAAAAAACAAAATTAGAAACATGTATAAACATTCATAATGATGTTCCTGCAATTCTGCATGATTACATTTCCTACACTTGATAAAGCTTGCTCTTAAAAATAGAGTGTCTGCTAGACTCTTTATTTACTTAAACTGATTTCAAGAAAACCTAAAATGAAAACTACCATGGAAAAACTAAATTGCAAGGATGGTGTTATTACTTGAGAAAAATAGACAACTTTTAAAATTTTCAAAAATAATATCTCGGAGGCATCCCTTCCCAGAAGTTACACTTTAAAATCCTCATTGTAAATATGAGTGACATGATTTAAAAGCCATGGTGTTAAAAGTAGACATAGCAATACCTTCCCATAGTGATCATTTTACCATTATCCATGTATAGTTGAAGCTTCTCTTGTCTGGGCACAGTGAATTACCTGCACTAAGGGTCCCCACGTCCATAAAAATCATTCCAAAAAGATAGAACTCCAAGGTATAACAACAAAAGGATTTTAAAGCCATTCTCAAAGAGATTGATAGTGAGTTCACGGAAAGCAAAATCAACCAAGTAAATTATAGTGTAGAGTTAACTTTAATACCACAGGCATGGCCCTGCTACTAGCAGGCGTCCATAGCCTCGACAGGGATACCTTTTAACCTTACGAAATGCTTGTGTCCCACCTATTAGATATAGATTCAGAGTTATTTATGAGCATTTACTTTTTCTCTTTTTATAAGTTAATTGAAGGACGTTGTCCTAGCTTGGTAACTAGCTAACGACAATGCTATTCACAAGAACTAACAAGAATGAACAAGCCGGCTCACGATGAGACCTCTTGTCTTTCAGTTTTTCAACTGAAAGCCATTACCCTGGCTTGGTGACCAGCGTGGTAATGTCATTCCCCGTAGGACCCATGATCATAGTAGGTCGGCTCGCAATGAGACCTCCTATCCCTCAATTAATTCATTTATGTTTTTAGAACAAAGCTCTGATTATGATTAACCTCAGATAGGTTACTTAATAGGTGGGGAAGCAAGTCTACTCCTTAAGAGTGCAGGATGGTGTGAAAAGCTTTTAATAACTACTCTTTACTGGTTAGTTATGCTACCCTAAGAACTTTATAAAAAAACATCTCAGATAGTGACCAAAAATATTCATTGAGTTTATCATGCTAGGGTTCTTTATGAATGCTTATTAGGGTTTTGGAAACATGGTCCACCATAAGAAGCTTTTCATTGATTCCTTTGAAGAGGTAATTGAAAAGATTTTTTGGATGATAGTTTGTTATAATAAGAGAAAAGTATTACATGTAACTTATAACAATACATATTGATCCATAATCAAAGTCACTTTAAATATATGAAGCGTTAAGTGTAAAGTACTTTTGACAAGTTTTATAATGAGGATGCGTAATAATGAAAATTTCAAAAGATGTGCTTTTATGGAATCACAAGTTCAAGAGTGTTGTTATTCATCTTTATTCATTACCCTACCCTATTTTTAAAGAGATAAATATCACCTTTAAGTGTAGGCATACTTCCAATGATGACATGTGTGTAACAAAATGTTGATTATACTCACACCTAGTTTTAAAGAATAAACTTCAATACATACGAAAACATGAGAAACCAGTTTCTTTAATTGACATGGTACCAAGAGTTTTTGAATGATGAAGAAATAAGATGGGTTGATGGCTGCTTGAAACCAAGATTCAATGGAATCCACGTATTTATGATTCTCCAACTGATGCAAGTCTTCCACAGTTTGATAGTCATTCTCCTATAAGCACAAAAAATCTGGAGAAAGACAAAAGATAACTCCCTCAAGTTCAAGCTCAAATATTTGATTTTCAAAATCATAAGAAAGGTTGAGAGAGATTCTAGGGCTTTGAGCTTCAACAATATTTTCAGAACAAGTTCCAATCAAAGAATGATCCTCAGGTGGTCTTTGAATTATATCTTCCTAGGGTAAATGTTCTGCGATAATGGGGGAAGTTTCCAAATTCATTCCCTTTCCCAATATGGAAGGTGTAACATCTTGTTCAATATGGGAATCAAAAGAAAGAATAGGAGGTTCAAACTATTGTGCAACTTGATGGTTTGGATTAGGGTTTTGGTTAAGGCTTGGACTAAGGTCTGGATATGGATGAGGGTATGGACTAGGGTTAAGATAAGGTTGCACATGCAACTGGGAAAATGGAGTAGGATAACATAATGGTGTATTGGAAAGAAATTGTGATTGTTTTTGGTGCTCATATGATTAAATTTGCATGGGAGATTTCTCCAGAGAAAAAGATCCAAACGATTCTTGAGTCTATGGAGATATTTGGCTTGAGGATGAGGGCCAAGGAGAGGGCCATTGCGGCCATAAGGTGGGGTATTGAATCAAAGGAGGATTATAAGTTTTCCATGGAACTGTAGGGTTGTAGATGTGTTTAGGAACCTATTGGGGACAATAAATATTATTCCAGGTATTAAATGATGATGAGTTTTGAGTTATCCCTAATAGTCGATTTATTTCCTTACTTGATTCCTTAAATACTTTTTGAACCCTGACAGTGATGGCAAATAATTTGTTGAATGATCCTCCTTGCACTACTTCCATTCTTCCTACAAATCATCCAATTGTAAATTTAGACAAGATTTTGTAGCTCCTAATTTTGTAGTTGATTCCAAAAATTGAGAAGAAGATTCTCGATAATTCTTACCAATCTTAGAGATTCCTCTTTAATAACTAATGCACAATTTACAAACATCATCATATAGTAAGTGAGAAACATCACCTGCTCCTATAAGATATAAAGGTTCTAAAAATTCATCTTTGATTCCTTTCAGTAGGAGTGTTCTCAAAGTATTTTTTACCAAATTCCTATGTTTTGATTTTTGGAGGTTGTATCTAAATCGCTCCACATAATCCTCCAAGCTTTCATTTTCCGCTTGGGTTATTCCAAAAATATCTTCACCGACCTGGAAATAGTCTTGATATTTCTCCAAGAATGCATTCTTCATGTCTTCCCATGTTTGAATGCAGTTCCCACCAAGGCTCATGAACTAGCAGAGAGTTGCTCCTTTAAGAGTAAGAGGAAACACTTGCAACCTTTGAGAATTAATACAATAACCATATCCTCTAAAAAGTACTTCAAACTCAAATAAGAATGTATCTGGGTCTTTATTTTCCAAACCATAAAATTTTGGTAGTGCAGATGGAGGAATATTATGCATTTTAGCCACTTCTAGATCTTTGATAGGAAATTCAAACGTAACAATGTTTTCCATTTATTACCAAACTAAAATAGTTTCTCCATGTACTACTTCGAGACTCCTTCTTTGAATGTTCCTAGAAACTAATCAATGAAATAGGTGCATTGAATGATTGATGTTAGCCTCAAACTCTTCATTGAAAAATGCCTCAAAATACCATTTTTCTATCTTCTACGAGACCGCTGGTACATTTGTTAGCACATGAATAGTGTATAGTTATATATATAAGGTGGGTGGGGGGGTTCTTACAACATTAAATAAAATGCGAAACCTTAAAGAAAAAATGCAAGAAAGAAATAAATTCAAAGAACATAAAATTGCAAGAGAAAATAGGTGAAGGAATAGAAACCAAATGCAACAAGTCGCCAAGGTCAATCCCCTAAGCGCCTCCCAGGCAATGGCACCAAAATGTTGGGTGGATTATTACCAACATTTAATTTGTCAATCCGGAGAGTTTGTGAACTTCGAGATGCAACACTGGAAATGCCATAGAGAGTCCCTAGTAAACTACAAAACGAATTCTAGTCTATCTTGCGATTAATCTCGAAAATAAATGTAATCATGCGCTAGTTCGAGAAACACCAATCCAAACAATTAAAATCATGCGGGAAAGTAAAAGCAATCAATGCAAAAGGAAATTCTAATTGCAAGTAAACAGAAGGGAAATCAAAACTGGAAATCAAGCGGTGCCGGCACAATAACAAAAAGACTGTAAATGCTGGAATAAATTCAAAAGCAATTCAAACTATTCTGCTTGCACTAATTCTTCCTGTACTAATTCTGCTTGCACTAATTCTGTGTAACAATCTGCTTGCACTAATTCTGTGTAACATTCTACTTGCACTAATTCTATGTAACAATCTGCTTGCACTAATTATGTGTAAGAACAATCTAGAAGTTAAAGGAAACCATAATATTAATTAAGCATTTATCATAGTGCAATTTCCCTTTTATACATGTTGGCTTTGCATTATAAGAATCACAACTTTTAGATAAACTTATATGTGATTGTTGCTTTAACAATCACATATAAGTTTATAAGTTAATGATTAGATGATTTCACCATTTCATAATTATTAAAAGGTGAACCCAACCAAAACACAAACCCATGAATTATCGACCAGATCAAAGGATTCTTAGCATATGCTAGTTAGTCAATCTGGAGGATGCGATGTTTATAAAGAAAAAAAAATATAAGTACAACAATAGTTTGCAGCAAAAATGAAATTAATTTTAAAACTGTGAATAAAACATTGCAGCAAATTAAATCATCAACTTAAATAAGGAAAGAGACTGAAAGCAATTAAATAAACTTCACACAATAAAGAAATAAATTAAATTCTTTCTAGCTAAAATATGTAGAGTGGTGTCGAGCTAGTCTGGCGGCCAACGCAGTGAACTCGCACCCTTTTTAAGTGTGTTTATTTACACAGGAATATAGATCATTAAATGCAGAAAATAAATAGATAGATAAATGAACAGAACATGCTTTAATTAATTACTAAAGAAACAATCTTTAACATAATGCAACATCGGCTAATCTCAACAAGTAGCAGAAGCATTCCACACTGAAATCCATGTGCTGCTACATTGGAACAACTTCTCCTCCCTTCTGTGTTGTGCCTACCTATGCGTGCTTGTCCCCTTCACTTAATTGATTGACTAATTAATTTAGCTAGGCTTGGAGCCATAGCTCTTCTTTTATAATCTTTTTACATTCCAAACTTGGCATAAAACAAGCCAATCCTTTGCAAACATCATGGGGATTGAATCCAAACTAATTATCATTAATAGAATATCAATACAACCATTTCCCTACTGAAATAATGGATATTTACCACGAATTTCCCAAATCTGGGCATTTTCTAGAATTTTGGAAAAGTTGGTATTTTTAACAAACTTCCTCCAAAGCCCCCTTCGTATCTCCTTAACCATTATTAATTTTGGAAAATGGCCCAAGGCTTACTCAATTTCCTATGCTGGGAGAAAAACGCATGTTTCAGAATTTTGAGATTCACTATGATCGATGCGAAAATTGAGGTGTAAATAAGCAACCTGGAAACTACTACAAATTTGGGGTTGTAGCATTAATTATTCTCTAAATATAAATTCGTATGACCTGGGTGTATCTTCGATTATGTGAAAGTGTTTAAATGACATTTTTATCATAAACCTCTTTCAGATTCTCCTATAAATGTGTCAATGTATGAAAGCCCCAAATTGGTGGAGGCATGCTGTAAAACTTACACTAGTGCAGGCACGCTGAAAGAACTGAATTGGTGCAGGAAGGTAAGTGTAGGTTGAAAAAATGATCAAATGAATTATAACCTGCAACATACAAACCTTTATTAAACTTCCATTAATGCTATTTTAATCCCGTTAAAACAGAAGAAGTAACAAATACTTACAACAATAATCATTTAATCAAACAGTAGCATGAGAGATTTTGAGTGAAAATGAGACAAAAGTAAGGCCCAACAATTTCCACAGCATAATCTTTTGTTGAAAAATATTTTGTTGCTGCCCATTTAGAACCTCCTCTTACAAGGAAGACAATATCTATGCTTAGTGGTCAACCTGAGAAGGAATTCCTTGTCAATCCTATCCAAGAACCGGAGTTCCAGACCATTGACTCTGAAGAATCTGTGGTTTATAAGGGTCCTACTTTCTATTGGAATGACATGGCTCGTGAAGAAGGTACCAATAATACAGATGGAGGCCACGTTGAAGAGGAACTATTCACGTTTGAATTTCTAATCAGGGAGACTATTGGAGTTACTCAGATGAAAAATATTTCTCGTTCAGCCTTGGCCAACTTTCTTGGTATTTCTAGTGAAGATCCTAATGCCTTCTTATTCGAATTCGATGTATTATGCATGAGCTATGAATTTTCTTCCAATGCTCAGAAGTTGAAGCCGTTTCCTGTTACATTAAAATATGTAGCTCTCGGGTGGTTTATGGGGTTGGGCTCAAACTCCATTGCGACCTGGGATGAAATGAAAAAGGTATTCCTAAAAAAGTACTAAGATTATTGTAAAACTAGGGACCTTAGGGAAGAAATTTTTGGCATGACTCAAAACCGAGGGGAGAGCCTTGAGGACTTGGTCGAAAGATTTAAATATAATAACCAGAGATCCAAGATGAACCAGCTGAGAAAAGAAACCTTGAGAATAATTTTGCTCAGGGCAATCATAATGGAATATCTGGAGGTTTTGAACCTAATGGGAGTAGGTGATGTATCAAAATTGAGCTATGATGAGGTGTGTGAATTGTGCAAACGTTATTCACGAGGAAATTCTAATATTTTAGGAGGAACAAGGGACACTTCTTCTAGGATTGTAAAATCAATCGCTAAAGTTGGAGTAACCAGAGCTGAAATGGATAACTTATTTAAAAAAAAATTGATTGATTTTCTTAGAACTTTATCTTCACAATTGGATGTTCTGTAGGCTAAGAAGAAACAAGAGGATTTGGAAAAATCCCTGGTCATATTCTGCTCCAAATGCAGGAAGAAACATGCTCTAAGGGAATGCCCTGCTGACATCATAGAGGTATGGCGAATTTGTGAAGCTGAGCATTCTACTGATCAATGTCCCTCTCTTCCTGATATTAAAGTAGCCTATGCAGCAGATCAAGAAGTTGTCAATGCACTCTATGCAATGGCACCTCAACAACCATGGAAACCACGTCTTACATGTATGTCACAGTCACATTTTCAATTTCCGTATGCTCATAATCAAATGTGGAATGTTCCAATGCCTTGGCAGCCCTGGCCTCCTCAACAACCTTGGCAAGGGAACTTTTCTTACCCTATTGCATAGAATTTTCCACCTCAGAACTTTTATCCACCACAGCCCATGTCACAACAAATGCTCCAACCACAACAACAACAGCTTCAGTTTCCTGCCCCACCAAATCAACGTCGTACCACACAACTTCCTGCTCAACTAGTATCTAACCCCAATAATAAAACCATCCAATCTTCTCACAATATTGGATTGGTCACTTATCCCACTTTTCCTATTTATTGTATTTCCGCACAACCGTTGCATGAAGTTTGTGTTCCTTTACTGCCGGAATTTCCTGTGTCGCTACAGGTAATCAAACTCCGATCTAGAAAAGTGGTGACTCAGCCTGAATGAATTTAAGAGGTTGTAGGGGAAGACACTCTGAAACCACCTGAATTAGAAAATATACGTAAACCAGTAGAACAAATCACTTCAAGATCACAAGAACCTTCCTCATCCCACGCGATCTAGCCTCCTTTTCTAGAGAGGTTGGAAATGAAAATGAAACAACCTAAGTTTGATATTGTGTTTGAACTAAGAAATTTGTGCATTAAAATATCACTACTATAAGAAATTAAGGATATCCCGATTTATGCTAAAACAGTGAGGGAACTATGTACGAAGAACTGAGGAAGACAAAAGAAATAACTTCTCGACAATTTAGGTAGGTGGAAAACTTGTAAGTCTTATGTCCACTGGATTTGCTACTGAAAAATATGCAGATCCCAAAATCCTTGTGGTTACCATCTTTATCAATGGGTATCCAATAAAAAAGCACTTTAATTGATTCAGGTGCGGCCATCAATGTGATGACCATGGAGACTTTATCTCACATAGGATCCTTTGACTTACTACCTACTCCTACCATGTTAGAATTAGCAGATAAATCTAAGGTAAAGCCAGAGTGGGTATTAGAAGATATTTTCATCTCATTGGATTCTTGGGAATAACCTACAAAATTTTATGTTCTTCAACCTAAAAATAACTTGGGAGGGCATCCTTTGATCTTGGGGAGTCCGTGGTTAGCCACAATAGATGCCTACATAGGGTGTAGATTAGGGAATATGACTAACACTCACGGGGCTGAAACAAAGCATGTAAATTTGGATCCCCCCTGCTAAACCCCTCTTAAGATCATAAAATACACAATGGGTTGAAGAATAAGAGCATGATTTAGAATGTACCCAACCAATTTTAACAATAGACCAAGCCATAAGCCTTAAGGAAAACTCAATTAAAAAAGAATCTTATAAATTGTTATATTTCTAATCCTGACTTTTTGCAGCATGAAGAAGGGAAATCTAGTCATAATATAGATAACATTACTAACTTTCAGAATTCTTATGAGCATAGTACCATGGATGAATTACATTCATCCCTCTTATCTATATTTCCTGCATATTCAATGATTGAATTTGGAGCTAAGGTAGTTGAAATTTTTCCTGAAAAAACTCTTAATATTAATGCTACCTTGACTCTTGAACAAGAAAATAATTATTTCAAACATTAGAATAAGTTTGAGATACATTTGCATGGGAATACAAAGAGATGAGGGGTATTCACCCACATAATTGCATTCATCATATTTACATTGAGGGGATTTCCAAACCTGTAAGAGAATCGTAAAGGAGGATGAACCCCGCTTTAAGAGAAATTGTGAAAAATGAATTGCAAAAATTGTTAGATGTAGGGTTCATCTATCCTATTTCAGATAGCTAGTGGGTGTCCCCATTGGTTATTGTCCCTAAAAAGAATGGTAAATGGCGAGTGTGTGTGGATTATAGGGAATTAAGCAAAGCTACATTAAAAGACCACTCTGCCTTGCCTTTTATTGAGCAAGTGTTTGATACTCAAGCATGGAAGAACTATTTCTCCTTCCTAGATGGATTCAGCAGGTACACTCAAATCAGGATAGCTCCAAAGGACCAAGAGAAGACAACGTTCACATGTCTGTAGGGTACCTATGCATATAAAGTACTACCATTTGGTTTATGTAACACACCAACCACATTTCAAAGGGTGATACTTAGTATTTTCTCTGATCTTTTGCATGATTGTGTAGAGGTATATATGGATGATTTTACAGTAATAAGTGATACTTTTGAATAAGCTTTACATAACCTTAGGAGAGTTTTGCAGAGATGAAGAGAAACTAATATTTCGTTGAGTAATGAAAAGTGTTTTATGATTATGGCTGAGGGCATTATTTTGGGACATCATGTTTCTGCTGCAGTAATTAAAGTTGATTTGATTAAAATTGAAGTAATTGTTAAAATGCCTCCACCAACCAATCAAAAGGGAGTGTGAAGTTTTATTGGACATGCAGGCTACTACAAAAGGTTTATTGAGAATTTTACAAAGGTAGCCTCACTACTGTTTAAATTATTAACTAAAGAATTTGAATTTCATTGGAATGATGAATGTCAAGTTGTTTTTGATACACTCAAGGAAAAAATTTCTTCAGCACCTGTCTTGAGAGGTCCAAATTGGAAATTTCCCTTACATATTTCCACTTATGCCTATGATTCAATTATAGGAGCAGTATTGGGCCAAAAGGAAAATATTGTAACCCATGCTATTTATTTTGTTAGTAAAAATTTAACTCATGTGGAGCTGAATTACACCGTGACTGCGAAAGAATTCCTTGCAGTAATTTATGCTATTAACAAGTTTAGACAATACATCACTGGTTATGAAGTTTTTGTACATACTGATCATTCTGCTATTCGATATCTCATGAAAAAACCAGTCACTAATGGAATAATTACCAGGTGATTGGTGCTATTGCAAGAATTTGACATCATGGTATTGGACATGCTAGGAAAATAAAATCAGGTAGTTGATTTCCTATCTAGGCTTAACCATGCAGGTGAGGATGTTAATATTAATGATAATTTTCCTGAAGAAAATTTGTTTGTTATCTCTGTTAAAACACCTTGGTTTGCAGATATGGTCAACTACCTTGCTGCAGGAAAGTTACCCCCCTACATTTCATCAAGTCAGAAGAAAAGAATTATTAGGGAAAGTGCTAATTATTCTTGGATAACGAGAGACCTCTTTTTCACCAGATCTGATTTGATTATTGGCAGGTGTGTCAGGGAGGATGAGATATATGATATCTTGAGAGCTTGTCAGGATGAACCTTGTGGAGGTCACTTTACAGATAAGTGGACAACCTATAAGATCCTCCCCTCAGGTTATTATTGGCCAAGTATTTTTAAAGATGCAAGGGAGTATGTCTAGAAGTGTGATAGCTACCAGAGAATAGGGTGGCTTGTTCAATCACATGAAATTCCCTTGCGACCACAAGTTCTCATATAACCATTCAAGAGGTGGGCTCTTGATTTTTTAGGTCCCATCAATCCTATGTCCAAAGGAAGAAGTATATTTTAGTTTGTACTGATTATGTGATGAAGTAGGTGGAAGAAAGAGCACTACCTAGAGCAATGGAGAAATAAGTGGTATAATTTATTTATTTTTCCTAGGGAGATGGTTACTGATTAGGGTACTCAGTTTGTGTCAAATCTTGGGTAAGGAATTGTACATAAATACTTATATTACTCATCGAAAGTCCACCCCTTATTATCCACAGGTGAATCAGCAAGTGGAATCAACAAATAAGGTGTTGGGGACAATCCTTACAAAGACAATGCAACTACATAAAAAGGATTGGTTTGTCAACTTCCTAAGGAATTGTGGGCCTACAGGATCACATTGAGAAACACCACTGGCTTCTCTCTGTATGAATTGGTGTATGGAAAATAGGTTTTACTGCCCATTGAATTTTAGATCAAAACTTTCAAGATGGCAGCAGATTTTGGTATAAACCTTGATGAGGCACAAAAGTAGAGGATCTTGCAGCTCAATGAGTTGGGTGAGATTAGGCAAGATAATTTTCATCATACTAACTTGATCCAATAACAACGGGTTAAATGGCATGACAGATACATAAAGAAGAAGCAATTTAAAGAGGCAGACTAGGCATTGTTGTATGATTCAAGATTTAAGAACTTTAAAGGGAAATTCAATACACATTGGCTGGGTCCCTATGAAATTGAGAAAGTATTTTACAATGGATATGTTCAAGTTAAAACAATTGGCAATGGGAATGTTTCCTTCTTGGTAAATGGGCATAGCCTCAAGTTATATAAAAAACCCCAATCCAAGGAGGAATTTGTGGAAGAAATTGTGAAGAAGAAGGAGTTGGAAATGGAAGGAGAAGGAGTTGTTCCTTCTACTACCTCTTCTTGATTTTCTGTTGTCATAAACTGAGCTTACTTCGTTCGTTCTTGTGCTTATGAAACCATGAGAGGAATTTCTATTGGGTACAAGTTTATTCCTCTTTCCAGGCCCAATGGACTAATTACAGATAGGACCTCCTTGGAGTCTTCTTTTTCAGTATTTCAGACTCTCTAAAATTGAAAGCTAGCAAGCATGAATTTCCTTGGGCTCGTTAAAATAATAGGCCAGTAGATCCTTTGGATCCTCAGAATAAATTTTATTTTTCAGCTAATCTTTGGATTGCTCGTGTTGGATTGATGTGGGATTCCCTAAGGCCCTCCTTCCAACAACCGTGGTCCATCGACACCAGCTAATTATTTGGGCCCAAGATTAAGAGCCTCATGATGCCTTGAAGCTTGTATGCCTTAGTGATGGGCTATCTCACGAGCAACAATGGGGAATCATCATGGCTACTTGACAGCTGAATTCTACAGGGGGATCGACATCAGCTCATAAATTCACACCTGATAGGATGCATCAAAGTATCTTGGTCCTCACTCTCATTAATGGTTATGGGCATCACATTGGTTAACAATTGACCTTAATGGATGGTAATCCAAATAGCTCATTGCACATTCGATATCAGCACCTTCATTCATGTGCAATGAACTAGAAAAAAAGGGGAAGAAATGGGTTTGTTTTCTACAAAATAATTTCCTGTAGAAAATTAAGCAATTGTGCAAACAAAACAATTTCTGCAACACACCAACAGTTTCTTGAAAATACAAATAGAACATTAGCTTGAAATTAATTCAATAAAGTACTGATAAGTTTTTTTTTTTTTTTGCTAAAGCAAGAGTCAGACCTTCTATTTCACTAATCAGTAAATAAAATACATAAAATACAATAATCCTCGATAAACTATGGACCAATGAGAAAGCAACACTAACTGCTAACGGGCCAGAGGCAGAAGCTTCGAACCCTACAACCAAACCTCAAAACTCTCAAAAGAAATACACTGCGGAGACTGGCAAGCAAGAATCAAGAGTCGGACCCGAAGTAGAACAAATGTGTCATTCTATAAATGTATCATGTCTGCATAACTCATAACCCGCAAATCTATGGAACCAAAAATATAGGCGCTTCCCGCCAATAGTACTAAACGCTGACACCTGCCGCCATTTTCCTGACTTGCATCTTTAATCTTAACCGTCGAACCTTCTCACTCGATCCTATGGCTATGGTCGATATCGTTGTGCTTAGAAGCATGACGTTTACCCAAATGGACCCACCAACATGCTCAATCAATCCCATCCATAGATCTGCCTTGCAAGATCTGACGATTGAGGATCATATTGCACCGGTCAACATCACCGAACAATAGCGTGCGATGAGGGCGATATTCCATCCGACCCCACTGCCACATGGAGTTCACTGAATGGAATCACTCCCAAATTGGAAAAACCACTTCCTGCTTGCAAGGCTTGTGATCACCAAAAAACCGCCCTGGACGCGGTATTATAGCCATAAAAGAAAAACTGAGGGTTTCGAGGTTGCCGTGAGTTCCTGTTTTCTGGCCGCTTGCTACACCTACTCTAACTAACCCACTGTGAGATGAAGCACCCGCCATCCTTCCTGTCATCCAAAAAACTAAATCGCCCAATCTGCTACCTCTTGGAGCCATTTTGAAAGTATTGACCCAGATTACAAAGGCTGACCATTGCTTGCAACCCGCTAAAGACTCGACTGTGAACAAACCACCAATCATAAAGCTGTTGAGTCATATGAACCCCACCTCCATGGCTCTGTTCCGAAACACCATCCTATCCTCATCTGCTTGGTCATGAAAATTCGCCTTTAATCTATTCTGAGGTAGCTCTTGCCAATTCATCGCAACCCTATTTTCTGTGCAGATCACTCCTTGATTGGCTAGGAGATCCGCCAATTTATTGGCCATTCTTCGCACATGTTTAAAACTGACTATTCGAAGGTATTGGAGATGACTGTAAATCTGTTGAAAGACCTGGATCAGCCTCTAGTTTCTTGAGGCTTTTTCCAGCTTCATAGCCTAGCTGATTCTCTTGACCAAGTTAATTATTAACTCAGAATCAGCTTCAACAATCACATTATGGCGATTATCCTGAACTAGGACCTCTAAACATTGTTCCATAGCCATTAATTCAACCATATTGTTGGTGGCTCTTCCTAAATGGCAATAAAATATGAAAAGAATATTTCCATTATCATCCCTTAAAACTGTGCCATGACCAGCAGTGCCCAGGTTGCCTTTTGAAGCACCATTGATGTTGAATTTAAAAAAACCCTTAGGGGGAGGATGCCAGAAGTCTAGCTTAGAATCCAAAATTAAAACCTTCCTTTCCAGACCCTGAGGAATAAGTCCCTGCTACCCTAGCTCACTGAGAATCCTCAATTCTATTATAGAGGGTGGATTCTTAGGGAGATTTCGGACTATACTGCCCACCGTCTCCTTAAGTTGTTTTAAGATATGTTCAAAAAGGCAGAGGGATGGCTTCTTTTCATTCTTGAAGATTCTATTGTTCCTTTATTTCCAAACATTCCAAATAATAAAGCTTGGTGTAAGAGCCCAAGCTGATCCAAGTACTTCATAATCTGAAAAGTTTCTTCTCCAGTTGTTTAAGGTGTTGATAATACTCCCTTTGTCTCTATCAGACTGTTGGAAAATGGCAGCAAAGGAATCCCACAACCTGGAGGTAAAAATGTAATTGTTGAGAAGGTGCTCCATTGTTTCCTCTTGTACTTCACAGAGCTGGCATCTGGAAGGCCCCTAGACACCCCTCTTCCGAATGTTATTCTAGGTCAAAATTTTCCTATGCTGAACCAGCCACATGAAGAGTTTAATTTTCATCCAACCTTGATGCCTCAATAGGTTTTTCCAAACCCTGTCCGAAGCATGGGAATTCAATTCAAGGAGAATTAGTTTTGCTTCCTTAATATTAAAGTTACCCTCATTGTTGTTGCCCCATCTTAGCTAGTCATGCCCCCATGACACTAAATTTTTCCTTTGATTTAACTCTTTCATCAGTTTCTCAGCTTTAGCTTTCAGGGGGTTGTCATTCCTAAAATCAGAGTTCCTCTAGGTTCTCCATTTTCCTATACTATTGGATTTATCCCAAAAATATTTTACCTTTGATAGCCCTTTAGTATCTACCTCTACCTTGAGGTCCTCCAAGTCGTCTTTTAACAGAATAGGTTCTTGTTGCCATCTATCCTCCCAAGAAAAAAGCTAAGTCTCCCTATCTAATTTCCCAGAAGCTATTTTCTTGGACTAAGCCCCTATTTTCCCAGGTCTTGTTCCAAATGTGTGATCCCACAATATTTCCATCCATCCTTATATGATCATTATTTTTCCATGGGATAGTGTATTTTTCTTTCCAAATTATAGCCCACTGAGCCTCTGGTTCTTTTACCCAGCGCCACCATAATTTTGCCCCTAAAACCTTGCTTAGAATCTCGAGATCATCCAATCAAAGACCCCCATGGTTTTTAGCTTTGTAGATTTTTTCCCAAGCTACCAAGGCCCAGTTCTTCCTTTCTTCCCCCTTGCCCTAGATAAAGTCTCTTTGTATGGTTCTAAATTGTTGCAAGACTCCTTTAGGAGCTGGGAGAGCTGATAGCATGAAGGTTGGGATTGATTGAAGAAAAACCTTTGTAAGCAGCAACCTACTGGCCAAGTTTAAGGATCTCATAGTCCATTTCCTGATTTTATCTTGCAATTTATTAATCACCAGCTCCCAGATGCTCTTGTGAAATGGTTTAGCAGTTAGAGGAAATCCCAAATATTTTGAGGGGAGAGTTTCCCTTTGAAAGCCCAGAATTCTAGATATGTTCCTCTGAATAGAAATATTAGTATTGAACAAAAAAATCTTAGCTTTAGAGAGATTAACTTCCATACCTAAAGCCATGGCAAAGTCGCTTAGAATTTGTTTATACACAAGAGCTTCTTTGACTGTGGGGATTCCCTGCAGCATGGTATCATCAACAAATTGTTGACGAGTTAAAGCATGTCCACTATCAGAAAGTTGGAGACCTTTGATCTTACCAACTTCTTTTGCATGCTTTATAGACCGACCCAGTCCTTCCATCATGAGGATGAAGAGAAAGGGAGACAATGGGTCACCCTGTTTGATGCCTATAGAAGGAGTAAAAGTCTCCAAGGGAGAACCATTGACCAGAATTGAAAAGCTGGAGGAAATAACCAGGGCCAAGACCCATCTCACCCAGTTGTGATCAAACCCAAAAGCAATAAGAACTTTCCTGATATAGGTCCAATTCAGCTTATCATAGGCCTTGGCTATGTCCAATTGCATGATCATTCCAACCTTCCTGTTGCTAGTCAGAGAGTGCACCACCTCATGTTCTTGAATGATGTTATTAAGAATTTGCCTTCCTTCCACATATCCAGATTGTTCCACAGAAATAGGGTAGGAAGAAGAGGTTTGAGTCTATTGCCCACAACTTTTGATATTATCTTGTAAACCAAATTGCATAATGCTATTGGTGTAAACTTGTTAGGAGTTTGGGCTATCTACTCTTTAGGGATCAGGGCAATGAAGGAGGTATTCAGTGCTTTCAAAATAGTTCTACTCATCCTGGAATCTTCTACTACATCCAGAATATCCTGTTTGACAATATTCCAGCAAGCTTTAAAGAAATCTACATTAAAACCATCTGAGTCTGGCGCTTTACTGTTCTGCATTTCCTTGAGGACCTCACTAACCTCCTCTTCAGTCACAAGCCTGTTAAGGTTGAAATTTTCCTCTCTAGACACCAGCCTAGGTATATGTCTAGTGAAGTCCCTGATGGCGTGTTCTTTGTCATGATAGGTTTCCTTTGTTATGCCTCGAAAGTGATAAACTAGTACTGCTTATATTTCTTGATGAGAATTGAGAAGATTACCTGCCCTGTCCTTGATTGAAGAAATTATCTTATGAGCTCTGTTCGCTAGGGTGGATCGTGGAAAAATCTAGTGTTACGTTCTCCTTCTTTTAGCCATTGAACTCTAGATTTTTGTCTCCAAAATATTTCCTCTTGTTTACATAAATTCTCCCAGTATTGATGATATTTGGTGGCTTGATCACTTCTAACTTCATCAAAGCCATCTGTGATAAGGGCTTGGTTGAGTTCCTGCATTTTACCTTCAACAGATTTCTTTTTCTCAAAAATATTGCCATGTTAATTCTTGTTCCAATCTTTGAGCGTAAGCTTGATGTGTTTTAGTCTTTTCTGAAGAAGGAACATTCTTATGCCCGGAATGTTCAAATCTTCTGACCATCATTTGGCAATGTTCCTGATGAAATTTGGGTGGGAAAGACAAATGTTCTCAAATCAAAAAGGTCTGTTCATGGGGGTACCAATGCCCTGAACCTTCAGTTGAACTAGCCAGTGATCTGAGCCTCCAAAGGGGAGAACTCTTGCTTCTATTTCTTTGTTATTGAGCATAAGGTCATCTGAGATTATAATTTTGTTTAATTTAGAGGCCACCTGAGACTCTCCTCTTCTTTTATTGTTCCAAGTAAAGATATCGTTACTCGTTACAATGTCCACTAGATCCATATTCTCTATAAGAGTTTGAAATGTCAAAGATTCTTTACTTAGAACCCTGGTTCCCCCTTTTTTTTCCGAAAGTGATTTGATCATGTTGAAATCACCCCCCAAGATCCATGGTATGCCTGAATTTCTGTCTCTGAGAATCTCTAGATAATCTAGAAACTTGAGTTTGCCATCCACTCTTTGGGGTCCATACACATTCGTGGCCAGGTAGGTTTCCTTATCTCCCATAGACTACATGACCACTGATAAATATTCTCTAGATGCCTCAACATCTAAAATACCAATTTTTTTTGGATTCCAAAGAGTGAGTATGCCTCTTGCTGTATTCTCTGCTTTGACTTCCAGAAACTCAAATCGATTGAGCCATTTTCTATGAATCTCTTTTATTTTTTGAATGGAACATTTAGTTTCCTGGATGAAGATCACATCTGGTGCTTCTTGTTTCATTCTATTACTAATTATTCTTTGTTTTCTTTTACTGCCTAGACCCCTAATATTCCAAGAAGTGAACTTCATTATTAAAGATTCGTAAAGGAGTAGCTGGTTAGGTCTTTCATCTTACCTGAGTCTATCATTAGCTTTCCACATTCCATCAATAGTTCGTTCTGCTTTTTCCTGCCTCTTTTCTTTCCTTGGTTTCTGGGTGCTAATCTTGGTGTGGTTTTCATTGTTTTCACACCTTTGCTACCTTTCCTTTCATTGTTTCTTTGCCTCTCAGCCCTTTGGTTTTGGTTTTCCATATAAATAGCTGCTAAACGCTATTGAACTCTTCTAGAGGTAACGAATCTACCCCTTCCCTAATTCCTTGATTCAAGAAACCTTCCAGATCTAGGTTCTCTTTCTCAAGAATCTCCTGTAGTTCATGGTCCTCCATTTCCATCTCACTTTGGGTCATTTCATGGTCCATCTCCTATTCTGCATCACTCAACATAGTTTCTTTCTGTTTATTATTATCTTGTGTTTGTTCCCTATCTTCTTCTTTCCCCTCCTCCACTGGACCTCCTCCATTTGCCTGATTTGCATTTGTTATCCCTTCTTCCTCTTCAAGAACTTGGAACCTATTCTGACTGACTTGTTGCCCTTCCGACTTTTATATCTTTGGCCCCCTTTTGCTTCCTTTTCCTCTACGTGCTACTTTTTGAAAGCTTTCAGAATCTTTCATTATGTTCGGTTTACTCTTATTCTCTGTTTTACTGAGAGGGTAGTCTCTAAATAGGTGCCCATGCTCATGGAATTTGCGACATCTAAATGGAATATGTTCATAATCTACTGTTTGCACCCATTATTCATCAAATACTTCTAAGATAACCTCATCCAGTAGAGCTCGAGGGAGATCCATCTCCACACATATTCTAGCAAACAAGTGTACTTTCACCTTCTAGTGGCCTCAGAAGCTCTGACAAAATGTCCTAACTTATTTTCTATGACAGATAAGGATTCCGTTTACAAGTAATCAAGAGGTAGAGAGTAGAGTCTTACCCAAACCGGGACCAAAGTAAAAGTCTCACACTCCAGAACAAAATTCATAATCCATGGTCGCATATAGAGGCCTGCTGCAGCATAAAAGTAGGGTCCCCCTTCAAACACTCTATCCTTGTCTTCAATGTTTGCAAATACCACAGTGAAGAAACCCTTTGACCCAAGATGTAGGTCAATGCTTCCTTTTGGTTTCGATGGTATTTGATCCACATTTGTAAGGATTTTTTAGTGGGCCATAAACCCATGAATTTACAAATGATAGCATATGTCTGCATGTGGTCCCTGTGTGCTTGCAGAGCAGGATCATTTAAAATGACTCGAGGTGTAATCGCAGCTTTGGGTTTACATGGTCCCATGTGTGCTTTGCCTTTTGTTTCCTCTTCCTTGTCTTCTTCCTCATTTTCTTTAGTGCTATTTGTTATCACAAAATCATGCCCCTGATAGGCTGTTGATCAGGAAGAGCTTATGTAACTCTTTCAAACCAACTTTTGGCTGAGGCTTAGCCTCCTCAACCTGAGAGGGCTCTCTCAAAGGTTAATGATTTTGATAAAGATTAGATGGCTAACTCTATAAAACAAGTGAAAAATATGAATGGTTGAAACATGATCAGTAAGCATCCATTGGGCTTATGGAGTCAAGAAATGCTTTAGTATAACAATGAACTCAACCTTACATGGAAGTCAGGGCATTCAGCATTTAAACATTCAGAACATAAACTCATTTGGGACCATACAGTTTATAAATGTATACAGGAAGTCAGAGCACATTCAGTGAATTCTGAGTGATTATACATCCATACCACTGTAAGAATTAAGGAAAGGACAACATCACATATTCTGAACATAAAAAATCCTTCATGAATCCTGAGAAGTAAAGTCAAGCATGTATTACTGAGAATGAGTCTTACATAGGCCAAATACAAGATTTTCCATAAAATTTCCAACTGCCATTACCTTGCTGCTTCAGCTATATATAGAGTTCTTATTCTACCTGATCGAGATTCCTCCTCCAACATGAGGGGAATTCGAAAACTACTTCTAATGACACCTATCAACCATTTAACTAACTAATAAATGCAATAAAGTGCTGACTGGAGCTTTTTAAGAGTTCTAAATTAACTATGACTCTAACTCCATATTACATGCTCGATGGCTTTAATTACAATGAACCTCGTTCTTTGACATCTGGTCCCCTTTAGTTTGGCTGTAATGGTTGCTCAAAGCTCCATGTTTGATCTTTAATGCCACATCCTTTCCAATACCCTGAAATATATGAAACTGTCCCTGTGTATCGGTCTTTAGTATGCCTTACCATGTTCAGATCTAACGAAGTATATCCTTTACCCTTTAATCACCCCAAAATGGAGCAAACTGCCACGTATTTGATGTGCTGTCCACCGCTTGCATACGTGAAAGCCAAAACCTTTGCAAACTGTAACTGTTTCATCAATCCTGAAGTGTGATAAATATGAAATATGCTTCCTTTATGACAAAAATCCAAAGTTGGATTCGAATGCATATTATCTCCACGTGTCTTGACCTGGTTAACTGTTAGATAGCTTCAGATGATGCCTTGTATGCCTTTTAGATGTTTCCCTTTCAAAATTCCTGCATATAATTCAAAACTGCTTGATTTGCGTTAAAATCATCACCTACAGCAGTTTTGTAGCGCGCTACGAAAATGCTGAGTTATTGAAAACACAGTCTTCCTTTCATAGCTAAATGATCGCCACTGTTCATGGCTTAAGACTGCTCTTCTCTAATTACAAAATTTGGATGTTTGTCCTCATTACAGCTGGCATTTCCATAATGCAAAAACAGCAACCATCTTATTCAAGCTTACTCTGTCCAAATCACTAATAATCTCTTCACACTTGATAATGTGATGCATAAAGTTATCAGTGTATAACTTTGAAGACTTTGATTCAACAATATGAACAATATGTTGGCAAACGTGTTCCAAATAATGACTGCAGAAGCGTATTGAGCCCAGCAACAAATAACAATGTCTGTATTACTCGCACCTTGTCATGATCATTTCCTCCCATCGCTGGAACAAGAAAAGTTGGAACCATGACTGTAGTTCCCAACATCAAAATGTAGTGTTGAAAACCCAAAATAATTGTCTCCGGCCAAGGGGGGTTAGAGTCTATGCAGTATTCTAGGCCTGGCAGTTGTTCCATTGGTGGATGAGTGATGTCCTCGGGCTTGGGTGCGGCCATTTCGCTTCCTTGATGTTTCCTCGCCTTCTTCAAAGCAAACTAAGGGCAAAACGACCTTAATTCTAAGAAGCCCAACACTGTCCAAGGGATATAATCAACCAAAATTCCAGAGACCCAAGTCCAAAAGCTTCCAAGTACCAACTTCAGATCCAGGAATGCAATGTATGCCTTATCCAGTCTTCAAAAGAAGCCACACCCAGATCAAAAACCGATATGAAGCTTAAATATCTAGATCAAAAGGCGGCCTAAAAGGGCCTAAAGTAGACACACACAAATCAACAAATGCTGCAAAAATGCAACTTCTTCATCTTTTTCTTCAACCCAATTGATAGACCGCCCAAGCCAAGAAAAGAGATGCTGAACTACGAAAACCCAGCTTCTGAAAAGCCGCCAAAACTGCCTCCAACTTCTGTCTGTTAAATGAAAACCCAAAAAGCCAAACCTTTCTTTGCATTCCGCATGTAAAAATCAGATGATATGCCCGCCCATCAACATCCTCATCAATATAAAATTCAACATCCGCATTTGATATAATTCTTCCATCATGATCAATTGCATGAGTCTTATGCTTGTATGTCATAAGAGTTTTCCTTAAGGTAGACTCATCAACGTCCATAAAATTCGCGAGTTTTTCCATTGAGATGGATGTATACGACTTCAAGAAGCTCCTTAGACCTGACAAAAGCTGTTGCTGTCTTACTTCTGATAAGAACAGCTTCAATTGAAGCCCATATGCATCCTGGTTATAATTTACAAGAGCTTCATCATAGTTTGGTACTAAAGGAGTAATAAATTTAGGACAAGCATATGAAAAAAGTTCGTCATACACAGCCTCATCACTTCTCTGCATATTTCTCATGCTTCACCATAAAACCTCGCCCAGTGGCCCTATACTTTGCACCACCATGCAAAATTGTCCTGCCAAAATAATGAGTCTTTGTACCCAGAGAGAATGTGAAAAAGACAGAGGCAAGTTGCAGCTGCATGACAACAAAATCACTTAATGCAGACCGGAAGCCTCGTTCCAAGCCAACCTCCATAACCATTGGCAAGGCCATTAGTAGACCTATCTGAACCAGAGACTGCGATGCAAGAACTGCCTCAAGAGGAAAAAAATTTCTCATATCTGCTTGGTTAACCATTGACTTTTCTAATTCACTCAGTACCAAATACAGCCGTCCATAAAGAAAGATAGACGAAGTGTATAGGCTGACAACTGTTGATGGATTTTGATGGATATGACAGTTGTGAAATAATGGCTATGGATTCGAACAAATCCCCAATTACGTAGCGCAGCCAGTGCAAAATATGAATTATGCGCTACGAAATCACATAAAACATGTTGCGCTGCGAAACTACTAAAAAGGATTACAGGTGCTACGAAATCACCTAGACAATTCCGGTTTTGAAATGAGTTTGGACATATGATATCCATGTGAGATGTGAGACCAATGATAGACTTAAAATAGAGAATTGACCCATTTATAGATACCAACAATACTCTTAACAAGACTCCTACTCAAACTATTTAGACTCTAAAACCATATGAAAAGACTAGATCCAAAATTGACACCAACCCTTTGGCAAACAATCGAACTGATGTGAACAATTTAGAACTTTTTCTTGAGTGATAACACTATTATTATCCCTTAACTTAGTACCATCTTGTTCCTCTTCATTATTTCTTTTCCTTCCTTCTGAAGGTCCTCTATCATATTCCATTAGTTTCTTGCCCCTGCTGGCCACAGCCTACTTGTAGGAGGGAGTGGAGATCCCTCCTTTACTACCTTCCATGGAGAACAACCTCTGCAAAAGTTTGAATCCCTAGCTCTTCACCCTATGGCCCCGAGAGACCATTCAATTCGATCAATAAAGTATTGATAAGTTATTATTGGTTAAGATCACGAATTATGTAATCATGTTTATAACCTGTCATGTTTAATGTATACATGAATTATGTAATTCTAAGGTGGGTTAGCATTTCGAAGACAATGGAAATCATCATCAAAGGAACGGATCATGGGGAGGTGAGATCGGTAAGGTATAGTTCATGATAGGATGCTTGAAGTGAAAGGTAATGATGCTTTAATATTTTTAAAAATTTGCATGAACTTAAGCCTCTGTACCTTTTGCAAAAACGTGCGGCCATGATTGTTATGTTATAAATGGAGTTCCATATCCACCTATTATAATTTGACACATCCTTTGGTGATATTTTCAATATCCATTCCGCAGTTCGAATCATGATGCTAATCATGATCACGACCGATATCTTTAAAAAAAAAAATTCCATACTTCCCTAATCCTTCCAAAATTAAAATCTCATTGTCAAGTTTTTGCAAAGGCTTGGAGGCATCACTTTGAGCTGAACTAGCTTTATTTCTTCCACTCCTAACCATGTCTAAACTGCCTACCCCTGTTCGGTTTGAACTACAAGGCCCTGCACTGTTAGATGTTGTTCTTGGAAGAAAAGCTAGGCTCGAAAAGGCAGGGTGGTTGCCCTTGTTTCATAAATTCCGAGGGCACAATTTGGAATTGACCAAATCCTTTGCTCTTAACCTTAATGGCGATAAAGCACAGGTGGGTAATGTCCAATTTCGGTTGACAGAGGAGCTAGTGGCTTGAGCCTGCGGTATTCCACAAGAGGGAGAACATTGGTTTAAAAATCAACAGTTTAAAAAAGGAAGTTGTGGGCCCTTCCTTCGAAAAGAACACACAAACCTTGATTGGAGTAAAGGCATCCCACAAGAATACCTCCAGAGTAAGTATTAGAACCTTCTATTTTTCTTTCAGAAATATATAATTTGCGAAGGTCATTTCTAGCTTGCATTTCTATTTCATATTCTTCTTCTGGGGCACTTTCGAGATAGGCTTCCTCATTTCTTAGGGATTTATTTGATGAAAATGTCTATTGCCACTAAGGACAAAGAAATCCACATAGAGGAAAACCTCTATCACCATGGGTTAATAAGAATTATACTGACCGAGGTTCTGAAGAAGATAAATAAAACGTAGTACGATTTCCTGCTAGAAAATCACTTCGTGGAAGATGAGAAGGACTCTAGTCCTTCTAAATTTAAGGAAGAAAATCGAGATGAAAAGCTAAGGAAAAATTTACGAACCCGAGGTTTACTGATAAGGGAGAATAAGAAAAATGAAGAGGTAGAGGTGATGGGAGAACTCATAAGGAAGAAGCTTAAAATGAAAAACTCTTCTACCCCAATTAAAAGAGTTACAAGGAGCCAGGTTGCAAAGATGGCCACAAAGAAAATCACAACAAAAGGAACATCACCAAGCAGACTTGATAAGAAGAAAAAGAAGCCCCAGGGCTTGGAAAGAGGAAAGGAGAAGGTGGTATTGGCTAAATTTATCGACATAAAAGCAATATCCTTCCAAGATTCACCGTCACACGAAAGTGGAGATAAGACAGTAGACGACCACTAAGGGAAGGAGGAGCCTAGTTTGCCTCAATCCTCCCTGAGATGACATGAGATGGAGGTAAATTCTCAGAAAAAGTGGGGTCAAAAGGAACTAGAAGAAATCATCCATTAACTTATCGTGTCAAAGTGGGCTCTGTGGAAGGAAAATGAAACCTTGAAAGAAAACAATTTATGCATGCAGAAAGAGCATGATGAATGGCATCAGAAGGAAGCTCGAATCATGAAGAAGAAACAAAGGCAGATTGAACCACTGAAGAAGGAGAATGAAACATATAGAAGCCAGATACAGGCAGAATCCAGTAGGACCCAATTGGACCATTTGGCTATGATAGCTTCAGCAGAGGATAAGGATTTATCCTTTTCTTTAGATGTTGCATAATTTTTCTTACATAGGGGACATGCAAGAAGTTAGGCACGGGGGAATGTTGAATCCAAGTTTTTCTCAATTTTGACAGCCTTCCAAGACCTTTTTTTCCCATTTTCAAACTCTATTTGACCCCTAGTTATACTTATTTCGATCATATTATCTAGATTTTGGCCAAAAGGGTACTATGTGCTTAAGATATTCAAATTAACTAAAAAAGGTGTCATTTTATCTTACTCTTAAGTAGTTCCTTAAGGTAACTATTCTTTATTAAAATTATTGAGTCAAATGATCGAAGTCTTATGCAGATTCAAAGTAGCTCTGCCATTTCCTATAGACAGCTTGCGATCACCATTTTCATGTAGACACTCCATAATTTCCTGCAGGTGCGAATTTCCTGCAGCCATCTAGATTTCCTGCAGCAGACCAGATTTCCTACAACAGAATTGATGGTTTTCTATGTTCCACTTAATCTTAAAACAAATGGGAACATGGGATTTGTGGGGAAGTCCACCTACATGGATGTTTTCCTATTGGCCACTCCAGATTTATCATCAAAACCACCCAGATCTCCAATCTCCTTCTCATTGGCCGCATGAGGAAAATCTCCAGCAGATGTAGTGAAATAGTCTGATCCATGCTTTCAGTCATGGATCAGACTCAACAGAGCTATTTTTGATATTTTGTACATGTGATAATAGTAAATAGTTCAACAAGTAGTTTTTCCTTATTCATGAAACTCATATGCATGCAAACTGGTATAAATACTATTGCATTGTATTTGTAAGTGGGTTGGCTGTCTGAACAACACATCGGATTGTATAAGACTGTGACCTTTTCTATATTAATACAAGTTATATGCTCTATCCATTTTACTGAGTAAACCCTTTTAATATTGAAGAGGTTGTGAGTAAGGGAGGGACCCTTTTACTCACAACTCAATTAGTAGTACTAGCATATTCTTTTGATTATGTTTATGCAGTCATATCGTTGTTGCACAACTAGTGTTCTCTTTTCTGATTCAACAACATATATCGATTGATTTATGGTTGAGATCTATGTGATTCATTTAATCAGTTTCATCTTTCCATTATCAAATTGATTTATTTTGGCTGTTTGTTTTTTCTTTTATTTTTTTATGATCAGTATCAACAATATCAGAGTTGTAGAGGGAGGTGAATCCACTCTATAGCCTTTGTTGTCAAGTGTTGATGCAAAAAAGAGGCATTAGTGTTGTGTATATGTGATTGATTTAATTAGGAAGCACTTTAAGTATCAAGCTTGCATATATATTGCACGACATCGTGTAAGTTTACTTACCCTTGGTTGATAATTTATTTTGGTAGATTATAAGTCTATAATTTAACTCAACAACTGTTATTGATGGGTGCAACAGTTTTGTGGTTCTTGAAAGTGGAGTAGAAAATCTAGTGGTCTCTGGAGAAAAGACCATGTTATGGCATCAAAGGCTTGAACATATTGGAGAGATGAGCCTTTGAATACTTCATGGTAATGGTATGGTAGAAGTTATGTCTAAATTCTCTCTATATTTCAATTTCTATGAACATTGTGTATATGGGAAGTAGAATCAGTTCAGTTTCCCATCTACTACTAAGAGGGTGAAAGGGATATTAGAGCTTATGCACAGTGTTTTGTTTGGACCTATTTCAATCCCATTACTGGGTAAGTCTGTGTACTATGTATCATTTATATATAACTTCTCAAGGAATATTGTTATAGACATTTTTGTGCCTTACAGCATAGAGCATGAAATGTCAATAATCTAAGGGATCCAAAGTCCCTAAACATGTTGTTCTTACCCTTAGAGGAACAAGGTCAGCAAACCATAGCACTGCAAATCAGTTCTCCACTGAAAAACACTCAAAAACAGGTCAATTTTGGATCAAAGCAGCTGCTCCACTAAGGATCTGCGCTGAATGTCAAGAGCTCTATGGTGTACCTGCGCTGCATTGCAAGTGCAACAAAGGCTACCTGCGCTGGGCGTACTTTGACATGTGGAGGAATCTTTTTCTCAATGTGCCAGTGCCCAGGAAGCTTCCAAAAGACACTTGATCAAAAGATTCGCCTAATGATGAGTTAAGAGCTTCTAAAACTCCAAGTGGAAGACAGAAACTCCGAGTGAAGAACTGAAGAACAACTGGAGTTGAAGAGGACAACAAGTCACACATCAAGCTGACTTATCTTCACTCCAAAACTCTATATAAGGATCTCATCCCATGGGATCTAGGGGGCGGAATTTAGTGCGAAGAATTGTTGTTGGTTTACAGTTGTGAGCATTGGGTGATTGCTTGAGGGAGGTGAAGAAGAGATTTCTCTCCGTCGGGAAGGTGATGCTGGATTGGACCTCTCATGGTTGTATCACTGCCTGAACCTTACTTCCATATATTAATAAAGCATTTGAGCTTCTTCTATTCGCATGTGTTTCAATGGTGTATTGTATTACTTGCGTCTTTGATTTATGCTAATCCTTGAATCGATTATGAATGCATGCTTCTTGTAGTTTCCTTTTCTTGTCTTATTTGTAGGATCTCGTGTAGCTGGGCCCGTGAAAAGACTTGGAGCTGGGAGCAAGCGGCAAACAAAGGAGATTGAATCGACCATTTGCGCAAGACATCGGTAAGTGGATCTCTCCCTTTTATCTCTTGCATGTCATAAAGAAGAAACTTTAGATAGCTTTGCTTTCAGCTGTTGCTAAGGAACTGTCACCCTTAGAGTGGGTTAGGGTCATTTCGAGTTGGATACTTTCCCCCACAACAGACTGGCGACTCCACTGGGGAATCGTGTCTTGTTGGTAGCTTGTGTTTCTTGCTATTCATTTCTTAAACAAAGGAGTATCGAATCGAACTGCATTCGAGTCCTTCGAATGCAAAGTAGAGGGCAGCTACTCTAGCCCAGTGCTGGGCATGTTTATGATTTGAAGAGCTGATCCACAAGGACTCTTTTTAGCTCTTTGTGATAGTGTTCATATTCCTTTAATCATCCTCTAGTGTATACTTGACCGATAGCCTCTGATTTGGCAAAAAACCATTGATTTTTGAGCAAACTGTGACCCGGAATCTGAGAGAGACGAGAGTTGTCTCTTCAGTGCAGCTGCAACAAAGGCTACCTGCACTGCAACGCAGGTCCCGAAGGGGCTACCTGCGCTGCATGTCAGATTGACAGTGCAGCACCTGCGCTGATCCAGTTTTGCCTTGTGAAAATGGGATTCCCCACTCTCTGTTGCCTAGTTTTCAGTATTGTTTTTGCAGCCTGTTGTCAACCTGTATACCCAGCTGAAACCACTTCTCTTTGCCTTCATTCCGCCTCAGTTGTATGAAGAAACCGTGATTGTTCTTATTGTATTTCTTGCTGCCATTCACAGTTTCCCATAGCGAAAGTGAACTAGTCTTGCTATGACCTCTTGGATCTAGACCTATGAGAAAGTGTCGTTGTGATTCTAAGAGCTAGTTTATTGTTGTTCATAGCTGCTTGAGCATTTGCTTTCGTTATATGGTTCGAATTTCAGTATTTCTTGTGTTGAAACGAGTGAATCTTAAGGTGTTCTTTTGATTATTGGACAAAAACTTGTTTGCTTTCGCTTGAAATTGAACTCGAAATCATACAACAACTTTCTTTTTGTAATACATCAACATTAAGGAAGAAGAAAAGAAATACTTGCATTGTGCATGTGCATTTTGACAGTTTGCATGTCGATTTAGGAAAAGTGCATCAGTGTGTGCTCTATGATCTGTTTGAAAAGATGATGTCTTTCTTTTCCTTCAGTAGTTAAGGTTTTCATAAGTTGAAAGAATTGAAAAAGCTTGCTTATCATTCTTAGACTGCATTTAGGAGTTGTATCATACATCACGTGGTGATCCATAAAGGCAAACTGCTAAGCAAGATCAACCTAAAAAGAACTGAATTTATCTAACAACGCTTTGAAACATAACGAAACACAGTAGAGGTCTAGGTAGAGACGTGAACCGACGTCTTTAAACATAGTGACTGTCGATCTCTACGAAGGTGGGTGATTCCTCCTGAGGGACGATAGCACTAATACGGACTTGTGCCCCCGCGTACCGTCGCGTATATTGGGGGACCCCTATAGGAACAAAGCCTTTATCCATAGGAAGCCATGTCGGCCGCCCTACTGATCGCGATGCAGTGAACACAACATTCACGAAGATCGACCACTCGTACCGTAAAACGTATTCTGTGGTTTCGCGAAAGGTTTGGCACACCCTTGCCTAGAACTCCAGAGTAGTTTCTTTTGGCCTTTTTCAAACTCTATAACTGAAAAAGTCCATCCGAGCATTTGTCACTTCGGGCTCGTTAATACATCGAAGGAGACTAGAGTCATCTTTAGCTTTTTCTCGACTCTTAAAAAGTGAAAAAGCAAGTTGTGTCTAAAGCGTCGTCATATAAAATTCATCTTAAACGGAACATAATTACCCCTGATTCCTACATTGATCTTAAGGTTGAGAACATGGAACACACCAACAAAGGGATTCTGCATGATGGGACCCCTAGCCCTTTCTCCTCTTGGGGAGAATTTGGTGCGCCCCACATGGCCACATTGTCGCTTCCAGGGCTGACAATTGGCCTGCCAGTTTGGCTATTCTCAACCGCTGTAGTTTAGACCACCACGGTTCCTGAACAGTCGAGTCAACAGTTAGACCAGTCTAGAGCTACCCTCCAGCCTTCCACTTCTTATACGCCTTCCTCCGATCCTTCTTCTTCGAAAGGTCAAGCCGCCAAAAGCGCAGCTCCCATAGAAAAGAAGAAGGAAAAGAAGAAGGAAAAGAAGAAGAAAGAAAAGAAGTAGAAGGAGCCAAAGGCGCCTGGGGGCAAGCAAAAGGTATCTAACGAAAACCAACACACCGCACGGACCGGGCCCAAATCGACATGTGTCATATGTAGAGGAGACCACCTCCACTGTGATTGTCCCAGTATTCCCCGGATACTAAGGGACTGGTCCCCTCGTTTGCACAGTTCGGAAGCGTCAACCTCTGACAACCAGGTTGAATGCTTACCGTCGACTAGCGAAAGTGAAGGTCCCAGACGACGAAGGGGAATGAAATTCCCCTGCGAACTGTGTGAAGGCAATCACACCCTTCGCCGTTGTCCCTTTTTAGACGAAGCAAAGAGAGTTTTGGAAGATCAACCGATTGCACCATTGCTACTTCCTCCTGGATACCAAAAACTCGCGCCAAGTCCTTCGTTGGTCGAAAATACAGTTGCCCCGCTCATAAGGCCAGCTGAAGTGTCAGTCACTGAAAGTGAACCTACTGAATCCGGACCGGACGAAAGTCCAAAGGTCGAAACGACAGTTGACCCGGTTCTCCCTTCAGAAGTTTCATCTTCAAATACCACAGTCACTGAGGATTCATCTTCAGTTGACACCCCTACCGAAGAGAGTAAGGATGACACTGTCCAGATTCTTTTCATCAACACCGATTCTCATGAACATCAGGGAAATGCGCCCACTCCTTTATCGCAGGAAGGAGCGTCGTCAGGATCATACCCGGCCGTATATTCGGTCCCACCACCAAGCAACCTGGTTGTGTCCTTTGATTGGAACCAACTAGGCAGACCCCGGTTACCAGCCAGTATACCATTTAGAATTATAGTCCAAATATACAAAATGGTGATGGCTGGAACTATCATTGATGAAGGGGCATCTGTGAGTATCCTGTCCTCTATTGCTTGGAAAGCACTGGGTTGCCCGGCGCTTTTGCCCGAGACAAGGCATCTCTCGGGTTTTGACAAAGGAACCAGTCGACCATTAGGGATTCTACCTAATGTGCCTATTACACTGAAAGGGAAGGCTGTCAAGATGAATTTGATGGTCATCCAAGGACCCTTGGATTATAACCTACTCCTTGGACGAGACTACATATATTGCATGGAAGCAATAGTCTCCTCGCTCTTTCGAATAATGTGTTTTCCATACGAAGGAAAGATGGTCAAGCTCGTAGACCAACTTTCACTTCCGGGATCACGCATCGCAAGTAGTCACATACCTATCCTCAATGGTCTTTTCGATCAAGAAAGGTCTCTACCTCCGGTTCTTCTTCCTGATGAGTGCGAGTAATTTGGGAAAGGAAGGCCGGAACCCAGGGGGCATGCATCCTGGTCTGCTCTGGAGGCAGAAGAAACCTTGGGTGTAATGTAGAATTTCCGCGGGAGAATATGACTAGTCCGTACCCCGTCCCCTCCTTCTTCTTCGTAAAACAGAAGAGCCGGCAAGAGCTCTCATGCGGAAGAAGGGGTAATTGGGAGTGGGGTTGTTCTGGAAAAAGATTCTTTTGTTAAAGTTAAGTGTGTGGCGGAGCATCGTCATTCACCTTTGTCTAAATAAGTAGGCTCTGCCAAAGAAGGGGATCCGTTTGCGGCAGCAAGTAGTAACCATCTTTGGGTAAAAGGCAAGCCTCACCCATTAAAACAAATGTTTTAAAGGATAAGTAGGGGCAGCCTCCAAAGAAAGGGATTCAATTGCTGCAACAAATTGTAACCATCTTTGTGTATCCTAATGATAGACATCGCCAAAGAAAGTTCTGTTTGAAAGAATTAGCAGAACAATCTTTGGGTAACCTGAAAGAGGTAAGCCTCACCTGTTGAAAACAAAGGTTTTTAACGGAAAAGTAGGGGCGACCTTGAAATTAGACTTACACCTGGGGGCATGCAAACCTCTTGGAATGCAAGCGCGGGCGGTTTTTAGTTTTAGGTAGGACTAACCCCGCTAACCCGTAGATAAGCCGATACCCGGCTTGCACAAAGAGAGGATATGGAGCAATACGTAGGGAGATGAAGCTCTTTAAAAAATAGCGATCTTCCATGAGACCTTACTACTTTATGACTGGTAAAAACGAGCAATTTTGGCAAAGTTCATGCTCGTTCAAAAATAAACACAAGATCCGAGCAGTTTTAATGCGGAAATTCATGCTCGTTAAAAAATAAACATAAGCTAGTGAGCAGGCTTCCCCCAGAGTTCAAGCTCATCCAGAAAAAATGAACCAGTAAATAACCATTTGAGACCGTAAATTCATCAGCCATAAAAGCCTTGGTCGTGTTTGTGCACCGTCACCTCCACTTTTCATTTGGCCGATCATTCACATCCACTTGATTGTTTACCTATTTTGAGGAACAGCTGCGAAGAGTGATCCCACCTAGCCATCCTTGTAATACTACCGTGATTGGAAAATTCCAACCTGTACCTGGAATCTACTGCTATCCCTGTTTATCACTCGTTCCTCAAAATACGAGTCTTCTTTGAGCTCTTTTCATTGACTCATAAAAAATGAAAAGTTTGCCAAGTTTTGGCCTTCCAGCTCGTTAAAAGGACCGGAAGAGCTATCCCTCCTCTATATTTTAATCTTTTTGGACCTGAGGGATTATTGCACAAAAAGATCGAGCGCTTGTCTAGTTCGGCTCGATAAAGATATCGAACATTCATCCCTTCTGTATTGTTTTATACTTTTTTGGACTTAAGGGATTAGATGACGAAAAAGGACCCCTGGAGTCCACTTTATGTACCCTTTTCAGACTCTCTAAAAATGAAAAGGACCGATTTGTCTTTGTCGCTGGGCTCGTTAAAAATATTAGATAGCGACAAACTTGTCTTTAGACGAGAATGAGTTTCCCTATCGCTAGGCTCGTTAAAACATAGCGATGGGCTTGCCCGAAGGGCAGGTTATAGAACAAGCATATGTTATCCTCCTCAAGCTTGACAAAAATAAAGAGGTACTGGTCAGAAATGACTGGGGAAAAATTGGGAGAACCTCAAAGCTTAATGGTAGCAAGTCGCTCTTGAACATGACACTTTTGCCTCCATAAATATCGGGTTGGGTTATTATCATTCACCGGTCCCTTCGCCATGGTCTCGCCATACCATCCATACATGGGGTAATGCTACCGATCCATCACATCAGTGTCGTTATATGTTCAAGAGATGTCATTCAGAAAGTGTCAACCGGGTCCCATCCACTACCGTACATCATCTTTCATCCTTCCATGACCACCACCCTGAATCATATTTCACAGATCGTTTTCGACATCATCACTAGCTCCGTTCCGTGTCACTGATGTGGGATTCATTAAGGCCCTCCTTTGACGGATCACTTCTTGCCGACATCAGCTCATTATCCAAGAAGTTGATCTAGGAACACCCCCTGAGTACTTTGAAGCTTGCATGCCTCAATGACAAGTTTCTCACTCCCGGCGATAGGTATACATTAATGACCTTCGACCGGGAGACTTTGCGTGGTGTTCGACGTCAGATCCTATATTCACACCACATGAATTGTGCTGCAGTACCTTGAGGGTCATCATCATTATCGGTGATTCCTCTCGCGCTTGTTAACAGTTTACATTATTGACTGGTAATCAAGCGATGTCTTTCCATGTTCGACTTCAGGAAATTCTCACATGGATCGACTTGTACTAGAGTGAAGATCGGACAAGTTTGAAGACCCCGGATCTAGTTTCATCCATCCGGGCTGCGATATATATTCAGGAGATAAAAACATAGACATGTGCAGCAGATGATCATCCTACTAAAATGATGATAATTAAAAGCAGAGAATTATCAGTCTATTATCAGACGATCGTCTGTTTATGTACAACAATTGTATTTATAAAGCTGAGCATGGGAAATGCCCGCATCAGCTAGATCATGAAAAGAAAGTATGAAAAGATAATGTATTGTATTGTATTGTATTTTGTTATAGGTCACCTCCCGACGATTGAATGAACTTCGGATCCTCCTAATAAAGCATTTCACCCGATAAACGACCTCATACTTTAGGGGGAAAATGTTATAGACATTTTTGTGCCTTACAGCATAGAGCATGAAATGTCAATAATCTAAGGGATCCAAAGTCCCTAAACATGTTTTTCTTACCCTTAGAGGAACAAGGTCAGCAAACCACAACACTGCAAATCAGTTCTCCACTGAAAAACACTCAAAAATAGGTCAATTTTGGATCAAAGCAGCTGCTCCACTAAGGATCTGCGCTGAATGTCAAGAGCTCTATGGTGTACCTGCGCTGCATTGCAAGTGCAACAAAGGCTACCTGCGCTGGGCGTACTTTGACATGTGGAGGAATCTTTTTTCTCAATGTGCCAGTGCCCAAGAAGCTTCCAAAAGACACTTGATCAAAAGATTCGCCTAATGATGAGTTAAGAGCTTCTAAAACTCCAAGTGGAAGACAGAAACTCCGAGTGAAGAACTGAAGAACAACTGGAGTTGAAGAGGACAACAAGTCACACATCAAGCTGACTTATCTTCACTCCAAAACTCTATATAAGGATCTCATCCCATGGGATCTAGGGGGCGGAATTTAGTGCGAAGAATTGCTGTTGGTTTACAGTTGTGAGCATTGGGTGATTGCTTGAGGGAGGTGAAGAAGAGATTTCTCTCCGTCGGGAAGGTGATGCTGGATTGGACGTCTCATGGTTGTATCACCGCCTAAACCTTACTTCCATATATTAATAAAGCATTTGAGGTTCTTCTATTCGCATGTGTTTCAATGGTGTATTGTCTTACTTGCGTCTTTGATTTATGCTAATCCTTGAATCGATTATGAATGCATGCTTCTTGTAGTTTCCTTTTCTTGTCTTATTTGTAGGATCTCGTGTAGCTGGGCCCGTGAAAAGACTTGGAGCTGGGAGCAAGTGGCAAACAAAGGAGATTGGATCGACCATTTGCGCAAGACATCGGTAAGTGGATCTCTCCCTTTTATCTCTTGCATGTCATAAAGAAGAAACTTTAGATAGCTTTGCTTTCAGCTGTTGCTAAGGAACTGTCACCCTTAGAGTGGGTTAGGGTCATTCCGAGTTGGATACTTTCCCCCACAACAAATACATGGATATATTTCCCCAGGAAGAAATCTTATGTCTTTGATAGGTTTAAAGAATTTAAGGCTCTGGTGGAAAACTAGACATAGAAGAAGATAAAGGTGGTGATGATAGATAATGGTGGAGAGTTCTGCAAGAAGGAATTTGAAGAGTTATGTAATAAGTGTGGTATATCATAACATAATACTACTCCATACACACCTCAGCAAAATGGAGTTGTAGAAAGAACGAATAAGATGTTGATGGAAAAGGAAAGAAGCATGCTCAGTGGTGTCGAGTTAGGACATGAATTCTAGGTAGAGGCTGTGGAGATTGCATGTTACCTTGTCAATAGATCACCTTCATCAGTGTTGGAGGATAAGAATCCACAAGAGGTATGGATTGGTAAGAAACCTTCTCTTTTGCATCTGAGAATATTTCGATGTGATGCATATGTACATGTCCCAAAGGAGAAAAGAACCAACTTGGATAGTAACTTTGAAAAGTGCATATTTATTGGGATTAAGGATGGTTCAAAATGCTATAATATCTGGAACCCATAAATAAGGAAGGTTGTGTACAATCGAGATGTGGTATTTAGAGACGCGAAAGATGTTATTAAACATAAAGTCCTACCAAAGTAACCTAAGAAGAATCAAACTCTGCAATAGAAGATGAATCAGAAGATGAAGAGCCGCAAACTCCATCTATGAGAAGATCAATTTGATAAAGAAGACAACCAAAAAGGTATAGTCCATCTGCTTTCTATTCAAATTTTGCTTTATTTATTATTGATGATGATCCCAAAACTGTGAGGGAGGCAGTAGATTCAGAGGATGGAAAACTCTAGAAAGAGGCCATGGTTGATGAAATGGCATCTTTGGACAAAAATGAGGCTTGGGATCTGGTGGAGTTGTTGGATGGAAGGAAACCCATTGGAAACAAATGGGTGTTTAAGAAGAAGATGAATGCAGAAGGCAAGGTGGATAAATACAAAGTTTGGTTGGTAGCAAAAGGTTATTCCTAGATGTCAAAAATTTATTTTGGTGATATTTTTTCTCGTATTGCGAAGGTAGCCTCTATTAAATTACTTTTTTTTTTTTTGTAAGCTGAGATGGGACTCTTTCTATTACTATATAGAAAACAAAACAGTACATAGTATCAAAACATATTAACTCGCCCTCATGGGGAAACCGAGTATTTTAGCCATCTAAAGTTTTTAATGGCCGACCAAAAATAGAAAGCCCAAAGTCTGATTATCCTTGCAAGATGAACTAAACAGTCCTGAGAATTCCTAATCCTACTGATCTGCATAAAGCATTTTTCCTTATCTAGAACATGCAAAAAACTATATTTATCTAGACTATGTACTTTCATATACATATCTTTTCTCCGACATCTTCAGTTGCAGGTTGCTGGTTTGCTCCTCTGTCTGCTCCCTGATGTTCTCCCTTCAATAGCTATTGTAATTCATCCAGTTTCTTCTCTTGCTTCTCTAAAGCAATGTGGATGAACCTCAGTTCCCTTCTCAATTCAGGGCCTCCCTACGCTATTTCCACCATCTCAGTAGCAACTTGTTCTAATTCTTTTGCCAGTAACCTTTTCATTACCCAGTAAATGTGGAGAGATTGCTTGAACAGAGACATTCTGCCTCTGGTGTTGCCTGGGTCATCTAGTAAGAATTCCCAATCCTCCATTTCTAAGTCAGATTGGCCTAGTAAAGATTCCTCCTCCAGATGATGAATAATTCTTCTGACCTCTGGATTTGTATTCTGATGATAGGCCCTCTCAGCCTGATGAATTCTCTGCTCCATCGATCTCCTTGTTTTTTTGGCTGGTCCCGCTTCCTGCTTCAGATTCCCGCCTCTGTCACCTTCATTCCTGCTCTGCCCCCGACCTCTTTTGCCGCCCGTATCCGTCCTACTTCCTGCTCCCCTACCACCTCTTCTCCTGCCGTATCTTCTTACGCGTTCCACCTGCGGTGCTGGCTGATCCTCTTCCGACTGCGGGTTGACCCAACCGCCTGTTTCTTTGCCCTGTGCTTTATACTTCCTGTTTGCTTCGCGACGGGGTTCTTCATCCTCAGAATCGTCCTCAATCTCAAAAATTTCTGCCGGGAGCTCCTCTTTCGCAACAGCCTTGCCTTTCTTGTCCCTGTTCTTGTCAGCTGCAATAGTCAGCTCCTTCGCCACCCTTGACCTCATCCTGGTTTCCATGCTATCTCCAATTATGTCACGGGGTATGTTCTGGTGCAGGATAAAAGTTTTCCTGTCTCGCTGTCTCGCTACTGTCCTAACCTCTGCACGCTGTATTGAAAAGAAACTAACCTGCTGCCTTCCCTTACCAGTCTGGGTACTTATTACCTTTCTGCCATCAATGTATGCCACTATATCGGCGATGCATTGCCGCCATTTATTATCCGGGATGTTGCCTCTCCTGGCCATCATTCCTTGTTTATCATTTCCCGTTTGAAGTTCTGACATGCCGCTCCACCATCCTCTCCGATCGCATGCATTAATTATTTCGTGGTGGGAGCGATCCTGTGATGCCTTCCACACACGCCGCCGGTGTACTGCACTGTGCGTTTTCATCATATCATTCCTCTGTCCATACTGACCTGCATTAATTAGCCGGGATCTCCAGTCCCACTCACCTATCCAACTCATTAGTCCTGGCATTCTCGTTTGTTGCCTGATCATGATCCTCATTAATAATCATTGCCAAGTCTATCCAATCTCTACTGGCTCGCACTGCTGTCCATTGGCTGTCTACAATGTTGCCTCGTCCTTTACAACCCCAACTCGCCAGGAAGTCAACCGCGCGGTTCCCATTCCGCCTTACATGGTTAAATAATTTATATTCTATCCTTTTTAGCAGACCCGCTATCTCTTGGACAATTCCGGCAGTTCTCCAACTGCTGGTAATTCGTTCCCAATCTCTTTTGTTGCTAAGTTTCTTCAATATTTCGATCGCGATCTGAGAGTCACCAACTATTTCCAAGTTTGTATAACCATTTCTAATTGCGATTCTCAGCCCCTGGTGGATCGCCCAAAGTTCAGCCTCATTATTCGTCATTTCCCCACCCCATTCAGCATAAATCCACCTTACCTTCTTCTGACTGTCGCGAAATATTCCTCCGAAACCAGCATTGCTAGGATTCCCCTTCGATGCTCCATCAAAGTTTAATTTGATGAAGTTATCTCTGGGGTAGATAAATTTATTTGAATTTTGGGCTCGCGCGTTATGCCTGATGTCCTGCTTATGATACACCATCTCATACTTTAAGTTTAAACTGTTCAGGATCATCTCCTCTGTTTGATTAGCCTTCCAGTCCTCCACGTCCCATTTCTCCACCAAGATTGTTTCCCTCATTAGACTAACTGCTCGTCTCCATATAGTTTCCGAATCTTTTATTTTGTCCTGGAATATTCGGCGGTTCCTTTCTTTCCATATCATCCATAGCACGAAACCTGCAATAAGATCCCAAACTCTGCTGACAACTTTACATTGGAATTTCTCCTTATTCCATTGGAAAATTATTGCGTTAATGTCTCTGGGAACTATCTCAGATTTGCCGAATATCTTTCTTGTATCCATCCATAATTTCTTAGTGAACGAACAATTAATTAGGAGGTGATTTCGGGTCTCCTCTTCGTTTTTACAGAGACAACATCTTGAGGGTCCACTGAAGCCTTTTTTTTGAATTCTGTCCCAAGTTAAGATCTTGTTCTTAGCTGCAAGCCATATGAATAGGGAAACTTTCAGCCACCAGTTGCTTCCCCAAATAATTTTTCATTCGAGATTCTCCTCATTTATAGCCTGTGTGTCCGCTAAGTAGTATGCCTCTTTGACGGTGAAGGATCCTTTCATGGAGTTTCCCCATCGAAGAATGTCCCTTCCTGTTCGAGCTCTTATTTTCCTGGAATCCACCTCTTTCATATAAGCTTCTTGTTGCTCTTGATTTAGCTCGTAGTCCCATTCAATTGGTTCTATCCATTTTCTCCAGATTCCATCCAATTCATTATCTTTCCAATAGTCTTTGACACATTTTCGATTTCCCCCTATTCTTTCCTGTAGCTGTTGGACCATCTGAATTCTGTTCATTTTTTCCTTCTGCTGCCATTTTTCATCCCAAAAGTTAGCTTCCTCACCTCCTCGAATTTCCCAGAATGTATGGTTTTCTACTATATCTCTATTCTGTCGAGCTAGATCCCAGATTGTTGAACCCTTGGGGGTTTCTCTTTGTCTCAAAATGTCCACTGTTGAGTCTGGCATATTGTATTTGAGTCTCCAAATGGCTTTCCACAGGTCATTACCCTCTCTTAACCATCGCCACCATAGCTTCGCTCCTAACACTTTGTTGAGTTTTTCCGGGTCGCGTAAACCCAATCCTCCTTTTTCCTTCCTCTCTGTTAGGTGTTTCCAAGAAACTAGGGCCCATTTTTTCTGTTGATTCGCCCCTCCCCAGATAAATTTTCTCATGATCTCTCTAATCTTTGAACAGACTCCTATTGGAGCCGCCGTTATCGACAGAGGATATATGGGAATAGCTTGGAGAACTGATTTCACCAGCACTACCCTTCCTGCCATGTTTAAATTTCTAAAAGCCCAGTTCGCTACTCTGTTTCTAAATTTGTCCAAAACTCCTTGCCAATTTTTCAATTTTTTGGATGTGAAGTCCAGTAAATTCCCCAGGTATTTCATAGGCAGCTCTCCTCGTTTAAAGCCCATCAGTCTTGTAAGATGAATTTTAATCTGTTCCATGGTGTTAAATATGAATACACAGGATTTGTCTCTATTAATTTCCAGTCCAGAGGCTTCAGCGAATAAGTCCAAAATCCTCTTCAGCTGTCTCACTTCTTTTACAGTTGGTTCCCCAAATAACATAATATCGTCAACGGATTGTTGATGGGTTAAAGGCAGATCATTACCCCATAGCTTCAAGCCCTTGATTTTTTTTGCTGCTCGTTCTTTTTTAATATATCTACCAAGGCCCTCTGTTGCCAATATGAAAAGAAACAGAGATAATGGATATCCCTGTCTAATTCCTCTAGATGCATTAAAAGTTTTTGAGGGGGTTCCATTAACAAGTATGGAGAAGTTCGGAGTTGTAATTAGCATATGAATCCATTTTACCCATCTCTTACTGAAGCCAAAACTTTCCAGGACTTCTTCCAAGTATTTCCAATTCAGTCTATAATATGCTTTTGACAGATCTAATTTAATCATCATGCCCTTTTGTTTTTTCATTTTTAATGAGTAGATAACCTCTTGGGTTACTACTAGACCATCCAGGATTTGTCTACCTTCTACAAAACCCGTTTGTTCAGTAGATATTAACTTGTCCAACAGGGGTTTCAATCTTTTGGCAATCAAGGTTGTTATTATCTTGTAAATAACATTACACAATGCTATGGGTCTAAAACCCTTAGCATCTTCTAAATTATCATTCTTAGGAATCAAAGCATAAAAGGTAGAGTCAATGGCAGGCCATACCTTCTGGTTCATCCGAGATTCTTCTATCAATTCTAGGATTTCTCTTCCCAGAAAATGTCATCCCGCTTGGTAGAATTCGATCGTGAAACCATCTGGACCTGGAGCTGTACCTTTTTTCATGGATTTTACTACTTCTTCTATCTCCTCTAAGTTGGAAGCTCTCATCAGAGCTTTATTTTGGTCTTCTGTAACTAATCGTGGGATGGCCGAGCATATTTCCTTTATTGCTTCCGATCTATCCACTTGAGGCTCAGCTAGGATATCTTTGTGATGCTCCACCAGCACTTGCTCGATTCCTTCTTGCTCAACTACTCTTTCGCCATTCTAGTCTTTGATGGATAATATCCTGTTTCTTTGTCTGTGTTGTATCATTGCCTGATGGAAGAATTTTGTGTTCCTTTCCCCTTCCCTTAACCATTTTATTCTTGACTTCTGCCTCCATAGAATTTCTTCTTGCTTTCTCCTTTCCTCTAGTTTTGCAAGAATTATCCCTTCTTCTCTAATGCTCTCCTCTGTCCTGCCTTCTGTTATTATCTTTTGTTGAAGTGATTCCATTTCTCCCTCTAGCTTTTGTTTGTCCTCCATAATGTTACCAAATTCCTCCTTATTCCATTTATTGATTCTCCCTTTCAACTCTTTAAGTTTCAGTTGGAATGTATGCATCTTTCCTTTACCCTGAACTGTACTTTGCATCCACCATTCTTCCATTTTCTTTATGAATCTCGGGTCCCTTAACCAAAAGGTTTCAAATCTGAAGGGCCTCCTTCCAAGATTCCTTTTAATATCCACTTCCAGTCTGATAGGCCAATGGTCAGAACCAAGATATGGCATAATCGTAGCTTCAACGAAAACGTCCTTGTTCATAATAGTTTCTGATACTAGGAAGCGATCAAGTCTCTATGCTATCTGATTCTTGCGCCCCCTCCTATTGTTCCAGGTGCAAATTCCATTGATAGTTTGAATTTCTACAAGTCTTAAATCATCTATCGTATCATTGAACATTTCCATGTATTGATCTGATTTTCTTATCCCTCCCTTTTTCTCCTCTAGGGATCAGATTAAGTTAAAATCACCTCCTATAATCCATGCAAACTCTGGATAAATTCTACGAATTACTTTCATGTTTTTTATAAAGTTTTCTTTTTCTCCTGGGGTATGTGGGCCGTAAACCCCTGAAATAACTACCCTTTCTTTCGTTCCTACTATTCTACCAATGCCTGTAAGGATTCTGGTCATACTAGTCTAGCCTTCTAGGATTATGTCGTTTGGATTCCACAAAATTGCAATTCCTCCCGCAGATCCAATAGCATCTTGCCCCATAACTTCGTATTGAAGCTTATTTTTGTTGATTATTTCTTCCAACTGCTGCACTGTAATTTTCGTTTCCTGAAGAATCATAATACTCGGTTTATCCTTTTTCAATTTCTCTTTCATGTACCTCTATTTTCCTTTACTATTCAGACCCCTAATATTCTAGCTGATGATAATCATTTAAAACTTTTGAGAGGGGGGAAAGAATACCTTTGACAGAGGTATCACTTTACCTAAATTTATCAGCGTTTCTCCAATAGTCTGAATGGCTTCACTCAATGTTTTCCATCCTCTTTTCCTGCTGTTTTTGCCAGAGCCGCCCATTCCCATCTGATTATTCTCCTATTCACTTGCTATGGTTATCTGTTTGTCCATGTTCTCCCCTTTGTTTTCCTTGAACTTTTGAAATGCTTCTTTGTATAGTTGTTTCTGTCTCTCTGGTATGAATCTGTTATCCAGGTTTTTCCATTCCTGAATTAATTGTTTCATGATTTTTTCTTCCTCCACCTCATTTTCCTTCTGGCTTTCCACTTCCATCTGGGTTTGGTTTGTTACTGCTTCTGACTTTCCCACAGTCCCTTCTTCAGCTACTTTCCCCGTATCTGTTTCTTTTCCTTTTATTTCTTTAACAATTTCCATTGGCGTATTTCCAAGATCTTCTTCTTCTTCCAGGTTCACTTCATAATCCTCGTTTTCTTCTTGGAGGATTTGAAACTTGTTTTGATTCGCTGTATTAAGGGGCTTTTCTTGTGTCTGAGTTTTGGATCCATCTTTGCCTTGTTTCTTCCTTCTTGTAACCTGTTGAAAATCCCTATCTGCCTCCTCCGTTTTTTCTGGTTCTCTTTGTTGTTCTTCTTGATTTCTATCAAACCTTTCCTCCTTATTCAGCGGACATTGTCTATATAGATGGCCGTATTCATGGCACTTTCAGCACCTCAACGGAATATGTTCATAGTCTATTGGCTGTTGCCAGATTTCATCATGATATTCTAGCTCAATATACTCTGGAAGGGGCTCTGCTATATTCATGTATACACAGAGCCTTGCATATGATGTATACTTGCCTTGCTTTGTTGCCTCTATTATTTTGACAAAGCCCCCGATTGTGTTCCCAATCCCCTCTAGTATTTCAGAATCCCAAAATTCCACTGGTAAACCAAACAATCTAACCCAGATTGGGGCAGCCAACATTCTTTCTTTTTCAGGGTTATATCTTTCTTCCCAGTATTTCATAAACAGACCTGCATTATTCATGAAATACGGTCCTTCCTCAAAAACCCTCTCTTTGTCCTCCAGATTCGCGAAGATGGCTGTAAAAAACCCTTTTGCTCCCAGTTTTAGATCTATATGTCCTTTTGGTCTCCACCTTTGATAGATCCACCTGTACAGTTCTTTCTCAGTTGGCCAATACCCTACAAACTTGCATATCAGTGCATGGTCCTTCATGTAGCAGTTATATTCCTCAAGTTTGTTGCTGGGTATGACATATATAGGTTTTTTTTGTGCCCTTGGAAGACATTTCTCGCCCATCCTCTTTTTCCATAGGTTACCCATCACTGGTGCGTTATTCTCCTTCAGATTACGCTGCGTTCCGCTTGCACTCGTTTCACCTCCTACAACATTTTTATAGGAGGGGATCTCTCCCCTCCCTTGCCGATTTTCCATTTCCTCCTCAGTTCTAATACTTTTAATGTTTATCCTCGTTCGTCTGCTGAATATTTATCACTTAATTCGTTTATGCTCCGAGATTACCTTGCTCAATCCGCCTGTCATGCCGCTCTTCGACTTCTGCCCCACGATTTCTGCCTGCAGCTCTGGATCGCTGCCCTGTCCGCTTACCCTAGCCTCCGCATCCCCCCTATTAAATTACTTTTGTCTATTGCTTCTGCTTTTGATTTTGAGGTAGAATAGATGGATGTGAAGATAACATTTCTTCACGAGGATCTGAAAGAAGAGATCTACATGAAGCAACATGAAGGCTTTATGATGAAGGGTAAGAAATAATTGATATGAAGGTTAAAAAAGTCTTTTTATGGGTCAAACAATCATACACATTGATCCATAAAAAATATGGAAACACTCAATTTTTTTATTGAAACTTGTTATAATTAAAATATTATATTTATAAAATATATTTCATATTACTAACCATGGTAAATAATTCAATTGGTAAGAAATTTAATATAAATAGTTTTAAGGGCATGGTTACCATGACAATGTTGTATCATTTCTATAAAGAAAACATTGAAGATGTAGTAAATAATGTGATTGACTTAATTGACCAGAACTTTGAATTATAGATAGCTTTGATAATATAGTTACCATGACAATATAGAATTAATAAAAGTTTAAGAAATTAATCAAAAAAGAAAATGGATTTATTACTGTATTTTATTATAAATTATAAATTTAATATTTTTATTATTATTTAATTTATTGTTTTTATATGTTTTATGTTTTTCTTTTATTCTATTTTTTAACTTGATGATATTGGTTTAATTGTAAGGATAATAAAAAATTGATGAATTATTAAAATAAATAAATGTGAAAGGAGAGTGACTACTTTTTTTATTTTTCGATGGGTAGAATATATTTTAATTCGTAAGGACATATCTTGGGGTCCTGAAAGCATAATTAAAAATTATATGATAATTTTGCATCATAACTTTGAAATTTGACAACTCGAAGTGTATGTTTGTTACAACATATTAAAAACACTAAAAACATGTAAATAATTTTATTTTCGCAATTTACATATATTAAACAACAACAACAACAATTTCTTGGCATAGAGGTGATCCTACTGGCATAGTTGAGGTGATCCTGCTAGGACCCATCCTGCCAACTAGGAAAATTTATTAAACTTTGTAGCCAAGGGAACTTCCACAAGATCCCTATCCCTCTGAACCTAAGTCCATACATAACCATAGAGTATCCAAAATTGATTCAACATTGTCGAATCGATAGACCGAAACCATGCTTGAGTTCTCACTCTCCTTTCTTTATTTTCTTCTCCTCTTGGTTCTCTTATCCCCTTCTCCCCCAACTCAAACCCAGAAAGAACAAACGAAAAATAACCCCTCTCAATTCTCCTCCTCTCGCACTTATGCGTCGCTTACCACATTACTATCAACAACCCATCATAATTGCCATAACTCCCCCCATTTATTTTCATTATGACATTCTTTATAACTACCTTGAAACACTCATTTTTCTTCTTATCCTTAAATTAATTCGAGTTCATTTGAGGATAATAAATGATTAAAGTGATAATTTTAAAATAATAATATAGTAGTAATATGATAATAGTATTTACTTTTATGGATTTAATAAAACTAAAATGGATTGGTAAGAAACCTAATTAACTAAATGTTGAATTAACAATAAAAAACTATGAATTTATTAATTAATTACTAATCAGGGATAAGGGTAATTAATCAATTAACCACTAATAAAGCTCAACTATTATTCAAATTTAATACTATTCATAGGATACTAATGTATCCATGTGAGTTGCAGATATTTAACTAGCGGACAAATACTTTATACATATACTAACAATACTCATCATAGGTTATTAATATAATATAAGATATTAGGTGTAACTAGGGACATTATATACACTTCCCCTTAAAAAAAATTCATCCCATAATTAAAGTCAAGGGGATACAAAAAAATCAATTAGTATAATAATAAAGCATGAAAAATTAAAGAAAAAAATTAGTATACAAATTAAGTAATTCAAGTGTGGATGCCACATTCCATGTAGAATTCACAACTACCTTGTTGTAGCTAAATTCTATCTCAAACACATGCATATTTTAATGGTCTTTGATTTAAAAAAAATAGAAAAATAAAGATAGCAGCCTTATCAAACACTTCCATATTTTAATCGTCTTTGATTTAAAAAAATAGAAAAATAAAAGTTGTAGCTAAATTCTGTCACGAAAGATAGCAGCCTTAACAAGCACTTGACATATTTTAACTATCTTTGATTCTAAAAAAATAGAAAAATAAAAGTTGCATTGGGGAAAATTCAACCTTTTATGAGAAATTATTTTCTCTAGGATTTATAGGGAAGTCATTGGTCTAAAATTATTGGTTTTTAGAATGAATTATCAAATGAAGTGTTGAAGATTCATTCCAACAATTAAAAAAGAAGTTGCATTGGGGAAAAATCAGCATTCTTTTCTCTCGGATTTATAGGGAAGCCATTGGTCTAAAATGATTAGTTTTTTTTTTTTATAGGGAAGTCATTGGTCTAAATTATTGGTTTTTAGAACGAATTATCAAATAAAGTGTCAAAGATTCTTGGTTTTTAGAATGAATTATCAAACAAAGTATCAAGGATTCCATGAATTAAAAAAATTCTAAGGCCCCTACAAAGTACCAATGGAGGAGCCTCACAACAGCTCATATATTGCTCAACGTGCCACTAGGAACCCTGAGCCTCGTTATTTATAGCAACCTTAAGTGAAATGAAATATTTCACCCATGTGGGACAAATGCCCTGAATAAAACGCCACAAGCTAGTGCAAAGTACAAAAGAAAGGGGGCATTCTTCTCTCGACATTTGCTTGCGAGATATGTTTATACAGATACCATGAGACCACTTCATTGATTTTGGTATTATATTTTGTTGGAACTACTACGCACGTACATGCAGACTCTTAGTTAGAGCATGGGACTGCATGCAAGATTCCTTTTGCATGATTTACTCATTGATTTGCTCCTTCTTTAACTCCACAACTAGTTAGTTCTTCTTGTTACCGGGAAAAGTGTCTATTTAGAACTGCTCTATCCCACTAAGGTGTGACAGCTACCTTAGAAACAAACAGAGAAAACTACTTTTGTATCTTCTTTATGAACTATAAACAGAGAGGAATAGGATGAACCAACTTGTGTCTTGTGCTAGTCCTTCGATCCAATCTCTCTCCTCTTTGACAGCTTCCAGCTACCTGCTCCCTTACTTTCCCAGCTTCACCAAGCACCTGTAAGATCACAGAAGAAGGAAAATATACAAAGACATGGGTTTATATTCATAAATAACTTAGGATCGGATTTAAGTTAACCATACAAATGTAACAAGCATCAATGACACAAAAGCATGGAGAAGAAACTCAAATAGTTTTATTGATATACAAGAAGATCCAGGAGGAGTTAAAACCGATGATTCCTGACCCAGCATCAACCCCCCAGCAAAGAAGTCCCTTCTTCACCCCCAACAAAGCATAGATCACCCAATTCTTTGATATGTATCTCAAAACCAACAACAATTCCTTACAATGTGCAAAATTCTAGCCTCTGGATCTCTGGGATGAGGGATCCATATATAGATGTATGCAAGGAGGATGAGTCAGCTTATGATTTGATTAGTGGCTTCTCTCTGTCAGTTCTTGCTTCCACTTGGAGACTGAAGGCCTCTTACTCATCCTTGGTCGAATTCAGTGAGGCAAGTGTCATAGGAGAAGATTTTGGAAGCTTCCTTTGTCTCTCCACCTCGCGGAATGACACTGCCATTTGTCATTTCTAGCTCAACGCACCTTGGTAGTGCATTTAGGTGCGTTGCAACGCACCTAGCTAGTGGGTTTAGCTGCTATGCAACGCACTTGGCTAGTGGAGCAGCTGAAATGATCCTGATTTGACTTATTCTGAGCAGTTTCTGGTGGAGAACTTCTGGGACAAGCTGTAATTTGTTGACCTTGTTCCTTTAGGGGTTAGAACAACACTTTTAGGGACTTAGGAACCCTTGGTTTATGGACATTTCATGCTTAGATCTGTAAGGCACAAAAATGTCTATAACAGTTGCCCCCTAAAGTATGAGGCCGTTTATCGGGTGAAATGCTTTATTAGGAGGTTCCGAAGTTCTTTCAATGCTGGGAGGAGACCTGTAATAAGATACAATACAATACATTATCTTCATACTGTTTTCATGATCTAGCTGAGGCGGGCATTCCCATGCTCAGCTTTATAAATTCATTTTCATGTACATAGGACAGACAATCGTCTGATGGTAGACTGATGATTCTGATATAGCCATCATCCTTTTGGTAGGATGATTATTTGTGTTGTAATGCTGTACATTTCAATGTCTTTATTTTCCTGAATATATATCGAAGCCTAGATGGATGAAACTAGATCCAGGGTCTTCAATCTCGTCTAATCTTCACTCGAAGTACAAGTCGATCCATGTGAGAAATGTTTTGAAGTCGAACATGGAAAGACATCACTTGATTACTAGTCAATGATGTAAACTGTTAACAAGCGCGAGAGGAATCACTGATAATGATAATGACCCTCAAGGTACTACAGTACAATTCACGTGGTGTGAATAAAGGACTTGGTGTTGAACACCACACAAAATCTTTCGGTCGAAGGTCATTGATGTAAACCTGTCGCCGGAAGTGAGAAACTTGCCATTGAGGCATGCAAGCTTCAAAGTACTGAATGGGGTGTTCCTAGATCAACTTCTTGGATAATGAGCTGATGTCCACAAGAAGTGATCCGTCACAGGAGGGCCTTAATGAATCCCACATCAATGACACAGAACAGAGCAAATGATTTTGATGTAGGTGAAAACAATCTGATGATATATGGTTCAGGGTGGCGGTCATGAAAGAATGGAGTATAATGTATGGTAGTGGGCGGGACACAGGTGGCCTTTCTGGATGACTTCTCTTGAACATGTCGGCGACACTTATGTGATGGATTGGTAGCATTAACCCCAAATGTGGATGGTATGGCCTGACCATGGCGATGTGACCAGTGAATGAAACAACCCAACCCGACTCAGGCACGGAGTGGAAGTGTCATGTTCAAGAGCGACTTGCTACCAATAAAGATTCTTTGAGTTTTCTTCCCAATTTTTCCCCAGTCATTGCTGACCAGTACCTCTTTATTTTTGTCAAGCTTGAGGAGGATAACATATGCTTGTTCTATAATTTGCCCTTCGGGCAAAACCATCGCTATGTTTTAACGAGCCTAGTGATAGTGAAACTCGTTCTCGTCTAAAGACAAGTTTGTTGCTATTAATCTTTTTAACGAGTTTAATGACAAGGATAACTCGGTCCTTTTCATTTTTAGAGAGTCTGAAAAGGTACGTAAAGGTAACTCCAAAATTCCTTTTTCGTCATCTAATCCCTTAAGTCCGAAAAAGTATAAAACAATACAGAAGGGATGACTTTTCGATAGTTTTAACAAGCCGAACAAAACAAGCGCTCGATCTTTTTGTGCAACAATCCCTCAGGTCCAAAAAGATTAAAATCTAGAGGAGGTATAGCACTTCCTGTCGCTTTAACGAGCTGGAAGGCCAGAACTCGGCAATCTTTTCATATTTTACGAGTCAGAAAAGAGCTTAAAGAAGACTCGTCTTTTGAGGAACGAGTGATAAAATGGGTAGCAGCTGATTCCAGGTAAGGTTTGGAATTTTCCAATCACGGCAGTATCACAAGGATGGCTAGTGAAATCACTCTTCACAGTTGTTCCTCAAAATGGGTAAACAATCAAGTGGAGGTGAATGATCGGCCAATGAAAAAGTGGAGGTGACGGTGCAAACACGACCAAGGCTTTAACGGCTGAAGTACTACATTCACAATGGTTGTTTACCAGGGGAATAGTTCATTTTTTAATGAGCTTAAACGTGGGTGGAAACATTTGCTCATGTCTTATGTTTATTTTTTAACGAGCTTGAACTATGTGCTAAAACTGCTCGATGCGGGTTTATTTTTTAACGAGCTTGAACCCTGCAGTAACACTGCTCGTGGCGGGTTTATTTTTTAACGAGCTTGAACCCTGTAGTAACACTGCTCGTGATAAGTTTGCATGCCCCCAACATAATAACGAAAATCGAGGTACATGCCCCCCAAGCTTCATTGCATTCAACTCGGTGGTTGGAATGAAGGTTTACCTTTGAGATTTGGATAGGGGAGTTTGTTTCATTTTTAAATGAGGTTGACACTTTAAAAGAACTATCCTCATGACTCCTTGTTTCATTTTTTAACGAGGTCGACACGAGATAAGAACCATCCTCGAAATCCACCATATTTACAGTATTTGATAGAAAATCAAAAACTGATGGATGATTAAGGTTGCTGGAATAATCTTCGTGGTAATCCGGAAGATGGGAGCGATGGTGGTAATCTTCCCATGGTGCCTCTCCAAACATCATTGACTGATTGATTCCTTTGTCTGTAGAATGTACATGCGACCAAGGATCTGAAGAGGTACCATATTCCTTAGACCTATCTATCCAAACACTCGATGAGCATTGATTTGGGTTTGCCCCCCAGGCCAAGAAAATTGATTGCTACAATATTTCTATTATGGCGATGATCCATGCTGACAAAATGTTTAGGAGTCTTCCGAATCCATTAGATATAGAAGATTTCATACTGCAGGTTTCCACTGTGGCCACTTCCACCAAATTACTCGGAGGCGGTAGGGCAAAAGTACCCATTATGGCAGGGTCTTTTAGGAGGCCTACTCCAATATTTTGAAGCGAATGATTGCTTCCATGGATCATTGGAATGCTTCCCGTAACTTGTGAAATATTGGGGAGAAATGTTTGTTGGTCGACGATTGTAATTCCTCCTTGAAAGGGAAATGAAATATTCCTGAAGTAGGCCGACACAACTGCGGCCATGGCATATATCCAGGGCCTTCCCAGTAGGATGTTGTAATCGAGGTTTCCGTCGATTACTTCAACATCAACTTCTACTGTTTTCCCCCCCAGTTCAACTTGCAAGTTACTTAAAATCCCGTATGGAGTGTATGATCATCCATCAAATGCTTTTAATGTCGTTGACGATCTTGACAAGGGTGGCGAGCCTAAATTTTTCCAGCAACTCATTGACATAATACATGTAGATGCCCCCTCATCAATAATTGTTCGATGAACAGTTTTGTTGAGGGCTGTCACTTGAATAAGGAAAGCTAGTTGAGCTGGTAACTGAGGGTCATATCCTTTATGATCAAAGGCCACAAGATTGGAATCCATTGGGCCAATCCCACATATTGCTGATAATAAAGCTTGCTTTTGGGAGGGGCAATTTTGCGGTACCTCAAGTGTCGACATAGCAGATGGCGATTGAGCCAGGTCCTCTATTATATTATAATTCTGTGCTAATTTTGCACGAGGATTAAATGTCGATTTGTGTACTACTCCCTTTGGTGACTTTATCATTGGTTCAGGAATGATGGGTGGCACAACTTCAGTCAAAGTTGTTGTCGAACTACTAGGTTGTTCATTAGCCTTGTTATTCGACAGCTGTGGATTCCCGTAATCTTTATTCCTTGTCAAAGCATCACTTTGCTGCTTTGAGATAGACAACATAAGCACTTGGGATCGGGAAGCATTTTGATTAGCAACCAGTTTGGTTCCCGGGTTTGGAAACGGATCAGTCAATACTGCTGAGGTTTTTCAACTCTTAAAGAGTTTCTTAACTTCAGCTTTATGTGGACAATCTCTCATCCGATCATCCTCATCACATATATGACACCCTACAGGGGGTTTCCTTTGCCCAGAAGGGTTTGTAGAAGTTTTTCCAGGAGATTATTCATCCTGCTTCCTTTTTCTCCCTTTCTTTTTCTTCTTGCCCCCTGGTTGCTTCAGTTGTTTTCCCTTGTCGGCCGACATGGCATTTACTTCCGAGGAAAGAAGTTCCTCATTTTCATTATGACTAGAAATCTTACAGGCCTTTTTAGATGTAGACTTTGTCGATTTCGTGTCTATTGCGCCAATCACGCCATCATCGGCATGAGAGTCATTGTTTGATTTAGGAGGAGGAGGAACTGAGAATTCTGGTCTAGGGGCGTCAGGTATTTTATCGTAGAGCGTGCCAGACTGAGTGTAAATCAAGTCCAAATATTGCGCACGAGCGATAACTTGCTCTTCTGTGACGACTCCCCCGTTTGCCACATCTTCCATGATGGAAGGCAATAATGACTTAATAAACCATTCAGCTAAAAGATGATTGGGAACATACGTTTTCACCATTCTACGACGACGTCGCCGTTCATGTATATGATCAGATATGTGAGTGGCCGTCGTTTGTTTGAAGTTGGTAAGAAGCTCGGTTCCCCTTTCATACCTTATCGGTAACTGAAAATGGGTTAAAAAGGTTGTGGCTAGGGTACTGAAGTTGTGGAATGAAGCTCTAGGCAATTCGATATACCATTTTGCTGCCGGACCAGTTAACGTCCTCTGAAAAAGGGGAAGCCTAATCGAATCATCGTTTAGGGTGTTTGATGAAAACCATAGATGAAAGGTCATCACGTGATTCAATGGATCTTCACCCGGATTTCCATTAAGTTTAGGAATATCTGATGGAAGTTTATGCGGAATCGCTGGCCACCAAGGGGCGTAAGCAATTGGATCGTTTGTTAACTTATTCAAATCAGGTAACTCTAAGGTTGCCACGAAGGGTAACAGTTGATTCAGGTTAGGCGAAGCATACCCAGGATACGATGGAATCGCCTGAGCAGTTGGTCTTTGCATACCGGCATAATGCATTTGATGCTGGTATGTTTGGTAAGGTTGATGGACTTGACCATTGTAAAATGGTTGATTTTGACCGTTTTGAATGTACAACTATCCACTGTTTGCAAAGATTTGCTGCTCAGAACCCTGGTATACTTGTTGGAATTGCGGTTGTTGGTATTGCAGCAGCCATGGTTGTGAAGCCATGTGCTACTGCCAGATACTAACCGTTTGACCAAGGTGAGGGGCAATTATACCCATCTGGACCTGTGTCGCCCCACTAGTGGGCGATTGTGGTTGAGTCGCAGGGTCAAGGGGCTGTTGCATTACAACCTGAGAAACCTGAGGTTGGCATACAACAGACAGCGCTTGAACTTGTGACACCGTCACAATAGCTGGCGTAGTCGGGATGTTCGACATAGGTACACATTGTTGCATCGAATACACAACTCTTGGTTGTTGAGGTAGTATAGGTACCCAACCACTTGAGGTAATTGAGGTAGTATAGGTACCCAACCACTTGAGGTTGTTGAGGTAGTATAGGAGTCGCCATTTTGTTAACGGGAAAAGTGTCTATTTAGAACTGCTCTATCCCAATAAGGTGTTACAGCTACCTTAGAAACAAACAGAGAAAACTACTTTTGTATCTCCTTTATGAACTATAAACAAAGAGGAATAGGATGAACCAACATGTGTCTTGCGCTAGTCCTTCGATCCAATCTCTCTCCTCTTTGACAGCTTCCAGCTACCTGCTCCCTTACTTGCCCAGCTTCACCAAGCACCTGTGAGATCACAAAAGAAGGAAACTATACAGAGACATGGGTTTATATTCATAAATAACTTAGGATCAGATTTAAGTTAACCATACAAATGTAACAAGCATCAATGATACAAAAGCATGGAGAAGAAATTCAAATAGTTTTATTGATATACAAGAAGATCCAGGAGGAGTTACAACCGATGATTCCTGACCCAGCATCAACCTCCCAGCAAAGAAGTCCCTTCTTCACCCCCAACAAAGCATAGATCACCCAATTCTCTGATATGTATCTCAAAACCAACAACAATTCCTTACAATGTGAAAAATTCCAGCCTCTAGATCTCTGGGATGAGGGATCCATATATAGATGTATGCAAGGAGGATGAGTCAGCTTATGATTTGATGAGTGGCTTCTCTCTGTCAGTTCTTGCTTCCACTTGGAGACTAAAGGCCTCTTACTCATCCTTGGTCGAATTCAGTGAGGCAAGTGTCATAGGAGAAGATTTTGGAAGCTTCCATTGTCTCTCCACCTCGCGGAATGACACTGCCATTTGTCATTTCCCGCTCAACGCAGAATGGTAGTGCATTTAGGTGCATTGCAATGCACCTAGCTAGTGGGTTTAGCTGCTATGAAACGCACTTGGCTAGTGGAGCAGCTGAAATGATCCTGATTTGACTTATTCTAAGCAGTTTCTGGTGGAGAACTTCTGGGAGAAGCTGTAATTTGTTGACCTTGTTCCTTTAGGGGTTAGAACAACACTTTAAGGGACTTAGGAGCCTTTGGTTTATGGACATTTCATGCTTAGAGCTGTAAGGCACAAAAATGTCTATAACACTTCTGCATGATTTACTCCCTAGTTTGCTCCTTCTTTCACTCGGCAACTGGCTAGTTCTCTCCGTAACTTGTTATAGGTGTTGAGTCTTCTCATTGATCACCACTATGGTGCACTACCTTGGGATATTCACCCAGTAATGATATATCATGAGCATTGTAACCTATTTTATAATGAACCATTCTTTTGTTCTTTTGATTTTCTTTTAGTGTTTCTGCTCTACAAAGCTGTTTGTTCAACCTTTACTAGCTAGATTCATCTGTGCAGGTTTTCTAACACATTTACATGGTATCAGAGCCCACAGGTTGCTAGACAAAAGGCACACTAGTACTTTATTTTGCAGGTATTACAGCTTGGAGATTGAAGATCGACAGAAAAATGGAGTTTCCCAAAGCATCGATCCTAACACCGTACAACTATCACGAATGGAAGGACCAAATGGCACGATACCTTCATCATATGGGGTTGTAAAAAATTACCATGGCTATAGAAGTGGAACCCACTTCAGCCATAGAGAAATCCAAGTACCTCAACCATATGGATTAGGTCCATGGATCCATATGCATGTGCATCTCTCCAGAGTTGTAGTTTCATCTATCTGCCTACAATACTCCCAATGAGATTTGGGAAAAGGTTGAAGAACTCTATGGGAAATAGGATGAGATGAAAGGACATCTACTCGAAGAGGATCTACTATCATTGGATCCATAGAACTATGACAGAATTCAATACTTCTTCACCAAATATAATGATCTATTGCTGCAACTCGAGGGTTGTGGAATTGACAAATCCAAGGAGGAGAGTCACCAATTTCTCTCTATTATGTCAAAGCTCTGATTGGAATACTCCATTTTTGTGTCTACATTTCATTCAGTAAGGCTTGCAATAGGTAAATCCTACACTATTCCTTCTCTCAAAGAGTTCATGGAGTCCCTTACATTTGAGCGGGATAAACTCATTGGCATGGGGAAAATCAAACATCCAAAAGCACATGCACTTGTTGTGCATGATGGCAACCACAATAAAAATCACAGATCTGATTCAAATCAGAAAAATCTGCAGCAAAAATACAAGGGAAAAGGAAATTCCCATCCAAAGAAGGAAGGGTACACCAAGCCCTTCAATGACTCCTCCGGCTCGAGAAATGAGAAAGGGAAGAAAGGAAACAGATGCACCTACTCTCAAAGAGGATTCCATCTAGAATCCTATTACATGAAGAAAAAAATTGACCAAATGGGAAAAATCCTTTAGAAGCACAACCTTGGGGACCACATCCCTCAGGGTGCCAAGAAGAAAACTGAGGATCCACCACACGGGAAAGGTAACAATTTTCATGCTTTAGTTGCAATTAATTCTTCCCCTGATGCATGGATTATATATTCTAGTGCATCACTTGATATGTCTGCTGCAAAGGAAGTCTATTCCTCTTTGGATTCATGTAAAGGACCTCCCATCCTCATGGGAGATGACTCACCTATTGAGGTCACTGGAAAAGGTAGAGTGGAAATTTTACACAGAAGCTTTGAAGACGTGCTTCATGTTCCAAAAATTTCAGTAAACCTACTTTCAGTTTATTAGATCACTCATTTTGGCACCAGAAAGGGAGTGGAATTCACTCCAGATGCAGTGAACATATATGACCTACATAGAAGCTCCAAAATTGCAACCAGTGAGGTAACTAATGGAGCCAGACTGTATACATTTTCTGACTTTATTGAACCTGAATCCTCCTTATTGCTTACACATGTTGATGATAGTAGTAGGCTTTGGCATGAGAGGTTTGCTCACTTAAATTACAGGTATATGCAACAGCTAAGCAAGAATGAGATGGTGGAAGGCTTGCTAAATATCAGTTCTCCAAAGGAGTTTGTGAAGGGTGTGTCCTTGGCAAACATCCTAGAGAAAAGTTTGACACCGGCAAGACTCACAGATTGTCCTCTCCTCTAGATCTGATCCATAATGATCTCATGGGGCCTTTTCCTCGTCCTTCCATCAACAAAGCAAGGTATGTGCTTACATTTATTGATGATTTCTCATGGTATACTTGGGTGTATCTTCTCAGGGCCAAATCTGAAGTTTTTGTGCACTTTGAATATTTCAAAGCACTAGTTGAGACACAATCAGAGAGAAAGATCAAAGCCCTCTGTACAGACAGTGGGGGGGAATATGTTAACAAAGCACTTTAGAACCTTTGCCTTCAGTCCCGCATACAGTTGCAGTACACAGTTCCGTACACTCCGCAGCAAAACGGAGTTGCTGAGAGAAAGAACCGATCTCTCAAATAGATGGCTTCCTACATGTTGCATGTTAAGTCACTGCCTCATAATCTATGGGCCGAAGCACATAATTGTGCTAACTACATCCAGAACAGATCTTCTCATAGGTCTATCAAGGATCAGACCCCCTTTGACGCTTGGAGCGGCACTAAACCAAAGGTCATCAAATTCCGTGTTTTTTGGCTCCTGAGCATGGACTAGGATACCCTCTGAAAAGAGGAAAGCTCTTGATCCACAGAGCATTGAGTGCATATTTTTTGGATTCCCTGATCGTGTGAAGGGATATCTACTCCTGATTTCCTCTACGGACAAGCTCATAATTGAGCGAAGTGTCAAATTTGAGGAAAGTCTCTTGCATGCACCTCAATTGCCGCATGCAGACACCTTTTATCTACCTCATGTCCGAGATGATGACTCAGTACACTCAGATGCAGATACAGAGAATGCAGATGCCATGGTAGAGCATGCAGATGTAAAGACAGAGTCTTCAGATACAAATCCAGTGCATGCATATGATGATCCACATCCAAGCCCAGATCAGGCTTCCATCAGTGAATCATATTCCCCTGTCATAAATCAGAGTACAAGGAGCTTACGTGAGATATATGCACAAGACCAGCCAGTTGCTAGAAATGGTCTTGTGGGGAATAATTCTGATCTGCAGAGGACTAGCTCAGAGTCTATTGAGCCTCTGCTTGCCCTAACCACCACTGAACCATCGCCATCCTAGCATTGTCATTTGGTTCAGTCTTCTGGTCCGCAGTCTTATGCTGAGGCTATTAGGCATCCATCATGGGAGTCCGCCATGGAGGAGGAATATAACTCCCTACTCGAGAACCAGACCTGGGACCTAGTCCCCCTTCCTTCAGGAAGAAAGATTGTCCGATGAAAATGGATCTACAGGACCAAGAGTGCTGCAAGTGGGAAACTCACCAAATGTAAAGTGAGGCTAGTAGCTAAAGGCTTCCAACAAGTGCATGGCATTGATTATGACGAGACCTTTGCTCCAGTAGAAAAGATGGATTCCATACGCCTTACACTTTCCATTGCAGCTACCCAGGGATGGGAAGTACATCAGATGGATGTGAAGAATGCTTTTCTTCATGGAGACCTATCAGAGGAGATTTACATGGAGCGGCCACATGGTTTCATTCAGGATTCATCTTTGGTCTGCAGACTGAAGAAATATCTCTACGGCCTTAAGCAGGCCCCGAGAGCTTGGTATGCGAAGATGGATTCTTTTATTTTATCACAAAACTTTGAAAGATGTAAGTCTGATCCGAATGTTTACATGCTCAGGACACATGATTCTCTTCTTATCTTAGTTTTGTATGCGGATGATCTCCTAATCACCAAGAGGGCCTTGCATGATAGGTTCTTCATGATAGACATGGGTCCATTACACTTCTTTCTTGGTCTTGAGATTAGCCAGGATGCCACAGGCATCAAACTCTCTTAGGCTAAGTATGCACGGGATCTCCTTGAGAGATTTTGCATGACTGACTGCAAGCCAACACCGACTCCTTTTCTGTCTGGGGTCCACCTTGAGGATGGAGGTGACACTCCATTAGTTGATAGCACTCTCTATCGATAGCTAGTGGGGAGCTTATTGTACCTCACCCACTCTAGACCAGATCCCTCATATGTAGTAGGGGCAATTTCCAGATACGTGCAGGAGCCCCATGAGCTACACTGGAATGCTGCCAAGCACATCCTCCGATATGTGCAGGGCACCATCACCTTCAGGATTCACTATGTAGCAGGCACTACATTGAATCTCCTTGGCTTCATAGATTTTGATTAGGTGGGAGACAACATTGATGGCAAGTCCACCTCCGGATATTCACTAAGTCTAGGATCTGGCCCTATCTGTTGGTCGAGCAAGAAGTAGGCTGCTATTGCTCTCTCTTCAGCTGAGGCCGAGTACAGAGGAGTAGTCAACATCACCATTCAAGCTCTATGGCTACAACACTTCCTCACTGAGTTGGGCTTCCAGTTCCACCAGCCCATTGTCATCTGGTGTGACAACCAGAGCACTCTCAAATTTTGTAGGGATCCAGTACAGTGGCAACAGACGAAGCATATAGAGATCCATATGAACTACATCAAAGACTTAGTACATGATTGGGTCATTGATTTGTAGTTTTGTCCTTTAGCAGAACAGACTGCAGACATCTTCACCAAGACATTCACTGAGCAGAAGGTTCGCTCTCTGCGTGATCGTCTTGGAGTGAAGGACACAATTGCTTAGCAACTGTCTTTTCTTCCTCTTTTCTTTTGATTACATTATATTTTGATGGGGGGGGGGGGGGTGGTTTCCCATGAGGTTTTCCATATTTCCTCAATTTTAGTACAAGTTGCACTGTATTTTCGGTGACCTTTGGCCTTAGTTGCCAGGGCCCATTTTCTATTTTTCCCCATAGTGGTGTTCAGGGGCTGTGTTGGAACTACTACACACCTACATGTGGACTCTTAGTTAGGGCATGGGACTACATGCGAGATTCCTTTTGCATGATTTACTCCTTGATTTGCTCCTTATTTAACTCTGCAACTGGTTAGTTCTTCTGCATGATTTACTCCCTGATTTGCTTCTTCTTTCAGTCCGCAACTAGCTAGTTCTCTCTGGAACTTATTGTAGCTGTTAAGTCTTCTCATTGATCACCACTATGGTGCATTACCTTGGAATCTTCACACAATAATGCTATATCATGAGCATTGTAACCTATTTTCTAATGAACCATTCTTTTGTTCTTTTGATTTTGTTTTAGTGTTCCTGCTCTGCAAAGCTGTGTGTTCAACCTTTACTAGCTAGATTGAAATTGCAAAGCAAAGAAAGTATCATAAGTTATATAAATGTGAGGGTCTTCAGGTCAAATATTTATTTTTCATGTCTGGACGCAAATTGGTAGATTGGTAGCTACATTGGAGACAAAGAACATATCTTTCAGGGATTTATTTCAAAACTTTCATCATGGCGTGCCTGCCCAAATCTAAGATCGTTGGAGACACTGATCTTGTATGAGTTTAAAGACCATATTTTTATGACCCATTATTTTTTAATAATTACCCATTGTTGACCAAACCAAGCCAATTAATGTGGCGTCTACATTGTACTGTTTGTGACACGTTAAACAAATTTAACAATATTTTTTAACTGGCCATCCCTGATTTGATTTGGTTCCAGTCGTACTATAAATCTTGGACCTAGGGAATCCCTTAAAATGGATGATTTTTCCATTCTAATATTTTTTCAATTAATTTAAAATCTGAAGGATCCATTAAAATGGAGGGTTTCTGATAAAATTTTATCTGTTTCAATTATTTCAACATAGATGATGGGAGGGAAATGTTTAGCTCTATTTAAGGGCAAAATCAAATCGCTTTGCCCCTTGAATTTCATCTCTCTCTGAGACACTTTCTAAAAATTTGGGAGGATACACCATGATTCAAAAAGTGTGGAGAGGATACACCATGATTCATCGCATCCCACAAATGAGCTACATACATTGTTTGGTTGTCTGCAAAATCTAGAATTTCGAATTTATCTAATTTGTCAAGTAAAAATAGAAATTTGATGATAATTGTTATTTGATTTTGATGCTTTAATTTTAAATTATGAACCTAAGGGCATAATATTAAACTCAACGGACTAATATTATAAACCCAAGGTATAAAAGTCCTAAGAAAACTATTAAAAGTACTAAAATAAACATGCTTGAGCATGATTGATTTTCATATTGAGACAATCCTTGTCACAATGCGGCATATCAATCATTGTCAAACCAAAGGTATAAAAATTATAAACCCATTGAAGGTATATAAACCCTAACATGAATATTATAAACCCTAAAATAAACATGGTTGACCATTGTTGATTTCCATATAGAGAAAATCGTTGTCACAATGTAATGTTGGACCATAGTTGACCATGATTGATTTTCATATCGAGACAATCTTTGTTATAACACAACGTTGGACCCTCCATATGGTTTGACCATAGTTGAACATGGTTGGCTATGATTGACCATGGTTTACCATGACTAATATTATAAACCTAATGGATTGATATTATAAACCCAAGGGAATAAAAACCCATGGGATTAATACTAAACTCCCAAGGGATTATGAACCCAAGGGAATAAGATTAAACCCAAGGGACTAATATTATAAACCCAACATATATAAACACTAAAGTAAACATGATTAGCAATGGTTGATTTTCATATTGAGACAATCCTTATCATAGTGCCATCTTGGACAATGGTTTACCATGGTTAATTTTCATATCGAGAAAATTTTTGTCATGATGTGATGTTGGACCATGGTTGATCATGGTTGATTTTCATGTCGAGACAATTTTTGTTATAACATGATGTTCACATGTTTGACGAAAATTGACAATGGTTGACCATGTTTGTTTCTATAAAACATGGTTGACCATCATCAACCATGGTTGACCATGGTTGACTATGATTGTCCATGATTTTAAATGTTTTTATATGGAGACAAATTTTTTCATAATGCGATATGAGACCATGATTGACTATAGTTGACCATGGTTGGTTATGGTTGACCATGATTGATATGATAAACCCAAGGGATTGATATTATAAACCCAAGGGATTAATACTAAAACCCCAAGGGATTATGAACCCAAGGTAATAATATTAAACTCAAGGGACTAATATTATAAACCCCATGTATAAAAACCCTAAGATAAATATTAAAAATACTAAAATAAACATGGTTGAGCACGATTGATTTTAATCCCTTGTCAAAATGCGACATTGGACCATGGTTGGCCATGGTTAACCATTGTTGAATAATATTAAACCCTAGGAATATGAACCATTAGATCAATAAACCCAAGGGATTTATATTATAAACCCAAGGGAATAATAAACCTAAGGGATACAAATTATAAACCCTAACATCAATATTATACCCTAAAATAAACATGGTTGACTATGGTTGATTTCCATATAGAGACAATACTTGTCACAATGCAACGTTGGAATATGGTCAACCATGGTTGACCATGATTGATTTTCATATTGAAACAATCTTTGTTGGACGCAATATTAGACCATCATTGACCATGCTTGATCTCAGTATCCAACCTTGTTTGACCATGGTTGAACATGGTTGGTTATGATTGACCATGGTTGAAAATGATTAATATTATAAGCCCAATGGCTTGATATTATAAACCCAAGGGATTAATACTAAAACCGCAAGGGATTATGAACGCAAAAGAATAATATTAAACCCATGGGACTAATATTATAAACCCAACGTATATAAACCCTAAGATAAATATTATAGACACTAAAATAAACATGATTGAGCATCGTTTATTTTCATATTGAGTCAATCCTTATCACAATTCCATGTTGGACCATGGTTGACATCATAATAAACCATGGTTGATCAAGGAATAATAAACCCAATTGATTGATATTATAAGCCCAAAGGAACAATAAACCTAAGGGATTAATACTAAAACCCCAAGGGATTATGAACCTAAGGGTATAATATTAAACCAAGGGACTAATATTAGAAACCCAAAGTATAAAACACTAAGATAAATATAAAAAATATTATAATAAACATGGTTGAGCATGATTTATTTTCCTATTGAGATAATCCTTGTGAGAATGTGACATTGGACCATGGTTGAACATGGTTTACCATTTTTAAACAATATTAAACCCTAGGAATATGAATGCATGCATCAATAAACCCAAGGGATTGATGTTATAAATCCAAGGGAATAGTAAACCGAAGGTACAAAAATTATAAACCCAATGTATATAAACCCTAACATGAATATTATAAACCCTAAAATAAACATGGTTGACCATTGTTGATTTCCGTATAGAGACAAGCGTTGTCACAATGCAACGTTGGACCATGGTTAACCATGGTTGAGCATGATTGATATTCATATCGAGACAATATTTGTCAGAACAAAACGTTGGAGCATGGTTAACCATGGTTGATTTCCATATCGATATGGTTTGAGCATGGTTGAACATGGTTGGCTATGATTGACCATGGTTTACCACAATTAATAGTATAAACCTAATGGATTGATATTATAAACCCAAGGGAATAAAAAAGTCAAGGGATTAATACTAAAACCCCAAGGGATTATGAACCCAAGGGAATAAGATTAAACTCAAGGGACTAATATTATAAACCCAACATATATAAACCCTAAGATAAATTTTATAAACATTAAAGTAAACATGATTGACCATGGTTGATTTTCATATTGAGACAATCCTTATTAGAATGCCATGTTGGACAATGGTTGACCATGGTTAATTTCCATATCGAGACAATTTTTACCACAATGCGACATTGGACCAAGGTTGATCATGGTTGATTTTCATATCGAGACAATTTTTGTCACAACGTGACATTCAAACATGTTTGACCATGATTAACAATGGTTGACCATTTTTGTTTCTATAAAACATGGTTGACCATCATCAACCATGGATGACCATGGTTGACCGTCATTGTCCATGGTTGTCAAAGATTTTTATATGGAGACAAATTTTGTCATAATGCGAGATCAAGCCATGATTGACTATAGTTGACCATGGTTGGTTATGGTTGACCATGGTTGACCATGATTGTTATTATAAACCTAAGGGAAATGTAAACCCAAGGGATTAATACTAAAACCCCAAGGGATTATGAACCCAAGGGAATAATAATAAACCCAATGGACTAATATTATAAACCCAACATTGGTAAACCCTAATATAAATATTATAAACACTAAAATAAACATTGTTTATTTTCATGGTGAGACAATCCTTGTCACAATGTGACATTCAACCATGGTTGACCATGATTGGCTATGATTGATAATGATTGACTATGATTGTTATTATAAACCTAAGGGAATAATAAACCCAAGGGATTGATATTATAAACCCAAAGGAGTAATAAACCCAAGGGATTAATACTAAAAGCCTAAGGGATTATGAACCCAAGGAAATAATATTCAACCCAAGGAACTAATATTATAAACCCAACGTATATAAATCCAAAGATAAATATTATAAACACTAAAATAAACATGATTGACCATCATTGATTGTCATATTGAGACAATCCTTATCACAATTCCATGTTGGACCATGGTTGACCATGGTTGACATCATAATAAACCATGGTTGACCGAGGAATAATAAACCCAAGCGATTGATATTATAAACCCAAAGGAACAATAAACCAAAGTGATTAATACTAAAAACCCAAGGGATTATGAACCTAAGGGAATAATACTAATCCCAAGGGACTAATATTATAAACCCAAGGTATATAAACCCTAAGTGGAGACAATTTTTATCATAATGCGAGATCGGACCATTATTGACCGCAGTTGACCATGGTTGCTTATGGTTGACCATAGTTGACCATGATTGATATTATAAACCCAAGCTAATAATAAACCCAATGGATTGATATTATGAACCCAAGGGAAACATAAACCCAAGGGATTAATACTAAAACCCCAAGGGACTATGAACCCGAGGGAATAATATTAAACCTAAGGGACTAAAATTATAAACCCAACATTGGTAAACCCAAATATAAATATTACAAACACTAAAATAAACATGGTTTATTTTCATGTTGAGACAATCCTTGTCACAATGCAACATTCAACCATGGTTGGATACGATTAACAATGGTTGACCGTGATTGATATTATAAACCCAAGTGAATGATATTATAAACCCAAAGGAATAATAAACCCAAGGGATTAATACTAAAACCCCAAGGGATTATGAACCCAGGGGATTAATATTATAAACCCAATATATATAAACCCCAAGATAAATATTATAAACACTAAAATGAACATGATTGAGCATAATTTATTTCATATTGAGACAATCCTTATGACAATTCCATGTTGGACGATGATTGACATCATAATAGACCATGGTTGACCAGGGAATAATAAGCCCAAACGATTGATATTATAAACCTAAAGGAACAATAAACCCAAGGGATTAATACCTAAACCCCAAGCGATTATGAACCTAGGGGAATAATATTAAAGCCAAGGGACTAATATTATAAGCCCAAGGTATATAAACCCCAAGTTCCTATGTTTCTTCTTATTCCATAAAATAAATATTAACATCACGTCATTATTATACATCCCTATTAAGCATATGATTTTGACTTTGATTGGGTATTAGTCTTTGACCCAACCAAACAATTTTTTTTTATAATTTTAAATAATATCATATTTAAAAGAACTTCTTGGATTGAATTTATTATTATTGAATAATATTTAAATTTATATTTCTGCTATATCATTGATTAAGTCTTATTGGGTAATGATGGAAAGAATTCCCTGTACATATTTATAACAACTTGACCCATAAAATCTAGCATAAACTCTGTAATATTCGTGCCCACCGTTGTCTACATTATCGAATCTTTTTTTTCATCCACACTTGCATTTATTCAATTTTATCTATGTTGTCATTTCCCACTCTCACCCACCTATAAACCTAGTTGCGAATGGAAGGTAGGAGATCTTGGTGATGTATGGTAGGAAGAGAGTGCAAGACAAAAGAGTTAGTGGGTTTGGAGATTTTCTAACAATAACTGTGAAGCTTCCAGTTAGTGAGTGACAATGGCATCAGTGCTTGTGAAGCTTATGGAAGTGAGTGACAATGGGTTCCTTGGATTCGATTTCATCGCTCATGTTTGCACTATATTGTTACATCCACTGCTACTGTTTCTACTCTTTTCTTCTTTCATGACACCTACTCGTTTGCATTTATATATCTCAGCGTTGGCAAAAGATAAATCGGTTGCATATTGGAGCACAAACTGTGATGAGAATACTCTTTTCTTCTTTCATGACTCCTACTTGTTCACATTTATACATCTCAGCTCTAGCAAAAGATAAATTGGTTGCATATTGGAGCACAAACTGTGATGAGAATTAAGGCGTTTAGGAAGTAGATCGAACTATGTGAAGAAAATGAAATTGAAATTCAGCTTTCTCGTTAAGTTTCAGAGATTTGTACTACAACTTGAAAGATGTTTTGGTTGTTCACCACTATGGCAATGTTGGAAATAAAAGAGAAGCATAAGTTCAAGTAAATGGTGTTATGTAAGCAGTTAGCCTTTATTTCCTCTCCATTCATTTCAGCTTATCTCGAAATAATTTTAGGTATATGGTGCAAACTTATGCACATGGATTTTATTTCCTCCCCATTCATTTGAGCTTAGGTCAATTACAAAGAAATTTAGCTCAATAGTGGGAACGTAAGCTCTTGGACTATGATTATGGATGGTATGTTTCTGAATATTCCTGAGGGTAATTTCATATCTCTTCGTATTTATTATAAAATTACATTTTATGGTGCTTCATTGATTGTGCACTTCGGCAACAGAAGTAGAGATGGAAGAACTATAAAACATTTTATTGCTTTCTCTTAATATTTAGTTTTAGTTTTGTTTGTAAGAATAGAGTCGGTAATATTATTAAAATAACATAATTGTTGGAAATATTAATCCCAACCACCATCTTAAATACACTGACAAACACCATGCTTGCCCAATCAACTACTACAAGGTTTCGGTTTTGTTTTAAGATCATCGTTGACCATTCTGCAACACATCAGAGAGTTAAAACACTTAATGAAGAATTGGTAAATATGTATGGGCAAGTAAATCACTAACCATTCCACAACACATCAGAGAGTTAAAGCACTTAATGAAGAGTTAATAAATATGTATGGGCTAAAATTTACTATGCAACTCTTACCTCTAGTACGCAATCTCTGCAAGTTCAGAAAATCCCTCATTTTGTATAATCGCCCATCCTGTGTCTTAAATATTAGCTCTGGCATAAATTAATGAGTCAAATTTGTATGTTTGGTTAAATATGGATGTAAAATTCATTTGTATTGTAGAGAAAGTAGAGAGGAGTCTAGTGTGTAAGTCTTAGAGGTATTGAGGAGAAAATCGTGGACGAAATATTGGTGGGTGAATGAAAACAAGTTTTATAGAGTTTTACAGAGAGTTACTCCACAACCCTAGTGAAGTATAAATCGCAGTAAGTTTTTTGTGCTTTACTTGGAGCAACAGCTTCCAAATTTGTCATGCGAATGTATTTGCATATGATTTATATTATAATCGAAAGTTTGGTTTGTTGTGATCTGGCCTTAAACCTTCATGAGTAGATTTACCGCAACCATTTGGTTTTTACTCTATTTTGTTGTGTGTTTAATTTATGTTTCAATTAAGCCTCTGAGTAGTATCGATGTGCTTGCCACAACTGTAGTTTTGACTTTCCGCAATCAATTTCTAAGCCAGACTCCTCTCCTTTGCCCTTGTGAAATTTTTCTAACATGGTATGAGAGCTAGGTCAAACTTTGTTAGTGTAAAAATAAGTAAAATTGTTTCGAGGGTAGATTTTTGAAGTGTATTTACAAGTAGGTGGAAAGATTATTTTTCACTCAGAAATGGAAACATCAAGCACAAGCTTGACTAATCCTCAAATACCTCAGTTTAATGGAAAAAATTATGATTATTGGGTTATTACAATGAAGACCCTGTTTTCTTCTCAAGACATTTGGGATTTAGTGGAGAATGGTTTTCAAGAACTAGCAAATGCAACAACATAGAATGCTTTGTCTCAAGCAGAAAGGGATTTGGTGAGGGACAAAAGGAAGAATGATGCAAAATCCCTCTTCTACATTTTTCAAGAATTTCATGAAAGTATTTTCCCAAGGATTGTAGCAACAATGAAGTCCAAATAAGCATGGGACACCCTCCAGACAACCTACCAAGGCATGGCAAAAGTCAAGACAACAGAACTGCAAATGTTGAGAAGAGATTTTGAGACACTTTGTATGAAAGAGTCTGATAATGTGGACTCATTTTTTACACATGTAATTGGACAGGTTACTCCAATCAAGTCTCATGGTGAGACACTTGAGGCAAGGAGAATAGTTGAGAAAATTTTGAGAAGTTTGCCAGTAAGTTTTGATGCCATAGAGGAGACAAAGGATCTCTCAAAGTTCTCAGTGGATAAGCTTCATGCATCATTGATTTCTCATGAACATAGAATAAATATAGCAACAAGTTCCTCATTGGAACATGCCTTCAAGACACAAGTTTCATTTGTTCAAGGGTAGAGGAAGAAGAATATCATATGCTAGAGGAAGGGGAAGAAGCCCACACAGAGGTGGGAGAAGAAACCCTTCAAGTTCAAGTGGAAGAGGTAGCAATCAAAATCCAAGTCAAGGCCCAAGCCAAAATTAAGCACAAGGTCAAAGGTATGATAAATGTCAAGTCCAATGTCATTAATGTAAGAAGTATGGTCATTATGAAAATGAATGTAGAAAGAAGCAATATGAAATTAGTAACAAACCAAGTATAAATTTCACAAAGGAAAATCAGAACCATGATAACATGTTTTTAGCTTGTAATGTAGCACAAGAAAAACAAAGTGATATATGGTATCTAGATTCAGGGTGTAGCAACCACATGTCAGGGAACATAAAAATGTTTTCTAATCTAGATGAAAGTGTGAAATCTGAAGTGACATTAGGGACTGATAGCAAAGTCACTGTCATGAGAAAAAGAAGAGTTAATATCCTAACAAATAAGGGGGAGAAGAAGTACATCTAATATGTTTACTTTGTCCCTGGTTTGAAGCATAATCTCATAAGTATTGGAAAACTCATGCAAAAGGGCTACAATATCTTTTTCAAGAATGACGAGTGCATAATTATGGATAAGCTTCCAAGCAGACAACTTATTGCAAAGGTTCAGATGACAAACAATAGAATGTTTACCTTAAAGATAAGATCAAATTTGAAGAAAGAAGGTGCACAAGCAGAGCTATTAATGAACTCACAAGAGGATAGAAGAAAAGATCTATCACACAAGTAAACCTTCAAGCAGAGGTCAAATATGAAAATTGGTTATGGAATTTGAGATTTGGTCATCTCAAATTTGGAGGTTTGAATTTGCTGCATAGGAAAGACATGGTGACGGGATTTCCACTCATAGAAAAATCAGACAGCCCATGTGAAGGATGTATCTTGTGCAAGCAACATAGAGAGACATTTCCAACAGGAAAGTCAGTAAGGGAAAAGGCACCTTTGAAGATTGTCCATTCAGATTTATGTGGACAAATGCAAACACCATCAATTGGTGGTAGTCATTATTTATTGACCTTCATAGATGACTACACAAGGAAGACATGGTTCTATCTCCTAAAAAATAAAAGTGAAGTGTTTTAGCGTGTTCACCAATACAAGGCTACTGTTGAGAAGCAAAGTGGACACTACATCAAAGTCCTTAGGACTGACAGAGGTGGCGAATACATCTCAAATCACTTCCTTTGATTTTACAGAGAGCATAGAATTCACAAGAAATTTACAACAAGGTATACACCTTAGCAAAATGGTGTCACAGAAAGGATGAATAGGACCATTATGGAAATGGCAAGGAGAATGTTGAAGGAAAAAAAAATTTCCAAATGATTATTGGGCTAAATTTGTCGCTTGTGTAACATATATCATGAATATATGTCCAACCAAAAGTGTCCAGAATTTGGTTTCTGAAGAGGCATGGAGTGGAAGAAATCATAGTCACTAACATGGGATTCTTTAGATGTGGGGCATATGCAGATATCTTGAATGCATTGAGGAATAATTTGGACAACAAGTGGGAGAAATATATATTTTTTGGATATAGTGATGAATCCAACGCTTACAAGCTCTACAATCCATCAACCAAGAAGTTCATAATCAGCAGAGATGTGCAGTTCATAGAAGAGGAAGCATGGGATGGAATTTTAGAGAAGACAATGAATGTGGAAGCAAGTATACTAGATGAGAATAAAGAGGAATTGGCAGCAACAAGGATTTCCTCAACAATGACTCCCTCTACTCCTATTCAATCACAACAAAGCGGGAAGAAAGTAACATCGTAAACAAATGATAGGACAATGTCACGCAGTCAAGAAAGTGCATCTCCAAGCACGCTGCAAAGCGTAACACCAAGGGACATGTGAAGCCCATCTTCAGCAAGCATAAGAAGACCAAAATTCAAAAATTTATATGAAATTTATGAGAAATGTGAAGTTGATAGTAGTCTTGGTTTGAATTTCTTATTTGCATTGTTTTGTTATGTAGATGACCCAATCCGTTTTGAGGATGTAGTCAAAGAAGAAAAATGGGTTGCATTAATGGAGGAAGAAATAGAAGCAATAGAAAAGAATGACACATGGGAGCTAGTGAAACTTCCGAAAAGAAAATATGTCATTGGAGTGAAATGGGTCTATAAGACCAAGAGCAACATGGAGGAAAAGATTAAAAGGAATAAAGGAAGCCTAGTTGTTAAAGGTTACAAGCAGCAACATGAAAGATATTATTGGAAAACGTTTACACTAGTTGTGAGGATGGAGACAATGCATACAGTTTTGGTGATTGATGTGTAACACAAATATCAAGTGTATAAAATGGATGTAAAATACATGTTCTTGAATGGAGTGTTAAAAGAGGAAGTTTATGTTACGCAACCACCTAGTTATGAGGCTGAAGGCAAAGAAGAAAAGGTGTATAGGTTTAGGAAATCTCTTTATGGGCTAAATCAAGCATCACGTGCATGGTATAGTAGGATATATGCTTATTTGTTGGACAATGGTTTTGACAAATGTGACGGTGATCCCACTCTCTACATCAAAGAGAGCGATGGTAAGATTCTTATTGTTGTCTTATATGTAGATGATTTAATTTTTACAAGCAGTGATGATTTCCTCATCACTGATTTCAAAGAAGTCATGAAGGGTGAATTTGAAATGACTGACTTGGGGTTGTTAAGATATTTGTTGGGCGTAGAAGTGAATCAAAAAAATATGGAATTTTTATTTCTCAAACAAAGTATGTAGCAAACATTTTAGAGAGGTTTAATATGAAGAACAATAAGCCCAGACCAACTCCAACTGTCATGGGGTTGAAGTTGAGCAAAGAAGATTGTGGCAACAATGTCAATCTGACATTATACAAAAGTATGATAGGTAGCTTGATGTATTTGACCGCCAATATGCTAGATATAATGTATGTAGTGAGTTTGGTGTTGATGTTCATGGAGACACCCAAGGAGACACATTGGCAAGCAACGAAAAGGATTCTAAGGTATGTCAATGGGACAAAGGAGTGTGGTATTCAGTATGGCGCAACAAATGATTTCAGGATGGTTGGTTACACTAACAGTGATTAGGCAAGAAGTGTCGATGACAGAAAGAGAATGACAGGATATGTTTTTCATTTGGGTTTTGGAGCCATTTCATGGGCCTACAAGAAGCAACCATCAGTGTCACTATCAATAGAAGAAGTTGAATATGTCACTGCAACAACAGTAGTGTGTCAGGAAGTTTGGATGAGAAGGATGTTGAGGGATCTTCACCACAACTAAGAGGGAACGACAACTATTTGCTGTGATAACACTTTCAAAATTTCATTTTCAAAGAATTGTCTTTCACAACAGGACCAAGCACATTGATACTAAATATCGTTTTATTAGAGAGTTTATTAACAATGTTGAAATTGTGTTGCAACACTGCAGATCACAAGAACAATTTATTGATATTTTCACAAAGCCATTGGCACGTGAAAGTTTTGTTTATCTCAGAGATTGTTTGGGAATCGTCAATGGTAGCAGTTGTGATTAAGGGGGGTGTTGGAAATATTAATCCCAATCACCACCTTAAACACATTGAAAAACACCATGCTTTCCCAGTCAACCACTGCAGGGTTATGATTTCGTTTGCAGGCAGAAGGACTAAAGTCTGAGCAGAAGTACATCACTGACTATTCCACAACACATCAGAGAGTTAAAGCACTTAACTAAGAGTTGGTAAATAAGTATGGGCTATAATTTACTGCACAAATCTTACCTTCAGTCTGCAACCTCTGCAAGTTCGGAAAATCCCTCATTTTGTATAATCGCCCATTGTGTGTCTTAAATATTTTCTCTAACATAAATTAATGAGTCAAAGTTGTATGTTTGGTTAAATATGAATGTAAAAGTCACTTGTACTGTAGACAAAGTAGAGAGGAGTCGAGTGTGTAAGTCTAAGAGGTAGTGAGGAGAAAATCATGGAGAAAATATTGGTGGGTGAGTGAAAACAAGTTTTACGGAGTTTTATAAACAGTTACTCTGCAACCCTAGTGAAGTGTAAATCACTATAATTTTTTTTTGTTTTACTTGGAGCAACGTCCAAATTTGTCAGGGAATGTATTTACATATGCTTTATATTATAATCCAAAGTTTGGTTTGTTGCGATGTGGCCTTAAACCTTCATGAGTAGATTTACCGCAACCATTTGGTTTTTACTCTGTTTTGTTGTGCGTTTAATTTTTGTTTCAATTAAGCCTCTGTGTAGTTGCGATGTGCTTGCCACAATTGCAGTTTTGAATTGATGCAATTGATTTCTAAGCCAGACTCCTCTCCTCTACCCTTGTAAAAAATTTCTAACAATAATTCAAAATAGCTCATTCTTGACCTATAATTATTTCTCGGAAAAATATAAATGTTTTTTTCCTTGTATATTGGTTTACTTTTATTAATGTTCTTTTATCCACATTATTGTCTTTCAAATTGATGCTTTTCCTACGTAATGAGTTTTGTTGGCAATATTGCTAAGAAATCACATGTTATTCTATGACATTCACATGTGAACGGAGCTGAGCTCTTGTTAGTTTACAAAAAGTTTTTGGCACTTTAACTATTGTCCCGGTAAAGAAATAAACTTAAATATATGTGAATAAAGCGTGAAACCTCCTCGATCGATTCTAGCAAAACTAATTTAATTCACATGTGAATAATTCAAAGACTTTAAAACAAAACAATTGGCCATAATTTGTGTAATTTCATATGGCTCATGTCATTTTGATATAGGATTATATCAACTTAGATTCATCTTAAATCTAGATTTATAAGTACCCATAGAGATTAAATCTCTCGAGGTGGGAACTTATTTTTTCAATGCAAAACATAAATGTTTGCACCTTGAGAGATTTTATCCCTCTTTGGGCTTGATAGATCTGGATTTAAGATGGATCTAGGCTGGTTTCAGTAGTGTGCGACCAAAGAAAATCTATCGAAGATGTGATTAATTTTATCCATAATATGTAAATACATCTAATATTAATATAATCATTTTAAATATGCTAAATATGTATGAGATTAATCTGGTCATTTTAATTTTAAATTTTCTTATTTTCCTCATTTTGTTGAGATGATAAACATTATTAATAACTTTAATGATGAAATAAAATTTCTGAATGGATCTAGGCTAGTTTCAGTAGTGTGCGGCCAAGGAAAATCTATCGAATACATGATTAATTTTATCAATAATATGTAAACACATCTAATATTAATAGAATCATTTTAAATATGCTAAATATGTCTAAGATTAATATGGTCATTTTAATATTAAATTTTCTTATTTACCTTAGTTTGTTGAGATGATAAATATTATTAATAACTTTAATGATGAAATAATTTTTTTGAATGCAAAGTGACAATGTAATAGTATCGAATGATAGAATAATAAAAATGTTGTCCCTCATCCTCTCCATCTCTCTCTCTCTCTCTTCCCCTTCTCTCCATCTTCCTTATCACTCCTCTCTCTCTCCACCTTTCTCTCTCTATGTCTCTCATCTTACCTCCCTCTCTCTCCCCCTCCAACCTCATTTCTCTTTCCCTCCCTCTCTCCACTCTCTCACATCCTCTCTCTTCATTCCTCTCTCTCCCTTTCCCTCCCACCTCTCTCTCTCTATTCACCCTCCAACTCCATTACTATATCCCTCCCTCTCTCCTTCTATCCATCTCTCCTTATTTTTCTGTTTATCTCACCCCCAAACATACACACTCTCTCTCCATCTCTCCCTTGTCACTCCCTTTCTCTCTCCGTTTCTCACTCTGTATGTCTTATTATTCCCTCCTTCTCTCCCCCTCCAACTCCATCTCTATATCGCTTCCTCTCTCCTCCTCTCTCTTCAATCCTCTCTCCCCCTTTCTCTCCTACCTCCCTCTCTCCTCGCCATCACTCTCTCTCTCTCCCTCCCTCCTCCATTCTACTCTCTCCCCCCCACCACTCTCCTCGTCTCTCTCATGCTTCTTCTCTCCCTTTCTCTCCTACCTCCCTCTCTCTTTCCGCGTCTCTCTCTCTCTCTCTCTCTCTCTCTCTCTCTCTCTATCTATCTCTCTTTCTTCCCTCCAATCATCTTTCTCTCTCTCTCTTCCCTCCAATCATCTTTCTCTCTCTCTCTTTTCCATCCAATCCTCTCTCTTCCCCCATCACTCTCTCTCTCTCTCTCTCTCTCTCTCTCTCTCTCTCTCTCTCCAAATATGTTACTATATCCCTCCCTCTCTCGTTATTTCCCTCCCCTCCATCTCTACTTCTTTGTCCCTTCATCTCATCCCTAAACATACACACTCTCCCTCCATATCTCCCTTGTTACTCACTATCTCTCTCAACTTATTACTCTATGTGTCCTTCTTCTTCTCTCCCTCTCTCCCCCTCCAAATCCATCTCTCCATCCCTCCTTCTTTCCTCCTCTCTCTCATCCTTCCTCTCTCTCCCTTTCTCTGCTACCTCCTACTTCCTCTCTCTTCCCCCATCTCTCTCTCTCTCTCTCTCTGCCCTCCAATCCTCTCACTATCTCACTCCCTCTCTCCTCTCTCTCCCCCCTCCATCTTTGTGACTCCCTCTCTTACCCTTCTCTACCTCTCTCACTCCAATCCCTCTCTCTCACGTCATTCCTCCTCTCCCCTCCCCTTTAGTTTATCTCCATCTATCTATCACTCCCCCTATCTCTCCACCTCTATCACTCTATGTCTTTGTTCTTCCCTCCCATATATATCTAGAGTTAATTTATATCATGATATGTTAATATATATTATAATATAAAAAAATTAGTATTGTATTAATAAAAAGTTATTAAAATTAATAATATTAATACTATAATATATTAATATGAATATTAAATTTAATAATAATAAAAATATGGATCTTTTAATATTAATATTAGGGTTAATAATGCTTTTTTTTGTATGGTATGAATAATAATTTGGCCCATGGTAAAACGTATTATGGAGTAAAAAAATAAAAATAAAAATAAAAAAATTATTCACCATACTTTGTTTATTTATTTACCATGGTATTGGCCCCATGGTATTTTTGATCTAGGCTGGATCTAGGAGTTTAGATGTTGATTTCCAATCCTATTTGATATATTTTTATTTATTTACCATATCTCTTTATACCTCTTTTATAAATATGGTATTTGGCCCATGGTATTAAAATGGTATTTGACACATACGCTTCACCTAAACCTCTTTATATTTTAAATTTATATTGTATTTATATAATAATAATTAAATTGTTTTTTAAATATGATAGACATTAAATTAAAAATGTTAAATGTTAAATATTACATGTTAAATGTTTACCTAAGATCTATCCCATACTGAATTGTAGAACATTTTTACTTAAGATCTACTCCATACTGAATTATAGAATGTCACTGGATGCAATTATAAGATTTTTGTAATTTTAGCTAAAAAAAATTTAATACTAAAATTAAAAAAAAAAAAAAAATACTTTTATTTTATTTTTTATTATATGTTAACTCTAAAACTATATTAATCAAAATTTGTGATGTAATCATAATTTATATATTAAAATTAGACTCTCTCAAATGACTTACTTTCCTACATGTTTGTTCTAGAAATTACTTATTCATCCCAAAAAAATTAATTTATGATATCTAATCTTCTAAATCTATAGTTTTAGATATATCACAATGCAAGTAGAATACCATAATATTTATAGTACGTAATGACACATATATGATATGTAAGCTTCTAAATCTATAGTTTTAAATATATCAAAATACAAGTAGAATAACCTAATACTTATAGTACGTAATGACAACCTTAGCGATTCGACCCAACTTCCCGTGAGTATGGGGAGAATGGAAGATTCAAATTAGACAAAACTTGATCGACTTTGTTGTTAGAGTTGCTGGATGAAGAGGCGTTTGAAAGATTCTTATTTAGTGAATTCTACAAGTCTTTAGTTTTCTATCGCAATTTTGAGATCTCATGCTTTGTCCTCTATATAGAATTTCATCTTACATTTCGTTAATCCTTTCAAAAATCTTATTATTCTCATTATAGTCACGTTACGACATGTCAAAATTTTTCCAAGTGCGCTTATTATCAAGGGTGTGAAGGCGATTCGAGTTAATCTTGGCCTAAAAAATGTTGGAGGATCTAGGGCTCGATGTACTTAATTGGATTGAAAGAAATTGAACCCCCACCAACTTTTTGGTGTGGCATAAAAAAAGCCCAAACCAAAATAAATCAAATTGTAAACTCCAATTAAGATTAAAATTAAACAAAACATTAAAGTGAAGCTCAATTTTTGTTAATTTACAAAAAAAAAATATTTCACACTTTAACAATTGTCTTAGTAAAGATATAAAATTAAATATATGTGGTGAATAATTTGACAACAGGTAGAGATCGTTTGACATTTTAAGAGTATAGACATGTGTAATTGAGGACCATTCTAGAGGCCTGTCATTGTATTATTCTGAGATTTACCACAACGCACATTTGTGTCTCTAATGTAGTGACAACAATGCAAAATTTGAACTAACATCTAAATCATCATAAATATCTTTCAAACTTCTCATTCTTCTCTTACCATTGCTTGATTCATCACTTGATTGATTGTTGGGAGAATCTTGATCTGCTCTGAAAATATTGGAGTCCTTGTTGGTGTGTCTATATTTGTTTGGTGTCTTCACCTGTGATTCTCGCTTCTCCATTTTTGCTACATCATCTTCTTCCATCAGTGGCACCTGTGCATCAACTATTTTGTCTACAGTTCCATTCTATTACTCTTTTTCTTTGAACACAACATCACTGCTAATTATGGTCTTCTTTGTGACAGGGTTATACAATTTGTAAGCATTTTATTGTTCACTATAACTAGTAAATATGCATTTTTCACTTTTATCATCCAATTTTCCTCTTCGCTCCTTAGGCACATGTGCATAAGCTACACATCCAAACACTCTGAGATGAGATACACTACAATACATACCCAACCATGCTTGTTCTAGTATTGTGTTCATCACACTCTTTGTAGGAGATCTATTGATCACATAAATAGAACATGCAACTGCTTTTGCCCAATATTCATTAGACAAGTTTCTTCTTTTCAACAGGCTTCTTGCCATATTCATAATGGTTATGTTATTTCTCTCCGCTACATCATTTTTCTATGGTGTGTATCTCGTTGTAAACTATCTTCTAATTCCAAGTTATTTGCAATAATCATGGAATGCCTTTGAATCATATTCTCCACCATGATCTGACCTCAATGCCTTGATCTGTCGATCACTTTGGTTCTCTGCTAAGGCTTTGAATTCTTTAAACCTTGCAAAAGTTTCAGTTTTCTTCTTCAAGAAGTAAACCCAAGTCCTTCTATTATAGTCATCAATGAAAGTGAGGAAGTAACTACTTCCACCAATCGACTATGTCGTTATAGGTCCACACAAGTCTATATGCACTAGCTCAAGAGGTTACTTTGCTCAGTATGCAACTCCCTTTGGAAAAATTTCATGGTGTCGCTTTCCCAAAATGAAACACTCACAAGTACTAGCAGGTTCTTTAATGGGAGGTAATACTCTGACCATGTGTTTCTGTTGCAACAATCTTAAACTAGAAAACTACAAGTGTCCAAATCGAAAATTCCGTAACCAATATTCATTAGAACATGCAACTGTAAAAGAAATTACCTGATCATTGTAATTCATAATTAGAGGAAAGAGTCTATTCCTCGTCATTTGCACCTTTGCTATCAGTTGTTTTCTTGGGGGCTTGTCATATATAACACATTATTGACCTTCAAATATAACATTGTATCCTTTCTGTGTCAATTGACCAACACTTATCAAATTCTGTTTGAGACTATGAACATAATATACCTATGAGATTGTCTTTGTCTCCCCCTGCTTGGCCAGAATGTTGACCACTCCTTTGCCATCTACATCCATAGTCTTGTCAATCCCCAACCTTACCTCTGTTTTCATAGATTGATCCAAATTTGCAACCAAATTCTTGGTTCCTGTCATGTGGTTGCTGCAACCACTGTCCAATAGCCACACATTATCAGAAGGTTCATGCATGGTATGACAATCTAGGAACATGGAGTTAATACTCTCTGTAGTGACATTAGCTCTCTGGTTCCCTTGATCAACGATTTTCTTCTTGCAATCATGGGCACCGTGACCAAATTTATTGTAATAATAACATCTCACCTTTGATTTGTCAACTTTTTTATTATTATTGAAGCTTCTGTAATTGCTTCCACTTTCATGTTCATGCTCTTCTCGACCATCTCTCTAACCACCATATCTTTCGCTTTGTCCTCTGCCTCTTGATCTACTTCTACCTCGACCTCTGTCTCTTGCAATAGAAACGTGACTTTTGAAAGTGGTTTCTAAAGTGGAATCCTTATTTATGTCTATCCTTGTCTCATGTGATAGAAGTGATCCCATCAAATCATCAATTTTTAATGATGCCCGATCTTTGGCTTCTTCTATGGCTGCTACCACAACATCAAATTTGGTAGACAAAGATCTGAAAACCTTCTCAACCACTGTTTGATCTTTAATTTCTTCACCATAGATTTTTAATTGATTTACGACAGTTATGACCCAATTCATGAAAGAATCAATGTCCTCTGTCTCCTTCCTCTGCAGACTTTCAAAATCTCTCCTAGTATTCTACAACTTAATAATATTGACTTTAGCCATACCTTTATAGTTTTTCGCCAACGTATATCATGGTTCCTTTGCTGAAGATGTGATTATAATCTTCCGGAACACTATTCGGTCCACTCCCTGCTGGATGAGCTGCAATGCTTGTGCATTCTTCTTTTTGCCTTTCTTCCAAAGTTCCCTCTCTCCATTAGTGAGAGCTCATTCTTCTGCTTCATTTTTAGGTTCTGAAAACCCAAACTAGACATAATCTCAAACGTCATGTGTCTTCAATGTGGTCGCCATCTTAATGGCCCAAACATCCATCTTAATGGCCCAAACATCATAACTCTTCCCTCTAAACCGTGAGAAATGAGATTGAAAATTTGAGAAAACCACTTTTCTTCAAAAATTTCTCTTCAAAACACCTTAAAATTTCTCTTTTAAAAATATCCTTTTTACCAAAAATATTTACAAACCCCTTTCCAATAAAACCTTTATTTATTTATTTTTATATAAAAAAATCTTTTAATAAAAAATCAAATTTACAAACCCCTTTTCCATTAAACCCTTATTTATTTATTTTTATATAATTTTCTTTTAATAAAAGATCTTTATATATAAAAACAAAAAAGCCACAAAAAAAAAACAAAAATACTTTTATGAAATTTTAGTAATGAAACCTTACCAAAAGAAAAAGTTTAATAATAAAGCTTTTAAAAAAGCACTCTCATAAACAAGCTAAATCAACGTGAATAGCACCACCCGAATTTTCACTTCGTAGTTTTTAAGTTTGTTGACCTTTTCTAACGCGATGTATCAGAGAATTTTTTTTAACGCGTTGTATCGTTGAAACCGGTTGCCTGTTAACGCTTTTCACGTTAATGAATTTCAGCGTAGACTTCTTATAACGCGTTGTATGGTTGAAACCGGTTTCGTGTTAACGCCTTTCACGTTAATAAACTTCCGTGTCAGTCCTCTAACGCCACGAAATCCAAACTCAATTTGCTTGACTTGAAAAAATACATGAAGTATGCCACCTTTAACGTGGTTCTATGCTAAGCCAATTCCTTAACAAACCGCACGAAATGTTATCATAAATTTGTGGACGAGTGATAAGTCCCATACAGTGTTAGATCTCCCTCGGGTCTCTGCCTCTTCACTACTATACATATTTGTTTACGGCCCAACAACGCTCTTGTGCAACAATTTCTTCAAACAACAACGCTCCTGTGCAACAACTCCAAACGACAATCAAAGCCACAGTTCGCCATCAACCAAACTCGTGCACCTCTCCCTACATCAATTAAACACACAACTAATTCAACCACTGCACAAACTCACTCATCTTTCACGCTCTGATACCAACTAAAAATTAAGGAGACAGAAAATGGAGGAAATGAGCATCTCTAAGAGAAACCAAGCTCAATCTGAAAAGTGGCAGAATTCATTCACCAAATCATTGAGAAATAAATAAATGAGCATCTCTAAGAGAAACCAAGCTCAATCTGAAAAGTGGCAGAATTCATTCACCAAATCATTGAGAAATAAATAAGATTAAAAATGTGTTGAAACAAATTCCTAAAAATGAAATATATTCTAACTAATCATAACTAATAACTATTAATAAAATAATCACAACCAATAACTTTTACGTTTTATTCTTACGAGTGTTTAGGTAATGTTTCTTTCTAACCCATAAGTTGAACTACTCCTCTCTCCTTTGGAACAACCTATCAACTCCTCTCTCCTTTGGAACAACCTATAAACCCGTATGAAAGCCATTTGTCTAGAATTAAACTCGACTAGGCAACCACGTACACTAATATTTTCATGATAGTTTAAAACTATATGGTTCCAGTTCCTTCTCCAAATAGATGGATTTCTTAAGCTCCTATAAATATTCAACCTCCCACTTTCATGATAGTTTAAAACTATATGTCTCCGACTTCATTCTCCAAATAGATGGATTTCTTAAGCTCTTATAAATATTCAACCTCCCATAACGAGATCTACAAGTAATGGGACACCAAAATTGAGAGCAAAAAATAGGGTTCTTATGGTTCTTATGTGGGAGTTATTTATTTTTATTTTTTTGGGTCAAACTTCTCCCTTCTCCTCAGCTTCACAATATATAACTAGAGTCCAATTGGATGCGATGCGATGACGATGACCATGGATTTTTGGTGCGGATTCCTAATAGATATTAATATTACGAATGGTCCATTAAGAGGAAGAAGGAGAAATCCTTTAAGGACCAATTGGAGGTTGAGTTCAAATATTTGGGCAACTCAAGAACATAAGAAACTAAAATACATATAGTAATTGAGCTATATTGAAAGAATAAGGTTTTCATAGATTAAGTAGAGGAAGAAAAGGGTAATCAATAACACTTAATCTTCTAGAGACCAAACATAATGGAACACAAATTTGATGTGCTATGTAGGGAGGTTTTAAACATTGAGATTACTATCAATAACGTTGCTAGTTCAACCAAAATATCCAAAGATAGGATACAGAGTAGGTACATAATGGAACACAAATTTGATGTGTTATGTAGGGAGGTTTTAAACATTGAGATTACTATCAATAACGTTGCTATTTCAACCAAAATATCCAAAGATAGGATACAGAGTAAGTTTTTGTTTCTACTGGCACTTCTTCAAACCCAATCAAAATATTATTTTAGACCACTTAAAATATTATTTTTTAGACAAATTTGAATGTCTGAACTATGACCTCTCCATAATAACATAATTTGCATGCTTAGTTCAATTGTTTGAGCTAATCCCCAAGACACACTCTCTCTATAGAGAGGGTGGGGAAAAGTCTTGGGGATTAGCTTTAAAAAATGAACTAAATATGAAAATTATGTTAGAGAGAATACACATAAACCACTTGAGTTTACTTTGTAGCTAACACTTTGAATTATATCTATATAAACTTATTCCAATGAAAAATATATATTTATCCTAATAAAACCTTCGAAAATCTCTTTCTTTCTCATGATATATGAATAAAAAAAAGCTTGGAAATTAATTACTAATTACAATAACAATTCATGATCTTGAAAGAATTAACGAGTTCAATCTTTTTCACATATAAATTCCCATTAATAATATATCATGAGCAAATACTTTAATTATCTAAAATAACCAATCAAATTATATAGGTGAAAAGGTCATTGCGTCTATACTCCCACTGAGAGTCCTAGGGGCTGTTGAAGATAATGGAGAATATCCTAGAATAGGTAGAGTTGGTTCACGTAACCTCGGGATAGGAATTAGTTTCTATTTCTTAGGATGTTGTTCTAACTTCCCTAAAACCATGTTTTCTATTTAATGTGTAATGTGCATGAACAATGTAGAGCGTCTGCAGAGCCAGACTCTCCTAGTTCAGACTCTCTTACGTAGAGCTGACCAGTGGGTTTTATTTTATTAATACAAATATTGCTATTTTTATCATGGTATCAGAGCGTCAGGGTTGAGGAACCTATACGCTAGCTAGTGTGTGGTTCTTTGAACCGGGATCATCGCAGTTGTGAGGAGGATAACTGCGACGAATCCAAAATCGTCATTGATTGTGAGTGTACCTCTGCGACAAGTGCACTGTAGCTCCTTCACGCATATTTTACCCTTTTTTCATTGCAGGTATTTGATGTACAGCTGCGATGACGTCATAGAAAGGACAGGCATATCTGCAACGATCGTGTAAATCAGAGAAGTTGCGTGGGGAAGCCAAGAATAAGGCTGTAGATGTTAGAGAAGCTACATGGGGAAGCCAAGAACAAGGCTATAGCTAACAACGGAAGGTGTTCTAGAGGCTGTGAAGAAATCCACGGTGATTTGTGGGTGTGCTGTGAGATCAAACAACATTGAAGAACAATGATCTGTCTCTATCACAGATCTGGGGTAAATTTAACATCTTTTACCTGTTGATTTTTTTTTTAATCGCCAAGATGAATAACAATATGTTTGAAGCATGCTTGAATGAGCATAACAAGCTTGATTGTTCCAATTATGAAAATTGGAAATTCAAGATGCAAACTGTGCTAGAAGTGCAGAGTGCTTGGATGATTACGAATGGGGATGTGCTGAGGCCCACTGCTGGATCAACATCGATTGCAGATTGGGAGAAGTGAGAAGGAAGAGCAAGGACAATGTTGAAGATTTCAGTGAAAGACTGCATCATACCTCACATTAGAGAATGTAAGTCAGCTAACGAGATCTGGGGAATTTTGAAGGATTTGTATGAGATCAAGAATTCAAATCGTCTTTTGTTCTTCAAGAGTAAGATCCTATCCTTGAAGATGGAGGAGAATGAAACAATTTCTTCATTCGTAGCAAGGATCAAGTATCTGAAGAACAAATTAGCAGACATTGGTCATACAGTTGATGATACAAATCTTGTAACCATTACAATGAATGGTGTCACTGATGATTACCAAATGTTCATCACTGGGATAAATGTCAGAGAGAAGATCCCAAAATTTAAAGAGCTAACATGAATACTCATGCAGGAAGAAGAAAGAAGATTGACTCTCAAGCCCCAGAGTGTCGATCTTGCATTGATGGTGAAGAAAAACTTCTTGAAAGGGAAAGGAAGTCCACAATAGCAAAACAGAGCAAGTTCATAGAAACAGCCAAATCAGACCCAAGGTATGCATCCCAATAAAAAATACTCTGAAACTAAATGTTTTATTGCAGAAAATTGGGTCATATTGCCAGGGAGTGTAGGAAAAAGAAATATAATGAAGAATAGCAAAAGCAGAAAAGACATGCAGGTCATCTCGTGAATGGTGATCAGGTGAAAAATTTCAGATTGTTCATGGCAGATCATGATCAAAATGTTGTTGCAAACATCAGGTATGTAGATTCAGGAGCGTCAACACACATGACAGGAATAAGCATTGGCTTGAAGATTTTAAAGAAATCAAAAATGGCACACAATTTACCTAGGTGATGACAGAAGTCATCAAATCAAAGGGTGTGGGAAAGTTTTTGTCATTCTACCCAATGGTAATGTAAAACAAATCTATAATGTTATGTATCTGCCTGGTATAACAAAGAACTTGACCTATATATCTATGATTATAGATCAAGATTTGAAAGTTGAATTTTAAAATATAATTGTTACATTAAAGATCTGCCAGATGGCATGAAGACAATTGCTACAGGAATCCGAATAGGAGGACTATACAAGTTGGATGTAAGACCTGCACCAGTTTGAGCATTGACAGTAGCGAGCTTGACTACAGAAGAGCTTTGGCATCAGATATTTGGCCACATCAACTACAATGACTTGTTGTTATTACAAAGGAAGGAAATGGTAAGAGACCTTCCTATGCTAAAGCAAGTACATAATGATTGTGATGCCTGTTCATTAGGAAAAATCCATAGAGAATAATTCCCTATTCGAGTAGAAAATAAATAGAGGGATATACTTGAATTAGTGCACACAGACCTTTGTGGACCCATGCAGACAAAATCGTTAGGAGGTGCACTATATTTCCTACTATTTGTTGATGACTGTACGAAGTTTTCTTGGGTGTATTTCCTAAGTAAGAAGAGTCATACATTCGAATACTTTAAACAGTTTAAAAATATTATTAAAGACAAACAGGGAAACAGATAAAAATTCTCCGTTCTGATCAAGGGGGAAAATACATGAAGGATAAGCTTATCAGATATTGTAAAGATCATGGAATTTTGCAGCAGTTCCCAATACCCCATACTCCATAGTAAAATGGAGTAACAGAAAGAAAGAACAGAACACTGGTGGAATGTGCTAGAAGTATGCTGAAAGGTAAGAATCTTTCGAATGGTTTTTGGGCTGAAGCAGTGAATACTGCAATTTATTTGAAAAATAGGAGTCCTACAAAAAGTATTGAGTCTAAAACTCCTTATGAAGCATTATATGGATTTAAGCCTATAGTAAAACACTTAAGAATATTTGGATCTAAAGCATTTGTCGACATTCCAAAGGAAGATACAAGGAAATTAGATTCAAAAGCCATCAGATGTACTTTTATAGGGTATTGTTCGTCATATAAAGCATACAGATTATTTAATCTCTCTACTCACAAGATCTTTGTTAGTAGAGATGTTAAATTCCATGACCAGGATCATGAAGAAACTGATGAGCATTATGTGGAATGGGACATTCTGTACTTTGTGGAAGAAGAAGCAGAGAACAATCAGGGTCAGCAACAGACAAAAGCGAAGGATGAGCAGTAACAACAACAATAACAACAGCAATGACAGCAGGAACAAATAAATGATGATCAAATAAGGCTTGAAACCACCACCCAACCGCTCAGGAGATCAGGTAGAAAAGCTCAAATGCATACAAGATATAGGGAAAATGCTTTATAACTAGTATGATGAATGTGGTTGAACCGTCTAGTTATAAAGAAGCAAATGAATGTTGTGAATGGAAAATAGCCATGGAACAGGAATATGATTCAATAATCAGAAATAACACTTGGGAATTGGTTGAACTTCCTAGAGGAAAATAGACCATAGGTTGTAAATGGTTATATAAACTGAAGATTAATGCAGATGGAACCATAGAAAAACTAAAAGCTAGGTTGGTAGCAAAGGGGTACTCACAAAAAGAAAGGATAGACTATGAAGAAACCTTTGCCTCTATAGCTAAATTGAACACTATCAGAATGTTAATCACTTTATCTACTAAGAAACATTGGATGATGCACCAACTAGATGTAAAGTTTGCATTTTTTAATGGAGAACTAAAAGAAGAGGTTTATCTAGAGCAACTGGAAGGGTTTGTCCAGAAAGGAAAAGAACATTTAGTCTGTAGATTGAAGAAAGCACTTTATGGACTAAAACAATCTCCCAAGTCTTGGTATGAGAAGATTGATTCATTTTTCTGCAAGATGGCTATAATAGAAGTAAGAATGACCCTAATCTTTACACCATGAACGATGAACAAGGGTGCGTAGTGTTGATTTCATTATATGTAGATGATTTGATAATTATAGGTGATATTACATATCTAATCGATGAAATCAAGCAACAGATGTCACAAGTGTTTGAAATGAAGCACCTCGTGAACTCAGATACTTTTTAGGTCTTGAGATCTGGAGATATTTAGGTCAAACATTTCTGTTCCAAACAAAGTATGTTAAAGGCTAGTTAGAAAAGTTTAGGATGGATCAGTGTAAGCCTACAACGGTACCATTGCATCAAAACATCAATTTCAGTGTGAGGATGGCTCAAAAGCGACCGATGCAACACTGTACAGACAGCTGGTTGGGAGTCTAATCTACCTAACCACCACTAGACCTGATTTGGCTTATGCAGTCAGTGTGCTAAGTCAATTTATGTCTAAGCCACTTGAAAGCCATTGGAATGCAGCAAAAAGTGTTTTGAGGTATCTATAAGGTACTGTAGATTACGGTATTATTTACACTGACTCCTCTGATGTTAGATTGGCAGGATATGAAGATTCAGATTGGGCTAGAAATGTAGATGATCGCAGATATATAACAGGTTATGCATTCATCCTTGGATCCAAGGTGATCACATGGAGCAGCAAGAAGTAGAACACAGTTTCCTTGTCCTCAGCAGAAGCAGAGTATCAAGCCATACGTGCAGCAACATGTGAGGCAGTTTGGTTGTGGAGACTTCTCCAGGATGTTAGGGAAGAACAAATAGACGGTACAACAATCAGATGCGACAATCATAGTTCAATAAAATTGGCAAATAATCCGATGTTTCACAAAAACACTAAACATATTGATACACAATTCCACTTTGTCAAGGAGAAAGTGCAATCCAAATAAATCCATTTGGAATATTGTAATACATGTGATAATGTTGCAGACATTTTCACTAAGCCTTTTGGAAAAGTTAAGTTTCAAATGTTTAGGGAGATGTTAGGCATATTTGTGAACCAATTCTCCATTAAACGAGAGTGTTGAAGATAATGGGGAATACCCTAGAATAGGTAGAGTTGCTTCACGTAACCTCAGGATAGGAATTAGTTTCTATTTCTTAGGATGTTGTTCTAACTTCCCTAAAACCATGTTTTCTATTTAATATGTAATGTGCATGAACAATGTAGAGCGTTCTACAGAGCCAGATTCTCCTGGTTCAGACTCTCTTTCGTAGATCTAACCAGTGGGTTTTATTTTATTAATACAAACATTACTATTTTTATCAGGGGTTACCCATCACTATTAGGTATATATACAAAGTATGCCATGATTCTCATGAGAAATATTTATAAAGTAATGTTTTTATGAAATTAAGTATTTAAAAGAGTATTTTTCTTAATTTGGTTATTAATATTAATTTATAATTTCCTTTAATATGTAAAATGATATGTTTTTTAAATTATTTTCTAAAAAAATTGTGTAATTTTTAAAATTAAAATTAATTAAAAAATTATATTTAGCTTTATTATGGTGGAAATTTATCACATTATCTTTTTGGGAATATTATTTTAAATTTTAAGGTTCAAGCATTTAACCCCGCTTGATTCCAAAAAGAATATATGTGATTATAATTCGTAATATTATTTTAAATTTTAAGATTCAACCATATATCCCCACTTGATTCCAATAAGAATATATGTGATTATAATAATGATTTTCATAGTCACTGTATCAGGTATAAGATCTACCGATGTAAGGATCTGTGGTTCTTAGCACGACCACCATGAAGTGCGATGGCTTGCTTGGTGAACGTACAAGTTGGAAACATGAAGTGCGAGCATCCATGACCAAAATGTGCGAAGTGACAAGTTAAAAATGTGCATTAGAGGATGGAGCGATGATGTTTATAGCGTGGGGAGCATTTGACATAGCCCATGGGCCGACCCAACATGCTATGGTGACTTGGGCAAAGATTGCTGGCCGACCAGCAATAAACAAAGGCGATTGAGCATATGTAGGGGCATTTGACATATGGTGGACGAGTCAGCTTGGGTAGCGCGACTCGCCCTACCATCCATATAAATACAAGTGAAGGTTGGAGCATTTGGCATCGAACAATTCGAGAAAGTCTTCGGTGAACAAGTAGAGGTGCGAAGGAGAAGGTAGAGCCGCAGCAAGGAGGTGCAGTTCTAATGCACCCACCCTTGGGCAGCTCCACATGAAGATTAACATGCGGACTTGGGAAGAAGGCGAGGGCGTGGGTGAAGGCGCTCGCCGTTCGGTGGAAGAGCGCAGGTGGTGACTCGGGTAGGTCGCCCGCCCGCCGTGCAGGAAGAAACGCGGAGGTGTCTCAGGTGACTTGGGTAGGTTGCCTGCCCTCCGTGTGAGGGTGACTTAGGTAGGTCTTCCACCCATCGTGCAGGAGGAAACGCGGGGTGACTCGAGTGAGGTCGCACTCCCGTCATGCAGCGTAAATGAGGTTCAGTTGAGGAGTGCGGTTGGAAGCTCGTGTGAGGGCGCGCGCGCCCAACTCGAGCAATGAACTTGGTTGACACATGAAGGTGTGCATGTTGTAAAATTGGCTAAGTATGAAACTTGGTGTTTCCCAAGTATACTTGTAAAGCTTTGTAAATATTGTAAAGTTGGATAATATATTGAATTCGGGCAGACTCATTGTTCAGGGAGTTGGCCCTCCCTTTATACTTTGTAATTGTGTTGTTCATGTATAATTGTTGGTGATAATGAATGTGTATGGGTGTTCATTGGTATAAAGGAAACATAATAATACTTGGTTGCGAAAAACAAACTAAGTAGACTAATGGTTAGGCGTAGTCCATGAACATAAGTATTGGTGAAAAGAAAGTGTTCGGTGGTGCTGCACCTCGCCAAGTATGGTTGAAAGACTACTATAGGCTTGGGGGTGTGACATGTGGTATCAGAGCAGATTCAGGGTTGAAGAGGCTTGACGAAAAGCTGATACACACCTTGACAAGTGGTATCAGAGCTCGTGAACAGGTTCAGGTGTTGAAGCATTGAAGCTGATACACATCTTGACAAGTGATTGGAGCTGGTTGGTGACAGTGGAAGCAGGTACTTGCAGGTGAAGGAAACTAGTTTCACATACAAGTGGAACAAGGGTTGGTTCAGGTTGCAGGCAACTTGGTGAAGCTGGTGGATGGTCTATACTAGATCACAAAGGAGGAAGCTGTTAGAAATGGCAGGTGAATCTCAAGTTGGAGAATCTAGCCATGTTGCGAAGGATGCTTCGCTGGCTTTCATCGAGAATGTGTTGGAAAGAATGGAGGACTTAGAGTCTTACTGGACTAAGAAGATGGACTTGGTTATGAAAGATCAAGAGAATACTTCGAAGATGAGGGAAGAAGTCAATGAACTCTGAGCTCAGCACAAGTACACTGATCTTATGTGTACACAACTTGAAAATGCAGTCAAGGAGATTGGAGAAGCAAGGGATTGAGGTCTGGCAGAGATCTTGAACTTGCAGAAATCTCTTGATGAAGCTAGAGATGAGATTGCAGTGTTGAAGAAGGTCGTGAGGCATAACTCAAGTGGAGGAGTGCCTCATGTGAAAGTCAAGGAACTGGAGTCTTATGATGGTACAAGAAGTGCGAAGACTCTTGGCAACTTTCTCTGAGATATGGAGCAATACTTGGAACACTTGGGTCTATCTGATGATGAGACGAAGGTGAAAGTGGCTGCTCAAGTCTTGACGAAGGATGCTAAGGTGTGGTGGCAAAGGAGGATGGATCAGATTGCCAATGGCAGTGTTGATGACATAACTTCGTGGGATGACATGAAGAAGGCTTTGCAGACCCACTTCAATCCTCAGGATGAAACATGGGAATAAAGGATGAAGATTAAGTTCATAAAGAAGATAAGGAACCTATAGGCATATCAGTGGGAGTTTGCAAGTGCAGTTCTAGAACTTCCTGACATGGCGGAGAGGGACAAGGTGTTCAACTTCATTATTGAATTGAAACCTTGGGCTCGTAATGAAGTGAAGAGGCAGAAGATAAAGACACTTGAGGAAGCTTTTGCTGTTGTGGATCGATTGGTGGAGCATTATGATGAGACTTCTTATGAGAGGAAGAAGAAGTACGATAAGCTGAAAGAGAAGAAGAAGGATGATGCTTCGAAATCAGATGATAAGATGAAGATGAAGAAAGCCTTGAAGTGTTGGATATGTGCTGAACCACATACGGTGAAGAATTAACCTTCAAGACCGAAAGTGGCCACTATTGCACACTCTAATACGAAGAATGAAGAAGCTTATGTGGGGATGATGCAGATTCTTGGAGCTGCTACTGCTACAGAGGTGGTCCCTTGGAGAGATCTTGAGAGGAACAATTTGGAGTATGTTCCGATGAAGATTGGGAGTGTTGATATACTCACTATGGTGGATAGTGGGGCTACTCACAACTTCATGAGTGAAGATACTTCCAGAAGGATTGGGCTGAAATTTGTACCGGTGAAGGCACAAATGAGGACAGTGAATTCTCCTCTTGATTGTGTTCTTGGTGTCGCTGAAAGAGTGGACACAACCCTAGGTGAGTCGACCGGGAAAATCGACTTCACTATAGTGCAGATTGATGACTATGAAGCTGTGCTAGGGATGGAATTCTTAAAACAATTTTATGCTATGATTGTTCCACATTTGAAGAAGCTGTACATTTACGATGGAAGGGAAGATGTACCCATTGGTGTCCCAACCATTGGTGTGACAAGACCAGATTGTAAACTAGCAGTGATGTAGATGGAGGATGAAAAGCGCATGGATGACATGAATAAGCGGTTGTCTACTGTTGAGGCAAAGCTTATCGAGTAGTCATTGGTTATCAGGACACTATCCGATAATATATTGGATTTGTCAAGAAGGCTAGAGGAGGTTGAGGATGATGATGATGAGGAGGTTTATGTGAGACCGAATGTCTGAGAGGAGGATCAGGTTGCATATCTATAGAGGATGGAGACAGAGGATCCTGACAGATGGACTGAGCTTATTAGTGAGGGTGAGCCTTCAGGCTCTACTCCCTCTACATCTTCTTAGAGGACATAGAAGATGGGGCTCATTGTTAGCTGCTCATGGCCCAACGAGTCCTTAGAACAGGTTGAGCAGGTATAACAGATGGTGCAGGAATGGTTCGGCATTAAGCATCATGACATGTTGCAGATGGGATGGAGTTTCCATGGACCTAAGCATGGGAGAGATTCTTGGTGAGTCCAAGATGTGGTAGAATCCGAAAAACACTGGTGGAAGCATAAGGATGGACATTCTTATGATTTGAGCATGACAGTTGGACTGATCACCCGACTAGTTCAAGTCATGGGGGCTAGTAGTGTACCAGAGAGATGTTGGCATCAGGCAGGCAGGAAGGATGATAGTTCACAGGATGGGATGACACATGATGGAGATGGTAGTTCTACATATGTTGCAGGGATGTTTGCAGTATGTGGAGGAGTTGATATCATGGACCAAGGATGAGATAGTTATTGATGATGATCTTGGTGGATGGCTACCAAGGTGGATGTGTCAAGGATGACAACGACTTTAGGTGGAGGAGGATGTAAGGACTTGTGCTTCTTGGAACAACCACCATGAAGTGCGACGACTTGTTTGGTGAACGAATGAGTTGGAAACATGAAGTGCAAGCATCCATGACCAAAATGTGCAAAGTGACAAGTTAAAAATGCGTATTAGAGGATGGAGCGATGATATTTATAGCGTGGGGAGCGTTTGACATAGCCCACGGGCCGAACCAACATGCTATGGCGACTTGGGTGAATATTGCTGGCCGACCAACGATAAACAAAGGTGAATGAGCATGTGTATGGGCCTTTGACATATGGTGGACGAGTCGGCTTGGGCAGCTCGACTCGCCCTACCATCCATATAAATACAAGCGAAGGTTGGAGCATTTGGCATCGAACAATTCGAGCAGTCTTTGGTGAACAAGTAGAGGTGCGAAGGAGAAGGTAGAGCCGCAGCAAGGAGGCGCAGTTCTAATGCGCCTGCCCTTGGGTAGCTCCACACGAAGATTAGCACGCGAACTTGGGAAGAAGGCGAGGGCGCGGGTGAAGGCGCTCGCCGTTCAGTGGAAGAGCGCGGGTGATGACTCAGGTAGGTTGCCAACCCGCCGTGTGAGGGTGACTTGGGTAGGTCGCCCGCCTATCATGCAAGAGGAAACGTGGGATGACTCGGGTGAGGTCGCCTGCCCGTTGTGCAACGGTAAACGAGGTTCGGTTGAGGAGTGCGGTTGGAAGCTCGTGTGAGGGCGCGCCCGCCCAACTCGGGCAATAAACTTGGTTGACACACGAAGGTGTGGCATGTTGTAAAATTGGCTAAGTATGAAACTTGGTGTTTCCCAAGTATACTTGTAAAGCTTTGTAAATATTGTAAAGTTGAATAATATATTGAATTTGGGCAGACTCATTGTTAAGGGAGTTGCCCCTCCCGTTATACTGTGCAATTGTGTTCATCATGTATAATCGCTGGTGATAATGGATGTGTATGGGTGTTCATTGGTATAAAGGAAACATAATAATACTTGGTTGCGAAAAACAAACTATATAGACTAATGGTTAGGCGTAGTCCATGAACATAAGTATTGGTGAAAAGAAAGTGTTCGGTGATACCACACTTCACCAAGTACGATTGAAAGACTACCGTAGGCTTGGGGGCATGACAACTGAGGTCGAATAAATGAAACCCTAAATGAATGAAACCACTTAAATTTATATCCAATAAAATTCCATATCGTTAATTAAACCACTCTCATGATATATGAATTTACATTGTGACCCGTGTCAAAAAAATATCACGGTTACAATAAATCTAGTTTATTTCATTCGAAACGAATTGCAGATATTTCCAGGAAGAAAAGTTTAGTTGTACTATGATAATATATGTGCTACACCACTGAATATTATCAAGGATAATAATAGTCTAGTCTGCCACAAAATGAAAGTTTACTACTCCCACTTCCATGGATATAAATGCGTGGGACATGTGTACACTACAATTAGATCCTTGAGTTGCTTGCTCATCGCTAATTCAAATTCGTTTAAATGTTCTTTCTCTGTTTCTTCCTATTCATAACGTTATTATTATTCATGCCTATTAAGCATCTAATTTTGGCTTTGATTGGGTATTAATCTTTGCCCAGAAAAATGTAGGCTTTTTCATGGTTTTAAAAAATATCTTAAATAATATCATCAACAACATTTTGGATTGAGTTTTATCATTATTCAATAATATTTAAATTTATATTTTTACCATATCATTTCTTCAAGTCTTATTCCAAATACAATGGCACGAGTACATATTTATAACAACTTGACCATTAAACTCTAGCATAAATTTTGTAATGTCGGTACTATTCGTGCCCACCATTGCCTATGTTATCGAATTTTTTTTAATCCATTCTAGTTTGATTTATAGATGAAATGAATTTTTAGACTATTTATAAGGTTTAGTTTAATTGACAGAGGAAATGGATTTTTTTAAAGATATAGTTATTTTTCATCAAATCATACTAAAATTTTTAAAAATTTGAGTTTAGAGTGTTTGATTTGTATAATTTGAGTGCAATTTTATTTATTGTTGTGATTTTTTAATCTAGTTTATTTATAAGGTTTAGTTTAATTAATAGATGAAATGCATTTTTTGCCTATTTATAAGGCTTAGTTTAATTTATAAATGAAATAAACTTTTTTAAGACAGGGTTAATTTTCATCACACAAGACTAAAATTTTAAACAACAAAAAATCTCAAAATTATATTACCAAAATTTAATAAATTCCAATAAAAAAACTATTTAATCTATAAATTATACTACTCCTCGAAACTTAGTTGCAAATGGAAAATAAGAGATCCCAATGACGTATAGCAAGCGGAGAGTGAAAGACAAATACAGTTAGTGGGTTTGGAGATTTTCTAACCATAACTGTGAAGCTTCCGGTGAGTAAATGTCAATGGCCTCAGTACTTGTGAAGCTTCCAGGAAGTGAGTGACAATGGGCTCCTTGGATTTGATTTCTTCGCTCATGTTGGCACTATATCCACTGCTATTGTTTCTACTATTTTCTTATTTCATGACTCCTACCCGTCCCCATTTATATATCTGTGACAACTGCTATTGTTTCTACTCTTTTCTTTTCTTATTTCATGACTCCTACCCGTCCCCATTTATATATCTCTGACAAAGGCTAAATTGGTTGCATATTGGACCATAGACTATGATGAGAATTGAAGCGTTTAGGAAGTAGATCGAGATCCCCAAAGAAAACGAAATCGAAAATTGGGATTTTTCGTTAAGCTTCAGATTAATATTAAAACTTTTTGCCAAATTTTCTCTGACAATAATTTATAAAACTCTTGGCTAAATTTTTTCTAAATATAACAATAATATCCATAACTATTCGAGCCTCTCCTCAGCCTCATTAAAACTATGGACTTCAACAATTGCCGCCGGTCAAGATATAAAATTAAATATATGTGGTGAATAATTTGACAACAGGTAGAAGTCGTTCGACATTTTAAGGGTATAGACATGTGCCAATGAGGACCATTCTAGAGGCCTGTCATTGCGTCATTCTGAGATGTATCACAGCACACGTTTGTGCCTTTACTAAATAAATGTTGATGCCACCAAGACTGATATTCAATAGAAGGTTCGTTGAGGAAATCAACGTGGCCATTCGATAACCTGCATTCTCTGGATTTCTGGATTTCGTCCTCGGAATTGAATTTGATGCGTCATCTAGATAAAAGTTGCCCAATGATGAGTTGTAGTCTATTATTTGTGGAGTTGTAGTCTATTATTTGTGGGAGACAGGCCACGCCCATGCGAAAGGTGGTCAGCCGGAAAGAAACAATTCCAAAGTGATGTCTGCCGAAATGGATGACACTTGCTCTCACACTTCATTTACATTTCGTTTCATTGCTCCATATCTTGGCAATCGTATCATCACATTTTTGGGAGTTGAGGCTCTAATATACAGATTAAAGGAAACATGACATTAGGTTGTCCAAAAAACGCATTTGTTAATTTCCATCGGTTTCAACTTAGTTTCCACCCAGTGGTTCAAGTTTTATAGCATCAAATTTTATTTGAGAGGGTTGAATGTGGAAGTGATTTGTGTGATAAAAATTGTTTTCGTGGGAGATTGAAACTAAGTTCTCCATTTTGTGAGTATTTTGTTATTAAATGGGTATGATCAATTCATTCTTTCATCATGCGAGACACAAACGTATTATTGGTTATTTTTTCTTTTAAATTAATATATTTTGAAATTTAATGAATATGAATGAAGTCTATTTTTATATATTTTATTTCAAAATATTCAAATCTAAGTGTTAAAATTAAATATGGCATAGAAATTTCATAGTAACAACATGTTTATCTTTGTGGAGGAAAATTTCTAGCAATTTATGCATGTAGATGTGGATATATATTAATAAAGAAAGTGTATTAGTGATTTGTGGTTAAATTCTAAGTAATTTTGTGTTCAGATTTTCTGTTTTAGTCAAATAGGCAAAAATCTCTGAAGGATGACAACAATAGGAATTCAGTTCCTAGATTACCTCTAGGTTGTTGGGAGGGAGTTAATGCCTCCTATATTTGATGTGAGGGAGTTATGAGGTTGTTAGATTGTCTATGCTATATAACAGGCAGTCATTCGGATGATTTCGGATGATTTGCTAAGAGAGTGTGAGGATTTCATGATGTAATCTCCTAATTTGATTAATATATTCCTTATGACTATGTTTGGTGGACGTAGCCCAGATTGGTTGGGTGAACCACGTTAAAGTTGTGTCTTATGTGCTTGTTTTTCCTGGTGTGTTATTTGTTGTTTAATTTAGTTGTGCATCTCTCCAACAATTGGTATAGAGCATGTTGGAGGTGCTGGCTGGAAGAGCTGGAGCGCTGAGGTGCTGCGTGCGTATGCTGGCGGACTGTGCTGGTGAACCTGCAAGCGTGTGAATGGGTTAGTGTTGGCGGACTGTATACAATTGCTGGTGCGGATTAAATTGCTTGATGGTGTTTTATAAACTGCTGGAGCTCATAAAAAACGGCGTGAAGAGCAGTTGCCGGAGCTGTAACGTGAAGTGCTGTTGCGTGGATCTCCATTGAGCACGCTATTGAGAGGGATCTCCATTGATGTGAGAGTTGATCACGAGCAGTCTGGTAAAGTGCATCTTTCCATGTTTTTGTTCAGTCACAGTGAACAGTTATGGCTTGATAATGGTAATTGACAGCAAAACTAATATATCAATATATAATTCCAAAGGGGAAGTCATCGCTGGGAAAATGAAACTGCCAGGTCTTCGCAGAGCTCAATTACCAAATCGAATATCTGTATCAGTCTTCGAATCTAATAACCTTTGGTCACCTTAGCATGCTTATTTTTTCCAGAATACATTGCGTTTTGTTTTAAAAAAAACGATTCATACGTTATAGCTGGATTCATTTTTTTTTTTAACAAAAACTGCAAAACCGATTTAGTTCTGGAAATTGCGCTGCCCGTGAAGAACTATTTGGCGGTGTTGTAGGTTTGTAGCAAGCAAAACACAGTGTGATTTGTTAAAAACCCGCAGTCTCTGCTATAAAACGCAGTGGGAATGTTTATGTGGTGGGATATTGCAGATTTTTTGAAAAGGACGTATATTATTCTTTTGAGAAGTGCGCATGAATATTTGTGTGAGCGAGAAGTTAAGAAAACAAAACATTTTGTTTGGCCGTGATCTGAGATAAATGTAACTTGCCCAGCAAATGAAATTTTTTTTAAAAGAAAAGATACAAAGACATGGGCAATTTTTTTTGTTATGTAAAAACAAAGGCATAGGCAATTTTTTAATTTGCTGGTTGGATATTTGGAGATTACTGTGTTTTTTTTTGCTGATATCAAATGGCGAAAACTCAAAGTGCCCGGTTTGAAATTGAGAAATTTAATGGCAAGAATAATTTTGAGATCTGGAAGGTGAAAATGCACGATCTGCTGGTTCAACAAGGTGTGGCGAGAGCACTGTTGGGGAAAAACAAAAGACCTTCTTCCATGACGGAGGATGAATGGGATGAGATGGACGATAGAGCTCTGAGCGCAATTCGGTTATGTCTGGCGGACGATGTTCTGTTCAACATTGTGTCAGAAAAAACCGCCACAGGCTTGTGGTCAAAGCTTGAGAAGCTCTATATGACGAAATCTTTGACAAATCGGATTCTCGTGAAACGACAGCTTTACAGTTTGCGGATGAAAGAAGGTACCTCAATTGCTGATCACCTGAATGTTTTTAATACCTTGTTGGTGCAATTAAACAGTCTACATGTGAAATTTGATTCAGAGGATAAGGCGATAACTTTATTATGTTCATTGCCCGAATCCTGGGATCACTTTGTTACTTCCATAAGTTTTAGTACATCAGAAATTCTTGAATTTGACGATGTTGTTGGAGCCTTGTTGGCTGAGGAGACGAGGAAGAGGTCGAATGCAGACACCTCTACATCAGAGGTCATGATGGCCAGAGGTTGCTCACGAGAGAGACACTCCGGGGGAAGCCGTAGTGACTCTCATTCGAAGTCCAAAGGAAAGAAGCCAAAGGTGAAGTGCTGGCATTGTGGCAAGGCTGGACATCTAAAAAAGGATTGTTGGAAGCGAAAGCAGGCTGCTAAAGAAGGCTCTTCGACAGAAAAGAAGGAAGCCAACACCACAGATACAGGTTTAGTATCTAGTTCAGGTATGAGTGATGAAGTATTGTCAGTTAATATTTCAAAACATGATCAACATTGGTTGTTAGATTCCGGGGCATCTAACCACATGTGTATACATAGAGATTGGTTTAAAACATATAGATCAATTGATGATGGTGTTGTGTACATGGGTAATCATGTAACATGTAATATTGTTGGGATTGGAAGCATACAACTACAAATGTTTGATGGCACAACCAAAATATTAACTGATGTGAGGCATGTACCAGATTTAAGAAAAAATTTGATTTCATTAGGAGCACTAGATTCAAATGGATATAAAACTGTAATTCAAGGTGGAGTAATGAAAATCTATAAAGGTATCTTACTAGTGATGAAAGCTAAGAAAGTAGGAAATCTATTTCAGTTAGAAGGTAGAACTGGGTCAGATCATGTGTCTGTGTCTGAACATGACAGTAGTTCCATTCACTTATGGCATCAAAGGTTGGGGCATATGAGTGAAAGAGGATTGAAAATTTTGGCTGACTGAAAGTTACTTCCTAATCTAAGATCTGGAAAATTGGATTTCTGTAAACATTGTCTGTTTGGTAAACAAAGTAAACAAAAGTTTAAAACAGGCAAACATACTAGTAAAGGCATACTTGATTATATCCATTCAGATGTGTGGGGTCCAGCCCCTACAGCGTCATATGGTGGTTCATCTTATTTTGTATCATTCATTGATGACTATTCTCGGAAAGTTTGGGTCTTCATGTTGAAAAAGAAGTCTGATGTTTTTACAGTTTTCAAGCAGTTTAGAGCATTGATAGAAAACAGCACTGGTAGAACAATAAAATGTTTAAGAACTGACAATGGTGGTGAGTTTTCCTCCAAGGAGTTTGACAGCTATTGCAAGGATGCAGGGATCGAGAGACATAAGACCACGGTTTATACTCCTCAGCAGAATGGAGTTGCTGAACGCATGAACATGACTCTTCTAGAAAGAGCAAGGTGTATGCTGAGCAACGCCGGGTTGCCGAAGGAGTTGTGGACGGAAGCAGTGGCAACTGCTTGTTATGTGATAAACCGATCTCCATCAACAGCAATAGACTGCAAGGTTCCGCAAGAGGTATGGATAGGACACCCTTGTGACTATTCTAAACTTAGAGTGTTTGGTTGTGATGCATATGCTCTAGTGCCTAAACATCAGCGAACTAAATTAGATCCGAAATCGAAAAGATATATCTTTGTTGGGTATGGTGATGGAACAAAGGGATTTAGATTGTGGGATCCTACTACCCACAAAATCATCATCAACAGAGATGTAAATTTTAATGAATCCTCTCTTGTACAGTTAGATGTAGATAGAAGATTGAAACAGGATGATGTATCTGATTTCCAGCATATTCAGTTTGACAGCATTTCTAATGGTAGTCATAACGACCATAGTTTAGATTCTAGTCATGAACAAGTTTCAGAATCAGATTATGAACAGGGTTCAGATGGAGGACATGAACAGGTCTCAGATGGTGATCATGAAGAAATTCCTACAGTTGATAGACAGCCAGTTGTGGAAGCACCAGAAACATTCTTAAGGAGATCTACAAGGATCAAACGTCGTCCGAGAAGGTATGATGATCATGTTACTTCAGTTGCTTTGATCGCTAATGATGATGAACCTTTGTGCTATCCGGAAGCTGTAGAAGGTTCAAATAGTGACAAATGGAAAGCAGCCATGAAGGAAGAAATGATGGCCTTAGGTAAGAATGGTACGTGGGATCTGGTTGAACTTCCCAAAGGCAGGAAAACTGTGGGATGCAAATGGGTCTTCAAGCTGAAACGGGGTGTGAATGATACGGAAGAGAGGTACAAAGCTCGGCTGCTTGCAAAAGGGTTTTCTCAGAAAGCTGGCATAGACTTTCATGAGATATTTTCACCAGTGGTTAAAATTGTTTCAATTAGAATTGTGTTAGCATTAGTGGCTTTGTTTGATTTGGAGTTGCAGCAGTTAGATGTTAAGACTGCATTTCTACATGGTGATTTAGATGAGGAAATATATATGGAACAACCGGAAGGGTTTGTTCAGCATCGCAATGCGAAATTCGTCTGCAGGCTCAAGAAGTCATTATATGGCCTGAAGCAGTCGCCTCGGCAGTGGTATAAGAAGTTTGATTCTTTCATGTTGAGTCAGAAATATGTAAGAAGTGACTATGATCATTGTGTTTATTTTAAGCAGTTAAATAATGGCATGTTCATTATCTTAGTGTTGTATGTTGATGATATGCTTTTAGCAAGAAAAAGCATTGAAGAAATCAACAGGTTGAAGACTCAGATGGCAAGGACGTTTGATATGAAAGATCTAGGAGCGGCAAGACAGATTTTGGGCATGGAGATTTTCAGAGACAGGGGAAATGGTAAGCTGTGGCTATCACAACAGAAGTATGTTGAGAAAATACTTTTGAGGTTTGGTATGAATAATGTGAAGCCTGTGTCAGTCCCTTTAGCTTCCCATTTTAAGCTTTCTTCGAGTTTATGTCCTAATACAGATGAAGAAAAGGATTATATGTCTCGAATTTCTTATGCCAATGTAGTAGGATGTTTGATGTATGCGATGGTGTGTGCGCGACCAGATATTTCTCATGCAGTTGGGGTTGTCAGCAGGTACATGGCAAATCCGGGTAAAGAGCACTGGTCGGCAGTAAAATGGGTGCTTCGGTACTTGAGAGGCACAAGTAGTTATTGTATTTCTTACAATAAGAGTAGTGAATTTGTTTGCGGATATGTTGATTTCGATTTTGCAGGTGATTTGGATAAGAGAAGATCAACTTCAGGGTACGTCTTTACTCTTGCAGGTGGAGCTATAAGCTGGATGTCAAAGCTACATAATATTGTTGCTTTGTCCACTACTGAAGCAGAATACATTGTTTCTTCTCATGCTTGCAAAGAGGCGGTTTGGTTGAAAGGTTTGCTTGGTGAGTTTGGTAGGTTACAGGATAACATCAGGTTACTTTGTGACAGTCAAAGTGCAATACATTTGGCTAAGAATCCGGCCTATCATAGTAATTCAAAGCATATTCCAATCAAATATCATTTTGTAAGACAGGTTATCACTGAAAGGGGAGTTTCTCTTGAAAAGGTGCATACAAAGGAGAACTGTGCAGACATGTTCACGAAACCAGTTTTGTTGGAGAAGCTACGCTGGTGTTTTGCTTCTCCTCGCTTGCAGAAAAGATAAAATAATAATAACAGGGCATCAGGCGAATTGTTGTCAAGGTGGAGATTGTTGAGATTTTCTATTTTAGTCAAATACGCAAAATTCTCTGAAGGATGACAACAATAGGGATTTAGTTCCTAGATTAGCTCCAGGTTGTTGGGAGGGAGTTAATGCCTCCTATATTTGATGTGAGGGAGTTATGAGGCTGTTAGATTCTCTATGCTATATAACAGGTAGTCATTCGGATGATTTGCTAAGAGAGTGTGAGGATTTCATGATGTAATCTCCTAATTTGATTAATATATTCCTGATGCCTATGTTTGGTGGACGTAGCCCAGATTGGTTGGGTGAACCACGTTAAAGTTGTGTCTTATGTGCTTGTTTTTCCTGCTGTGTTATTTGTTGTTTAATTTAGCTGTGCATCTCTCCAACATTTTGGAGGGACATTATATATGGTATTGGAGTCAGGGTAGAATACTACGGTTTATGAGCTTAACTAAAACTAAAATTAAACATAGTAAAAGTTCTTTACATGATGTGGAACTAATTAAATAGTTTATGTTAAGGAGCCAAGGCACACATGAGTAAAATAGTTATGTACTATGAGTACTTGATAAAATATTATTGGACCTATGTTTGGATACTAACGTATTGTTATCGGAATACCCTTACCTACAAGAATAGGCATCCGGGGGTGCAAGAAGCATACTGATATAATTAATGGAGTAGTAATACATGTTACTTAGTACATTCTAGTACATGACGGTTGAAAAGTGAATAGACAAGGAAGTTAGAGATGCATAGTCAAGTTAGGAAATGTATATCAATATAGATGTGTAAAGTAGAATCACCTCTCTTTCTTTGTTGAACAATGAGTAACAATAGATGGATATTCTGAGGAGATAAGTTAGAATGTTGTATATTAAGTTATCATTGAAAAGTTTGGAATTATCTAAATGATGATTACTTATTGAGATGATAAAAGGTTATATGTGTTCCTGCTGTTGTGGATGTTGTATGTGAAATTGAATTTACGAGACACATATGCATAGATGTATTATATTAGATATCTATTACAAATGAGGCAAAGCGACAACGGGTCCTTCAGTAGAGAATTGCTCTAGTTAATCCAAATTCATAATCATCATTGATTAAAACCCAAATGATCCATGTCATTGGGATTACTACCTATCTAAGGTTCACCGAATGTTGGACCATTCCTCCAAGTGTAAATTATCACATGAGATGAAGGTGGTGAGGCCTCCACGGAGGCATAACATAGCCACAAAATCCCATAAGGATCTCATGCGGGGAAGGTATAAAATGAGAACTTCCAAGATAAACTAATCATTATGAATAAAATACTAACACATGGTTGCATATGTGAAAGCAATGCGTGAACTTACATATAACTGATGTCAAGTTGGGCTACACTTTTGTGAGAATATCTTGTGAAAAAATCATGATCACATGTTTTCGGCCGAACTATTTAATTTTTTTGGCCAAAATAATAAAAAAATTAGGTAGAACTAGTTCTTTTTCGGCCGAACATTTTAATCTAACTTTCAGCTAAGAGTTTGTTCGTTTAAGTTAATGGCAACATTGGATATTGTGCAACATATTTTTGGTCGATGAGGGGGGGAGCGAATCTGGCCACTACGTTTTTTGGACGAGAACATTTTTCAACCAAAAAGGTTTTTCGGCCAATAATACGTTTTCTGCCAAACAATAGTTTTGGTCGAAAAAAGTTTTCAGCTGAAAAAGTGATTATATATGGTGGCCATCAGGCCCTAGCAATTTTTTCGCATTGTATACAGTTCTTCTGAATTGTTGCTGTGGTCTAACAATGTTGTTGCAGTATGGAACTGTTGAGTTGTTAGAGGTAGTTTTGTTGAGTTGTTGTGGTCTAACACTATTATTAGGTAGAAACTAATTTTTTTCGCTGATTTGTAAGTGTGTTGAGCGCTAGAGGAGTTCAATTGGGAACCTTGTCCTCATGTCAACTCGACCCCACTACATCAAAAAGATAACCCCACTGCATGAAAAAGTTAGGTATTATAATATGCTTTGGTAGTTTTCTTTTGCATACCATCTAGATCTTCAAGAATTTTTTTTTTTTAATTGGAGTTTGTAGTTCGTTGTAGTTTGTATTTTTTATATATTAAAATTTAAGGAAATGCATCCCTTATTCATTCTCTGAGTGAGTGGAAGTGTTATTTATTACTAGATGAAATGTTATTCATATAGAGGCTAACCGATCACCAAATATTAGTGGCTAACCCATCTACTTCCATAAATGGACTCTTCCTCATTGGTCGTCTTGCAAGGAAAATTTTAAGGATGGAAAAGTTTCTTGAAGTTTAATAACATTGGTGAATCTCACTAATTCCTAATATGCAAACTATAAAAAAATTATTGATATATTTGTAAAATTATTCAAATTTATAATGATTTTATATATATTCTCTATATAATGTTGGCGATTTTTAAGGAAAAGTAATTTTATATTCTAAAATTTGGGCAAATCATCCTTAATAAAAATTGGAAATTGACGAATCTTTTTTGTGGAAAAATCATGGAAAATTAGCCTATTGGGCAAACATTAGCCTTTAAAATTTTCCTTGTCATCTTGTGTTTCAATCATCTTTTAGCATTTTGTTCTATGTTTCTTATGTCAAGTCCTCTCTTAATGCATCTTTTTCCTAAGGTCATATAACATTATCGAGAGTCCACTTGGATCAGCAGGTTCCAACCCATAATAGAAACGTGGAATCTCGTGTGCTTTACTTTAACCAATCAAGATTGGGTAGCATGACAAACTAAGCTACATTACCCCTTGGAGTGAGAATCAACCCTATCTTTAGTTTTTAGCCTTGGGTGCATCCTTAAGGTCTCTATTCATTTCTTTCAAGCCTCAATAATATTGTTCCCCTTTCAGACTTATATATCTTGTAGGAAATGGCCCCACTGTGGGAGGCTTTTATACAAATATATTTATATTTCAATTTTAAAAATTAGTTTATTTATAGTGAAACTATACAACTATGGAGCTTTATGTGTTGAAACTCTGCAACAATGTTGAATTCGACGTGGGATCCTTTGAGTCCTAGCTTGGATTGGTTGTCATTTTGATCTACTATTTTCTTTTGAATACTTCTATGATGGCTTCTTATCTCCCATAATTCTTTTTTGGACTCTCTTAATGCTTCCTTGATTTCCTTTTTGTTCTGATGTATTAGATTCATCCACTTTGGCTCTGTCATTCTTATCTTACCCATCATGGTCTATGTTGATTCTCATAAGGAAGTTTTCCATTTTGATACAATTTTCCATTTATTGTCTAAGAAATATGATTTCAATTATTCTCCTTGCTCTATAGACTTATGTAAACTCCTATTTTTATTAATGACGGAAATTTGTTTTTTCTGTTGAAAAAAAAAAAAACTTTGAAACTCTTTGCTTTTTCTTTCACATGTTTAGATAATTTTTTGAAATATAAACCTATTAATAGATTTACTCTTTATTTGGAAGTTGTCTACCCATTCACATTGTAGTGCTAACCATAGTTAGTATGACGTCTTAACATAAAAACACCCTAATATTTTAAGGACCTTTCCATTTCCAAATCAATTGATACCACCATTTCCTCTATACATCCTCATTGACTACAATTAAGGCCTCATATCCTAATTTAGTTGTTTCTTTTTCATCATAATAACTACTTTTTGGTTATTCATAGAAATAAAAAAAAAGTACATTTTGACTATTGAAATCTGGTATTCCTCCATAAACTAAGTGCAACATACAAATTTTGCATATAACTACATCATTGCAGCTTGTTTAAGAGCTTCAACTTAAATAAACTATTGTTAAAAGCTTCTAGAATACTACCTCTCTGAAATTCATTTATTGTATGGATTGGTCTGCATAAGAGAGAATGCTACATCAAAATTTTAAGAGACATTGAGAAACAAAGAAAGAAAATTGAAAACTAAAAATATGTTCTTTAGGGAGAATAACTAAAATTCTTCAAGACTGTTGACAATTTATCTTGATATCGAAAAAAACTGATAGCTGAAGTTGGCTCTACACTTGTTGGATGGTTAAGAGGTAGTCCAATTTTTCTACGGATACATGGTGGGAGTGGAGGATCTGATTACCTACCAATTATTCAATTATAATGTGCCTAGGGCCCAAGATGATGCACTTTTTGGTAATTTGTCAACTCATTTGTTAAATTTCATGTAGATATGTTAATATAGTTGTTAACATCCCTAGAGAATGATTCCAAGATCAAACTAGAGTATCAACCACATCCAACAATAAGAGTCCAAAAATGGTATTAACAAAATCCTTCTGTTATATGAATCCAACGCACCTACTAGCCCAATTTCTTCTGCTTGAAGCCAAACCCATAAACCATCGCTCCACACTCCTTTGAATCCAATATATGTTGAAGTATACAACCCAACATCTTCTCTACATGTTATTTCATATTTGGAGAGAGCGCCCACAATCACCCTTGTGGAATTTGTAGGACATATGGTTATTACACCTCCGTAATTTTATCACTGACAATTTGCTCTAGATTGAGATCTAGCAAAAGTGACAATTTTGAGTACTCTCTAACAAAATGGTTTTTAGTATAAATTTTATAACTATGAAAAAACATTTTTTAAAACTCCACAATTTTAGTTTTTTAATGAAGGAGCATTTGATTTTGAAGGAGATTCATTCTCATCATTTTGGAATTTTCATTCCATTAATAGAATGTAGAAGTTAAAACCTAAAATGTGTGGTTTTATTTTCAAAATTATATTAAAATAATGGAATGAAGATTCTAAAATGCTGGGAAATAAGTTGGTTTGAATTCGAATGTTTACTTAAAAAAGTAAAATTGATGGGTTTATTGAAATAAAATGTTGAGGACAAAAACTAAAATTATGGGGTTTTATCTATTGGTTCTCTGCATGGTTATAAAAAACTAAATTTGAACTTTACAGTACTAAAAATTGACAAATTCAATCTCTCCGCTTGAAATAAACAATCAACAATAAGGTTTCCAAAGGAAGTAAAATTAGACCCCTCCCTGTTAAAGTTGGACTACTTTCTCATATGTCTCGAATATACAAGAATAAATTAAACAATACGCTGGTAAGAATCCCCTTGATGATGTTTCATATTTGGAGAGATCAAGAAAATTGCTTCTCCTTCTATATAGGGATCTTCCCCCAATCAAACGAAAATCCTCTCCCAACTTTCCATGCTAACCATCTGCCGAGTACCTAAAATGCATTTCGTGATAGAATTTGATTTTAGATACTTATTTTTCATCATTTTGTTGTAAATTTATTGATCAAAATTTTTATGCCCAAGGAATTTGCAACAAAGAAATATATTGTTAATGTTATTAGATTTTTTTTTACAAGGATAAGAAAACCCAATAAATATGGTTGAAAAATGGACAATATGCATTAAAGTTTCTTCTTATCTCAATCCAGGACATGCAGTGATTACGTATGTACTATACAATATTGCGACGAAAAAAAATCCTCCAAATGAAAATGGATGTACCTGAAAGGACAACAAACAATGAAGCATATTATATCGCAATTATGAAAGGCTTAGGAACAACTAGGAACTATGGATCCAATGACATTGTAGTCTTCACCAATTATGAACTTGTGTATAACCAAATGAAAGGCATGTACCAAGTCAAAAAGGAGAAGTCAAAACAACTACATAAAGAAGAGGAAAAAAATTTGCTAATCAATTTCAATCATTTAGCATAAGTCATTGTGAATATGTTAATAGGATGTCTAGTCATCTATTATATGGGAAAATTCCAACTCAAGATTTTTGTGTGAAAGATGAATTGGTATCAAGAACCACTCCAATAAAATTTATCTACGAACATTGTAAGAGATATATAATATGTGTGTGTGTGTGTGTGTTTTAGTTAAAAATGTGGTGTCTTTAATGACCATCTAGTTATTTCAATACTATATTGAGGGTGCCCCCACTGTGTAATCACTACCTGGTGAATTATCGAGGTGACAAGTTTAGGAAAGTTTTGTATTTATTTCTCAAGATATCCACTCTAGAATTTATGTTTTTAGTCTTGAGTATGTTTGAATTGAACATTTAAATATTGAGTATTTACTTCTTGTTTATATTTATCTTCGGTAGAAGAGAATAATATTCCAAATAATTTTGAAGAAACGCTTAAATAGTTACATATAACTAAACTACTAATTTTTTGAATCCTTGACCTTTTTAAATATCAATTTTAAATATTTTTAGATGCATGAGGCAACTTGGGATTTTTGAAAGATCATATCGCTATATATATCCATAAATATATATGGATTGATGGTCTGCATCATCACATGAGCAGTCAACACCAGATTTTTTGAAGCATAAATGGTGTAGAGCATCAAGTGAGTCTCGAGCATCAACTCAAGCACGAAATTTTATGCATGCCAAAAATATTGGTCAAGGATTGAGGAGAGTATCAGATGAATTAGGGGAGGACCATTTTTTGTTACATCATCATTGTGATATTATAATTGTTTATGTATAAACTTACTTAAATGATATTGGGAGAGTCACATGTACATACATATTAAATATTTTTTGTCAATTCAACTGTATTAGAAGCATCTATCACTAAGTTGAGGAGAGTACCAAATTAATCGATGGAGGATCTTCATTCATTACATCATCATCGAGGTATATATATGTTTATGTGCATTTACTTCCTTAAATGATAAAATGGTAGAATCATAAGTACATACATATTGAATTAATTTTTGTCAATTTAACTTTATTAATTTATTAATTCCATCTTTTTTACAAGCGTCTCTCACTAGGTCATCAAGTGAGGGTGCTCAACCTTCTCCCAGTGGTCAAAAATATCAATCAACTGACGTACTTGTGCAACAGAGTCCTCAACCATCTCAGGGTGGTCATGAATCTCAATCAGCGCATGTATCTCCATCTAGTAAATTATATAATTTAAATTTATTTATGTTAAAACAAATTTGTGTACATAATTAAATTGTATGTACATATATATGTATGTCTATTTCCCATGTATATAAATACATTGAATTTTTTTAATATTTATGTAATTATATTGAAACTGGGAGTAACAATGTAGAAGAAAGTCAAGGTAGACCAAGGATGACATTTCAAGAAGAAAACTATATGACATTAACCACCTATCCATCAGATGTTCCTGATGAGCTTGCTTGGGAGACAAATGTCCAAGAGTGTATGTTACAGACGTGTACATCTCATTATTCAAAACTGAAGAAAGATCTTGAAGGGTTGGAGCTCCCTACAGAGAGTTGGTAAAGCTTAGAAATAGTTTTTCACTCTCTAAATAGATTTATCGATATTTATAAGAACCTTGGGCCAACAATTGATGGACTTATTGATATGATGAGGCATCATAAGACAACAATCATGGGTCTTGATAAATGGGCTTAGGTGGATTGGAGGGCCAATTTTTTTTTTTTAAATCTATGTTTAATTTTAAAGTAGTGACAAAAAGAAAGATGTTTAATGTGCAATATTTCAAGCACTTTGAAATAGCCCACCATTTATATGACAGGTTCCTTGTAGTATATGGAAAGTTACCATGTAATGACGAGGTTCCACATTATATTTCATGATTCTTTTATGCAGAGTTTTCTGAGGGTATGAAGCTTGACTATACCGACCTTTCATCCAAATTTTATGGTGCTCAAAAATGTCGGACATATGATCAGAAGGGTGCATTTAGGGATAGTTCATTGCCTCATCCTCCACCTCTTTTGGCACCTCAACCACCACGTCTAGTAACTCTACGATTAGAGATGGATACCACTTCTCATATTGGTTGAGAAGGAAGGGTTTTTATTCTAGACAACGTGCATAATGTATTGACTTGAATTTATGTCAGTTTAAATCGAAAAAGAGCATTTGTTGATGAAAATGCTAATTTTTTATTTAAATCAAATGTAGAAATAGGTAACATGAATATTGAAGAGGTTAGAGCATATGCAAAGGCTTGTCGTTATGGATGGAAAGCCATAATTGGTCATAACGAAGAGGGCATGGGGATTGGTATGTGTTAATGTTTAGAAGAGATGTTTTAATGTAATGTAATGTATGTGTTAATATTTAGAAGAGGGCATTGAATTCCTATATATTTTGTAATTTTTCAGATATAATCTAACACAAATGTTTCATATGTTCAGCATTTGCAGTTAACTCGTTTGTTGAACGAAAATGTTGATATAACATTTTTGGGTTCAGGTTCACATGAATATATGTTGAGAGATGTTGGGAATATTGCTTCCTTGTCGAGAGGAAATATGTTGTGGGTGAGTGGATTTTTCAACCATAAAAATTCAGTTTCCCTCCTTCTAGCGCAAGAAATGTTGATAGTGTTGTACTTGCCAACATTCAAGGGATCTCCCTTATACAAGGTCCCAACTAGACCTCACACCATTTTTTAAAAGAGTCCCATATGAGATATGGCTAGACTGTATTTCTCTTAAAGATGTGCGTTTTTTAAGAACATGTACATAATAATAATTGAATTTTATTATATCGGTAGTGAATACATTTTTTTTAAAATAAATAATTACATAATTAAATGTCCACAAATTTCCATTCCATCTAGCATTTTCAGCACTATGCGACTCTCCTCCTCTATATTAGGCGTTGTGTCAAAGATTGGCTTGTCACAGGTATTGAATATTTCAACTTTGTTTCGTTATAAAATGAAGCAAGTCATTTAACTATTTAAAGCAATTTGTAAACTTTATAAATTTAAAATAAAAAACGAGATCTATCTTACAATTTTAAAATTTTCAAATCTTGGGTTTATGAAGGCATTTTTTTGATCTATAAACTTCCGATGATATTCCATAGTCTGTTGGATAGTTCATCACAATAGATATGATAAGATTATATTAGAAATTTGAAATTCCACACTATTACAATTTTATTAAATTACTAGATCTATACATTTTAATGTAATTAGCGCATTCATGTGAATACAAATTACACAAAAAATAGAGAATGAAAAAATAAAAATCTCCACACACATAAGACACAAGATATACTTTGGAAACCCTTTGCAGGGAAAATAGAGTTGGAACATGAAGGCGCTTCGCTCTCTTTCTCTATTTGTAAATATTGCTGTAAGTACAAAGAAGTATGGCTTGTGGCCTATGGGTTGCTACAGTACACAAATCCTCTTTGTGTGTTCTACCCCCTATCTATCTTGGTTATTTTTTCTCATCTATGGAACAAATTCACTCGAAATAATGAATGCCTCTTCCTCCTAATGGCCCTGTTATAACACAACTTAATAGCCTACTAATGGTTAAGTTTGACTCCATCTCTTAACTAGAGTTACAATATGGAATATTCTAGAGTATTTTGCACCCTAATCACGTGGCTAGACCCTTTTTCCATGAAAAATAGGGGCTGATGTGACATCTTCCCAAATTATAGGTGCAAAAATAGGAAGTTCAACTTTTGAGTGACATAACTCTTCCATAAAGACTATGATTGATGTGCTTCTTATGTTTTTACTAATATCTATGTGTGTAGAACAACATGAGAAGGTGTGGTGCTAAGGTGGAGCATTTTTACCCCAAAAAATGTCATTTGATGCATCAAAACACTCCCGAAAGGTTTCAAACCCCATTTTTCCAAACTAGGGCACATCGGTAAAACAATCCTATGAGTTGATTCCTCCACTTTTTAAACTTTGAATGCATAAAGATGGATGACAAATAATATAATGATCCAATCGTTATCACACCTTCCCATTTTGGGAGGCTTTTGGTCCCCAAAATATTCTACTAAATGAGGTGAGGAAATTTTTCCTCCACCCTCTGTATGGTGTACTATTTAGCTTTGCCTCGAAGTTGTCCCTGCAACCCAATCTGTCAAAGGTCATGCTACCGCTATCTTCTACTTCTAGACATCTTTTGCAAAACTATATCTTTGGTTAACTCTGCTTGAGCATCTAGTTCCAAATCCTCCACAAAAGGTAGGACATGTTCCTCTTCCTGATCTAGCATGGAAGGCTCATAGAGTTTCAAATTATCGACATAGACAACTGAGTAAATGCACATATATGGTGGTAAAATGAATCGATATGCATTATCACCCACCTTTTCTAGTATCTCAAAGGGACCACGCCTCAGAGCCTTGATTTTCTTACCAATCCCTTGCAACCTCTCTTTTTTCAATTGTATCCATACTCTATCTCCCACCTTGAACGATTTCTTTATTTTGTGTTAATCATGCCTGGCCTTATACTTCTCATGTAACTTTTGTATTGTTTCAAGTACCTATAGATGGATATTATCGATATTCTCTATACCTTTTTTAGCCCTCAAATCATCTCTTGTAAGATCTTCCCTCACTTCTCCTTATTGCCCATATGAAATATCCAAAGGTGAAGGTGGAAAATATCCAAAACAAGTTTCAAATGGGGACTTTCATGTAGACGCGTGGACTACTCTCTGGTGAGAATGTTGTATATATATTAAATTTTCATCCCAGGTCTTCATATGCTTTTGGTTGTATCCCCTTAGAAGTTGCACGAAAGTCTTATTGACTACTTATGTCTTTTGATCTGTCTGTGGATGGAATGTTGTATGTCTATTCAAGTTCATGTCCATCTTCTCCCACAAAGTAGTCCAGAATGTATTGAGAAATCTTGTATCCCTTTCTGAAACGATGTTTCTTAGTATTCCAAGGTACACCAAGACCTATCTAAAGAACATTTTTGTTGCTTATTTCCCACTGATGGTCTTTTTATAGGGCATCACAACACACATCTTGTTGAACCTGTCAACTACCATGAATAGGTAGTCATGTCCCTTCCTAGTTATTGGTAAACCTCCCCCAAAGTCCATGGAAATTATTTCCCAAGGATGAGTAGGTATAGGCAAGAGATGATATAGACTTTGTTTCCTATTGTCTGGCTTGATGGTACAACAAAGAATGCATCCTCTTATGAACCTAGCTACCTTCTCTTGCATCTTGGGTCAATACACATACCTATGCAAGTTAGTCATGGTCTTCCCTACACCAAAGTGCCTTGCAACCTTGGAGGTGTGAGCCTCTCTAATCAGCTGCAATCACTCACCTTTAGGAACACATAGCTTATCTATCATGTAGAGTAACCCATCCTAGAGACGGTATTCAATGGTGCTATCGCCATCGTGCACATGACTCTGACTTTGAAACTATTGATACACCTCCTTGAAGTCCCCATCCTCTGAATATGCCTCTCTGTATCAATCATGGGTGAATGGATCCATGTGCATAAGAGTCCCCAAAGTTTTGATATTTGATGTGGATGGCCTTGAAAGCATGTCAGTCAACTTGTTTGTGCTAATTTTATTATACTTGATCACCAAATGAAACTGCTACAAAAACCCCATCTGCTTGTAATGCTTGGTTTGCCATAACTCACTTCGGGCTTTGAAGTATCGTAACGGTTGGTGGATTTTGTGGATTACTTTCTCCTTTCCCATCAGATAGTGCTTCCACTTCTTTGCATATTTCACCATGACATAGAGATCCTTGTTGTAGGTAGGGTAGTTAAGAACTGCCCCATGAAATAATTTGGAATGGTAGCATACCAACCTTCCTCCCCATATCAAGACAACTCCCATAACATACCCACTTGCATCTATCTCAACTTTTAAGGGTCATTGCAAGTTTGGTAGTGCCATAAATGGTTCTTTATTTATCTTCTTCTTTAGCTCCTCGAAATACTTCTTATGACCCTTTCCCTAGTGGAAACTCTTGCCACTTGTTATGGCATAAAAACGAGGCTATGAATTTCCTCAAGTATTGTGTTGCCCAAATGAAACTCCTGGCCTCAAAAAAATTAATAGGAAACATCCATTTCATGATGGCCTCCATCTTGGAAGGATCTACCTTAAACTCTCCTCCACTGATCACATACCCTAGATACACCAAATATTGCTATGCAAACTTGCACTTCTTTAGATTTTCTAGCAGCTAGTGCTTCTTCAATGTTTCTAGCACCTACGTCAAGTGTGAAATGTGCTCTTCCCAGGTAGCACTATATACCAGTATATCATCCAAATAGAAAATAACAAATGAATCTATAAAAGGGCACAATACATCATTCATTAATCTCATAAATGTAGTTGGTGCATTACATAGGCCAAATGGAATCACTAACCACTCATACAAAACTTGCCTAATTTTGAAGGCGATCCTATAGGTATCTTCTTATTTGAATTGAACCTGATGATATCCAAACTTCAAGTCTATCTTGGTGAAGTATTTTCCTTGTTTCAACTGATCTAGCAAATAGTATATCCTGGGAAGGGGTATTTGTTCTTGAGCGTGATTTTTTTCAACACACTGTAATATATACACATCTGCCAAGTCCCATCCTTCTTTGGCTCAATGATTATGGGTGATGCACATAGTGGTGTACTTGGTTGAATGACACCTTTTCCAACAACTGCTGCAGTTTTTTCTTCACCTCAGTGGCTTCTATAACAGAATACCTTACATCCCAATATTCGACAATGGAGAGTCTAGCCATAGCTGGATCTCGTGCTCTACTTATCTCTTAGATGGTAACCATTTAGTCTCTCGGAACACATCCCTGTATGCCTGTAACAACTCCAATTTTTGTTTATGTTTCTTGGTACACCCCTCTAGGGATTCCTTGCCTCATATTGACTCCTCTATGGACTAACTTTCTCTTAAAAACAATAAAAAATTACTTCTCGACGGAACTGATCCATTTTGTGGCTTTGTTGGCACTTACCATTGAAATTTTTCGACTTTCCTTTGTGCGTGTTGTTAATGAACAATTTTCCATCCTTGACAACCATGTATTGGTTATATCTCCTCATGAATATTTCATCATGCATGTAAATGTATGGACTCCCAAACATGACTTTGTATGCATCATGGGGAACCACATCTAAATATACTTCGTCAATATAATCTACATTGATAGAAAATCTAATTTTGCACTATTTTGTTACCTCCAAATCCTAATCCTTATTTATCCATCCCAATGTATATGGATTTAGATGATAATGAACTTCCATCCCGAACTTCTTGACCAACTTAGTTGCAATGATATTTCCTGTGATCCTAAGTCAAACAGAGCATCAATATTTGTCTTCTTAACCTGTATCTTTATATGAGAGAGTTTGGTCATTTCTTTCTCTTCTTTCTACTGAAGGCTACTCAGATTCATGTGCTTCTGCACTGATGTAAAAATGATATTCTCATCCATGTATGATTTGATTTCAACTTGGTTACTTGAATCAATGACCATGAGATTCTTCTTCTTCTTCTTTGGGTTTATCTTTGGATGAAATTTCCCACATTTTTCCTCCGTATGGACATTGATGTTGTAGCGGTTACAGTTGTTTCTAGGATCTTTGCACTCGTGTGTTGTGGTTGTCATATTTTTATCTTTTCCCCCTTTTTTGCTTTTTCTTTCCCTCCTTAGAAGAATCATGTTTCTCCTTTTTCTTCGATCCACTTGATTGCACTCTCTTCATGCCTCTGTTATCCAAGTACTATGACTGTACACAAGCCTCGTCCAATGGTTTTTACTTGAGAAACATCACTTGCTCATGCAGGTGGCAGTGTAGACTCCCAAATACTTGAGGAGTACATATCGGTTCTTTGTAGATATACCCAACATTTTAGCCATCTTTTTGAACTTTGTGGTATACTCCTACACGCTTTGGCCCGAATTTTTCTTGAAGTAGTGCCACGAGATCCACTAGTTTGCTATGTACATAATGGGATAAAAATATGACTTAGTGAGGGTTTTTAAGTCCTCCCACTTAACCATTAGAGGCTCTCCCTCCAACCTTATGGTCTCCATGTGGCTCTCCCACCAAGTCAGTGCATGGCCCTCTAATTGTTTCTCTGCAAATGAAATCTTCTGCCCTTCCTCAATTTGATGGAAGTTTAAATAAGATTCCAGTTGCTGCAACTAGTGGTTCAACTTCAAAACATCGATATCACCCTGGTATGGCTTGATATCAACTTTTTCTTCCATTTTAATAAGGATTGATTCATAATAGTCAACGAGGTTTATATTTTCCAGATTATTTCTTTGATTGGTTCTTTATTTCTTTGCAATCTCCCAATCCCCATTTTGATTTTTCCTCTGCATTTGAACCCCCATCTTCTCCAAATATCTCAAGCTTATTACTCAGGGCTATCATGAGGAGGTTTACATTGTGATTTATCTTTCCGATTTGTTGTTCCATCCACGAAAACCTCACCTCTACAGGGTCACGAGGGTCATTTACATATTCATCGACCATGATTAGGGTTTTACGATTTTCGGCCGCACCAATCTAGCTCCCCTGCAAATATCCACAAAATAACCAAAGAGGCCTACTATGATACCAATATGATCAGTAAAATTCTGTGGATATTGATATTTAAGATGGGAAATCACTGAGAAGAGGGGTGAATCTGTAATTTAAATTATTTTAAATTACTCAACTTAATCTTCTTCATATGTAGTTAATGACTTATGTTTGTCCTCAATAGTTATTGAATTCCTTTTGCAGATTTGTTTACCAAGAATTGAAAGCATTCATACAACACACAAGAATTAAACATATGAATGCACCAGATATAAGTGGAAATCCTGAAGGGAGAAAACCACAAACTTTAGGCTGAATGTGACATGAAGGCAAGCTACTACTCATTTTTACATTAGAGTTTTGTAGGCTCCAACCTACAAGAGGCTCCTACCCCAAAGGAAGCTCCAACTCCCACAAGTTTTTTGCAGGCTACAACCCACAGGAGGCTCCTACCTCAACATCCTACAAGATGTTATTTTTCAAGCTGCAACATAGGAAAGAACAAAATTTCTCAAGTCACAAATGTTGGTTACCTCATATCCAATGTTGTGAATTTTTCTGCTGAACTTCTTCTTCTTTTCACACTTATTCTCTTCTGCTACTGCTTATTCATGCTCTGATTCGAAATCATTCACCTAAAAAAAGATACCTCTTTTTCATTCCACATTATATATATTATACGCAAGCCCTCTTGGTTGTTTGTATTCTTTGGAGGAATATTAAATGAAGCATAGTCTTTTGGACTTCCAAAATTCCTCACAAACTAGTATTTTAATTTTTAGTTCTAAAAATTATTTGTAATATAAAATAGAGCTCATTCAGTAATAATTACAAGAGACAGGCTAGATTTGGATTATCTGCATTTTCTGTTCAAACAAATATATGTATTTCAACTTTTGTCTCAATGTTTAGCCTTCACACTGATTAGCATAGCCTTTTCACTTCACATCACTTTTAACATTTTGTATTCAGCATTCAACATTTATGTACACTTTCCATTCAACATAAATTAATCAATCATCTTGATTTGACATCAATGTCAATATTTCCAACATTCTCCCGCTTTGGCATTGATGGAAGCACCACTATTCCTCATCCTGGGAAAAAATAACATCTTTTCTTCTGTCTTCGTCTGTCTCATGCCTCCGCCTTTGGAATCAATGACAAGGAGTGGCTATGTAAAATTAGTCTCTAAGTTTCATGCCCTTAAAGATCCAAATAAATGTTGTAATATGATGATCATACTACTCACAAAACCCTTACTACTACACTAAAACCCTTATTTCTAAGTAGGCTAAACTCCTTTAATAATTGCAATGAAACTGAACCATTTATGTTGATGTAATATTGCAGGCAATTAAGAATTTTGCATGAAACCAATTAGTTCTACTGAGACGATATTTTGGCTTGGAAATCCAAATAGTACCTCTACAAATTCAATCTATTACATTGAGAATGATGGAGATATATCCATTTCTATCACTGGAAATACTAGCAATTGCAATTTGGTTGTTTGAATCAGAAAGAATTTGAGCTCTATTTATTCACAAACGTGTCCATCAAAAATAAAAAATGGACCTTTAAATGGAAATACAACAATATATTACTGAGTCAAAATATACACTCATACAAGCAAATCTCTCTACTTGGCATATGATTCAAACAATCAATCTTAGCCAATACGAGTAGTAATATACTCAAGATATATATATATACAACAATAGAAACAAACGTTATGTAATACAAATTCTTTAGTAGATAGTCCTCAATTTTTCTTAGCGAATGCATTCATCATATAAGTAGCACAGTGTTATTTAGAACAATAATATTAATGTTATACATCAAAAAGCACAGGGTATGTGCTACTGGAAATATTCAATATATGTTATGTGCCAGATCAAAAACTTTGCATAGAACTACTGGTGTATCCATTTTCTCCAATTCATATCATGATGCAAAACCAGTGGTATTTAGAACTTTTCCCCATGAAATTTCATGTGTAATGCACAGTGATCATATGTCATTGAAAAGACCTTTGTTTTGTTCGTTGCATCACTCAACAAAACTTTTCTTTCCCTAGATTAACCCTATGAACATCAAACATTTTGGAATTAAATTCTAATCATAGTCACATTTGATTTGATGCATGAAATTTTTTGCTATGCTCAAAGCAGATGTTGTATAAGCCTTCAATTGTTAAGTAGTACTCAAATATTTGGGCAATTAGGGCACTGATATAAGTCAAAATGTTGCAGATATAATATAAGAGAGGCCACATATATTAACCCTTAACTCCACCTTGAATTCACATTAGTTACTGTGAACACCAATCCTTGTGTAGGGAGAACTTCAGAAGTCTATGATACACAACACAATTGTGAGCTATAAGAGAGATGAAAATGTCCTAGACTTTCAAACCATGACTTGTATATCATCTGGTTTCCGAATAACACTGAGTGGCCAATTGTGGATTTATACGACACATCTGGGATGTGTTGGGGATTTTTCTGGTAAAATCCCCAAAACAAAAAAAACTAAACACACAGAGGCAATGCTCTGTTTCTTTGCCACATGATCTTTTGCACTGGGAAGCTTTAAAAAAAATCACTGAGAACAGAGTATTACATACCCAGAAAATGATTTCTATTCATTAAAATATAATGCCTGATACACATTCATCCTCTTTTACTGAGAGGGATTCACCAAAAATACATTCAGCCAACAACAATAAAACTCTGTCTCCTTCTGAGAATTTACACTGTTGGTGTGTAAAAACCCATTTACATTTACTGCTGTAAAACCCATTTTACATTTACTGGTGTAAAAATATTTTTACACATTGTTGTTGATCCGGATTTAAATAGGAACGCAACAAATTACAGAGATAACCATATACACAAAAATGCAGCGGAAATAATACTTCATTTCATTAATGGAAAATATTGAAATATGCTTACAACCAGAAATGGAAATAAACCAGCTAGGGCGATAGTAGCTTATCTCTGAGAAGCGATGTGGTGGCTACATGCCTCTGAACTCTGTGTTACAATGAGGCTCGAAGGCCTATTTATTGTTGAGAAACAATGGAAAACCCTTAACATTCCAAAACCTAACCCTAGGAGATGAAACGGCAAACTGTTGGCCCCATTTGGGTAAATTGGTACATCAACTTCCCGGCGTCGTAACTTTGGCATACGATCTTCGTTTGACGCATACAATAGCTCGTTAGAAAGATCTATTCGAGCACTACCACTTTGGGAAGGGAAACATCGATCCATGGACCCATGTTGCCCCCAGATTTCCCAAAAAACGTCGTTTAGGGCCTCAAAACGGCTCCAGAAGTTCAGGACCTGAAAAACTGCTAAAAATAGTAAGGTGTGCTACAATTAAGGAAACTAAAAATGCTGAGAGAAACAATGGTGGGGGTCCAAGTGGACTTGGCAGGTGGCCACCAATATCCACTTGGATCATTCCTCCCCCCTTAGGAAGCAATGGTCCCCATTGCATTGAGTTCCTCCATGAGATGAGGAAACTTTTGCTGAACTTGTTCCCTGGTGAGCCACTTGCCCTGCTGAAGGAGTTGGCTTGCTTTGACAACTCGATACAGTTGAATATTCTATTGGCGAGTGTTCTTGATCTGTGTGCCCATGATCCGATCAGTTGCAGCTTGTTCCATGCAATCTGGATTTAATTCTGTGGGTTTGAGCTATTCTGCAATGTCGGATGTGTCTAGCAATGGTGGAAAGTATGGCCGAAGGTGGTCCACATTGAACACTGGGTGCAGGCCAAGGAATGGGGGAATGATGAGCTCAAATGCATTGTCTCCCATAGCCTTAGTAATGGTGTAAGGACCATATCAAAGTGGTCTCAGTTTCCGATAGGCTCCAGTAAGGCATTCCTTTTGCAAATGCAACCAGACTTTGTCGCCCACCTAAAACTTGTGTGGCACCCGATGTTGATCATGTCGCTGCTTGTACTTGGCATTTGATTTCTCAAGAATGTCATGGACCTGCTGGCGAATATGTTGGATGCGCTCAATGAAGCTGGTGGCCTTATCTGTTTCAGACTGGATATGAGCTGAATTTATGTGAGTAGCTGCAAGTGGCATGGCCACATGAATGGGGCATAGTGGCTGGAATCCCAAACCCACCTGAAAATGGCTATGGCCAGTGGAGCTGTGAAGAGCTCGGTGGTAGTTGTGCTGAACATAGGGGAGGCTCTCGTCCCATGTGCGTGGATGCTTTGAGTTATACATGCGCAGAATGTGCACAATCATCCTATTGACAACCTTTGTCTGGCCATCAGTTTGAGGGTGGAAGGCTGTGGACTTTGTGAGTTTGGTGTCCAGCATTGACCAGAGACTGGACCAAAATGTGCTGAGAAACCGACTGTCCCGATCTGAGATGATAGACTGTGGGATCCCAAAGTGCACCCACACTCGTTCAAAGAAGAGTTTAGTAGTGGCTTCTGTTGTGATATTCTTCTTGCAGGCCGCCATGATGGCCATCTTCGAGAACCTGTCGATGACCACAAAAACACAGTCATTTCCATGCTTAGTGGAAGGAAGGCCTGACATGTAATCCATGGAGATTGATTCCCAAGGTCGACTAGGGGTAGGAAATGGGGTATAGAGGTTGTGCGTCTTAATGGTCGGTTTGGCAATGGCACAGGCAGTACATGATCTGATGTACTTCCCAACATCCTGTCGAAGATTCGGCCAATAGAAATAATTTTGCAGTACTGCCACTGTTTTCTCGACCCCGAAATGCCCAGCAGCCCGACTGTAGTGTGCTTCCCAAATCATCTTGGCACGCTCGCTTGAAGGAACACAAAGGTGACCCAGGTGGCATAACAGGGCATCCTGGAGGTGAAAATCTGGAACATGCCGACCCTCCAAGAGTGTCTGGTATGTGTGGCTGAATTCTGGGTCGCTTTTGTAGAGAAGTGGCCAATCAGAAGTCTTGTTCCCACAAGAGTTGAGCACGGTGGTTAGCGCCATGATCGGTGGTCGACTAAGGCAATCTACAACATTATTGGTGTTGTCCTTCTTATACTTGATATTCAAGTGGAACTGTTGCAGGTATGTAGACCACTTCTGATGGCGATCATTCTACAATTTTCCTTGGGTCTGTATGAACTGCAGGGGTCGGTGGTCTGTGTGGATGATCGTTTCCTTCCTCAAAATGTAATGATTCCATTGTCGGCAGGCCTGTACAATGGAATACATCTCTTTATCATAAGTGGGGTAGTTTCAGACTATGTCTGAAAGTGTTTCACTGTGATATGCCACTAGATGTCCATGTTGAGTAAGCACTGCCCCAATAGCATAGTCAGAGGCATCTGTCTCGACCTCGAATGGTTGTTGTAAATCTGGTAACGCGAGCACTGGTGTCGTGCAGAGGCGATCCTTCAACTCCATGAATGCCTTCTGTAGAGATTCATACCAAAAGAATTTTGCTTTCACCCCTCCCTTGGTGACTTGACTCAAGGGCCAAGTAATGTGAGAAAACCCCAACACGAACCTGCGGTAGAAGTTGGCAAGACCTAGAAAGCTGCAGAGCTCTGTTAGAGTGGTTGGAGATGGCCAATCTCGAATGACTTGGATCTTGGCTGGATCGACATGCACCCCATGTTCATCAATGATGTATCCTAGATACTGAACCTGGGTCATGCCAAAAGTGCATTTCTCCAAATTGGCACATAGCTTGTGTTGCCGTAGTGTTTGGAGAACATGTCGAATGTGGTGGAGGTGATCTTCCCAACTCTGGCTGAAGATCAGAATGTCATCCAAGTATACTACTACAAAGGATTTGGTGAATGGTCGCAAGATGTCATCCATTAGCCTCATGAAGGTTGCAGGAGCATTCGTCAATCTGAAAGGCATAACCAACCATTCGAAAAGGCCCTCCTTGGATTTGAAGGCAGTCTTCCACACATCAAAGGGTTCGATTGGTACCTGGTGATATCCTGACTTCAGATCGATCTTGTTGAAATATTTCGTCCCCTTTAGTTGGTCCAGGAGGTCATCAATCCGCGGGATCGGGTACCTATTATGGACAGTGATCTTGTTCAGCGCCCGATAGTCAATACAGAGTCTCCACGTCCCATCCTTCTTCTGTACCAACACAATCGGGCTCCCACAAGGCGATGAACTCGGACGGATGTGACCTTTCTGCAGGAGCTCCTGAATCTGCCTCTTGATTTCATTGTTCTCCAGAACGGAGCGCTGATAAATTGGTCCATTGGGTAGCGGCGCACCTGGGGTTAGATAGATGGAGTGCTTGACATGACAGTGCATAGGAACCCCTACAGGGGAGGTGAAGATGTCCTCGTACTCCTCCACAACCTTGTCCATCTGTAGTTGTCATGCAGAGGGACCCCGTCTGGAGGCCGCGGCCACCGTCTTCTTCTTTCCTTGAGGGCATATCATCAGGAAAACAAATTTCCTGGTTTTGGAAATGATCTTACTGCATTATTTTGCAGTAATCAAAGAGATGGCGGTAGGTGGTGCTACCTCTGGTATCCTGTACAACTTATTTCCCAATGTAATAATAACAGCACGGGGCCTTGATTCATACACATCATGTCGCTTCCATAAGTATGGCTGTCCTAATAATACATCACAAACTTCAAGGGGAGCAATGTCACACAATACCTCATCCGTGAAGGGCTTGATGTTGTATGGAAGGCGACACTGCTGGCTCACGTGAAGATCTCGTCCTTGGTGAAGCCACCTGTTATAGACATTTTTGTGCCTTGCGTCAAGGAGCATGGAATGTCGATAATTACGGGGATCCTCAGTCCCTAAACATGTTGTTCTTACCCCTAAAAGAACAAGGTCATCAAACAACAACACTTCCAATCAGTTCTCCACCTGAAAACACTTCAAAACAGGCTTATTTTGGACCATGTCAGCTACTCCACTGAGCTTCTGCGCTGGAATGCAACTGTCCCTCTTTGTACCTGCGCTGGAAGTCAAGATAAATGAAGGCTACCTGCGCTGGGCGAGATTGGCCAAGTGGCACAGTCATCCTGCAAGGTGTCAACTGCCCAGGAAGCTTCCAAACTGACACTTGGTTCATGAGATTCGCCTTGTGATGAGTAAGAGGTACTTGATCACCATGTGTAAGCAAGGATCTCCAAGTGGACACATGAACTGAAGATTAACTGAAGAGGAGGAGGACACAGGGCAGCTTCATGTCAGTCTCAAGCTGACTCATCCTTTCCTCTTCTCTCCTATATATAGAGCTCTTCTATGAGGTCTAAGGAGGCTGGAATTTTGTATAAGCAAGGAGGTGTTGTTGGTTTGCAGTCAGAGCTATTGGGTGATTGTTTTACTAGAGGTGAAGAGGAGAGTTCTTGCTGCTGGGGAGGTGCTGCTGGATTGGAGCCATCATCATTGGTTGTAACTTCCTCGGAACCCTGTTACTTTCTATCAATAAAGTTTGCATGTTCTCCTATATACTTGTCTTACATAGATGTTTTGTGTTTACATGTATATTTGATGCACCCTAATCCATGCTTCAGTTATGAGTACATGTATCTTGTAGTTTGCTCTCTTGTTTTGTGCAGGATCTGTGTGTAGCTGGATCGGCTAGGAGAGCAAGGAGCTGGGAACAAGATACAAAGAGAGAAGGACAAGGATCGACTAAGCGAAAGACACCAGGTTGGTTGACCTTCTTTTCATTCTCTCTGTATTTTCATAAAGTGGAACATGAAAACTTTACCTTCAGTTGTTGCTAAAGACTGTCACCTTTAGAGTAGGGATAGTGTCATCCGCATCGGATACTTTTCCCCACAACAAACTGGCGACTCCGCTGGGGAACCCAGTATCTTGTTGGTGTTTGTAGTATTTTGCTATTCATTTCTTGAAGAAAAGAGTACCAAATCGAAAAGCTTTTGACTATATCAAAAGCGAAGTAGAGGGTTTGTTACTCTTGCTCCTTTGCTGAGCAAATTCAAGATTTAAAGAGCTAATCTACAAAAGAATCTTTACTCTTTGTGATAGATCTTCATCCTCTTGATCATCCCTTAGCCTGTACTTGACCTATAGCTTTTTATTTCAGCAAAAACAGTGCATTTTTGAGCTTTTTATGACCCGGAATTCTTTGCAGACGCAACTCTCGTGTGTCAGTGCAGGCTGTCCACAGGCAGTCTGCATTACAGCGCAGGTACTCCCTTCGGGAACTGCGCTGAGAGTGAAACTGGCAGACTAGCACCTGCGCTGGTCCAGTTAGCCTTAGTCTAGCTCAGCTTTCCCTTTGTGTCTTGGCCCTGTTTTCACTGTTTTTCTTGCTGATTGCTTGCTGGTCATTGTACTTGCTGTAGACCACTTCTCCTTGACATTATTCCGCCTCAGTTGTGTGATGAAACTGTGAATGTTCTTTCAGTATTTCTTGTTTCAGTTCCAGTTTCCCATTGTGAAAAGCGAACCAGTATAGCTGTGACCTCTTAGATCCTGAACTGTAAAAGTATCTTTGTGATCTTATGAGTTAGTTTTATTACTGTTCATGGCTGTTTGAGTTTGTTTGCTTTTCACTTTATGGTTTGAATCTATACATTTCCTGTATTTTAAACAAGTCTTTCATAAGGTGTCTTTTTGATTGTGGACAAGCTTGTTTATTTCTACTTGAAAGTTGATTCAAAAATCATACAACAGTTTCCTTTTTGTTAGCATCAACATTAAGGATAACGAAAAGAAATACGTGCATTGTGTATTTTGCATTTGACTGTATGCTTGATGATTTAGGAAAATGTGCATTTTAGTGTGTGTTCTTTGATCTGTGGAAAAAGTTGTGTCTTTCTTTTCCCTCAAGTAGATTAAGGTTTTCAAAGTTGAAAGATTGAAAAGATTTGCTTCTCATTCTTAGATTGCATATAGGAAGTGGTATATATACATCTCGTGGCAAACCTGAAAGGCAAACTGTTAAGAAAGATCAACATTAAAATAAACTCAATTTACATAACAACGCTTTGGAATTTAACGCAAACATCTAGAGGTCTAGGTAGAGACGTGTTCCGGCGTCGTTAAACATAGTGACTGTCGATCTCTACGAAGGTGGGTGATTCCTCCTGAGAGTCGGTGGCACTAACACGGACTTGAGCTCCCGCGTACCGTCGAGTATATTGGGAGACCCCTATAGGCTTTTATCCTTTATCCTTAGGAAACCGTGTCGGCCGCCCTACTGATCGCGATGCAGTGAACACAGCATTCACGAAGATCGACCACCCGTACCGTAAAACGTATTCTGTGGTTTCGCGAAAGGTTTGGCACACCCTCTGCCTAGATCTCCAGAGTAGTTTCTTTTGGCCTTTTTCAAACTCTATAACTGAAAAAGTCCAACCGAGTATTTGTCACTTCGGGCTCGTTAATACATCGAAGGCGACTAGAGTCATCTTTAGCTTTTTCTCGACTCTTAAAACATGAAAAAGCAAGTTTGTGTCTAAAAGCGTTGTAAATAAAATTTATTTTAAAGCGGAACATAATCACCTATTATTCCCACGTTGATCTTTCAGTTGAAAAGTATGGAGCCCACCAACCAAGGAAGTAACCTTGGCGGAAGTCCAAATCCCTTCTCCTCTTGGGGAGATGTTGGTGCGCCTCATATGGCTACATTGTCGCTTCCAGGATTGACAATTGGCCTCCCTGTTTGGCTCTTTTCAACTAATGTAGTCCAAATCGCCACTAATCCTAAGCAGTCGAATCAACAGTCAGAACAATCTAGAACTACCCACCAGCCTTCCACTTCTTATGATACTTCCTCTGATCCTTCATCTTCACAAGGTAGAGCCGGCAAAAGTCAGCCTCCCAAGGAGAAGAAGGAAAAGAAGAAGAAAGGAAAGAAGCAGAAGGAGCCTCTGGCGAAGGCGACTGGGGGCAAGCAGAAGAAAACTGACAAAAACCCACACACTGCACCGACCGGGCCTAAATCGCCATGTGTCATTTGTAAAGGGATCCATTTCCATCGTGATTGTCCTTGTATTCCCCGGATACTAAAGGACTGGTCCCCAAGGTTGCACAATCCAGTAGCATCAACCTCTAGTTGTCAAGTTGATTGCATTCCGTCAACTAGCGAGAGTGAAGGACGAAGAAGGGGACCAAGATCACCCTGTCTATTGTGTGAAGGTAATCATGCCATCCACAAATGTCCATTCTTAGATGAGGCCAAGAGAGTTTTGGAAGATCGCCCGGTGTCACCGTTGCGACTTCCTCCTGGATATCAAAAACTCGCGCTTAATCCCTCGATAGTTGTAAATCCAGTTGACCCTCTCAAGTGGTCAGCTGAAGTGTCGGTCATTGACAATGAACCTACTGAATCCAGACCAGACGAAAGTCTAAAGGCCGAAACGGCAGTTGACCCGGTTCTTCCTTCAGAGGTTCTATCGTCTAATGACTCCGTCATTGAAGATCCGTCTTCAAATGACACCGTCGCTGGAGAGTCATCTTCATGTGACACCCTAGCTGAAGAGAATAAGGATGACACCATCCAAGTTCTTTATATCAGCGCCGACTCTGATGAGCGTCAGGGCAATGCGCCCATTCCTTTATCGCAGGAAGGAACAACATCAGGGTCATATCCGGCCGTATATTCGGTCCCACCACCAAGCAACCTGGTTGTATCCTTTGATTGGAATCAACTAGGCAGACCCCGGTTACCAGCCAGTATACCATTCAGAATCATTGTCCAGATCTATAGAATGATTATGGCTGGTACTATCATTGATGAAGGGGCGTCTGTGAGTATCCTTTCCTCTATTGCTTGGAAAGCACTGGGTTCCCCAGCGCTTTTACCTGAGTTGAGAAATCTCTCAGGTTTTGATAAAGGAACCAGTCGACCATTAGGAATCCTCCCCAATGTACCTGTTACATTGAAAGGGAAGACTGTCGAGATGAACTTGTTGGTCGTTCAAGGACCCTTGGATTATAACCTACTCCTTGGACGTGACTATATTTATTGCATGGGAGCGATAGTCTCCTCACTCTTTAGAGTAATGTGTTTTCCACACGAAGGAAGGATGGTCAAGCTCGTAGACCAACTTTCATTTCCGGGATCTCGCATCGCAAATAGTCAAATACCAATCCTAAATGGTCTATTCACTCAAGATACGCCTCCACCCCCGGTCCTACTTCCCGATGAGTGCGAGTGATTCGGAAAGAAAGACTAGGACCCAGGGGGCATGCACCCTGGTCTGCTTCGGGCAGAAGAAACTCCGGGTATAAGGAAGAATTTCCGCAGAAGAATATGACTAGTCCGTACCCCGTCCGTAGGAAGTGGGGTTGTTCTGGAATAATAATCTTTTGTTAAAGTTATGTGTCTGGGAATCATTCACCTTTGTCTAAAAAAGTGGGCAATGCCCGAGTAGGAATTCCCTTATTGCAACAAGTAGTCAACATCTTTGAATTCAAGCCTCGCCCATCGAAACATGTGTTTTGAAGGATAAGCAGGGGCAGCCTACAAAGAAGGGGACCGTATTGTTGTGACAGAGGGTAACCATCTTTGGACAACCCAATGATAGACACCGCCGAAGAAAGAGATTGATTTGCGGCAGCGAATAGAACCACTCTTCGGATAATAAGAAAGAGGCAAGCCTCCCTCAATAATACCAATGTTTTATCTTTGAGTAGTGTTCTTCTATTGTCACAAATAGCTGTTTGTTAAAAGTGGGCTGACGGGAAGCCTGAGTACTGCGTAAGACCCCTTAGAATAACGAGAAGACAAGTATCGTTAGCATTAGATTGGCAAGATGACAAATAACTGTGAACACCCAAAGAAAAACAGAGTTAGGGGAGAGGAAGGGCAGCCTCGAAATTCTATCCTATACCTGGGGGCATGCAAACCTTTTGGAATGCAAGCAAGGGACGACTATTTATTTTTTTAAAATTTTTAGGTCCTCCCTTTAAACCTGTAGGTCTAACCCGTTAAACTCGTAGGATTAGCCGTTTCCAAACTTGCATAAAGAAAGCCTGTGGGGCAAAAGTAAAATTTGCCAAAATTAGAGCATAGCTGTGGTAAGGCATAAGCTCTATAAAAATTGGTCCTTACGAGAGGCGTTCTTCATATGACTGGTATATCGAGCAGTTTTAGCATATAGTTCATGCTCGTTAAAAAATAAACGCAAATCCGAGCAGTTTTAGGCCTGAATCTATGCTCGTTAAAAAATAGAAAAGTGTGAGCAAAAGTTTCCCCCAGAGTTCAAGCTCATGGAAAAAATGAACCGGTAAATAACCTTTTGAGATCGTAAATTCATCAGCCATAAGAGCCTTGATCGTGTTGTCATCCATCACCTCCACCGTTCATTTGGCCGATCATTCACTTCCATTTGTGTGTTTACCTCTTAGAAACAGCTGCGAAGAGTGATTTCACCTAGCCATCCTTGTGACACTGCCGTGATTGGAAAATTCCAACCTGTACCTGGAATCTGTAGCTATCCCTGTTTATCACTCGTTCCTCAAAAGACGAGTCTTCTTTCAGCTCTTTTCACTGACTCGTAAAATATGAAAAGTTTGCCGAGTTTTGGCCTTCCAACTCGTTAAATAACTGGAACGCTATCCCTCCTCTAAATTTTAATCTTTTTGGACCTGGGGGATTATTGCACAAAAGGATCGAGCGCTTGTCTTGTTCGGCTCGTTAAAAGTACCGAACAACCATCCCTTCTGTATTGTTTTATACTTTTTCGGACTTAAGGGATATGCTGACGAAAAAGGAATTATGGAGTTGACTTTCTGTACCTTTTCAGACTCTCTAAAAATGAAAAGGACCGAGTTTTCTTTATCGTTAGACTCGTTAAAATGATTAAATAGCGACAAACTTGTCTTTAGACGAGAACGAGTTTCCCTATCGCTAGGCTCGTTAAATCTTAGCGATGGGCTTGCGCGAAGGGCAGGTTATAGAACAAGCATATGTTATCCTCCTCAAGCTTGACAAAAATAAAGAGGTACTGGTCAGAAATGACTGGGGAAAAATTGGGAGAACATCAAAGTTTAAAGGTAGCAAGTCACTCTTGAACATGACACTTTTCCTCCGTACCACATCGGGTTGGGTTGTTTCATTCACCGGTCTCATCACCATGGTCCTCGCCACACCATCCACATTTGGGGTAATGCTACCGATCCATCGCATCAGTGTCGTTATATGTTCAAGAGGGGTCATTCTGAAAGTGTCAACCGTGTCCCATCCACTGCCATACATTATCCTTCATCCATTCATGATCGCCACCCTGAATCATATGTCACAGTTTGTTTTTACCTCCACTAAATCATTAGCTTCGTTCCGTGTCATTGATGTGGGATTCATTAATGCCCTCCTTTGACGGATCGCTTCTTGTCGACATCAGCTCATTATCCAAGAAGTTGATCTAGGAACACCCCCATCAGTACTTTGAAGCTTGCATGCCTCAATAGCAAGTTTCTCACTTCCGGCGACAGGTATACCTCAATGACCTTCGACCAGAAGATTTTGCGTGGCGTTCGACGCCAAGTCCTCTATTCACGCCACGTGAATTGTACTGCAGTACCTTGAGGGTCATTGTCATTATTGGTGATTCCTCTCGCGCTTATTAACGGTTTTCATTATTGACCGGTAATCAAGCGATGTCTTTCCATGTTCGACTTCAGCGCAATTCTCACATGGATCGACTTGTACTTAGAGTGAAGATCTAACGAGTTTTGAAGACCCCGGATCTAGTTTCATCCATCCGGGCTGCGATATATATTCAGGAAATATAAAAGCATTTGCCATGTAAATCATTGCAGCAGATGATCATCCTATCAAAGGATGATAATTTCAGCAGAAAATTATCAGTCTATCATCAGACGATCGTCTGTCATATGTACCAAAATGTATTTATAAAAGCTGAGCATGGGAATACTCGCCTCAGCTAGACCATGAAAATTGAATGAAAAATAATGTATTGTATTGTATTGTATTACAGGGCACTCTCCTCAGCACTGGAATGAACTTCGGACCCTCTAGCTAAAGCATTTCACCCGATAAACGGCCTCATACTTTAGGGGGCAACTGTTATAGACATTTTTGTGCCTTGCGTCAAGGAGCATGGAATGTCGATAATTACAGGGATCCTCAGTCCCTAAACATGTTGTTCTTACCCCTAAAAGAACAAGGTCATCAAACAACAGCACTTCCAATCAGTTCTCCACCTGAAAACACTTCAAAACAGGCTTATTTTGGACCATGTCAGCTGCTCCACTGAGCTTCTGCGCTGGAATGCAACTGTCCCTCTTTGTACCTGCGTTGGAAGTCAAGATTAATGAAGGCTACCTGCGCTGGGCGAGATTGGCCAAGTGGCACAGTCATCCTGCAAGGTGTCAACTGCCCAGGAAGCTTCCAAACTGACACTTGGTTCATGAGATTCGCCCTGTGATGAGTAAGAGGTACTTGATCACCATGTGTAAGCAAGGATCTCCAAGTGGACACATGAACTGAAGATTAACTGAAGAGGAGGAGGACACAAGGCAGCTTCATGTCAGTCTCAAGCTGACTCATCCTTTCCTCTTCTCTCCTATATATAGAGCTCTTCTATGAGGTCTAAGGAGGCTGGAATTTTGTATAAGCAAGGAGGTGCTGTTGGTTTGCAGTCAGAGCTATTGGGTGATTGTTTTACTAGAGGTGAAGAGGAGAGTTCTTGCTGCTGGGGAGGTGCTGCTGGATTGGAGCCATCATCATTGGTTGTAACTTCCTCGGAACCCTGTTACTTTCTATCAATAAAGTTTGCATGTTCTCCTATATACTTGTCTTACATAGATGTTTTGTGTTTACATGTATATTTGATGCACCCTAATCCATGCTTCAGTTATGAGTACATGTATCTTGTAGTTTGCTCTCTTGTTTTGTGCAGGATCTGTGTGTAGCTGGATCGGCTAGGAGAGCAAGGAGCTGGGAACGAGATACAAAGAGAGAAGGACAAGGATCGACTAAGCGAAAGACACCAGGTTGGTTGACCTTCTTTTCATTCTCTCTGTATTTTCATAAATTGGAACATGAAAACTTTACCTTCAGTTGTTGCTAAAGACTGTCACCTTTAGAGTAGGGATAGTGTCATCCGCATCGGATACTTTTACCCACAACACCACCCAATGGTGTATGGTTGCGGATGTGCTGTGGTCGGTAAGCCCAACCACTTCACGACCTCTGCCAAAATGAGGTTCTTTTGACTCCCGCTATCAACAATGAACTGTATCGGGGAGCCCTTTACCCACATCTGGGAGTGGAAGAGACGCTCCTCCTCCTCTGGATCTTCGGGTTCATTTTTTTGGATCTTGGCAGTAGCAACAGTGGCGTTGGGATCCGCATCAATGATCTACTTCCCTTTTTCATTCCCCTTATCAGATTCTGACTCAGAGTCGGAACATGCATCTGATTCTGAAACCTTTAGCGCAGCCACCAGTGACTGCTTGGCCTGACACTCACTTGTGTTGTGAGTGGAGCTCTTATGGAACTCACACCATTTTCTAGTGTCCTTTTTCGGCTTCGCCGCGTTGTTCTTTGCTTGCAGCTTCGGTGGGTTGTCTTGGGCTGTCCTGCCTTGGCTTTGTCCTTTGTTCTGTGGTTTAGGGGCACCTTTCCCCTGCTTTGGATTCACAGATCCAAAGTCTCGCTTCTTTTGTTTAAACTTCTGCTCTACCTTGATGGCATATTGGTATGCTGCGCCGAGCGAGGAGATGTTCAGGAATTGTATTTCTTCCTGGATGTACTTGTGCAAGCATCCACGGTATTTGAGTATCAAATGTTATGCCGAATCCTTGATACCCAACTTTGTGCGAAGGGTATGGAAAAGATTGGTGAACTCCGGCACGTCTTGGTCCCTTCCCTGCCGCAGCGTGGTCCACTTTATGTATTCATCCTCATAGCTTCCGACAGGGTAGTACTGCTCCTTGATGGCATCCCGGAATGAATTCTAGGTGGGTGTGGCTGAAAATAATGAGCCAGTACTTTCATCCTTCTGCTCGCAGTAGGTTTCCCACCAATCCTTGACGTGGGGGGCTGCTTTGAGAAGGGCGAAAACAATCTTTTCCCGACTCGAAAATTCATGAACAGAAAAATAAACCTCTAGTAGATTTAACCATTTATCTACGACATCTGCGTCTATCTGACCCTCGAATATGGGGATTTCAAAATTAACTTGTACCTTAAAGGGCGTGGCGTTTCCAGAGTAGCTGCTGGAAGCTGATGCGCCTCTTCTAGGTAGCCACTGAAGGATCTGGACAAAGTTGTCCATCATCGCGTTCCGTTGTCGCTCGAGGGCTTCTTCGAGCAAGATTTTGATGGGATCTCCTACCCCCTCATCTTTCTTCTCATCCGCCATGGGAGGCCGTCGGGATTTGCGAGGCTGGTCTTGCAAAGGTTCAACCAGTTCAAGCCCTAACTCCTTATATCCCGACCTTGTTGGGGACATGCAAAGAAAAACAGAGAAAAAGCGGACCGCTCTGATACCACTGATCCACATTTAAATAGGAACGCAACAAATTACAGAGATAACCATATACACAAAGATGCAATGGAAATAATACTTCATTTCATTAATGGAAAATACTGAAATGTGCTTACAACCAGAAATGGAAATAAACCAGCTAGGGCGATGGTAGCTTATCTCTGAGAAGAGATGTGGTGGCTACATGCCTCTGAACTCTGTGTTACAATGAGGCTCTAAGGCCTATTTATTGTTGAGAAACAATGGAAAACCCTTAACATTCCAAAACCTAACCCTAGGAGATGAAACACCAAACTGTGGGCCCCGTTTGGGTAAATTGGTACATCAACTTCCCGGCGTCGTAACTTTGGCATACGATCTTCGTTTGACATGTACAATAGCTCGTTAGAAAGGTCTATCCGAGCACTACCACTTTGGGAAGGGCAACATTAGTCCACGGACCCATGTTGCCTCCATATTTCCCAAAAAACGTCGTTTAGGGCCTCAAAACGGCTCCAGAAGTTTAGGACTCGAAAAACTGCTAAAAATAGTAAGTTGTGCTACAATTAAGGAAACTGAAAATGCTGAGAGAAACAATGGTGGGGGTCCAGGTGGACTTGGCAGGTGGCCACCAATATCCACCTGGATCAGCTGTAAAACAAAAAATTTACATATGCTTCCTCAAAAATATTATGTGCTCCACTTCGTTTGGACTATAAAAAAAACTTACATTTCAACCTAGTTATTTTTACGTTGCACTGTTGTGCATTCACATTCACACTGCTGTGTGAAAAACCTATATTGCATTTGCAAGCTGCTCCCCTATTCTCTTTACTCGCACTGTTGTGCGTTCATTTCACTCTTACACCATACAATGTCAACTAACTACAAAATAAAACTACTCTAGCAATAACGCACGAGCTCCTATTTTTTTGGATATTACATTGCGTATATGATATAACAAAGTGACCATACCTTTCTTTAAATTCACCATACGTTCGTGCATAAAAAAAAAATAAAACTGAGACATCTCACCTACTATCTACGAACACAATTAATTCATTAAATTTCTTTTCCAGCGGTCAACCAAAATTTTTACGGCACGTTAAATTTAATTTGCTGCAGGTTCGAGAAGTCCGTCAACCGTTGATTTGCCCTCGCGGAATCGAACGGCTGGTATGAATATCGGAAGGCCCTTTGTTACCGAGCTTTACGTTCCGATATGGCGGTGATTTTGCAAAAACGTTCAGGACGCGTGTCAAGATTTGATTGTATCGGAGTCAATTATACGGAAACTGCTTTCACCGCAAAAGCGGTCCGAAATGAGTCAGGCGGTTTGTGGTTTCGCTGCAGCGGTTTTGGTGAATTAACTCGCACGGTTCAACAGTTGAAATTATATTTTCAACACTCCCCTTTAATTTCAACTGCTGGGCATTCAGTCATACCCAGACACTTCCTCAAAAATTCAAAGCTTTTCTGATCCAATGGCTTTGTCAAGATGTCTGCTACCTGTTCTTGGGTCCTGCAATGTTCTAGGACAATTTCTCCATTGTTCACCAATTCTCTGATGTAGTGAAACCTTGTATCAATGTGTTTCGTTCTCTTATGAAACACTGAATTCTTTGACAATGCAATAGCTGAGCTATTGTCACAAAAAATCACTGTCGCTTTTGCCTGCTCTTGGCCTAAGCTCCTCAACATTCTTCTCATCCAAACTGCTTGACATGCTGCTGATGTAGCTGCCACATATTCAGCCTCTGCTGTAGACAATGCTACAATGGACTGCTTCTTAGAAGCCCATGAAATGGCTCCTAAACCCATGTGAAAGACATAACCAGAAGTGCTTTTTCGATCATCTACACTTCCAGCCCAATCACTATCAGTGTATCCAACTAAATCTGAATGTTCTGAGACATTATATAAAATTCCAAACCTTTTGGTACCTTTGACATACCTCAGAATTCTTTTTGCTGCCTGCCAATGTGCCTCCTTTAGCCTCTCCATAAATCTGGAAATTAAACTAACAACAAACATTATGTCAGGCCTAGTTGTTTTTAAATACATAAGGCTGCCAACAATACTCTTGTACAAACTATGATCAAAATCCTTGCTGTTGTCCTCTCTGCTGAGTTTTAATCCCATTACTGTGGGAGTGATCACTTGTTTGCATTCTTGCATGTTAAATCTGCCCAACACTTGATTTACATATCTAGCTTGTGAGATAAAAATTCCTTTTTCATTCCGATCTACTTCTATGCCTAAGAAGTATCTCAAGAAACCCATGTCAGTCATTTCAAATTCCTCTTTCATGACTGATTTAAAATTCTCAATGAGCTGATCATCATTACCTGTGAAAATAACATCATCAACATATAAGACAACAATTAAAATTTTACCATCTTTTTCTTTGATGTAGACGGTGGGTTCTCCTTCACACTTGTCAAATTCATTATCCAATAGATAGGAATCTATCCTGTTGTACCATGCTCTTGGCGCTTGCTTCAACCCATAAAGAGCTTTCTTCCATTTGCACACTTTGTGCTCTTCACCTTTCTTCTCATAGCCTAGAGGTTGTTCAATGTAAACCTCTTCCATTAACACTCCATTTAGGAATTCTCACTTCACGTCCATTTGGTAAACTTTCCACTTGTTTTGAGCTACTATGGACAACACTGCTCTCACGGTTTTCATTCTTGCAACCGGTGCGAAAGTATCCTCATAATCTCTCCCATATTGTTGCTTGTACCCTTTGACAACCAGCCTTGCCTTGTGTCTTTCTATTTTACCTTCAGCATTGCTCTTGGTCTTGTCAACCCATTTCATTCCAATGACTTCTTTGCCTTTTGGTAGCTCAACCAAATCCCATGTTTTGTTTCTCTCTATGGCATTCATCTCCTCATCCATAGCTTCTATCCATTTCTTATCTTTAATTGCATCTTCGAAATGAATAGGATCATCAACATGGCAATATAAAGAAAACAAGGAATTCATTCCTTCATCATAAATGTCACTTAAATTCCTAAACTTCTTACCTCTTTCATTTGGTGTGCAAGTGCTTGAAGATGCACTTGAATTTCCTCCTTGTGGTGTGCTTGGAGAAGCACTTTCATTTATCATCAATGGTGTCCCTTGCTGTCCTTGTGTTGGCACTGATGTTTGAGGATGTATTTCAACCATCTTCGCATCATCTTCATCATGAGACAAACAATTTTTAACATTCACTGTTTTCTATATGCTTCCATCCCAAGCTTCCTCCTCAATGAATTGAACATATCTGCTGACAAAAAACTTCTTGGTAGATGGGATATACAACCTGTAAGCTTTGGATTCCTCACTGTATCCAATGAAAATACATTTCTCCCCTTTGTTGTCCAACTTCCTCCTTAGTTGATCTGGAATGTGTGCATAGGCCACACATCCAAAAACTTTCAAGTGGATGACACCTTGCTTTCTCCCACTCCATGCCTCTTCCGACACTTTGTTCATGACTGCTTTTGTAGGACACCTGTTCAAAATGTAAACTGCACAATTTACAGCTTCAGCCCAATAATCATTTGGCAAATGATTTGCCTTTAGCATGCTCCTCGCCATATCCATGATGGTCCTATTTTTCCTTTCAGGAACTCCATTTTGCTGCGGGTGTAGCTAGCTATAAACTGTTTGTGAATTCCATTTTCTCTACAAAATCGTAGGAATTCCTTGGAGATATACTCACCTCCTCTGTCAGTTCTCAGAATTTTTATATGCAGCCCGCTTTGGTTCTCCACAAGTGCTTTGAAATTTCGAAATTTTTCAAACACTTCACTTTTGTTTTTAAGAAAATATACCCAAGTTTTTCTTGTAAAGTCATCAATAAATGTTAGGAAATATTGGCTTCCTACTAATGATGGAGCTTGCATCGGTCCACATAAATCTAAGTGGATGATCTCTAAGGGTGCCTTTGCCCTTATGCTTTTACCTGATGGAAAACTTTCTCTATGTTGTTTCCCCAAAATGCAACCTTCACATAGGCTGTCTGGTTTCTCTATCAATGGTAATCCTCTTACTATTCCTTTTCTGCTTAACAAGTTTAGACCTCCGAAATTGAGATGTCCAAATCTCAAGTGCCACAACCAATTTTCATCCTTTGGCACGCTTTGGAAAGCCTCTTGGGTGACTGCTGCAATTGCTCCTTTGTTTTTCAAATCTTCCCTTATTCTAAGAGGGAACATCCTGTTCCTTGTCATCTTCATTTCAACAATGCATCGTTTGCTGGGTGCTATATCCATGATGGTGCATACATCATTTTCAAAGAAAACATTGTAACCCTTTTGAACAAGCTGTCCAATACTCAAGAGGTTACATCTCATTCCAGGGACATAGTAGACATCTGCTATGGTTTTCTTCTCACCCTTCTTTGTAAATATTTGTACCTCTCCTTTTCCCATAACAGAAATTTTGCTATCAGTTTTTAGTGTGACTTATGATTTCACATTTTTATCTAGGGCGGAAAAGAGGGTTATGTTTCCTGTCATATGGTTGCTGCAACTTGAGTCTAAAAACCATATGTCCTCACTGTTTGTTTCAGCCATGTTACAAGCTAACAACACATTATCTTGGCTGATGTTTTCTCTAGTGACATTTGCATTTTGTCTATTACTCATATCATGTTGCTTCTTCCTATATTCACTGGCATAATGCCCATATTTTTTACAATAATAGCATTGGACATTAGATTTTTCATACCTTTGTCCTTGAGCATGATGTTGTCCTCTTTGTTGGTTGCTGCCTTGGCCTTGGTTCTGATTTGGATTGCTGCCTCTTCCTTGAGCATTTGTTGGACTGTTCCTTCCACCTCTGTTCTGGCTTCTACCTCTTCCTCTCTTGTTTCCTCTGCCTTGACCTCTTCCTCTTCCAAAAGACATCTGGGTCTTAAACGTTTGCTCTAGAGATGAGTTTCCATTTCTACTCAACCTCTGCTCATGTGTTATCAGTGATGCATGAAGCTCATCAACTGAAAAGTTTGAGAGATCCTTTGTCTCTTCTATGGTGGTGACAATCACATCAAACTTTGAGGGTAGGACCCTCAACAGTTTCTCCACAATCCTCCTTTCTTCAAGGGTTTCTCCATGAGTCCTCATCTATGTGACTAGACCAATCACATGTGTGAAAAATGTGTCAATGGTGTCTGACTCCTTCATGCTCAGATTTTCAAAATCTCTCCTCAGCAATTGTAGTTTTGTTGTCTTCACTTTCTCCATGCCTTGATAGACTGTTTTGAGGGTTTGCCATGCTTCATTGGATGTCTTAGCTGCTGCTATCCTTGGAAACACACTCTGGTCCACTACTTGATACAACAATACAATGGCTTTTGCATCCTTCTTCCTATTTCTCTTCAGCAGATCTCTCTCTGCCTGTGTCAAACTGTTAAACTCTTCTTCATCTGCTGGTTCTTCAAACCCATATTCAACAAGTTCCCATAGATCTTGTGAGACAAACAGGGCTCTCATGGTTATGGCCCAGTAGTCATAGCTTTTCCCATTAAACTGTGGGAACTGGGTGTTAAACATACCCATGTTAGTGTTGGTGCTAGCCATTCCTTGCATTCTCAGCTATGCTTTAAATTCTTGACTGTGTATTTTAAAACAACTTATTGTTTCTTCAGCAACACAAAAAAAACTTTGTGAAATACCTAAATCCTTTGCCTGAGACTTCACTTTGCTGGAGAAGATTTACTGCTGCAACAAAAGACTCCTCCCTTCAGCGTCTTGAACACCTTCAAAGAGCCTAAGCCTGCTCTGATACCACTGTTGGGGATTTTTCTGGTAAAATCCCAAAAACAAAAAAAACTAAACACACAGAGGCAATGCTCTGTTTCTTTGCCACAGGATCTTTTGCACTCGGAAGATTTAAAAAAAATGACTGAGAACAGAGTATTACATACCCAGAAAATGATTTCTATTCATTAAAATATAATGCCTGATACATATTCATCCTCTTTTACTGAGAGGGATTCACCAAAAATACATTCAGCCAACAACAATAAAACTCTATCTCCTTCTGAGAATTTACACTGCTGGTGTGTAAAAACCCATTTACGTTTACTGCTGTAAAACCCCTTTTACATTCACTGGTTGCTGTAAAAACCCCTTTTACATTCACTGGTGTAAAACTATTTTTACACACTGCTGTAAAACAAAAATTTTACATATGCTTCCTCAAAAATATTATGTGCTCCACTTCGTTTGGACTATAAAAAAAACTTACATTTCAACCTGGTTATTTTTACGTTGCACTGCTTTGAATGTGTGAAAAATCTATATTGCATTTGCAAGTTGCTCCCATGTTCTCTTTACTCGCACTGGCGTTCATTTCACTCTTACACCATACAATGTCAACTAACTACAAAATAAAACTACTTTAGCAATAACGCACGAGCTCCTATTTTTTTGATATTACATTGCGTATATGATATAACAAAGTGACCATACCTTTCTTTAAATTCACCATACGTTTGTGCATAAAAAAAATTAAAACTGAGACATCTCACCTACTATCTACGAACACAATTAATTCATTAAATTTCTTTTCCACCGGTCAACCAAAATTTTTACGGCAGGTTAAATTTAATTTGCTGCATGTTCGAGAAGTCGGTCAACCGTTGATTTGTCCTCGCGGAATCGGACGGGTGCTATGAATATCGGAAAACCCTTTGTTACCGAGCTTTACGTTCCAATATGGCGGTGACGCCTGTCAAGATTTGATTGTATCGAAGTCAATTATACTAAAACTACTTTCACCGCAAAAGCGGTCCGAAATGAGTCAAGCGGTTTGTGGTTTAGCTGCAGCTGTTTTTGTAATTTTAACTCTCACGGTTCAACAGTTGAAATTATATTTTCAACAGGATGTGATTGTGGATTTCTATGAGTAGCCAATGATTAATATTGGCAACGAGTACTCTAATCACTGTGCTCTCAAGATGGCCATAGATTCATCCTTCCTGTTACGTTTCTTATCTAGTCCCTCTAGATCATTAGAAAGGGGTATGAGATATTTAAATAGGCTTCAAGTATGTATAAAGAGCAACATTATCAAACTAGAGAATCAGATCTCAATGTTTTTCTTAAGAAAAGTATATGACATGGATTTAAAAGTACACCAAACTAAATGGCGTGATCAGACCTATTTTCCTATTGAAATTAATTCTTTAAATATTGATGTAGGCTCTAGGGAATTCAGCATCCTGTTGCAGAAGATGTACAAGGAGTTGTCTCCATTTGATGAAAAAGAATATTATGACGCTGATCGAATGAATTATGAAGAAGATTATGATGTCGATCGAATCAATGATGAGGAAAGGCAGTGAAATTTCTTAAGTCTCATACATGCATTGGTTTCGCCATTAGTGAAAATATGCAATATGGACAAGAAAGACCACATGAAAATGAGGCAACGTTGTAGGAGTTACAGTTCCAATGATTTGTATCTTTGCTATCGTCATTTTTTATACTCTTCATTTCCTCTCTCAATCTAGACAAAGGTTCTACTTATCGTTGCTAATAATCTGGAGTGGATGGATTATCTACACAAAAAAGTCCATCAGCGCCATGGTTGACCTATATATAAACAAGTAGGTAGTCATCTGTTATTTCCAAGCATCCACTCCCTAACTGTTGCACTATGAAAACATAGCATGTCTAAAGGTAGAAGTCTCTGAACTAAAAATGGCATAAAGAAGGACTGGAAATATTTCTGAACTAATGCAAAGATGTGTTATTTCAAATATTGAAGTGATCTATGCATACATTCGATATGATATATACAAGCCAAGATGAACACATTAGATATATATAAAAATATATATATGAAGCATTAAAAAGGCAATTAAACTTTATGAGGCTAATGCATATTGAACATTGCATATTGTAGATTCTTGAATATTGAATATCACTACACATGAATAAACCTAGCATGAAATACATATAATGTTATATGCTTCTCCGAAAATAATGTTGGAAATAATAGCGCTCCTCCAAAGGAAAAAATAATGTTGCTCCAAAAATAACCCTGCTCCATGTATTAACAACAAAGCTCCACTAGATTCGTATTATTTTTTCTTCATTGGATTTGTTTTATGGCTGCTTCATTTACCAATGCTAACAAAAATGTTGAATATTGAATGCTACCTATATATTGAGCCAATCTCATAATATATTGAATGTTGGTATTTGTTAGACACTTCTCTTTAGTATATGAAATAATGCACTCTGAAATAGTATGTGCCAACGCTATTATTGAACTCTCTCCATTGTTCACAACATCCATAATGATACACAACCTTTGTAATCCCTGGCAGTGTTTGTAATAATACATAACCTTTGTAATCCTCCCAGTAAATTGTTTAATACTCTACTATCAATGCCAACAATAAAGACTGTCAATACCATGTGTAATTACAGATTGAGAGAGTCAAGTGATTTTTTTTTTTTTTTTTTTTTTTGCAATTGTGTCAAGGCTTTCTCTTCCATGTTCCTAAAGACTAGTATCTCAGGCAATTTCACAAAAAAAACGAATTTCTCATACCTTTACGTTGTTGATGGAGCTACACCACTTATCTGATGAAAAATCTCACCAGTTTGTTGTCATTCTTGCTTATACAAGAGCAACACAATCATTTTTCTTATACAAGAGAATTGTAGGCAAATCCTTATCGAAGTAGCTGTGTAAACCATTTAATATTTTCATAATAACAGGAAAGCTTACCTTTCAATGACATAACCTCTCCGCATGAATATAATTCATTAACGTTGTATTTAGAGGACACTAGTTATGAAATTAGGGCACATAACCCTAATTCCAATGCTCAATGTCTATCATGATTTTCTGGGCAAGCCTCTGACATCTCTTGGTTGGAATATAATGTTCTCTGGCATATAAAGTTTGCATACCATGTAATAGCTAATTTGGTAGGTGTAATGCCCTTTGTCTTAACATAGGCTTGTAACGTTTTCTATAGCATCAATATATGTTGTAGATGTCATAATGTTACAACTATTATCAATCGTAGAGACTGTAATGTTTAGCATCATTTTCCAATAATAGAATGCTTCAATATAATTGATTCTACCATTGACCATTGCACATTAAATTCTTATTCCTTATCACAGCTAACCCCAATGAATGTACCTCAGTGCTGCACACAATTTCTAACGCTCTTCAACCAACTATTCATTCGCAGTAATTGCCAATGGATGAATCAACCTTGTCCATGCTGCTGCATTTAATCGTGGAGTAACAATGGCACTGTTCAACACATATACTTCATGCTCCTGATCCTGCTCATGTTCATGCATTACATTCCACTATCATCAGTTTGTTTTATTTATTACCATTTGAGGTTGTCCAATTCCACCGAGTATACAAGTGTGCATTCTTTAGATTGATTAAGTCTCTTCTTGCTTTGTCTTTTTCATACTTTTCAGGTTGTTCGATTGCATCGACAGAGGTTTTACATTGAAATCTATGTCAACAATATTGCTTTTTGGAACCCATTAGAGATGGCATTGCTCAATATTACCAAATTTCTCCAAGTTCTTTTGTGTATCCAATGCAGCTATAGAGTAATGCATTTGGATATTTATTTCTATTGGAAAGCACTTAATGTTTTCCTTTCAAAGTCTGTATTTTCTGAAATGGGTTCATTAATTGTGTTTTTTATTGGCTTATTCATTTGCTTCAAGTGTCTACGCATAGTACTGTGCCAAAAAAAATATTTTTAGGCATTTTGAGGATAACCTTTGGTTTATGTTATTCCCTTTTTTGGAAAACAATTAGTCATTCTGATGTCAAGAACCTGCTGATATTGTTGATTTTATTGGAGATAGAGATGAGATCTCAATTCCTTTTTCGTATGAGCATGTGGATTTCCATCCAAAAAATATTTAGTTTAATGTTGCCCAAGCACTTTGATAGATTTCTTCTTCTGATAGTAGATACATCTTACTTTCTCAAGCATTCACCATTTTCTTTCAAATCTTTGTGTGCATAATGATAGTGCTGATGCAGTGAAATTGGTACAATATTTGATTAGTTGTTGAGATAGCAGTTTTCACAAGAAGGTTGCAAATAATAAGTTTCGAATGTAGATCTCATGATGCTTCATGATGAATGCATCTATAAACCAAACACACAAATGTATAGAGTCTTCTCTTCCACATGATGGAAATGTTTTTTCTTTTTCTTCCATGATGAATGCATCTATAAACCAAACACACAAATGTATAGAGTCTTCTCTTCCACATGATGGAAATGTTTTTTCTTTTTCTTCCATGTTTTTATTTCGATGGCTCTCAGGTTTTCATACATCATATTTTTAAGGGGGACCATTAAAATGTAGACTGATGCATTCAGAAAAATGGAGAATTTTGAGAAACATTAATGAAGGAATTATAAAACAAGTTATGCTCAACCTCCAACATGATTTGAATAGATATCCAATTATCTTAGCATGTTTACTTGCATAAATTTATTTACATGTTTATGCATGGGATATATAGATACATGTGGAAAAAAAAAATCATTGAAGAATTAACTCTTGAATGGTGAACATGATTCATGTTGTTAGCTCCTAGAGAATGTGACTTGATTTCCCACTTTGATGGTGATTTTGTTCTTTCTTCTTCTTTAACTACTTCAAATTCTTGACATGCTCATAAGATTTGTGTTCCTCTTCATTACTCCTTTCTATAATCTCTCCCTTAAATCGTGCTCAATTTCATATACCCTGAAGTCTTTTAGGTTTTTATTTTGAAGTCATATTAGTGAAGAGATTATGTAGGTACTATCCCTAGCTTATTTCTCAGATATTCAAATGGTTTTTTAGAAAGGGGTTTTGTAAATATCGTTGTTATTTGTTCCCTTGTGGGTATGTACTCCATCTTCACTATTTTCTTAGACACTTGTTCTTTAAGAAAGTGGTACTTTATAGGGATATGTTTAGTCTTTGAATGGGGCACTGGATTTTTTGAAATTCTTATTGCATTTGTATTTTCACACTTGATAGATATAGGTTCATTAAAATTTATCTTCATATCTTGTAGTGTTTGTTTCATCCACAATACTTGTGTGCAATGGGTTGCAACTGCTATGTATTCATTTTCCACAGTAGATAGATAAATTGATGTTTGTTTTCTGCTTAGACATGCCACCAATGACTCTCCTACATAGAATGCACCACTGCTTGTACTTTTTCTATCATCTACACAGCTAGCCCAATCTGCATCTATGTATGTTGTCAGAGTAAAATCCTTACCTTTAAGATACCATAGACCATAGCCCGTAGTATCTTTCAAGTACATGAATATTATTTTTGTTTCTAACAAATGGCTTTGTTTTGGTGTTGATTTATATCTTGCCACTAATCCAACTGCCAACATTATATCTGGTTAAGAATCTATTAGATATATAGACTTTCTATCATATATCTATATAGCTTTTGATCCACATTAAGTGATCGTCATCTGCACACATCTTACATCCCGTAGTCACGAGAGTTGATACAAGTTTACAATATTCCAGTTAGAATCTTTTCAACATATATTTTAGATACTTCTCTTGAGAAATAGATATGACTCTAGGGTTTTGTAGGATTTGGAGCCCTAGGTAGAATGTAAGTTCTCAAATCATAGACATTTTGAACTAAGTATCCATCTCTTTAGCAAATCATTCTACTGGATGATGCTTATTGCTTCTAAACATAATATCATCCATGTACACACCTATAATCAGTAACTCATCTTCATGAGCTTTAATGTATAGATTTTTATCATCTCCTCCTCTCTTGAACCCTTGTTTCGGAATGTACTTATCGAGTCTAGAGCACCATGCTTGAGGTGCTTGTTTAAGATGATATAGTTCTTTCTTTAACCTGCAGACATAATTAGGCTTATCCATCAATGAGAAACCTTCAGGTTGTTCCATATAGACTTATTCCTCAAGATCACCATTTAGGAAAGCAGATTTCACATCCATTTGATACACCTTGAAATCATTGTAGCATGCAAAGGTTAAAAAAATCCTGATTGCCTCCAATCTCGGAGCTGGTGAAAAGGTATCTTCATAACCAAGTTCTATATTTGTGAGTAACACTTACACACGAGTTTGGATTTGTTTCTAACAACTTGACCTTGTTCATTCATCTTATTTTTGAATACCCATTTTGTGCCAATGATATTCTTTCTGACAGGTCTTGGTGTTAGTTCCCAAGTCTTGTTCTTCTCAATTTGGTCTAATTCCTCATTCATAGCATCTATCCAACTTTTGTATTTACTTGCCTCCTCAAATTTCTTTGGCTCTATTTGTGAAAATATGGCTATATGAACTTGCTCAAATTTTTCTGCTAGTTGCCTCCTTGTTTGTACTCCTTCACTTTTATCTCCAATAATTTGATTTTCAAGGTGATTCTTTTGAGTGTATCTTGAAGGTCCTTTTGGATGAGTCCCAGTGTCATTTAATTCTTGATCTTGTACTTCATTATCCTTTTTGATATGATGATGATGATATGGAGGATTGATAAAATATGTGTTCTTGCTCTTATGGGGTAGATCTTCATAAACCTTTACATCTATGCATTCCACATTCTTATGCAGTCTTTTATTATAAAACTTGTATCCCTTACTTTTTGAAGAATATCACAAAAATAATTTTTCATTAAATCGAGCATAAAACTTTCCCAACTTTTCGTCATTATTTTTTATATAACATTTACTTATGAATACTTTAAAATGTTTCATTGTGATTGGCTTCCCGTGCCACAGTTCATAAGGTGCCTTATCACAATTTGGTCTAAGATGTGCCTTATTGAGAATATGTACTGTTGTATGCAATGCTTCTGCCCAATATGTTTGAGAAATGTTTCTTTTTTGTATCATGGCTCTCGCTATTTTCTAAACAAACCTATTTTGTCTCTTTGAGACTCCATTCTATTGTGGTATGTTTGCAAAATATTTTGTTGTTTTATCCCAAATTCATTACATAGGCCTACAAAATCATCTAATGTAAATTCACCTCCTCTGTTTGACCTTATGCACTTTATCTTGCACCCTATTTGATTTTCTTCCAGTGCCTTAAATATTTTAAATTTCTCAAATGATTTTGACTTATTTATGAGAAATGCCACCCATGCTAAACATTACCAGCATGAAATATTGTTCTCCTCCTGGTCCTTCTGTTATGAAAGGACTGCATAGGTCCATATGGACTAGATGCAATGGCTTACTACTTGATAGTTTATCTTTGAATTTGAATGATGTTCGTGTTTGTTTTCCCATTTGACATGACTTGCAGATAGTGTTTTGAGGCTTTTTTATTATTGGTAGATCTCTAACTGCTTTCTTCCTGATGAGTTTGATGATGTGATCAAAGTTGAGATGCCCCAATATCCTATTCGATAGCCAAGATTCATATTGTTTGTTGATGTAGCATTCCTCATTCTCTTCTTTCAAGATATATACAATATTCTCAGTTCAAACTCCTTTAGCCGAATCCTTCCCCATAGATGTTGACCTAATTTCACAGTCTTGGGCTCTAAAAAGAACATCACAACCTTTGTCACACATCTGACTCACACTCAATGAGCTATGTTTTAGAGCATCTACAAACAGTACATCTTGAGCCTTTCCTCTTTTGTTGTTCAGAATAATTATACCCTTTCCTCTAATTCTTCATGCTTAATCATTACCAAATGTGACATTTCCAGTTTTATTTTTATTCAGGGAAACAAACTTGCTTTTATCTCTTGTCATATGTCTAGAGCAGCCACTATCCACATACCATTTATTATTTTGATCTTGAGTGTACAAAACTAAGTCACACTTGTTAGGTTTCTTTTCTTCTACCTTCTTTCTCCATTGCATGCATCCAATTGTTTTATACATATTTTGAGATGTTAATCTATTGTCTTTAAGATTACATTCATATGAATAATGCCCAAAGTTGTGACAATAGAAACATTCAGTGATATCAAGGAGTGTAGCAAATGAATTTTTGTCTAGATTCATATTTGTTTTAACATTCGTGAATCCATTCTTTCTCATCTTAAAATTTCCAAAATCAATTCTTCTGACATAAGCTCTACAATTTATGGCTTTATGTCCAAAATTTTTACAGCAATAAAAATATCCATAAAACAAATATATGTACCTAGTAGCGGATTTCGTTTGCGACTCTAACCATCTTGACATTTGATAATCCTATCTTCTGAAGAAGTGTGGTTTCTGATAGGTTGTGTATTGATTGTCCATTTATTTTGCCTTTTGTACTATACCGACAATGTTCTTTTGCAGTTGTTCACTTGATGTTGAAGTGTTGTTCAATTTGTTTTTCTTCAATTGATGCAAGTTATCATCCTCTCTCCTAGTATCTTTTATAAAGGTGATTGTCCTTTTATCCTCTACCTTAGATTTAATGGATTCTCCTTCATAACCTAACTTTGTCTTTATGAGTGGAGACCTATGAGAATTCAATATCACATCTAGTTTTTCAAATCCTTTTATCTATTGAATATTTATGTTTATTTCAATTTGAGCTTTCTCTAGCTTTTTCTTTAGACATACCACCTCTTCCTCTAATCTTTGACACTCCGATTATTTATCTTTTATTTGTTGTAGTAAAATGTCTTCCACCTTCTTTTCTTCTTCAAGTTCGACTTTCAACTTGACAATTTCTTTTGAATTTCATTCTTCCTTTACATATTTTAATAGGATCTCTTTCTACTTTTTATTCTTTAGTTTAAGCCTTTCTATTTCATCTAAGGGTCTGATTAATTCCCCCTTAAGATCTACCTCACCTTCCTCTTCTTATTCATATTCATGGAAATCATTTTCAAGTTCTTCCAAAGCCATTAGTATAAATTCACTCATTCCATCCTCACTAGAGGATTCAATAGAACTTTCAGATCCACAACTATCTTCTTAAGCATATATTTGTTTTTTTGAATTGTCTCTCTTTTTGCATTTTGTCAGACTTGTTCTTCTCTTTCCCTTTAAGCTAATTTTCCTCTTTCCTAAAAGTGAATTTTGATGCATAATGTCGCACTCTTCAAAAATTAAAAAACTTAAATGGAAGCTTTCCTTTATACTTATCTATGCCTTTCTTACACCTTCTCACGAATTTTACTTCTTCTTCATCGGAACTTGAGCATGACCGCTCCTTTTCTTCTATGGGCTTGTGTTCCTTCAAAAATTCCTCTCTACTAGTTTCCTTCCCTTTTGAAATTCTCATCTCATATGTTTTCAAAGAGTTGTGCAGTTGATCTTTGCTCAAACTATCAAAGTTTGTTGTTTCTTCTATAACTGAAACCTTACAATTGAATTTAGAAGGTAATGACATCTAAATTTTCTAAATTATTACACTTTCATTGATTGTTTCACCTACACCCAGAATGATATTTACAACTTCATCAAATCTTAAAAATAATTGAGCTATATCTTCATCTTCATTCACTTTTAATGTCTCAAAATTAGTTCTATACACTTGCAATTTGGCCATCTTCACCTTTTTATCTCCTTCATGAATATTTTATAATTTATTGATCCAAGTGGATATTGGTGACCCATCTATCCCACCTAGACCCCCAGTCAGTTTCATTTGTTTCCTTTTTTATTTCAGCATTTACTATTTTTAGTAGTTTTTCGGGTCTTGAACTTACGGACCAGTTTTGACCTCCTAAACGATGTTCTTTTGAGGTTCACTGCAGGCTTGTAGCCATAGGTTGGGGTCTACGACAAATCTTGTAGTAATTGGAGAGGCCTTTCCAAAAAGGTATTATACAAGCCAAATGGATATATTATAACCAAGTTATGACACCCAGAAATCGGCTGCTGACCTAACCCCAACGGGGCCCACAAATTCTTGGTGTTACTTCTCTTGGGGTTGGGGTTTTGGTTGTTTAGGGTTTTCTCATGTTTTTCAATAATAACTAAGCCTTTGAGCCTCATTGTAACATAGTTTAAAGGCATGTAGCCACCACATCTCTTCTCAGAGATAAGCTACCATCGCTCGAGCTAGTCTTATTTCCATTATGTTTGTAAGAATATTTCAGTATTTGATAGTAATGAAATGAAGTGTTATTTCTGTTTCATCTTTGTATTAATGATTATATCTATAGTTTTTGGTGTTCCTATTTAAATTTGGATCAATGGTACCAGAGCAGTCATCTCTTTCTCTATTTTTCTTTGCATGTCCCCAATGAGGTCGAGATATAAAGAGTTAGGGCTTGAACTAGTTGAACCTTTGCAAGACCAACCTCACAAATCCCGATGACCTCCCATGGGAAAAGAAAATAAAGATGAGGGGGTAGGAGATCCTTTCAAAATCTTACTTAAAGAAGCCCTCGAGCGAGAGAGGAGCACGATGATGGACAACTTTGCCCAGATCCTTCAGCAGCTACCTAAGGGTGACACATATACTTCTAGCAGCTACTCTGGAAGTGCCACACCTTTTAAGGTACAAGTTAACTTTGAAATTATCATATTCGAAGGTCAGATAGATGCGATTGCCATAGATAAATGGTTAAATCTGCCCGGAGGAAATTTTTCTGTTCATAATTTTTCCAACTGGTAAATGATTACTTTTTCTCTTTTCAAAGCCACCCCCAATGTTAAGGACTGGTGGGAAACCTATTGTGAGTAGAAGTATGAAAGTACGCCCTCACTATTTTCGATTGCACCCACTCAAGATTCATTCTGAGATGCCATCAAGGAGAAATACTACCCTGTCGATAGCTATGGTGATAAATACATAAAGTGGACAACACTCAGACAAGGAAGGGACCAAGATGTGCCATAGTTTACCAATGTTTTACATACCCTTTGCAGGAAGTTGAGTATCACAGATTTTGAGAAACATCTGGTACTCAAGTACCACAGCTGCATACATAGGTACATCGAGGAGGAGATGGATTTCCTGTACATCTTCTTGCTTGACACGACATACCGATACACTATCAAGATTAAGCAGAAGCTTAAACAGAAAAAGCGATACTTTGGATCTGCGAATCCAAAGCATGGGAAAGGTGCCCCCGAACCATTGAGAGAAGGGAAAATCCAAGGCGGGATGACCTAGGATAATCCACCGAAGCCACAAGAAAAGAAAAATAGCATGAAGACAAAGAAGGACATGGGAAAGTGGTGTGGGTTCCATAAGAGCTCCATTCATAACAAAAGTGAGTGTTGGGCCAAGTAGTCACTGGTGGCTGAGTTGAAGGTTTCTGAGTCTCATGCATGTTCCAACTTTGAGTTAGAACCAGACAAGGGGGATGAAAAAGGGAAGCATATCATTGACGGGGATCCCAGTCCCATTGTGGCCACCACCAAGATCCAGAAGATTGAGTGTGAAGATCTACAAGAGGGGGAGCACCTATTCCACTCACAGATGTGGGTGAAGGGTTCTTTGCTACAATTCATTCACGATAGCAGGAGCCAAAAGAACCTAATTTCAGCGAAGGTCGTGAAAGGATAGGGCCTACCAACTACAACACATCCGCAATTGTACATGATTGGGTGGCTTTAGCGAGGAAGAAATCTCTGCGTCATGTAGTAGTGACACCTTCCCTACAAGATCAAGCCCTTCATGGATGACGTACTATGTGATGTTGCTCAGCTTGAACTTTGTGATGTATTATTAGGACAACCATATGTATGGAAGTGGAATGTTGTATATGAGTATAAAACTCATTGTATTATTATTTCTTTGGGTACTAAGTTATACAGGATACCAGAGGGAGCACAACCTACTGCCATCCCTTTGATCTCTACTAAGCAATGCAGTAAGGTCATCTCCCAAAGTGGGAATTTTTTTTTCTTTCTAATTTTCTCTAAAAGTAAGGGGAAGGTTGTGGCCACATCCATGGCCCTCGGGAAGGGTTACTCCAAACAGTAGAAGCAGGTGGACACATTCGAGGAAGAATAAAGCGACATCTTCTCCTCACCCACAGGGGTACCCTTGCATTAACAGGTCAAGCATTCAATCAATCTAACTCCTAGAACACATCTACCTAATGGGATGATCCAGGAGTTGCTGCAAATCTAAGGCTTAGTGCAAAAATGGCACATCCAACAAAGTTTCTCGCCTTGTGGGAGCTTGATTGTACTTGTATAGAAGAAGAATGGAACCTGGAGGCTCTATATTGATTATGGGGCACTAAATGAAATCACTTTCAGGAATATGTATCCAATCCCATAGATTGATGACCTGTTGGACCAATTCACGAGAGCTAAGTATTTCAGCAAGATCGATTTGAAGTCCAGTTATCACCAGGTTCCAATAGAGCTCACACATGTATGGAAGACCACCTTTAAATCCAAACAAGGCCTTTTTGAATGGTTGTTTATGCCCTTCGAGTTGACAAATTCCCCTGCTACTTCTATAATGCTAATGGATGACATCTTATCACCAACTTGTTCATGGTGGTTTATCTAGATGACATCCTTATCTTCAACAAGATTTTCGAAGAACACTTGCAACACATTCGGAAGCTCTGTCAACCCCTTCGGCAGTAGAAACTATGTGCCAAATTGGAGAAATGCACATTTGGCATGAGCCAGGTCCAATAATTGGGTTACATCATAGATTAGCGTTGCATGCATGTGGACCCGACCAAGATCCAAGTCATTCGAGATTGTCTAGCCTCGACCACTCTAATGGAGCTTTGCATCTTTTTAGGCCTTCCAAATTTATATCAAAGCTTTGTGTTTGGATTCTCCCATATCACTTGGCCTTTGAGTCAGATTACTAAGGGCGAGGTGAAAGAAAAGTTTTCCTAGTCTGATTCCTAACAGAGGGTGTTTGTTGAGTTGAAGCACTGCCTTTGCTCTGCACCAGTACTCACACTACTAGACATGCATCAACCATTTGAAATCGAGACAGACACCTCAGTCTATGTTATTGGTGCAGTCCTCACCCAGCACAGACATCTAGTGGCCTATCATAGTGAGAAACTATCCTATACAATTCAGAAGTACCCAACCTATGATAAAGATATGTATTCCATCACGCAGTCTTGCCAACAATGGAAGCACTACCTGGGGAAGGAGATGATCATCCACACCGATCACCGACCTCTTTAGTTTATATAGACATAGGGGAAGTTGTAGAACGATAGCCATTAGAAGTGGTCTACATATTTGCAACAATTCCACTTGAACATTACATACAAAAAGGGAAGCACTAATCATGTTGTAAACTACCTCAGACGACCCCTAGTTTCAGCACTGACTACTGCTCTCAAGTCTTATGGTCATGAGACCTCTGGATGGCCGCAACTATACAAAAATGATCCATAGTTCGCCTTGACATACCAGATGCTAGTATGGAAAGAAATTTTTTGATTTCCACCTATAGGACGCATTATTATGCTACCTGGGCCACCTTTGTGTTCTGTCAAGTGAGTGTGCGATGCTGATTTGGGAGGCACACTACAGTTGGGTTGCAGGAGACTTTGGTGTGGAGAAAATTGTGGTTGTACTACAAAAGTACTTTTATTGGCCCAAACTTTGATTGGATGTTGGGAAATATATCAGATCCTTCATTGCCTGCATCATTGCCAAGCCAACCATCAAGAACTAAACCTTGTACACTCCTCTGCCTACTACTAGCCAGCCGTGGGGATCCATCTCCATGGACTATATGTTTGGCCACCCTTCTACCAAGCATGGCAATGACTATGTATTTGTGGTTGTGGACAGATTTTCTAATATGGCTATTTTGGTGGCCTGCAAGAAGAGTATCACAGTAGAGGACACCGTCAAACTCTTCTTTGAACGACTATGGGCACATTTTGGTATCCTGCAAACCATTATATCAGATCAGGATAGCAAGTTCCTGAGCACATTCTGGTCAAGCCTCTCAACACTATTGGACACCAATCTCACCAAATTAATTACCTTCCATCCCTAGACTGATGGTCAGACGAAGGTCATCAATAGGATGATAGTGCACATAATCCACATGTAAAACTCCAAGCATCCTTGAACCTGAGATGAGAGTCTTCCATATGTGTAGCACAGTTATAATAGAGCTCTTTGTAACTTGACTGGTCGCAATCCCTTTCAAGTGGGTCTAGGACTTCAACCATTGTGTCTGATTGATGTTGCCATGCCTCATGCGACTACAGAGACAAAATCCACACATGTATTGTACAAGGATGATAAACGACCAGATTTTATCAATGCATCCAACACATCTGATAGCAGGTTCACGACATCCTGGAGAAGTCTAATGCCAAGTACATGCAGCAGCATGATCAACATCGGGTGCCACACAAGTTTTAGGTGGGTGACAAAGTCTTGTTGCATTTGCAGAAAGAACACCTTATCAGAGACCATTGGAAGCTCAAACTACTTCGATATGATCCTTACACCATTTCCAAGGCTATGGGAGACAATTATTTTGAGGTAAACATTCCCCCATTCCTTGGCCTAGACCCAGTGTTCAATGTGGACTGCCTTCGACCATACTTCCCACCATTGTTGGATACATCAGATATTGCAAAACAACTCACACCAACAGAGTTAAATCCAAACTGCATGGAACAGGCCACAACTGATCGGATTATGAACACACAGGTCAAGAACACTCACTAGCAAATGATCTAACTATATCGTGTTGTCAAAGCTAACCAACTCCTGCACCAAAGCAAGTGGCTCACCAGGGATCAGGTTCAACAGAAATTTCCTCACCTCATGGAGGCTCTACACACAATGGGGAACATTGCTTCCTAATGGGGGAGGAATGATCTAGGTGGATATTGGTGGCCACCCACCTATCCCACCGAGACACCCAGTTAATTTCATTTGTTTCCTTGTTTATTTCAACATTTACTATTTTTAGTAGTTTTCAGGCCTTGAACTTCCAAAACAGTTTTGACCCCCTAAATGACGTCTTTTGGTGTTCGCTATAGAGCGAAAAATCTTGTAATAATTGAAGGGAAATTTCCAACAAGGCATCGTACATGCCAAACAGATATAGTATGACCAAGTTATGACCCTGGGAAGTTGGTTGCCCAACTAACCCCAACAACGCTCACAAACTCTTGGTGTTACATCTCTTGGGGTTAGGGTTTTGGTTGTTTATGGTTTTCTCGTGTTTTCCAATAACAAATAGGCCCTTGAGCTTCATTGTAACACAATTTAGAGACATGTAGTTGCCACATCTCTTTTCAAAGATAAATTACCATCGCCCGAGTTGGTCTTATTTCCATTCTGTTTGTAAGCATATTTCAGTATTTGATAGTAATGAAATGAAGTGTTATTTTTGTTCCATCTTTATATTTATGGTTATATCTATAATTTGTTGTGTTCCTGTTAAAATTTAGATCATTTATCCCAAATATCTTTATCTGTATCACAATGCATTACTTTGATAAATTCAGACTCACATAAACCAATCAGAAATGCATTCATAGCTTTTGCATTAGCTATAAAATTCAGTTTGGCATCTTTGTCACTAGTTGTTTCCCTTGGTTCTTCATACCCCATCAACATAGCAGACCAAACTTCTATTCTTAGATATATTAAATATGTCTTCTTTCTTACTTTCCATAAAGCATAGTTTGTACGAGTAAATAAAGGGGCCTTATTTGTTGAGCATCCTTCTTAACTAGCCATTTTACTTACTTATGACCTCCTTCCAGTTGCTATATTGCTACTGAAGGAACTTACTCTTATACAAATTGATATTTAAGATGAAAAATAACTGAGAGGGGGCGCGAGGTGAATCAATAATTTAAATTATTTTAAATTACTCAACTTAATATTCTTCTTATGAAGTTAATGATTTGTGTTTGTGCTAAATAGTCATTGAATTCCTTTTGCAAGGTTCAAGAAGAGAGGTTTGCAGATTTGTTTACCAATAATTCAAAGCGTTCACACAACACACAAGAATTAAACATATGAAGACACCAGATATAAGTGGAAACCCCGAAGGGAGAAAACCACGAATTTAGGCTGAAAGTGTTGTGAAGGAAAGCTACTACTCCTTTTATAACATATTTTTGTAGGCTCCAACCTACATGAGAATCCTACCTCAAAGTAAGTTCCAACTCCCACAAATTTTCTATAGGCTACAACCCACATGAGGCTCCTACCTCAACATGCTACAACATGTTCTTTTTCAAGCTACAACAAAGAAAAGAAAGAAATTTCTCATCACAAATGTTTGTTAATATTGTCAATTTTTCTGTTGAACTTCTTCTTATTTTCACTCTTCTTATCTTCTACTACTTCTTACCTCTTTTCATTCCACATTGTATATATTATATGCAAGCCCTCCTAGTTGTTTGTATTCTTTGGAAGAATATGCAATGAAGCATAGTCTTTTGGACTTCCAAAATTGCTCACAAGCTAGTATTTTCATTTTTAGCTTTGAAAATTATTTGTAATATAAAATAGAGCTTAACTAACACCTCATTTAGTGATAATTATCTACATTTTCTTTTCAAACGAATATATGTATTTAAGTTTTTGCATAGGATGTTTAGCTTTCACACTGATTAGCATGGTCTTTGCACTTCACATCACTTTTAGCCTTTTATATTCAACATTTATGTACACTTTCAATTCAACATAAATTAATGAACTAGCTTGATTTGACATCAATGTCAATATTTCCAACATTCTCCCCCTTTGGCATTGATGGCAACACGACTATTCCTCCTCCTCGGCAAAAATAACATATTTTCTTCCTACCTCATCTCTCTCATGCCTCCCCATTTGGAATCAATGACAAGGAGTGGTTGTGCCTAATTAGTCTCTAAGTTTCATGCCCTGAAGGAGCCCAATAATGTTGTAATATGATGATTAGACTGCTCACAAAACCCTTACTGATGCACTAAAACCATTATTGCTAAGTAGGCCAAACTTCTACAATCTGAACCGTTTATGGTGATGTAATATTTGTTGGCATTATGATGCATGTGTTGTACTTGATGGCAACCCTCTCACAGAAGAATATCTCACTTATATATAACTGGATGAATCTTCAGAAGAGATATCAGATGTGACTGATGGAGGACAGCTCAAAGGAATCAGATGATAGTTCTAAGTGTGACAAGTTAGCTTTGCCATCAAGTCCAAAGGGGGAGATTGTTGGCATTATGAGATAAGTGTTGTCCTTGATGGCAAACCACACTGATGACAAATCATAGTGCAGAAGGTCAGCAGCAAGGAATTGATGATCAGACTATAAGAAGAAGAGAAAAGTTCATACACGCAGGTTCATTAAGCCCAAGTCGCGTGTACACGCAGGTTGGCTTCAGCAAAAGCGCGTGTATGTGGAAACGTACCTTTGGTCCATGGCGGTTAGTCCTTGGAAGTTGTGCCTATGGTTTCGGACCATTGTGTCTCGACGGGCGTGTCGATCCCTAGTATTGAAGTTGATGGTATTGTGTTACTATGGTTTTGGCTCTTGGTATTGAACAAGGCCTAAGGCTATATAAGGAGAAGGAAATCATTAGGCAAGAGCATCTAAAATGTCTTGAATATCCGATGAAGCATTAGATCCAGTATGCAGGGTTATGGGTTGATGATGCATTGCTTGATCTGAGCTAAGGAGAGATCTCATAGGTTGATGGAGAGCAAGATCTAAGGAGAGATCGGGATCAAATGGTTTGAAATGAACTATCTTTATGATGCCTATTCTAGATCTACATACTGACGCATGTATTGTTCTATAAGTATTATGAGTATGATTGATGTCTGGTACAGCTGCAAGTTATAAGGAATTATTTTTAGATCTGTACGCGGGTTGGCTTTTATAAAAGCGCGTATACACGCGGGTATGATTCATCGAAGTAGCGTATACATTGTAAATCTTAATATTTGAAGTTGCAGATGGATCTGATGGTTATTACAGAGTACTGTGTCTGCTCTGTGTTCTGGTGACGATGTTGTTAACAGGGTTTCAGTGATTCAGAGTTTTGTTTGATTATGAGCTTCAATAGTGTTGTTGGGTCCAGTATGAAAATTGGATGAAAAGTGGCCTTTCAGATTATGTGTTGTGCTTCAGTGTATCCAGTCTGAAAATTGATGAAACGTGGTACCTGGAGGTGAGAAGATTGTAGGCAAGCACCTACGTACTAGTATCTAAGCTAGTACAAAAGCTAAAGGAGATCTTTGGAGCATTGTAGCAGGTAGCAGCATGCGTACTAGTAAATGGATCGGCTAGTACAAGAGCAAAGGGGGTTGTAGCTCCCGTACTGGTATAAGACTGCACCAGTACAAATATTGTAAAAGGATTTTCTTATTAAGAAGAAGATTGAGATGACTTGCAGCAGGTGGTTTTCACCCACATTGGGTTTCCACCTTATATCTTTGTGTTCATGTGTGTGGCTCTTGTGTGATGTTCTGTTCTGTTATTCTGCACCTGTTTACTGTTAATATGCTTAATAATGATCTGATGCATTTACTGAAGATTAAGCTAACTGAATTATAAGATCTCTGGATATACGCGAGTTTCATTAGACACAGTAGCGTGTACACGCTGGTTCACTTAATTGAAGTAGCGTATATGTTTCTGAGTATGAAATTGAAAAGTTTGATTGATCTGATAATACTGATTCACCCCCCCCCCCCTCTCAGTATTATTTCCAACAATTGGTATCAGAGCAGGTCCTTTGATAGAAGCTTGATCGCTTGAAGGAGATCCGTGGAACAATGGGAAAGAAGCTTAAAAAGAAAGCTCACAAGAAGAAGAAGACATCTCAGAAGGACTATGACAGTGGGAGAGTCGACTGGGGATTAGGTATAAGAAGCTCTTCAGATTCAGAATCAGATTCAGAATCATTATCAGGTATGGATGTGTTATCCTCTGATGTTCCTGCTATATTTCCTTGTGAAAGTGATGGAAGTGATAGTGAATCTACTGAACATGCTTTTATGGGTGAGCAAGAAAAGTGTCAAATAGAGGCAGTGTTTAGAAGGCTTGCAGACAAAGTTAAAGATCAACAAGATCTATTGAACAAAAGGGAATCTGCTTTCAAAGAAGAAGTTACCAAACTAAAGGCCCAAATAGAAGAAGGAAACAAGGTAAGAAAGCTACTCAAGGACAAGGAAGACCAATGTCAAAAATTGCAGCATGAAGTGACATCATTAAGAAAAGAAATCAACGAAAGAAGCACAACCATCAAGAAACTCAAAGATAGATCCAGCTACTATGAAAATCTTGAAGCTACAATCCCCTCACTAAAAGGAGATCTTGAAGAATCAAAGAAGCAGAATACAGATCTACTCCAAGCTATTGCAAAACAAGAAAACGAAGTCACCAGCTTAAAATCTCAACTAGAATGTGCCTTCCGAGTTCGTCAAATGCAGCAGGATCTGAATGAAGAACAAGAAAAGGAGATTCTCAAACTAAGGCATCAGTTGGAAGAAGGAAGGAAAGATGGAGAAGACATGAAGAAGCAATGTCCAGAAAAGGAGGAACAACTTCAAGTTGAGGTAAATATCTTGAAAGGTAAAATAGAAGAAAAGGATAAGCTTTTACGATTTCAAGATAGTTCTAAAGTCTTGGATGATATTCTTAGTAGTCAAAGGTCTCCTGCTATCAAGACTGGTCTTGGTTTTCATGAATCTGTTGAAGGTGAATCTAGTTCACAAGGTGAGGCAAGGAACTCTAAAGAGAAATCCAAAATGATCAACAAGGAGATGAAAGGTCAACCAAGGAAAAAAAGTCTTCAAAGAAAATCTTTTACTCCTCCTATGAATAATATTGAATGTTATGTATGTCATAATCTTGGACATGTTGCAGCTAGATGTAGAAGAAGAAGGGTTCAAGACCATCAGGCAGAAAGATCATCACACTCAAGGTACTTTAATGGATATTGCTTTGCTTGCAATATGTTTGGTCACAAAGCTGCTGATTGCTACAGGAGGAATATGAAATATGTAAGATGTTATGCATGTAACACGCTTGGACATACAGCAAAGGAATGCAGGAACAAAGGATGGACATCACACCAAAAGGAGAAAACCTCATCACACTTGAAGATATGGAGGAAGAAGGAAGTACAGTCAGCACAATGTACTGAGACACAGCACAGCACAGACATATCAGACTCAGAGGGAGCTGAAAGTGTAAAACTTCAGTGTCCTGAATCTCATACGCAAGTTCCTTAAAGGGAAGTCGCGTACATACGCGAGTTAGACACTGCAAAGTCGCGTATATGTCAGTCTGAGGAAAAGCAGTGGGAACAGGATCAGAAAAAGGATCTGATATGATTCAGTCTATTATTTGCTCTATTGGTTACAGTCTGCTGAGGATGTGTGGAAATGTTTTGTTACTTGTATGATGTCTGGAAGTGTTTTGATCCTAACTTGAGGATGATGATGTTTTGATGCTTATTGCTGATATATGCATGATCAGATCTAACAGATGGCACAGGTTGAGGGGGAGCATATGCCATTAGCAATTCAATGTTGGCATTATGATTAATAATCCTTGGTGATGATTCTTATATGGCTAAATGATATATCTTGCTATGATATGGTTGTGAGTTGTCTATGATAAAATCTCATATGATTCTTGGGGTTACATAGTTGATGTTCAGATCAGATCTATGGATGATTCTTTGATGATGCATATATGGTGCTTACATGGTGATCTTCATAAGGACAAGGAGAAGTACAAAGCTTGAATACACATCCTCCTCACTTGATGATGAATCACTTATATACTGCTGTTGTCATATGCATAAAGATCATACAGTTATGATGCAGGCACTCATGTGGATAAAGATTGTTGTTGATGATGATATCAAGAAGCTTTGCCAAAAGAGTTTGAACTTAAGATACATAGTGCTGATACATGGATGACTACTCAAAGTTGCTTTATTGAAGACATGGTGATGTGTTCTTATCTATATGATGATAGGTTGATCCTTACATATGTTAATTGATGCAGAAGTTCCCAAGCAATGATACTTGGATCATGTAGAGCTTGATGAAATGGCTATGGTGGTTTCACACATGATACAATGTGAATGACTCTGAATTCTGTTCAAAGGAATGAATTGATGCAGACATACCTTGTTATAGGTTGATGACCTATTCTCTACAGGACAATTACAGGTTGCTGATATGGAAATTTGTGTACGCGTGCTGTTTAAAGGATATCCGCGTACATACGCAGTTTTACAAAGGGATAGTCGCGTATATGGTGTACGCGTGTTGCGTAAGGGATATCTGTGTATATACGCCTGTTTATGTGTATACAGACGCGTATATGGAGATTTGAAGGAAATCAGCAGGGACAGATGTTGGTTGCAGAAAGTCTGATATAGGTCTGACAGAGATCATCTGGCACAGGTTCAGGGGGAGTAGATAATCTTCCAATGATGCATTGTTGGCATTATCTTAAAGCTTTTGGTTCTAGTTCACATTTGGTGTTGATTTCAGGAGGAACAAAGGCGAAAGGAGAACAGAAGGATCTCTTGGTTGCTGATCTGAATGGTGATTATCAGATGCTGCTGATGACTTTCATAAGTCTTGGACTAGTTATTTCGTCTCTATGTCATATATCTCTTTTGTGGTATCTCTTTCATGGTGTCAAGGTCATGTAACGGCCTATTTTGGTTTCCCCACTATGCCTGGGATGATTGATGCAATGTGATTGGTTTTCATATGTAAAATTTTGATGTATACCCACTTGGTTGGGTGGATGAGTCAATTTTTGTATATCCTCACTTAGTTGAGAGATGGATGTATGTATGAGTCCTAAGTGATAGGAAGGTCCTTTATGATGTATAGAGTCATGTTCTTCTTGAAGAACATCTTTTGCAGATCTTGCCTATAGTCAGGAAGAGCATGTACAGCACACTTCAGCAGTACAGAGACTTGGCATGTACTCAGGGGGAGCATTGACAGATTGGTACACCTTGGCATATACAAAGGGGGAGATTATTCAGAGATTTCAGTAGGTACTCAGGGGGAGTATGGACAGTGGAATGTTTCAGCAAAGGAAGAGAATATCTTGGTCCACCCTTTGCCCTTGATGTCAAAGGGGGAGAGTGATTTAGTGTTGTTGCCATCAAGTCCAAAGGGGGAGATTGTTGGCATTATGATGCATGTGTTGTACTTGATGGCAACCCTCTCACAGAAGAATATCTCACTTATATATAACTGGATGAATCTTCAGAAGAGATATCAGATGTGACTGATGGAGGACAGCTCAAAGGAATCAGATGATAGTTCTAAGTGTGACAAGTTAGCTTTGCCATCAAGTCCAAAGGGGGAGATTGTTGGCATTATGAGATAAGTGTTGTCCTTGATGGCAAACCACACTGATGACAAATCATAGTGCAGAAGGTCAGCAGCAAGGAATTGATGATCAGACTATAAGAAGAAGAGAAAAGTTCATACACGCAGGTTCATTAAGCCCAAGTCGCGTGTACACGCAGGTTGGCTTCAGCAAAAGCGCGTGTATGTGGAAACGTACCTTTGGTCCATGGCGGTTAGTCCTTGGAAGTTGTGCCTATGGTTTCGGACCATTGTGTCTCGACGGGCGTGTCGATCCCTAGTATTGAAGTTGATGGTATTGTGTTACTATGGTTTTGGCTCTTGGTATTGAACAAGGCCTAAGGCTATATAAGGAGAAGGAAATCATTAGGCAAGAGCATCTGAAATGTCTTGAATATCCGATGAAGCATTAGATCCAGTATGCAGGGTTATGGGTTGATGATGCATTGCTTGATCTGAGCTAAGGAGAGATCTCATAGGTTGATGGAGAGCAAGATCTAAGGAGAGATCGGGATCAAATGGTTTGAAATGAACTATCTTTATGATGCCTATTCTAGATCTACATACTGACGCATGTATTGTTCTATAAGTATTATGAGTATGATTGATGTCTGGTACAGCTGCAAGTTATGAGGAATTATTTTTAGATCTGTACGCGGGTTGGCTTTGATAAAAGCGCGTATACACGCGGGTATGATTCATCGAAGTAGCGTATACATTGTAAATCTTAATATTTGAAGTTGCAGATGGATCTGATGGTTATTACAGAGTACTGTGTCTGCTCTGTGTTCTGGTGACGATGTTGTTAACAGGGTTTCAGTGATTCAGAGTTTTGTTTGATTATGAGCTTCAATAGTGTTGTTGGGTCCAGTATGAAAATTGGATGAAAAGTGGCCTTTCAGATTATGTGTTGTGCTTCAGTGTATCCAGTCTGAAAATTGGTGAAACGTGGTACCTGGAGGTGAGACGATTGTAGGCAAGCACCTACGTACTAGTATCTAAACTAGTACAAAAGCTAAAGGAGATCTTTGGAGCATTGTAGCAGGTAGCAGCCTGCGTACTAGTAAATGGATCGGCTAGTACAAGAGCAAAGGGGGTTGTAGCTCCCGTACTGGTATAAGACTACACCAGTACAAATATTGTAAAAGGATTTTCTTATTAAGAAGAAGATTGAGATGACTTGCAGCAGGTGGTTTTCACCCACATTGGGTTTCCACCTTATATCTTTGTGTTCATGTGTGTGGCTCTTGTGTGATGTTCTGTTCTGTTATTCTGCACCTGTTTACTGTTAATATGCTTAATAATGATCTGATGCATTTACTGAAGATTAAGCTAACTGAATTATAAGATCTCTGGATATACGCGAGTTTCATTAGACACAGTAGCGTGTACACGCTGGTTCACTTAATTGAAGTAGCGTATATGTTTCTGAGTATGAAATTGAAAAGTTTGATTGATCTGATAATACTGATTCACCCCCCCCTCTCAGTATTATTTCCAACAATTGGTATCAGAGCAGGTCCTTTGATAGAAGCTTGATCGCTTGAAGGAGATCCGTGGAACAATGGGAAAGAAGCTTAAAAAGAAAGCTCACAAGAAGAAGAAGACATCTCAGAAGGACTATGACAGTGGGAGAGTCGATTGGGGATTAGGTATAAGAAGCTCTTCAGATTCAGAATCAGATTCAGAATCATTATCAGGTATGGATGTGTTATCCTCTGATGTTCCTGCTATATTTCCTTGTGAAAGTGATGGAAGTGATAGTGAATCTACTGAACATGCTTTTATGGGTGAGCAAGAAAAGTGTCAAATAGAGGCAGTGTTTAGAAGGCTTGCAGACAAAGTTAAAGATCAACAAGATCTATTGAACAAAAGGGAATGTGCTTTCAAAGAAGAAGTTACCAAACTAAAGGCCCAAATAGAAGAAGGAAACAAGGTAAGAAAGCTACTCAAGGACAAGGAAGACCAATGTCAAAAATTGCAGCATGAAGTGACATCATTAAGAAAAGAAATCAACGAAAGAAGCACAACCATCAAGAAACTCAAAGATAGATCCAGCTACTATGAAAATCTTGAAGCTACAATCCCCTCACTAAAAGGAGATCTTGAAGAATCAAAGAAGCAGAATACAGATCTACTCCAAGCTATTGCAAAACAAGAAAACGAAGTCACCAGCTTAAAATCTCAACTAGAATGTGCCTTCCGAGTTCGTCAAATGCAGCAGGATTTGAATGAAGAACAAGAAAAGGAGATTCTCAAACTAAGGCATCAGTTGGAAGAAGGAAGGAAAGATGGAGAAGACATGAAGAAGCAATGTCTAGTAAAGAAGGAACAACTTCAAGTTGAGGTAAATATCTTGAAAGGTAAAATAGAAGAAAAGGATAAGCTTTTACGATTTCAAGATAGTTCTAAAGTCTTGGATGATATTCTTAGTAGTCAAAGGTCTCCTGCTATCAAGACTGGTCTTGGTTTTCATGAATCTGTTGAAGGTGAATCTAGTTCACAAGGTGAGGCAAGGAACTCTAAAGAGAAATCCAAAATGATCAACAAGGAGATGAAAGGTCAACCAAGGAAAGAAAGTCTTCAAAGAAAATCTTTTACTCCTCCTATGAATAATATTGAATGTTATGTATGTCATAATCTTGGACATGTTGCAGCTAGATGTAGAAGAAGAAGGGTTCAAGACCATCAGGCAGAAAGATCATCACACTCAAGGTACTTTAATGGATATTGCTTTGCTTGCAATATGTTTGGTCACAAAGATGCTGATTGCTACAAAAGGAATATGAAATATGTAAGATGTTATGCATGTAACACGCTTGGACATATAGCAAAGGAATGCAGGAACAAAGGATGGACATCACACCAAAAGGAGAAAACCTCATCACACTTGAAGATATGGAGGAAGAAGGAAGTACAGTCAGCACAATGTACTGAGACACAGCACAGCACAGACATATCAGACTCAGAGGGAGCTGGAAGTGTAAAACTTGAGTGTCCTGAATCTCATATGCAAGTTCCTTAAAGGGAAGTCGCATACATACGCGAGTTAGACACTGCAAAGTCGCGTATATGTCAGTCTGAGGAAAAGCAGTGGGAACAGGATCAGAAAAAGGATCTGATATGATTCAGTCTATTATTTGCTCTATTGGTTACAGTCTGCTGAGGATGTGTGGAAATGTTTTGTTACTTGTATGATGTCTGGAAGTGTTTTGATCCTAACTTGAGGATGATGATGTTTTGATGCTTATTGCTGATATATGCATGATCAGATCTAACAGATGGCACAGGTTGAGGGGGAGCATATGCCATTAGCAATTCAATGTTGGCATTATGATTAATAATCCTTGGTGATGATTCTTATATGGCTAAATGATATATCTTGCTATGATATGGTTGTGAGTTGTCTATGATAAAATCTCATATGATTCTTGGGGTTACATAGTTGATGTTCAGATCAGATCTATGGATGATTCTTTGATGATGCATATATGGTGCTTACATGGTGATCTTCATAAGGACAAGGAGAAGTACAAAGCTTGAATACACATCCTCCTCACTTGATGATGAATCACTTATATACTGTTGTTGTCATATGCATAAAGATCATACAGTTATGATGCAGGCACTCATGTGGATAAAGATTGTTGCTGATGATGATATCAAGAAGCTTTGCCAAAAGAGTTTGAACTTAAGATACATAGTGCTGATACATGGATGACTACTCAAAGTTGCTTTATTGAAGACATGGTGATGTGTTCTTATCTATATGATGATAGGTTGATCCTTACATATGTTAATTGATGCAGAAGTTCCCAAGCAATGATACTTGGATCATGTAGAGCTTGATGAAATGGCTATGGTGGTTTCACACATGATACAATGTGAATGACTCTGAATTCTGTTCAAAGGAATGAATTGATGCAGACATACCTTGTTATAGGTTGATAACCTATTCTCTACAGGACAATTACAGGTTGCTGATATGGAAATTTGTGTACGCGTGCTGTTTAAAGGATATCCGCGTACATACGCCGTTTTACAAAGGGATAGTCGCGTATATGGTGTACGCGTGTTGCGTAAGGGATATCTGCGTATATACGCCTGTTTATGTGTATACAGACGCGTATATGGAGATTTGAAGGAAATCAGCAGGGACAGATGTTGGTTGTAGAAAGTCTGATATAGGTCTGACAGAGATCATCTGGCACAGGTTCAGGGGGAGTAGATAATCTTCCAATGATGCATTGTTGGCATTATCTTAAAGCTTTTGGTTCTAGTTCACATTTGGTGTTGATTTCAGGAGGAACAAAGGCGAAAGGAGAACAGAAGGATCTCTTGGTTGCTGATCTGAATGGTGATTATCAGATGCTGCTGATGACTTTCATAAGTCTTGGACTAGTTATTTCGTCTCTATGTCATATATCTCTTTTGTGGTATCTCTTTCATGGTGTCAAGGTCATGTAACGGCCTATTTTGGTTTCCCCACTATGCCTGGGATGATTGATGCAATGTGATTGGTTTTCATATGTAAAATTTTGATGTATACCCACTTGGTTGGGTGGATGAGTCAATTTTTGTATATCCTCACTTAGTTGAGAGATGGATGTATGTATGAGTCCTAAGTGATAGGAAGGTCCTTTATGATGTATAGAGTCATGTTCTTCTTGAAGAACATCTTTTGCAGATCTTGCCTATAGTCAGGAAGAGCATGTACAGCACACTTCAGCAGTACAGAGACTTGGCATGTACTCAGGGGGAGCATTGACAGATTGGTACACCTTGGCATATACAAAGGGGGAGATTATTCAGAGATTTCAGCAAGTACTCAGGGGGAGTATGGACAGTGGAATGTTTCAGCAAAGGAAGAGAATATCTTGGTCCACCCTTTGCCCTTGATGTCAAAGGGGGAGAGTGATTTAGTGTTGTTGCCATCAAGTCCAAAGGGGGAGATTGTTGGCATTATGATGCATGTGTTGTACTTGATGGCAACCCTCTCACAGAAGAATATCTCACTTATATATAACTGGATGAATCTTCAGAAGAGATATCAGATGTGACTAATGGAGGACAGCTCAAAGGAATCAGATGATAGTTCTAAGTGTGACAAGTTAGCTTTGCCATCAAGTCCAAAGGGGGAGATTGTTGGCATTATGAGATAAGTGTTGTCCTTGATGGCAAACCACACTGATGACAAATCATAGTGCAGAAGGTCAGCAGCAAGGAATTGATGATCAGACTATAAGAAGAAGAGAAAAGTTCATACACGCAGGTTCATTAAGCCCAAGTCGCGTGTACACGCAGGTTGGCTTCAGCAAAAGCGCGTGTATGTGGAAACGTACCTTTGGTCCATGGCGGTTAGTCCTTGGAAGTTGTGCCTATGGTTTCGGACCATTGTGTCTCGACGGGCGTGTCGATCCCTAGTATTGAAGTTGATGGTATTGTGTTACTATGGTTTTGGCTCTTGGTATTGAACAAGGCCTAAGGCTATATAAGGAGAAGGAAATCATTAGGCAAGAGCATCTGAAATGTCTTGAATATCCGATGAAGCATTAGATCCAGTATGCAGGGTTATGGGTTGATGATGCATTGCTTGATCTGAGCTAAGGAGAGATCTCATAGGTTGATGGAGAGCAAGATCTAAGGAGAGATCGGGATCAAATGGTTTGAAATGAACTATCTTTATGATGCCTATTCTAGATCTACATACTGACGCATGTATTGTTCTATAAGTATTATGAGTATGATTGATGTCTGGTACAGCTGCAAGTTATGAGGAATTATTTTTAGATCTGTACGCGGGTTGGCTTTGATAAAAGCGCGTATACACGCGGGTATGATTCATCGAAGTAGCGTATACATTGTAAATCTTAATATTTGAAGTTGCAGATGGATCTGATGGTTATTACAGAGTACTGTGTCTGCTCTGTGTTCTGGTGACGATGTTGTTAACAGGGTTTCAGTGATTCAGAGTTTTGTTTGATTATGAGCTTCAATAGTGTTGTTGGGTCCAGTATGAAAATTGGATGAAAAGTGGCCTTTCAGATTATGTGTTGTGCTTCAGTGTATCCAGTCTGAAAATTGATGAAACGTGGTACCTGGAGGTGAGAAGATTGTAGCCAAGCACCTACGTACTAGTATCTAAGCTAGTACAAAAGCTAAAGGAGATCTTTGGAGCATTGTAGCAGGTAGCAGCCTGCGTACTAGTAAATGGATCGGCTAGTACAAGAGCAAAGGGGGTTGTAGCTCCCGTACTGGTATAAGACTGCACCAGTACAAATATTGTAAAAGGATTTTCTTATTAAGAAGAAGATTGAGATGACTTGCAGCAGGTGGTTTTCACCCACATTGGGTTTCCACCTTATATCTTTGTGTTCATGTGTGTGGCTCTTGTGTGATGTTCTGTTCTGTTATTCTGCACCTGTTTACTGTTAATATGCTTAATAATGATCTGATGCATTTACTGAAGATTAAGCTAACTGAATTATAAGATCTCTGGATATACGCGAGTTTCATTAGACACAGTAGCGTGTACACGCTGGTTCACTTAATTGAAGTAGCGTATATGTTTCTGAGTATGAAATTGAAAAGTTTGATTGATCTGATAATACTGATTCACCCCCCCCTCTCAGTATTATTTCCAACAATATTGTAGCCAACTAAGAATGTTGCATGGAACCCATTAGTTCTAATGCGAAGATATTTTGGCTTGTAAATCCAAATAGTACCTCTGTAAATTCAATCTGTGGCATTGAGAATGATGGAGATATATCCATTTCTATCACTGGAAATACTAGGAATTGCAATTTGGTTGTTCGAATTACAAAGAATTTGAGCTCTCTTGATTCACAAAAGCGTCCATCAAAAATAAAAAAAATGGATCTTTAAATGTCAATACAAATATATTACTCAGTCAAACTCTACAATCATACAACCAGCTCTCTCTATTTGGCATGCATCAAACAATCAATCTTAGCCAATACCACTAGCGATATACTCAAGATATATACAACAATAACAACAAAGGTTCTGTAATACAAACTCTATAGTAGATAGTCCTCAATTTTGGTCAGCGAATGCAGTCATCATATAAGTAGCACAATGTTATTCTGAACAACAATTGTCAATGTTAAACATCACAAAGCACACTGTATCCGCTACTGGAAATATTCAATATCTGTTATGTGCCAGATGACAAACTTTACGTAGAACTACCGGTGTATCCGTTTGCTCCAATTCAGATCTTGATGCAAAACCAGTGGTATTTAGGACTCTGCCCCATGCAATTTCATGCGTAATGCACAGTGATCACACGTCATTGACAAGACCTTTGTTCTATCAGTTGAATCACTCAACAAAACTTTTCTTTCCCTGGATCAGCCCTTTGAACAATAGACACTTTGGATTGAAATTCTAACTATAGTCACATTTGATTTGATGCACGAAATTATTAGCTATGCTCAAAGCACATGTTAAATAAGCCTTCAATTGTTATGTAGTCCTCAAATATTTGAGCCATTAGGGCAATGATATAAGTCAAAATGCAGCAGATACAATATAGGAGAGGCCACATATATTAACCCTTAACTCCTCCTTGAATTCACATTAGTTACTGTGAACACCAATCCTTGTGTAGGGAGAACTTCAGAAGTATATGATACACAACACAATTGTGAGCTAGAATAGAGATGAAAATGTCCCAGACTTTCAAACCATGACTTGTATATCATCTGGTTTCCCAATAACACTGACTGGCCAATTGCGGATTTTTATGACACATCTGGGATGCTATTGTGGATTTCTATGACTAGCCAATGATTAATACTGACAACGAGTACTCTAAGCACTGTGCTCTCAAGATTGCCATAGATTCATCCTTCCTGTTACGTTTCTTATCTAGTCCCTCTAGATCATTAGACAGGCAGATGAGATATAGTTACTACAATGTATGGCTTTGCAGGTGAGCTGAGATGAGTTGGAATAATGTTCTGCCTTTCTTTCTTTTAACAGGTATATTGGTGAATATGAGGTGCAATTATTCAAAGGAGATGTGATTAAAGAGGTAAATGTAAGAAGATGCGGAAAGCAAAAGCGATCGTTTGTTTTTCTTTTCTTTGGGCAACTTCACATAAAGATCAACAGTTTGCCTATACTGGGCAATTGCATTGCATTGCAATTCACCATTGTTGCGCGTGTAAAGAGCAACATATTATTTTCTTTTACAACTCACAATTCGAACTTCAATATCTTTCTAGATGCCTTGTATTGCATTCTCCCTTATGTAACGGCAATAGTGTTAATCTGTATTATTATGTCAGTGCCGGTAGGCAATGATATATAGCAATCACGTTTTTATATTAGTTTGGTAGCACTACAATTTTTTTTTCCTTGTTTCTGAGGTTTACATTAGACTTTGAGATTTGCTTGGCTTTAATATCATCAGGCCGTCTACGACAAAAACTACAGAGCCCAATGCGTGACATCAAACATCCAATATCCTACGTTATCTTGTTCGTTGTGTCAAAGCTGGTCCAAGCTTATCCTACATGGTCCGCATGTCGATGCTTTCCAGCGCGGCTGCCGTCGGCTTGGGAATCATGCATGACCAGAGAAGAAATTTGGTTGTCCAGTACGAACTACCAGCGCATTGGCTAATTTGACTTGCCGTATTAATGAGAAAAATCTAATACAACCTGCGCTGACTGCTCCGGAAGCTTTGTTTCCAGACTTTTTATATTACATTTATATGAATTTTAATATTAAGTCTGGAGTTTCATTTTAGAGTTTTATTTTACAATCTAGTAGTAAAATAAAAATTTTAAAAAATTTAAAAGAATAACTATATAAAATATTTAAATAATATAGTCTCATAAAATATTTAAATAATATAAGCTCATATAATTTACAGTTGAAAAAATTAGATTTTTTTCCCGTATTAAATCAGTGTTTAATATAAATCTTTACTAATAATATTTACAATTTGAAAAAAAATACACAAACTGAAGTGTGGAACGGATCTTTAAAGCCTAAAAATTATCAGCTTTCATTCGATTGGAAGATCTTTAAAGCCTGAAAATCATCGGATTTCATTCGATTGGAACGAATCTTTAAAGCCTGAAAATTAGTTTTGTTGTGAGGTGAGGGAAATTCTAGATATTTGTTTTCACTTCCCTGGCAAGAATACAGGGATAAATAATGTCTGTGATTCCTGTTTTGGGCCGACAAACCATGTAAGGTGTTGGTCCGTTACCTTGCTTACACCCCTCCCCACAATAAAAGTTTACTCACTATAAAAATGTAGCAAAGGTCTAATCAACTTTTATGCTTCTTTTTAGAAAAAAATTCAAAATTATTATAAACAAATAAGTTTAGAAGTCTTTGAAATATGGTACATAAATAATAATAGCAGTTACTTCCCGTAGAATTCATAAAGGGAGCCTTAAATCAAGTTTACATTATTAAATTTAATTAGTGTGATTTAAAAATTTCTGTGCTTTTTAAGTTTATATTAATAATTTTTATTTTTTATAATTAATTTATTTTAAAATTAATTTATTATATTAAATTAATAAGTAATTTTATTAAATAAAATTAATATCAAATTATAAGAGATATTATTATATTACTTTTTTTAGTAGGAAAAAATTACCTGTTTTATATTATATAAAACAGTACATATATACGATTATATAATAGTACCATTATCCTGATTGTATAGTCATTTTCTGACTGATCAGGAAACTTATTGTATACTACAATTAACAGCTTCAGCCATTTCTTAAATATTATTCTGAGTCACAGAATGAACTAGAAAAGCAAAAATACTAGATTTTTCTAGAAATATCTACATATATAGTAGTCTACCAAATGTTTTTTTAATACAAAGACCTTATACAAAACATATACAAAAAGTAATTCAAAAAGTTGTTAAAAAGTACCTATCTTGTGTGAAATGCATTATCCAAGCATGTTGATGCTTCCTACTTCTATCATTCTTGTCCCCATTTTTATCTGAATGTGCATACCCTCTTGTGTATCCATTAGTCCCTTTTTTGACATTCCATCTGCATTTTTGTTGTAGGCTCTCGTGATGTGTTGTATGGTAGATTGCTGGAGTGTGATCCATAGGCTTTGTATTCGGTTTAACCAGCGTTGGAGGGTGTTTTTTTGAATATTATTCCTTCCCAAAATGTGGTCTATAATACATTTGGAATCTCCATAGGTTTGTATTTGTGGGATGTCCAAGAATTTAGTAATCCATAATAGCCCCCTCAAAGAAATAGCTTCTTCTTTCATACTTGATCCCTCCCCCGCATTCGAGCATATCCAGAATTCTTGATCTTCAGAAACCTTTATCCAAATTTTGCATCCGCATCTCCCTCCTTGGGATGCCCCATCAAAACACTCGATTGGGTATATGATACCCGGATCCATCCCTTTATCTTCCTTTTAGTTTTGCAAGGTACCAGACCCCTGAACAGATTCGGTCCATCGTTCTATGTAATCATATATCATGTCTTCTCTCCACCTTTTTGTTCCAAATATCAGGTGATTTCACGCTTTCCAATTTTCCCGGAAGACAGCAAGTGAGAGTGTCCTCTAACTGGTGCGTTGTGTACACTACCATTTTAAGCAACCATTTATGGTATTAAAATGAATATATGGTATCTTCATATTAGTAGTGAAATTCTTCCAAATGCTAACAGAACTTGGACAATGTAAGAATAAATGGTTGTTATCCTCTCCTTCCTTCCTACATAGGTAACAGATCCCAGGTCCATGTTGATTCCTCTTCTGTAAATTTTCCCATGTAAGGTTCTTATTCTACCATGTCAGCCATAGGAAAATGATAATATTTAGAGGGATGTGTGTTTTTCAAACCTTATAGAAACAACATCTATTAGAAATCTATAGTTCCTTCATGCAGATATTGAAATAATAGTCTGCTACTTCAATCTCTCCGGATTTCTTATTTTTTTCCCATCCAAGTAATTCGGTCTCCCTTGCTGTCATAACATACTCCGGTGCCTTTTAACGATTTTAAAATTTGGAGCCATCCCAGTTCATATTGCCCTGTGAGATTCAGTTGGATGGGATTCATCCAGATTGGAATATTGTCGATCCGCTCTCAGATCACCTGGTTCAAAACAAAAATGCCTTTTCTATTTAGGCATTTAATTAATTTTGTTGAACCAAGAGGATCTATGATCCAGGTGGATATTGGTGGCCACCTGCCAAGTCCACCAGGACCCCCACCATTGTTTCTCTTAGCATTTTCAATTTCCTTAATTGTAGCACAACTTACTATTTTTAGCAGTTTTTTGGGTCCTGAACTTCTGGAGCCGTTTTGAGGCCCTAAATGGCGTATTTTGGGAAATTTGGGGGCAACATGGGTCCATGGACCGATGTTTCCCTTCCCAAAGTGGTAGTGATCGCATAGATCTTTCTAACGAGCTATTTTACGCGTCAAACGGAGATCGTATGCCAAAGTTACGACCCCGGGAAGTTGATGTACCAATTTACCCAAACGGGGCCCACAGTTTGGCGTTTCATCTCCTAGGGTTAGGTTTTGGAATGTTAAGGGTTTTCCATTGTTTCTCAACGATAAATAGGCCTTCGAGCCTCATTGTAACACAGTTCAGAGGCATGTAGCCACCACATCTCTTCTCAGAGATAAGCTACCATCGCCCTAGCTAGTTTATTTCCATTTTAGGTTGTAAGCATATTTCAGTATTTTCCATTAATGAAATGAAGTATTATTTCCGCTGCATCTTTGTGTATATGGTTATCTCTGTAATTTGTTGTGTTCTTGTTTAAATCCGGATCAGTGGTATCTGAGTGGTCTTCTTTTTCTCTGTTTTTCTTTGCATGTCCCCAACAAGGTCGGGATATAAGGAGTTAGGGCTTGAACTGGTTGAACCTTTGCAAGACCAGCCTCGCAAATCCCGACGGCCTCCCATGGCGGATGAGAAGAAAGACGAGGGGGTAGGAGATCCCATCAAAATATTGCTTGAAGAAGCCCTCGAGCGACAACGGAATGCGATGATGGACAGCTTTGCCCAGATCCTTCAGCGGCTACCCAGAAGCGACGCATCGGCTTCCAGCAGCTACTCTGGAAACGCCACGCCATTTAAGGTACAAGTTAATTTTGAAATCCCCATATTCGAGGGTCAGATAAACGCAGATGCCCTAGATAAATGGTTAAATCTGCTAGAGGGTTATTTTTTTGTTCATGAATTTTCGAGTCGGGAAAAGATTATTTTCGCTCTTCTCAAAGCAGCCCCCCACGTCAAGGACTGGTGGGAAACCTACTGCGAGCAGAAGGATGAAAGCACTGGCTCATTATTTTCAGCCGCACCCACCTGGAATTCATTCCGGGATGCCATCAAGGAGCAGTACTACCCTGTCGGAAGCTATGAGGATGAATACATAAAGTGGACCACGCTGCGGCAGGGAAGGGACGAAGACGTGCCGGAGTTCACCAATATTTTCCATACCCTTCGCACAAAGTTGGGTATCAAGGATTCGGAGAAACATTTGATACTCAAATACCGTGGCTGCCTGCACAAGTACATCCAGGAAGAAATACAATTCATGAACATATCCTCTCTCGGCGCAACATACCGATATGCTGTCAAGGTCGAGCAGAAGTTTAAACAAAAGAAGCGAGACTTTGGATCTGTGAATCCAAAGCAGGGGAAAGGTGCCCCTAAACCACAGAATAAGGGACAAAGCTAAGGCGGGACAGCCCAAGACAACCCGTCGAAGCTGCACGCAAAGAACAGCTCCGCGAAGCCGAAAAAAGACACTGGAAAATGGTGTGAGTTCCATAAGAGCTCCACTCACAACACGAGTGAGTGTCGGGCCAAGCAGTCGCTGGTGGCTGAGCTAAAAGTTTCAGAATCAGATGCATGTTCCGACTCTAAGTCAGAACCCGATAAGGGGAATGAAAAAGGGAAGCAGATCATTGATGCAGATCCCAACGCCACTGTTGCTACCGCCAAGATCCAGAAAAATGAACCCGAAGATCCAGAGGAGGAGGAGCGTCTCTTCCACTCCCAGATGTGGGTAAAGGGCTCCCCGATACAGTTCACTGTTGATAGTGGGAGTCAAAAGAACCTCATTTCCGCAGAGGTCATGAAGTGGTTGGGCTTACCGACCACAACACATCCACAACCATACACCATTGGGTGGCTTCACCAAGGACGAGATCTTTGCGTGAGCCAGCAGTGTCGCCTTCCGTACAATGTCAAGCCCTTCACGGATGAGGTATTGTGTGACATTGCTCCCCTTGAAGTTTGTGATGTATTATTAGGACAGCCATACTTGTGGAAGCGATATGCTGTGTATGAATCAAGGCCCTGTGTTGTTACTATTACATTGGGAAATAAGTTGTACAGGATACCAGAGGTAACACCACCTACCGCCATCTCTTTGATTACTGCAAAACAATGCAATAAGATCATTTCCAAAACCAGGAATTTTTTTTTCCTGATGATACACCCTCAAGGAAAGAAGAAGACGGTGGCCACGGCCTCCAAACGGGGTCCCTCTGCACGACAACTACAGATGTACAAGGTTGTGGAGGAGTACGAGAACATCTTCACGTCCCCTGCAGGGGTTCCTCTACACTATCAGGTCAAGCACTCCATCGATCTGACCCCAGGTGCACCGCTACCCAATGGACCAATTTATCGACGCTCCGTTCTGGAGAACAATGAAATCAAGAGGAAGATTCAGGAGCTCTTGTAGAAAGGTCACATCCGTCCGAGTTCATCGCCTTGTGGGAGCCCGATCGTGTTGGTACAGAAGAAGGATGGGACGTGGAGACTCTGTATTGACTATCGGGCACTGAACAAGATCATTGTCCGTAATAGGTACCCGATCTCGCGGATTGATGACCTCCTGGACCAACTAAAGGGGGCGAAATATTTCAACAAGATCGATCTGAAGTTAGGATATCACCAGGTACCAATCGAAACCTCTGATGTGTGGAAGACTGCCTTCAAATCCAAGGAGGGCCTTTTCGAATGGTTGGTTATGCCTTTCGGATTGACGAATGCTCCTGCAACCTTCATGAGGCTAATGGATGACATCTTGCGGCCATTCACCAACTCCTTTGTAGTAGTATACTTGGATGACATTCTGATCTTCAGCCAGAGTTGGGAAGAGCACCTCCACCACATCCGACAGGTTCTCCAAACACTGCGACGACACAAGCTATGTTCCAATTTAGAGAAATGCACTTTTGGCATGACCCAGGTTCAGTATCTGGGATACATCATTGATGAACAGGGGGTGCATGTCGATCCAGCTAAGATCCAAGTCATTCGGGATTGGCCATCTCCAACCACTCTAACAGAGCTCTGCAGCTTTCTAGGTCTTGCCAACTTCTACCGCAGGTTCGTGTTGGGGTTTTCTCATATTACTTGGCCCTTGATTCAAGTCACCAAGGGAGGGGCGAAAGAAAAATTATTTTGGTATGAATCTCAACAGAAGGCATTCATGGATTTGAAGGATCGCCTCTGCATGGCACCAGTGCTCGCGTTACTAGATTTACAACAACCATTTGAGGTCGAGACAGATGCCGCTGACTATGCTATTGGGGCAGTCCTTACTCAACATGGACATCCAGTGGCATATCACAGTGAAACACTTTCAGACAGTGTCTGGAAGTACCCCACTTATGATAAAGAGATGTATTCCATTGTACAAGCCTGCCGACAATGGAAGCATTACATTTTGGGGAAGGAAGCGGTCATCCACACAGACCACCGACCCCTATAGTTCATACAGACCCAAGGGAAATTGCAGAATGATCGCCATCAGAAGTGGTCTACATACCTGCAACAGTTCCACTTGAATATAAAGTATAAGAAGGGCAACGCCAATAATGTTGCAGATTGCCTCAGTCGACCACCGATCATGGCATTAACCACCGTGCTCAACTCTTGTGGGCACGAGACTTCTGATTGGCCACTTCCCTATAAAAGCGACCCAAAATTCAGCCACACATACCAGACACTCTTGGAGGGTCAGCATGTTCCAGATTTTCACCTCTAGGATGCCCTGTTATACCACCTGGGTCACCTTTGAGTTCCTTCAAGCGAGCGTGACAAGATGATTTGGGAAGCACATTACAGTCGGGCTGCTGGGCATTTCGGGGTCGAGAAAACAGTGTTAGTACTGCAAAACTATTTCTATTGGCCGAATCTTCGACAGGATGTTGGGAAGTACATCAGATCTTGTACTGCCTATGCCATTGCCAAACCGACCATTAAGAAGCACGACCTCTATACCCCGTTGCCTACCCCTAGTCGACCTTGGGAATCCATCTCCATGGATTACATGTGAGGCCTTCCTTCCACTAAGCATGGAAATGACTGTGTTTTTGTGGTCGTCGACAGGTTCTCGAAGATGGCCATTATGGCGGTCTGCAAGAAGAATATCACAGCAGAAGCCACTGCTAAACTCTTCTTTGAACGAGTGTGGGTGCACTTTGGGATCCCACAGTCTATCATCTCAGATCGGGACAGTCGATTTCTCAACACATTTTGGTCTAGTCTCTGGTCAATGCTGGACACCAAACTCATGAAGTCCACAGCCTTCCATCCTCAAACTGATGGCCAAACAGAGGTTGTCAGTAGGATGATTGTGCACATTCTGCGCATGTATAACTCAAAGCATCCACGCACATGGGACGAGAGCCTCCCCTATGTTCAGCACAGCTATAACCGAGCTCTTCACAGCTCCACTGGCCATAGCCCTTTTCAGGTGGGTTTGGGATTCCAGCCACTATGCCCCATTGAGTGGCCATGCCACTTGCAGCTACTCACATAAATTCAGCTCATGTCCAGTCCGAAATAGATAAGGCGACCAGCTTCATTGAGCGCATCCAACATATTCGTCAGCAGGTCCATGACATTCTTGAGAAATCAAATGCCAAGTAAAAGCAGCGACATGATCAACATCGGGTGCCACATAAGTTTCAGGTGGGCGACAAAGTCTAGTTGCATTTGCAAAAGGAACACCTTACTGGAGCCTATCGGAAATTGAGACCACTCCTATATGGTCCTTACACCATTACTAAGGCTATGGGAGACAATGCATTTGAGCTCAGCATTCCCCCATTCCTTGGCCTGCACCCAGTGTTCAATGTGGACTGCCTTCGGCCATACTTTCCACCATTGCTAGACACATCCGACATTGCAGAACAACTCAAACCCACAGAATTAAATCCAGATTGCATGGAACAAGCTGCAACTGATCGGATCATGGACACACAGATCAAGAACACTCACCAACAGAATATCCAACTGTATCGAGTTGTCAAAGCAAGCCAACTCCTTCAGCAAGGCAAGTGGCTCACCAGGGAATAAGTTCAGCAAAAGTTTCCTTATCTCATGGAGGAACTCAACGCAATGGGGACCATTGCTTCCTAAGGGGGGAGGAATGATTCAAGTGGATAATGTTGCCACCTGCCAAGTCCACCTGGACCCCCACCATTGTTTCTCTCAGCATTTTCAATTTCCTTAATTGTAGCACAACTTACTATTTTTAGCAGTTTTTTGGATCCTAAACTTCTGGAGCCATTTTGAGGCCCTAAACGACATTTTTTGGAAAATCTGGGGGCAACATGGGTTCATGGACCGATGTTGCCCTTACCAAAGTGGTAGTGCTCGGATAGATCTTTTTAACGAGCTATTTTACGCGTCAAATGGAGATCGTATGCCAAAGTTATGACCCTGGGAAGTTGATGTACCAATTTACCCAAACGGGGCCCATAGTTTGGCGTTTCATCTCCTAGGATTAGGTTTTGGAATGTTAAGGGTTTTCCATTGTTTCTCAACAATAAATAGGCCTTCGAGCCTCATTGTAACACAGTTCAGAGGCATGTAGCCACCACATCTCTTCTCAGAGATAAGCTACCATCGCCCTAGCTGGTTTATTTCCATTTCTGGTTGTAAGCATATTTCAGTATTTTCCATTAATGAAATGAAGTATTATTTCCGCTGCATCTTTGTGTATATGGTTATCTCTGTAATTTGTTGCGTTCCTGTTTAAATCGGATCAATCTACAATGGTACCTAAAATACAGTCTTTTCCCAATATAATCATGTTTCATGTGTTGAACAACCATGTGATGTTCTGTAACAAAATGTCTTTCACCTTATTGAAGCTGCGCCATATCTTGGATCCATTTTTTTTCCAATTAATCCCTGTCTCATCCAGCAGGTGAAATCCTTATTCTTAAGGTATTTGAAATGGATCAACTTACCCCATATGCCATCACTGCAAATTCCCGACCATAATGATTTTAGTAGCAGTGCCCAACCAAATACTTTGACATTTATAATACCCCATCTACCTAGTTTCTTTGGTCTTGCGATCTTATCCATTTTGACCAAATGATATTTGAAAATTTTTCTTGCCCCTGAACAAATGAATTTTTCCATTATGTGGTTGAGAGAGTTTACAATTAGCTGCAGGATTCAGAACGGGTGAGCCCAATAGACCCCCAATTGTGTGAGCATTGACTTAGTGAGGGTGATACAGCTTCCCATCGATAAGAATCGATGTTCCCATCCCTTAATTCTTGTATGGAATCTATCCACGAGCCACATCCAATCTACATTTTTGTAGTTGCGAGGCTTTAGGTGATATCCCAAATATTTCAATCATGTGTCCAAATGGTCTGATTTCACCCCAAAATTCGTCTGAATATAGATGATATCATCTAGGTTGCAGGAACCATATAGAATGGTTGATTTGAGCTCATTCAAAATTAGGCCAGTGGCTCTTCCAAACTTCTTGAAAATTTGGGAAACAGATGGCCATTTAAGTCTGTTGACCATACCCATCAACAAGATATCATCAACAAAGAAACTATGTGAGATAGAAATTTGACAGCTAATTTTTAACACTTCAAACTATCCTATAGTCACTACTTTTTTGAAATCCAGGCTTTGGCCATCCATAACCAGAATGAATAGGAGGGGGGACAGCGAGCATCCATGTCTAAGTCCCCTGCCTGATCCAAAGAACCTAGATGGATACTCGTTTATTACCACAACATACTGGACTGTTGTGACACATCCCATTATCCATTCTGCCACATTTGTTCTTATGCCGATTTTATGAAGAACCATTCTCAGGTAACCCCAGTCTAAACAACCGTATGCAATTTTGAGGTCCACCTTCATGACTGTTGCATTCATCTTTTTGGTCTTGATAGTGTGCATGCATTCTTGAGCTACTACCACTGCATCATGTATTATTCTATTGTTTAGAAAACCATATTTCTTCAAGGAAATGAATTTTGATAACGAAGCCTTGATCTTGGTGGCGATTATCTTGGATATAATCTTATAAGTAAGATTGCAAAGAGAAATTGGGCGATAATCGACAAAGGTGGCTGCCCTTGTCTTCTTCGGTATAAGAGTAATATAGGTAGAATTTAAATGAGGATGTATGGTTCCCGTAATTCTATATTCTTCTACCATTTTTAGGAGATCCTCTTGAAAGATGTCAAGGAAGTGGACAAAGAATTCAACTGTCCAGCCGTCCAGGCCTGAGCTTTTGTCTCCCTTCATCGATTTTATGGCCCGGGTCATTTCCTCCGTCGTAACTGGCTTAAACAACTCCAAATTCTCCTCCTCATCAAACATTGAAGGGTATTCACTTACCGCCCATACCTGTGCTTCCCCGCCCTCCAAATCCATTCCTTTGTATGCTCATTGAAAATGTGTGGCTTCCAGGGCAGAGATTTTCGATTGTTTGTTGTAACAATTCCATTTTCCATTAGCTATCTCCATAATGGTGTTCAGTTTCCTTCTATGATTGGTGCATCAGTGGAAAAAATTAGTGCTTTTGTCCCCTTTGTGGATCCAACTAGCTCTGCTCTTTAAATGCCATGTGATATCCTTAATCCGAAGAATCTTCTTCTTTTTCAATTCGAGGGCAAGGATCTGTTCCCTTACTTCAGTAGACGAGGAGTGTGTGGCCATTAAGTTATGTAGTGGCTTTAGGGCCTTTTCTATTTCTATCGTCTCTTGTTTCAGGCTCGCCTTCTTCTTCCGCTCCCATATTTTAACCACTGCTTTTAGGTTTCAAAGCCTATTTAGAAACCTTTCCATGGGTGTAAGGCCAACTGCTTTATCTTTTTCTTCGGGACATTGTACTCGGCCTAGGGAGTCGAAGCTTATGTCTTCCAGCCAAACCCTATTAAACTTGAATGGAATGCCAAACCTTATATCATCATTACGCCAAAATATATTGATTGGTCGATGGTCTAAAATGTAGTTTTCATAATCCAGGATCTCATATCCCCCATCTTTTCCTCCATATTATCATGTATTAGAAATCGATCAAGTCTCTGCACTATATAATAAATACCACTTCTTCCATTGTCCCAAGTAGGAGCATTCTTAGATGGGAAAATGTCTACTAGATTATGATAAAAAATAATGTCTCTGAGTTTTTGTGCCATCTTATCCACCTTTTTGGATTGACCCCAAAACTCTTCAATCCCTGTAGTACAGTTAAGATCCCCTGCCAAAATAAGAGTTCATGAATGCAAAATTCGAGATGCCTCCAAAATGTCCCAAAAACACTCCCGATCCCTGTAAGGGGCATACATATTAAGGATGTGTTTCCTCCCCAGGATGCCTCTGATACTTCCGGTCAGGAAAATGCTCGGAGAACAGGAAAAGGCCTCCAGATTTGCCCATTAGGGATCCCAAAAGGCAGCTAAACCGCTAGACCTGCTAGTAGCATCAGTAGCCATAATGTACCATGTGAGAAGCATCCTCCAAAAATATTCAATAGTTTATGATGTCGAGTACATTGATTCTTGAATGAGAATAATACTAGAAGAGGAAGAGAGAAAGAGATATTTTAGGGCGAGGAATTTTGGAAGGGACCCCAAACCCCTAATATTCAAGGATAGGTTAGAATTCATTTAGGTCTAGAAGAGGTCATGCATGCTCTAAGTGCCCTGGGAGAGATAGGAGATGAAATGCGAATATCAATGAGGGATGGAGAATTTGTCAGAGTTGTATGAGTTTGTCGAGGGCGAACCCTAAAATGCTTGCTACCTCTATTTTGTGTGCACCTTACTGTTATATTCCCAACAGAGGATGGGCTAATTACAGGGGACCCAGAACCATGCGGTTTATGGATGGTGAGAGAGTGGAGGTCGAGTGTCTTTCTTTGTAGTAAGAAATCCATGTTGCTATCAATAAAATTGTTAGGAAAGGAAACCAAAGAATTAGGTGAGGTAGCCGTGGCTGGGGGAGAATTAGGTTGGGTGGTCGGTGATGGAAGTTTGTGTACCTGTGTATATGTGGCATAAGAAGTAGAGGGAATGTCAAATTGAGTACTCTGAGACAATACAGAAAATGGAGGCGGTGTAGCGGTGGTAAGATTCTTATTTTGATCCAAATGGGGTGAGTCAGTAGCAATATGTGAGCTGGAGTGTTCCGACGTCGTGGGGGAGGTGTGAATATAGATAGGGAAGGAAGCATTATTTGCAAAATGGGGTGCCGACTTGGAATAAAATAGGTTTGAGTGATTAGAGCACTTAGAGCATGCATGGCCTCTTCTAGACCTAAATGAATTCTAAAAATTTTAAAATTAACTTCCTACCGCCCATATGACTTTTAAAATTTAAAAATTCCCGAGAAAGTAGAGGAACCGGAAACCGACGAATTCCCCTCCCTGGAAATACTAGATGATACGAGCACCAACCCCAGTCCAGGATTGAAGAGTTTATACCATCACAATAGCAGATGCAGAACCAGCCCCGACATGACCACCACCTAAAGCATATTCTAATGGAAAAACTCTTACAACACTGTGAAACAATGAATGAGCTTCTCCACTTATACCAAACTGTATACAGATCTTGTGTCTGTAATCATGGTGCTTCTACTAGGAAGAATGATGGGCAAGAAAAAGTTGTAAGGTTATTCCTAATTGGCATCAGGGCCACGGGAGTATTGGACAGAGTGAGTCTTAAAAATGCAAAACAGGATGTATACGGCAGTGAGAATAAGCAGGATTATATGGAATAGTTCTGAAAAAAGAAACGGTGAGAGAAGTTCAAAAAATATAATTGGCATTGCAATAACAACATGGAATCAGTCCCCAAAATAGCCAGACATTTAAACTACTTTAAGAGGTTTGAATTTAACAATGGAAAATATAAATCCTAATTATCTATGTATAATCCAGGCAAAGGGTATTCTATAGACATCCAAGTATTTAACTCAAAAGTTCTATTTTTTTTCCTTGATCTGTTCAAATGTAGTGTAGTTTTTCAGTCCAACACCCCTCTACACGCCTCTCATCTACAGCTTTTGCTCCCCAGGTTATTTCTTACCTTATTGTTATTTATCGTTTGATTTTGTTTCATCAAAAGAGGAGAAAAAAGGACAATCTCCATTATTCGTGCATGCAATACCTTATATTACTTCTTATTATTATAATATTTTTACTTTTACCATTATCAAAATTAAATTTATTAAAAAAATTTAAATCTTTTTATGCAATATTACTTTAGAATTTTGAGTTGAATTTCTTGATATTTTTCTTTTTTTTTTTTACTTTCATATTATGGACATATATTTTTTCTTTTAATTACTTTAGGCTATTAATTTTATATATATAATATTTTTTTTTTCATTTTATAAATATTATATTATATTATAAATCTTATGTTACTATATTATTTATTTATTTATTTTAACGTAGTGAGAAATCCATAGGGGCTTCATTTTGGGAGCAATACCATATCACGTGGGTTTATATTGGGAGATATTTATTGAGGAAAAAATGACACAAAATATTGGGGGATATATAGTGGGAAGAGGATTTTTATATTAGCAGGTATAAAAAATGGAACCCAAAGTTAATGAAAAACTATAAAGGGGTATAAAAAATGTTAATGAAAAAATGGACACCTAAAATATCTAGTGAAAGTATGGGTTTTTAAATTGTGAAGGTGTATTGGATTTGTATTGGTAGGGGGTTAAATAATGTGATTTTTGGAGGTATTTTCCAATATGTAGTCAAATTAAGGGTATTGTTTAATATGCCATGAACGCATGTGATATGTCAGAGGTTCATTAAGTGAAGTCCCCATGGGGAAATGCCATCATAATCTAGTTGTAAAACCATCAATGATCAATGCTTTCTATCCACAATGAACTAACATAACTCAATTGTCAAACTATTAGTGGGAATAGCATCACTAGTTGCCATCCGCAAACCATGATTCAAAGAAAATCACCCACTTATAATGACCTGCCAATAATCCATAAAAAAATAGGTTTTGACTCTTGAAAGCCATTTAAATCCTAAACCATTAATACATTTCATTGTACATAATTGTTGCTTCTTATTATTATTTTTAATAGGAAAATAGGCTTTGACTCTTGCAAAAGGCATATAAATCCTAATCCATTAGCACATTTCATTTTACATAATTACCCCCTCTAATAATTATTTTTAATAGTAATATTTTTTAGATATCTAGAGCAACATTCACATAAAAAATTTGAATATTTTTAGACTATAATTATTTAATAAGTTTGATGTTTTAGATAAAATCTATACTCTTTATATTATTTTAGATAAAATCTATACTCTTTATATTATATTTTTTCTAGTTCATATCTTTCTTGGACAATAAACAAAAACAAAGTAGTAGGAATGTACAAAAAAAACAAAAAAAAACCAAAGTGAAATTTCCACCGGGTGGCTCTTGTTTAATAAGTAATGTGAAATAAATAAAATATTAGTTTATATTTTTTATTTTTAAAATTAAATACTCTATTATTTTTATTTAATAAACAAAATAAAAAAAAAAAACAAAAAAAACCAAAGTGAAATTTCCACCGGGTGGCTCTTGTTTAATAAGTAATGTGAAATAAATAAAATACTAGTTTGTTATTTTTTATTTTTAAAATTAAATACTCTGTTATTTTTATTTAATAACCAAAATAAAAAATAAGAAACTAATCATTAATTTAATGCATAGTATTGAATATTTATTTAAATAAAATCGTTGTTTGAGATATCTAAATACTCAGCACTATGCAATAAGTTAAGTCAACCATTAATTTATTATTTTATACAATAAGTTAAGTAAATTATTGATTTATTATTTTTCATGTGATTGATTCAATGAAAAATCAATAATTCGTGGTTTACTATCTAGTTAAATTTAAAGGAAGGAAAATCACAATGTTATAGGGAAAATTGATTTATCCAATTATATTGGAAATCTTCGTTATAAATTTCAGAATTTTCTCTAAATTAAATAACCATTAGAAAAATCAATTGTTTATTAATATGAATTCACAAAAAAAAAAATACAATTGCAAAACAGTGTAAAAAAACATAGGAAAAGTTTTGCACCTTTATCTATAAATAGGTCTTATTACGTTTTTTGTTTACGGCAGAGAGACTCAATTTTAATAAAAAAATAAAAATAAAAAAATAAAATACTAAAACATAAAGTTAATATTAATCGATTAAATTGATGTAATCATTCTCATAAACATCATACCATATAACCTTAAATTTATTCACTTATATAATGCATAACATATTAAATACATAAATACAAATTACAACACTAATATATATAGATATATAATTTATATTTTAATAGGTTGATTATTAAAAAATAAAATAAAATTATCTTAAATATTTTTTTTAATACATTTATAATTTTTTATAAATCAAATTTATAAAATTAAAGAATTTATAATATTAATCCTAAGTTTTATATTTTTGGAATTTAATATATTAAACTTAAGATTTAATATATTAATTTTACAATTTATAATATTAATGTTAGGGTTTATAATATCTATCATAGAGTTTATAGTATGAATTCTAGGGTTTAGTTTGTTATTACTAGGGCTCTTTATTAATGTCAAGGTTTACCATATTTAACAATACTTAAACTTAAAAATATTGAACAATATAGCCACATTGGAATGGTATAGAAAACAATACTTAAACTTAAAAATATTTAACAATATTACCACTCATTGGAATGGTATAGAAATCTCTTTAATGTTTCATTATGAGAAACATTGTCGCAATGTGACAATCAATTTGATAATCATCATCACAATGTTACAATAGTATGCAATTTATTCAACCACATTAATATGATTCATAATCTCGAGGTTTATAATATTAATCCTAGGGTTTAAAATATTAATCTTGGGGCTTATAATATTAATCTTAGGGTTTATGTTCCTAGGGTTTAAAATATGAACTTAGGGTTTATTATATTAGGTTTTATAATGTTAGGGTTTTATACTAGTGTTTAATATTGTGACATTAAAAAATTAGGGTTTAATATATTGAGAAACCTATCCAACATCGCTTTGCAACAAGCATTGCCGACAATCAGTTTAACAATCGTTGTCACAATGTTACATTACAATGAAATTTATCCAACATCACATTGCAAGATTACAAAATTAGCATTTAATATATTAGTCTTAGGGTTTATATTAATAATATTAGGGTCTAAAATCCTGGGGTTTATAATATTAATATTAGTGTTTATATTCTTGGGGTTAATATATTAAATTAAGCTCAATGATTTCAAATATATTAATATATTATAATATATTAATATTAGTGTTTCTATTCCTCAGGTGCAAAAATCCAAACTCAATGATTTCAAATTAAGAAGTAATTTGTGATTCATCAATACCTGAAGGCCCTTCTCCCTCATGTGACCTAGCCACTGATGCCATAGGCGAGTGTCTTATTTTGCCATCAATGATACAATCGGTGCCTCACTGACCTGAGTACTTCCTTTGAGTCTGTAAAGGTTTTTCATCTTCTCTGCCTCCATTACAACTAGAGTGCCCTTTGAAATTTTCAGCTCTCCACCTTGACCTATAAACTTGTAATCTTTCAAGTCTAATACTTTGAAAGAAATCAAATTATTTCTCATCTCAGGTAGATTTCTAACATCGACCAATGTTCTAATTATATCATCATACATTTCAATTATGAAATTTTCCACCCGAACAGTTTGAAAACATATATTATTACCAATAAACACAAAAATACTATTCACGGCTTGATATGAAGTGAACCAATTTCAGTGCAGACTCATGTAATGAGAAGCACCAGAATCTAACAACCAATTTTCATATTGATGAGAAACATTTCAAATAGGAAAAGATTCATCTATCATACCTGATTCAACAGATAAAACTTCATCAATCATACCTCACTCAACTTCATTTTCTTCCTTCTTTGGGTTTTTGATGAACTCTTTTATTTTCCAATAGTCTTTCTTGAGATGCTCTATTTTGTGGTAATACCAACATTTAACTTTAAACTTCTTGATTACTCTCCTCTTTCCTTGGACCGACCTCTGGCTACCATAGCTTCTGGCGTGGAAGTTTCAATGCTAGACTTCCTTTGTACCTCTTTAAATAAAATAGTTCCCACAACGAAATGACATTCTAAGGATTTGGTTTATGCTCAAACTGATAGAAATCACAAAGTGATCCCAAGACTCGAGAAAGTAACATAACAAGATAATAACTTTATATTCTTCTTCAAATCAACATCCATATTTGACAAATGGAAAGTAGGTGTATTAAATACATCTAAGTGTTCTGTAATTTTAGTACCCGCTTCATCTGAAGGCTATATAGTTTCCTCTTCAAATAGATTCTATTGGTTAAGGACTTGGTCATATACAATGTTTCCAATTTTCCCCACAAACTTGTTGTTGAGGTTTCTTAAAAAAAAGTTGAAGATAGCCTCATCTGTCGGGCACAACCTAATGGTACTAAGAGCTCAAGCATCCATGTCCTCCAAATCCAAAGATTTCATGCCAATAGGTTTCTTTCTAACCGCATCTAATGCTTTGTGCGAGCCTTGTTGGACCAACAAATCCCCTACCTTCAGTTTCCACAATGCAAAATTGTTTTTACCGGTGAACTTATCCACCTCAAACTTAGCATTAGTCATTTTATCCATTTCTTCCTACATGGTCTCTTTCAAAAAAACACTTTATTAATGACTTGGTTCTCTCAAAAAACTTTTGCTACTAGGGTTTCCTTTCTTCTTTCAACTAGGGCTTATCCTTTCTTGTCTGCATTAAATTTTAATTAAGGGATTATGATTCTCTTTACCAAAATAACCAACCTTGATTTCTATTTCTTCAAACAAAAAACAAAATAAAAATACCCACTCCCTTTGGCAGAATGAAACCAAACAAACTTCTTTACAAAAAATTCTTCAAACAGTCTTCAATAACCCTACTTGTTTTCTTGTTCACTGATAAATTAATTTTTCAATGACAATTTCCAAAAATAAATTTCTAAAGAATATATATATATATATATATATATATATATATATATATATATATATATATATATATATATATATATATATATATATATATATATATATATATATATATATATATATATATATATATATATATATATTACTCGCCATACACAATGAGATGCTCCCAGTGCCTCTGGTCCTGCTCGACAGTACTTCGTGTATTTGATTGCTCCTCTTTATTTGGCTACCTTCTGTGGCTCTCAATTAATAGATCTACCACTAAATTTAGCCAACAAATGGTTCTGCATAGGATTCTGCATATTCTTGATGGGTCTCCAGCTTCAAAACCCTCAAGGACTACTTACTAGTTTACCTTCTTAGCTTCGACTACTCCTTGCTCAAAAAACAAACACCGACTCTTTCTAGTGGGCTTGCTTCATGAAAAAAACTTTGAAACAACGACTTCTTTGACTTTGTTTCATGACTTGGTGGGACTGACTTGGGAAACTTGACCACTACGAGCGAACTTCAGGATTAAATGACGACCCTATGTAGGATTAAACGATTATGTGGATTAGTGGGTTGAATCCTCCTATGACATTGAACGAATTCAAAATATTACCTCTTGGCCCTCACAACAATGACGCTCTGATACCACTTGTTGGTATTTGAACCCATTTAATTTTACAAGTAAGAAAGAAAAATACACATAACATGAAACTGAAACACATAAATAAACAACAAGAATTTTACGTGGTAAAACCCAGAGAATGTATCAAAGAAACCTCCACAGGGTAAGGGATTGAAATTATTATTACACCAAAGTCAAGAATGACTCTCCATCCTTACATCAAGCCTCTCGGGCAATCATCAATTTAATATGAAAAAAATTATTACATAACACCCTATGGTTATGAAACTGTATGAACAGTAAACCCAAATTTAATAAGATAATTGCATTTAAAAATTGTTGTCATTCCTAACAAATTCTACACTATCACAATTTTATTAAATAACTAAATATGTAGATTTCAATGTAATTAGTGGATGCATGTGAATGGAAATTACACAAAAAATAGAGAATGACAAAATAAAAAGGTCACACACACATAGGATTTTAAATAACGTATTTATATTCTTGTATGAATTTACTACAAGTTCTTTTGGCATATTGGAGTCCAAGATATAGATAGACCGTTTCCATATGAATGTGGAACAGTAAAAGGGAATTGAAAATTTCATTCAATTAAAACAAAGGAGTATCGAAATTTGTTTGCATTTGATAATAGAAAAGAATCTTATTTTTCTTCTTGTTTTCATAGATGACACAAAGTTCAGTGATGCTTGTGAAACCAATATGTATGTGAAAGATTGGCAACATACAAAACTTAATACAAAGTGAAAATTGTTGCTGGAAAGTTTGGAAGAGATAGAATCAGAGGTGACTCTAGTGTCATTTGAAGGTGATAGAGTTCCGGATCTTGTTAGAGAAGGTAATGTTTCAATTACTTTCAAAGGATTTGCACATTGTCTTTTATTGTATAGGAGATGTTTTTGTCGTAGTTTCACCCATTAACAACATATAAAATGTAAAAAATTATTTGATGGGGTGCGCTAAATGAAAAATGAAGTTATTGGAGGACTATGGGGGAATCATGATAAAATCTAACCCATTATTTAATGGATTCTATAAAATTCCTTTCATATATATATATATATAAATGAGATTCATGATAAAATCTAATCCATTATTTAATTTATTAGGTTGATAGGCATGTTTATTTTGGAATAGGGTTTCGAGAATTTTAATTTAATTATTAGTAATCAATAGGTGTATTATAGGGATTTAATCTTTAAGAATTATCTAGAGAGAATTTTTAGTAGTAGTCAAGATAGTGGGTTAAGATTTATCCAAATATAGTTATGTCATTTTTGATTTTCATTTTAGTTTTGAAAACATTATAAAACTAGCCCATAGATATAAATTAAATAGCTAATAAATTTCATTATACATCAATTCATGATAAGCACCAAAACACTTAGTTAATCGTACATCTCACACTACCAAGAGTTAAAAACTTCATAAAAATTAATTAAATTATAATTTTATTATTATTATTATTATTATTATTATATATAACAAGATTTTTAATCATGGAGATCCATGTCGATTTAACTATGGAGAATCTTAACTTGTAAATAGGTTTTGTTACAATGTTGTGGGACAATACATGGGCTTATCAATACCACATGCCCAAAAAACCATTTCTTAATTAATCAATTTAACTAAAGAAGAGAAAAATGTCATAAGTATTTTTGAGATCAATCTTAACCTTTTATTTGTGACTATTAGTAAAAATATTCTAGAATATTCCACGAAGGTTAAAGCCCTACCATCTACCTAATAATTATTGATAATTAAATTAAAATTCTAGAAGGCCTATTCCAAAAAGTATAAAATAAGTTATATATTTTTTTCGTATGTGGTACTGATAAGTCGTGGTATTTGACCCATGATATTTCAACAAAACTTATTTATAAGTTAAAATTTTTCATAAAAGTGGGGTTGAATTTCCATATCTTGTTATATTTTTCACACACACACACATATATATGTGTGCGTGTGCTTAACTCATATATTAATTATTTTTATTTTGTTTGTCAAGTTGTTTGTGATCCTCAAGGCTTGACCTGTGGCTTGAGGAGTTGTGACATAGGGGCATCTAATCCATCAAAGTCACCCAAGCATCGCACCCGGCTTGGGCCACACCAACCGTAAGTTGACTGGATTTTTTAGTATGTCTCCTCCCCAGAGCACATGGCACAACCACCCCCTGTGAATTTTGATCCTAGGTCGCCTTGCTGATAAGGCCCATCGTCAACTGGTTGTGCTGGTGTCTTACAGGGAAAAGTTTCTATATAGAACTGCTCTATCCCACTAAGGTGTGACAACTGCCTTAGAAACAAACAGAGAAAATCTACTTTCGTTTTTCCTTTATGAATTATAGATAGAGAGGAACAAGAAGACCAACCTCTGTCTTGCGCTAATCTCCTGATTTGATTCCTCTCTTCTTTGATAGTCCTCAGCTACCTGCTCCCTTGCACACCCAGCTTCACAAAGTACCTGTAAGATCACAGAAGCATAGCACTATACAAAGACATGGACCTATAATCATAAACAATCTAGGATCAGATGTAAATTGACCATACAAATGTAACAAGCATCAATGACACAAAAGCATGGAGGAAAACTCAAATAGCTTTTATTGATAAACAAGAAAAGAGCCAAGAGGAGTTACAACCAGTTGTTCTGACCCAACATCAACCTCCCAGCAAAGAAGCCCCTCTTCACCTTAAACAAAGCTTAGATCACCCAACAATCTGATGTTTGTCTCAAGAAACCAACAGCAATTCCTTACAATATGCAAAATTCCACCCTCTGGATCTCTGGGATGAGGGATCCATATATAGATATCTGTAAGGGGGATGAGTCAGCTTGTGATTTGATTAGTGTCTTCTCTCTGATAGTTCTTGCTTCCACTTGGAGACTGATGGTCTCTTACTCATCCTTGGTCGAATTCAGTGAGGCAAGTGTCACAGGAGAAGATTCTGGAAGCTTCCATTGCCTCTCCACCTCGCGGAATGACACTGCCATGTGTCATTTCTCGCCCATCGCACCCCACAGAAGGGACTTTTGAAATGCAGCGCACCCTCATAGTGCATTTAGGTGAGATGCAACGTACTTAGCCAATGGAGCAACTGCAATGATCCTGTTTTGTCCAATTCTGAGAAGTTTCTTATGGAGAACTTCTAGGAGAAGCTGTAATCTGTTGACCTTGTTCCTTTAGGGGTTAGACCAACACTTTTAGGGACTTAGGAGCCCTTGGTTTATGGACATTTCATGCTTGGGGTTGTAGGGCCCAAAAATGTCTATAATAGTTGCCCCCTAAAGCATGAGGCCGTTAATCTTTTGATGTCAGGTGAAATGCTTTATTATGAGGATCCGAAGTTCTTTCAATGCTGAGAGGAGACCTGTAATAAGATACAATACAATACATTATCTTCATAATATTTTCATGATCTAGCTAAGGCGGGCATTCCCATGCTCAGCTTTATAAATTCATTTTCATGTACATAGGACAGACAATCGTCTGAGTGTAGACTGATGATTCTGATAGAGCCATCATCCTTTTGAGTGGATGATTATCTGTGTAGCAATGATGTACATTTAATGAGTTTATTTCCCTGAATATATATCGCAGCCCGGATGGATGAAACTAGATCCGGGGTCTTCAATCTCGTCCGATCTTCACTCAAAGTACAAGTCGATCCATGTGAGAAATGTTCTGAAGTCGAACATGGAAACACATCGCTTGATTACCAGTCAATGATGTAAACTGTTAACAAGCGCGAGAGGAATCACTGATAATGATAATGAACCTCAAGTTACTGTAGTACAATTCACGTGGTGTGAATAAAGGACTTGGCGTCGAACACCACGCAAAATCTTTCGGTCGAAGGCCATTGATGTAAACCTGTCGCTAGAAGTTAGAAACTTGCCATTGAGGTATGCAAGCTTCAAAGTACTGAATGGGGTGTTCCTAGATCAACTTCTTGGATAATGAGTTGATGTCGACAAGAAGTGATCTGTCACAGGAGGGCCTTAATGAATCCCACATCAATGACACGGAACGGAGCAAATGATTTCAATAGAGGTGAAAACGATCTGGTGATATAAGGTTCAGGGTGGCGGTCATGAAAGAATGGAGTATAATGTACGGTAGTGGGTGAGACACAGGTGAATTCTCTGAATGACTTCTCGTGAACATATCAGCGACACTGATGTGATGGATTGGTAGCATTAACCCCAAATGTGGATGGTATGGCGTGACCATGGTGATGTGACCGGTGAATGAAACAACCCAACCTGACTCGGATGCGGAGTGGAAGTGTCATGTTCAAGAGTGACTTGCTACCAACAAAGTTTCTTCACGTTTTCTTCCCAATTTTCCCCAGTCATTGCTGACCAGTACCTCTTTATTTTTGTCAAGCTTGAGGAGGATAACATATGCTTGTTCTATAATTTTCCCTTCGGGCAAACCCATCGCTATGTTTTAACGAGCCTAGCGATAGTGAAACTCGTTCTCGTCTATAGACAAGTTTGTCGCTATTATACTTTTAACGAGTTTAACGACAAAGATAACTCGGTCCTTTTCAATTTTAGAGAGTTTGAAAAGGAACATAAAGGTAACTCCAAAATTCATTTTTCGTCATCTAATCCCTTAAGTCCGAAAAAGTATAAAACAATACAGCAGGGATGAATTTTCGATACCTTTAACGAGCTGAACAAAACAAGCGCTCGATCTTTTTGTGTAATAATCCCTCAGGTCCAAAAAGATTAAAATCTAGAGGAGGGATAGCACTTCCTGTCCCTTTAACGAGCTGGAGAGGCCAATGGCTCGACAATCTTTTCATATTTTACGAGTCAGTTGAAAAGAGCTTAAAGGAGACTTGTCTTTTGAGGAACGAGTGATAAAATGGGTAGCAGCTAATTCCAGGTAAGGTTTGGAATTTTCCAATCACGGCAGTGTCACAAGGATGGCTAGTGAGATCACTCTTCGCAACTATTCCTCAAAATGGGTAAACAATCAAATGGAGTTGAATGATCGGACAATGAAAAAGTGGAGGTGACGGTGCAAACATGACCAAGGCTTTAATGTCTGAAGTACTACATTCATCATGGTTATTTACCGGGGAATAGTTCATTTTTTAACGAGCTTAAACGCAGGGGGAAACATTTGCTCAAGTCTTGTGTTTATTTTTTAACGAGCTTGAACTATGTGCTAAAACTGCTCGATTAATCCAGTCGTGTGATATGAATGTCTCATATAAAAACGGCAAATTTTAGAGTTTTGCCCCACATCCTTTCTTTATGTAAGTTAGGAAACGACCAATCCAAAAAACAAATAAATGATCGCTCTTTGCTTCCACTCCAAAAGGTTTGCATGCCCCCAGGTATAAAACAGAGTTTCAAGGTTATCCCTTCTTTAGTCCGTTAAAACATTTGTTTTACCGAGAGAGGCCTACCTCTTACAGGTTATCCAAATATTTTTCTATTCACAGCGCAAAAAAAACACTTCTTCGGTGATGTCTATCGAAATAGCCAAAGGTGAGTGGAGGAAGTTACTCCGCTTACGTAACTTTGACAAGAGAATCTTGTTCTAGAATAACCCCCTCTTCCAATCATGGACGGGAGTACAGACTAGTCATATTTTCTCGCGGAAACCTACCCTATACCCGAAGCTCTCCTGCCGAAGCAGACCAGGGTGCATGCCCCTGGGATTCAGTCATGTCCCCCCGAATCACTCGCGCTCATCGGGTGGACGGACTGGAGATTGAGACATTTCTTGTGTGAAAAGACCATTTAGGGATGGTATATGACTATTTGCTCTGTATGATCCGGGAAATGAAAGCTGGTCTACGGGCTTGACCACTCTTCTCTCGTGCCGAAAACACATTACTCTAAAGAGTGAGGAGACAATTGCTCCCATGCAATAAATATAGTCTCGTCCAAGGAGTATATTGTAATCCAGGGGTCCTTGAACTACCATCACGTTCATGTGAACGGTTTTCCCTCTCAATGTTATGGGCACATTGGGAAGGATCCCTAACAATCAACTGGTTCCTTTATCAAAACCTGTTAGATTTCGCATCTCAGGCAAAAGCGATGGCGAACCAAGCGCTTTCCAAGCAGTTGAGGAAAGGATACTCACAGAAGCCCCCTCATCTATGATGGTACCAACCATAACCATTCTATATATTTGAACAATAATTCAGAATGGTACACTAGTTGGTAAATGGGGTCTGCCTAGTTGATTCCAGTCGAAGGAGACAACTAGGTTTCTTGGAGGTGGGACCGAATAGACGGCCGGGTACGACTCTGACGAACTTCCTACCTGCGGTAAAGGAATGGGTAAATTGCCCCCATGTTTGTTGGAGTCTGTGCTTATGAAAAGAATTTGGACGATGTCATCCTTGTTCTCTTCAGTGATTGTATCATCTGAAGATGGAACCTCTGAAGGCAAGACCGGGTCAACTGTCGCCTCGACCTTTTGACTTTCGTCTGGTATGGGTTCAGATGGTTTATCTTCAATGGTAGATGCTTCGGCTGACCACCTGAGCGGGTCAGCCGGATTTTCAACTAGTGACGGACTCGGCAAGAGTTTTTATATCCAGGAGGAAGTCGTAACGGTGAAACCAGATGATCGTCCAAAACTCTTTTAGCTTCGTCTAAGAAGGGACAACGGTGGACGACATGATCGCCTTCGCACAGTTTACAAGGAAATCTATATTTTCCTTTTTGTCCTGGGGCTTCACTTTCACTAGTTGACGGTGTGTTTTCAACATGACCATCAGAGGTTGACGACACCGGGTTGTGCAAACGAGGAGACCAGTCCCTTAAGATTCGAGGGATGCAAGGACAATCTCTATGATAGTGGTCTCCTTTGCAAATGACACATGGCGATTTAGGCTTGGTCAGTGCAGTGTGTGGATTTTCGCTAGATGACACTCGTTTTCCCCCATTCGCTTTTGGCTCCTTCTTCTTCTTCTCTTTCTTCTTCTTTTCCTTCTTCTCCTTAGGTACTTGACTTTTGGCTTTACTAGCCCCATCAAGAAAAGAGGAAGGAGGAGAGGAAGAATTAGAGGAAGTAGAAGGTTGGTGGGTAACACTGGACTTGTCTAGTTGCTAATTCGATTGTTCAGGAATTGTGGTGTTCTGAACGACAGAGGTTGAGAAGAGCCATACAGGCAAACCAACTGTCAATCCTGGAAGCGACAATGTGGCCACATGGGGTGCACCAACATCTCCCCAAGAGGAGAAGGGACTAGGATTTCCTCCAAGGGGAATTCCTTGGTTGGTGGACTCCATTTTCTCAACCCAAGATCAACGTAGGAAAGGGTAATGAATATTCCGCTTAAAATAAATTTTAGACGCTTTGACACAACTTGTTTTTTCAATTTTTAAGAGTTGAGAAAAAACAAAAGATGACTCTAGTCTCCTTCGATTTTTAATGAGCCTGAAGTGACAAGTGCTCAGATGGACCTTTTCCGTTAAGGAGTCTGAAAAGGAATGAAAGGGACTGCTCTGGAAATCTAGGTAGAGGGATTACCAAACCAATCAAAAAACTGCAGAATACTTTTTACGGTACGACAGTCAATCTTCCCGAATGTTGTGTTCAGTGCATTGCGATCGATAGGGCGACAGACACTTATGGATAAAGGATTAAGCCTATTGGGGTCTCCCAAAATATACTCGACGGTACGTGGGAGCACAAGTCCGTACTGGCACTTATCATATCAAAGTGGAGGAATCACCCAACCATCAGTGAGAACAACAGTTACCAGGTTTTACGACGCCGGAATACGTCTCTAGCCTAGACTTCTAAATGTTGTTCGTTAAGTTCCAAAGCGTTGTTAGATTCATTGAATTTATTTTAAGTTGATCTTGTTTATGAAGTTTGCCTTTCGGGTTCACCACGAGATGTAGATGTAATTCCTAAAATGAAATATAAGATGATAAACAAAAATTTTATCTCCTTTATGCAATGAAAATCCTAGCTACTAGGGAAAAGAAAGACATAATCTTTTCACAAAGAGCAAAGAGCACAGTCTAAATGCACTTTCCTAAATCAAGCCAATCAGACTGTCTATATGCAAATGCACATGCATGTATTTGTTTTCTATTTCCTTATTGTATTAATGCTAAAAATAAAGTTGATGTACAAATCTGAATTTCTTTTCAAGCGACAAATATCAACAAGTTTCTTTTCGAAATAAAAAAATGGAGACGATCACAACACTTTACGATTTTGAACTGAATACTTGTTCTTGACACTAGAAAATTACAAATTCAGACCAAAAGCAATAGTAACAGGATAATCAACCATCAAAAGCAATCAAACTCTTTCCTATGATTGAAATCGACACTTGCGACAGTTTCAAATCAAAGGACGACAGTACGATTACGCTACTTTTGCAAAGGAGAACTGTAAATGACTCAACAAACACACAAAAACATCTACAGTTCTTTTGTACAAAGGAGGCGGAATAACAGCAAGGAAAAGGGGTTTCAAACAGACATATACTGATCACAGGCAGCAAAATTTAGGAATAGAACTGGAAAGAATGAACCACATAAGCCACAACTGCACAGAGCTAGTCTGATCAGCGCACCTGTAACACAGAGAATCTGAAATGCAGCGCAGGTTGTCCACTCAGGAAGTGCGCTGAAATTCAGAATCTCTGAACAGTACCTGCGCTAGGCCAGAAACGAGACTTTGTTCGAGTTCCGGATCACAGTTTGCAGTTCAGTTCTTGGGTTTTGGTCGAGCAAAAAGCAATTAGTAATGCAACAATCAGGGGTAGATCTAAGGAGGATCTAAGAGCTATCACTAGGGCAATCAGATAGTTTGTGAATCAGTTGTTTAAATCATAAATAGATCCAGTAGATGGATTGAAGTAGCAGTTATCTACTTTGCATTTGTTATGGCAAATGCAGTTCGAACGCTACTTGTAAGTTTATGAAACAAACAACAAAGAATGATAAACAAACAAACTAGTTAGCTCCCCAGTGGAGTCGCCATTTTGTTACAGGGAAAAGTGTCTATATAGAACTGCTCTATCCCACTAAGGTGTGACAGCTGCCTTAGAAACAAACAGAGAAAAGCTACTTTCGTTTTTCCTTTATGAATTATAGATAGAGAGGAACAGGAAGACCAACCTCTGTCTTGCGCTAATATCCTGATTTGATCCCTCTCTTCTTTGATAGTCCTCAGCTACCTGCTCCCTTGCACGCCCAGCTTCACAAAGTACCTATAAGATCACAGAAGCATAGCACTATACAAAGACATGGACCTATAATCATAAACAATCTAGGATTAGATGTAAATTGACCATACAAATGTAACAAGCATCAATGACACAAAAGCATGGAGGAAAACTCAAATAGCTTTTATTGATAAACAAGAAAAGAGCCAAGAGGAGTTACAACCAGTTGTTCTGACCCAGCAACAACCTCCCAGCAAAGAAGCCCCTCTTCACCTCAAACAAAGCTTAGATCACCCAACAATCTGATGTTTGTCTCAAGAAACCAACAACAATTCCTTACAATATGAAAAATTCCAGCCTCTGGATCTCTGGGATGAGGGATCCATATATAGATATCTGTAAGGGGGATGAGTCAGCTTGTGATTTGATTAGTGTCTTCTCTCTATTAGTTCTTGCTTCCACTTGGAGACTGATGGTCTCTTACTCATCCTTGGTCAAATTCAGTGAGGCAAGTGTGACAGGAGAAGATTCTGGAAGCTTCCATTGCCTCTCCACCTCGCGGAATGACACTGCCATTTGTCATTTCTCGCCCATCTCACCCCATAGAAGGTACTTTTGAAATGCAGTGCACCCTCACAGTGCATTTAGGTGAGATGCAACGCACTTAGCTAGTGGAGTAGCTGCAATGATCCTGTTTTCACCAATTCTGAGTAGTTTCTCATAGAGAACTTCTGGGAGAAGCTGTAATCTGTTGACCTTGTTCCTTTAGGGGTTAGAACAACACTTTTAGGGACTTAGGAGCCCTTGGTTTATGGACATTTCATGCTTGGGGTTGTAGGGCCCAAAAATGTCTATAACATGGTGGGACTTGACTATTTTTTTAATTATTAATAATAATAAAAAAATTAAATAAAATTATCATTATTTAATTTTTATTAATTTTTTAAAATTTTAGTAATGCTAGATGTATTATGAAGTAAATTTTTTGATATTTAGCACGAATTGATGTTTATCAACATTTACCAACCATTTACTTTATCGGACTACATAGTTTAAATCCATATATATTACCATAGTTAGTATTATTATATATATAATAAAACTTATATAATAAGTAAGTAGAATATTAAAAATGACATGGAAATAAATATATTGTTAGAAAATAAGTAATAGATGGAAAAAAAAAAACTAAAATATTTCATAAACACAATAGTTACCTTTTATATTCATAAAGAAATAGAAACACACATAACAATTTAATTTAGGAAAAAAACATGTTTCCTTCTAAATATCTCAAGAAGAAGGATGTTACATACGTCCAAAATTACTTAGAATTTGACACCCTTTTATATATATATATATATATATATATATATATATATATATATATATATATATATATATATATGAATTTTCCTCCATAATGGTAAACATGTTTTTACTATAAAATTTCTATGCCAAATTTGACTTTACAGTTAGATTTGAATATTGTTGCATGGAACATTACTTATATATCCTTTGACTACACAATACTTCTTCCTTTAATTGCTAGTCTATGGTCAACTAAGGTTCTAGCCTAGCGAATCCTTTTCATAGCCAAGGCTCGAATTATTAACATTGTATTCTCATTACATAATGTTGATCCTTATAAACTTGTATACACATAAAAGGGTTGATATTATATTACGATGGACCTTATATATTCATAAAATAAAGAAATTAAAGAAATTTAATAGAATCCATTAAATGACATGGATGGCCTTAGTCATCTTGACATTCATTGGGTGTCTACTATGGGATATTATGTGGATCTAGCATGTTATCAAGTGTTAGTAGTTTGATCATGTTGGCATTACAGAAAGTATAAAATATTTAAGGGACCCTAACATGGTGTATGGGGCTCAAAAATGAGATTAATTTTAAAGTTTTAGAAATCTCTTAACAAGCATAAGATGATGGAGGTCTTAGGATTAGGGCCTCATTGGGGTGAAAAAAGAAAACAATTTTATGAACCTGACTTCTTTAGGGTGACTTAGGGTGTTGGGTGTATTGCACTCTAGCACACTATGATTACTAAATAAATCTGAGAAGACTAGTGTTAACTTAATAATAATGACAACAATTTCTTGGATCGAGTGGTATGTAGTAGCATGAAGACACCTTTTACATGTTTGAAGGTACTTGATTGAGACACTATTGTTTGGTAATAGAATGAAAGGGAATTATGGATTTATGATGATGAGACATAATATGGGGTGTTTCATGATGAGTTTATTATGTCTGGAACACTATCTTAAACATCGTAGTGGATTAATGATGGACATAGGTGGCATTATGGAAGTATTACGTTGTGAGTTTCTTATAACCAATCTCCCATGTAGGTAGGCAGACTACGTGATGGAAGAGTGATGCTTAAGTATCTCCAAGTTATAGGACATGGGCTAGGCCTTAGCACCTCTACATGGATTTCAATTCTATTGGTTAGTAACTTACTCTTTTGGCTCAAGTTTTCTTTTCTTGAATATATCTGGGTTGCTATTTTTAAATTTGGTTTATAGGTGAGGGATTATGGTAATTATAAGGAAAAAAGGAAGGAAATATCTGTGGTTTATCCAGTTGTTTTCACTTTTGCATGGATGATTTCAAATAGAGTTATTGGACTAAATCATCCTCTAACTTTTCATGTGCTTGCACTACCAATATTAATCCATAGAAACATTATTCTATTAATAAAAGAAACATTTGTGACTAATTCTTATGTGAATTCTTGGGCTAGTTTGTCATGGTTGAGTAGCTTTCATGTTTTTTTCATAGAAGTGTTTAGGTATTTTTTCTTTCTAAGCCAAAATCAGATCCACTCCTTTGTCCCTTTGAACAACTTAGAAACCCCTATGAAGGACATTTGTCTTAAATTGAACTTGATAAGGAAACAACATAGACTAATATTTTCTTTCAAACTCTATGTCTCTTAGTGCCTTCTTCTCTTAGATGGTCTTGTTATGCTCTTATCAATATTCAACCTCCCATAATGAGACATATAGATAATAAGACACCAAACATGAGTGAAAAAAATGAGGTTCCTATAGAAGAGTTACTTTTTCTATCAAATTTCTTTGTCCCATGCAAGTTTCACAATGTATAACTAGAGTCCAAATGGATTCCATGATGATGGCCATGGAATTCTAGTGAATATGCCTAATAGGTATTAACATTAATGATGTGACATCAAAAGGAAAAGATAGAAACCCTCCAAGGACCAATTGGAGGTTTATTTCAAGATTGGGACATAGACTTGGGCAACTCAAGAACAACAGGCACTAAAATACTTAAACTGATTGAGCTACATTAGATGAATAATGTTTTCATAGCTCAATTGGAGGAAGAGAGGGGTAATCAATAACACTCAATATTCCAGAGGCTGAAGATAATAGACCACAAATTTAATTTTCTATGTAGGAACCTTTTGAACATTGAAATTGCTATCCGTAGCCATGCTAACAACTGAAACATCCAACGGTAGGATATAGAGCAGTTTCCTACCTCTATTATCACTTTTTCAAACCCAATTTTGTTAGATGAGGAATACAAGGCTCAAACTGACATAGGCCACTTACAATACTATTACGCAACCTTGAGGGACTCAACCAAATTTGATATTGTAACTTATGGCCTCTCTATTAACAACATAATTTTCATCCTTAATTTAATTGTTTGAACTTTTCCACAAGACTATATATATGAGTAAGTTAAAAAAACTTGAGTTAACCTTTCCATATAACACTTTGAAATATATCTATATCTATATATATCTATTTCAATAAAATTTATATATTCATGCTTATTAAACCCTCCAAGATGCCTCTTTCTTCTCATAATATATGAATATAAAGAAACTTAGAAATTAACTACTAGTTATAATAACAATTCATAACCTTAAGGGTATTAATAAATTCAAGTCTTTTCACATATTACATCGAATTAATAATATATTATCGACAAATACTTCAATTAATTACAACCATCTTAGATCGATCTTAACTCCAGATCTATCAAGCGCCGAGAGGGATCAAACCTCTCAAGGTGAAAACCTCTTTTTTGAGTGAAAAACTTGAGGAAAGGTTTGCACCTCAAGAGATTTGATCCCTCTCGCTGCTTGATAGATCCAAAGTTAAGATGGATCTAGGATTGTTTCAGTCATGTCCCTCCAAGGAAAATCTATTAAAGATATGATTAATTTTATCAATAATATGTAAATACATCTAATATTAATATAATCATTTTAAATATGCTACATATGTGTGAGATTATTTTAATTTTAAATTTTCGTAGTTACCTCAATTTGTTGAGATGATAAATATTGTTAATAACGTTAATGATGAAATAAAAATTTTCAATGCAAAGTGACAATGTAATAGTGTTGACTGATAGAAAATGTGAATAATAAGAATGTAGGCGATTACAATTAGTCTTTATTGTGATCAATCTCAAACTATTTTCTTCTACTATTCTTATTGTCACCCTTATTAGTTTTTTCATATTTTCATTCCATTATATGAAAAGGACAGTTGAAACTGTAAACCATTTAAATCTTTAGCTCGAGTTGTTGTAGTAAACATCATACCTTGTCTCTCTTGCTCTCCAAAATTAATAAGTTGAATTACTATAACAAAAAAATTAATGTACATTGATAATATCTTTTTGCACTTACACTGAAACAAATGCACAATATTAATCCAACCACTTTAAAAATAATGTAACATCATACATCCAATTACATCAAATCAAAAATCAACATCTACACTGAAAGTAATGCATCTAATGCAAGAAATCAAATAAGATTAGAAAACAACTTCTACACTAAAATCAATGCATCTAATGCAAACAAGGAAATAAGATTAGAAATCAACATCTATGCTCAAATCAATGCATCTAGTGCAAGTAAGTTTATAGGATTAGAAACCAACATCTACAATGAAATCAATGCATTTAGTGCAAGCAATCAAATAGGATTAGGAATCACCACCTACACTAAAATCAATGCATTTAGTGAAAGCATTGAAATAGGATTAGAAATCATTTCCATTCAAATAAATTCATCTAGTCCAAGAAATAAAATATAATTAGAAATCAACATCTACATTAATGCATCTAGGGCAAGCAATCAAATAGGATTAGAAATCACCATCTACACTAAAATATATGCATTTAGTGCAAGAAATCAAATAGGATTAGAAATCGTCTAATTTAAATCAATGCATCTAGTGCAAGCAATCAAATATCATTAAAAATCAACATCTACACTAAAATAAATGAATTTAGTGCAAGAAATCAAATAGGAATAGAAATATCCATCTACACTAAAATCAATGCATCCAGTGCAGGAAATCGTATTCTCTCTCTCCCTCCTCCATCTATATCTAGATCTCCCTCCATCTCTCCTCCTTTGTTTCTTTATCTCATCTCGCCAAACACACACGGTTTCTCACTCAATATTTATCAATCTTTTTGTCCCTCCCTCTCTCCATCTCTCTCTTCTTCCCTCTCTTCACCTTCCATCAATATCTATATCTCTCGTTGTCTCTCTATATCACCCCCAAAACATACACTCTCTTTCTATAATCTATCTATCTATCTATCCCTCCCTATTACTCTCTCTCTCCCTCTCTCTCTCTCTCTCTCTCTCTCTCTCTCTCTATTTCATCCCCTTCTCTCCCTCTCCACTGCTTCTCTTTTTTTCCTCCTATTGTCCTCTCTCCCTCTCTCTCCATCTTCCTTATCACTCCCTCTCTCTCTCTCTCCACCTTTCTCTCTCTATGTATTTCTTCTTACCTCCCTCTCTCCCATTCCAACTTCATCTATCTTTCCCTCCCTCTCTCACATCCTCTCTCTTCCTTCCTCTCTCTCCCTTTCTCTCCCACCTCTCTCTCCCTCTCTCTCTCTCTCTCTCTTTACCCTCCAGCTATGTTACTATATCCCTCCCTCTCTCCTTATCGCTCCTTTTCTCCCCCTTTTCTCCATCTTTGTTTATTTATCTTACCCCCAAACATACACACTCTCTCTCCATTTCTCCCTTGTCACTCCCTCTATCTCTCCACTTCTTGCTTTATGTATTTCTTCTTCCCTCTCTCTCTCCCCCTCCAACTCCATCTCTCTATCCCTCCCTATCTTCTCCTCTCTCACTCCTTCTCTTCTCCTCTCTCTCGTCCTTCTTCTCTCTCACTTTCTCTCATACATCCCTCTCTCTTTCCCCATCACTCACTCTCTCTCTCTTTTCCCTCCAATCCTCTCTCTCCCCCCATCACTCTCCTCCTCTCTCTCAAGTCATATCTCTCATCCTTCCTCTCTCTCCCTTTCTCTCCTACCTCCCTCTCTCTTCCACCACCACTCTCTTTCTATCTCTCTCTTTTCCCTCCAATCCTCTCTCTCTCTCTCTCTCTCTCTCTCTCTCTATCTATGTTACTTTATCCCTCCCTCTCCTTCTCTCATCCTTCTCTCCTTCTTTGTCTCTTTATCTCACCCCTAAACATACACAATCTCTCTCAATCTCTCCCTTGTTTCTCCCTCTCTCTCTCTCCACTTCTTACTCTCTATGTCTTTATTCTTCCCTCCCTCTCCCCCCCTCCAACTCCATCTCTCTATCCCTCCCTCTCTCATCCTCTCTCTCAATTCCTCTCCTACCTTCCTCTCTCTTCCCCTCTCTCTCTCTCTCTCTCTCTCTCTCTCTCTCTCTCCATCTTTGTGTCTTCCTCTCCCTCTCTTACCCTTCTTTACCTCTCTCACTCCTCTCCCCCTCTCTTTTCATTCCTCCTCTCCCTTCTCCTTTATTTTATCTCCATCTCCCCCATGTGACTACCCCTATCTCTCCACCTCTATCAGTGTATGTCTTTGTTCTTCCCTCCCATATATATCTAGAGTTAATATATATCATGCTATATTAATATATATTATAATATAAAAAATTAATGTTGTATTAATTTAAAGTTATTAAATTTAATAATATTAATCTGATAATATATTAATATGAATATTAGATTTAATAATAATAATAACAATAATATTTTAATATTAATATTAGGGTTAATAATGTTCTTTTTGCATGGTATTAATAATAATTTTTCCCATGGGCTTCACTTAAATAAAACCTCTTTTTTGAGTGTTCATAAATATAAAGTAGATTATGGAGTAGATATAAAAAGATGTTTATTTATGTTTTTATTTATTTACCATAGTATTTGGACCATATGCTTGGTATATAATTACATGCTTTCTAATCCTATTTGATATATTTTTATTTATTTAGCATACATCTTTATATCTCCTTTATATTTATTTATTTACCATACATCTTTTATAAATATGGTATTTGGACTATGGTATTTAGCCCATGGTATTAAAATGTATTTGATCCATAGGCTTGTTTGAGGGCCCTGAAATCGGGTCAACAACAAGGGGGATACCCACCCGGTCGGGAACCTGGTTGGCGGCTCCGTGCCCGTTTGGTGTAGCGGGTCCGACTGGGGATAACGGGACCAGCTTCTCGTTCTATGGGGGTGTGTGTGTATAGAGTTCGGTGATGTGTGTGTGTGTAAGATTAGATAATGAAAATATGGAATTATTTCTAAGCTAATCTAGTTCTAAACTCTGAGACTAAACTTTATACTACTTTAATCTATCAAGAACAACACATCTAATCTACGCTAACCCGGGATAAAACTTTTTCCATTATGCGATCTAGAAAGATTTCACACAATAACTGGTAATGAAGATTATTCAGCTATTATGAGAATATAAATCAATTAAGATGAACCATCCTACATAAAAAGTTAAACAAAACAGTTGTGAACAGCATATCGCATAATCATTTATTCATGTATTAAGCATAAATCAATGATTCCACCATATAAAAGTGCCAAATGGTATTCTACTCATTCATACGTTAACATATAAACAACATCAGTTGTATATTACTCTAAGAATGCAAGCAGAAACTCGTCAAGAGATAAAAGTACCATTTATGACTGACTTTATACTCACAGACCTGAAGCAATAATGATCTATTTCTACTTACTTATAATGCCTACTAAGAGTACAGAAGTGCAACATCAGTAGCAGGTATTAAAATGCAAACATAAATAAATCTTGATCCGTCCATTCATCAAAAACCCCCTTCGAGGGTGCAGAAGTGCATGTTCTGAGGACAAGTTTTTTGACAAATTTCCGGACCCTTCTCCAATGCAACGAGAAGGGTTAAATACTACTAACCGGCTAATTTAATTACACAAATTTAGGGAACGGCTTCAAATGACCGCCCTTTTACTAAAACAAATTTATTTCTAAAAACTGAATCTAATTTCTAACCATTTCTGTATCTGCTCCTTAGTGCTGTAAGCGATGCGCTGTTCGCCGTGAAAGAGTCGGCTGCTTGTCCTTTCCTTTTGTTCAAGCTTGAAAATTAGAAATAACAAGAGCTGGCACCTCTTTCTGACAAACTAGAAGATATTTTTGAAAGTGTTCTTCTGGAGGAGTGTCTTCACGGCGTGTACTCTTAGTACGACTCGGATTTCTTTCAAACTGATTGTGCTGTTGCTATTTCGGTTTCCGGCCGTGCGAATGACTCAATGAGCTGGGGATTTTGTTGCCTGAACGATTTTCTCAATTGAAACTTGTTTCCATTCTTTGTTTCAGGCTTTTCTGAGACATCTTTCCCCTTAAGCGTTTTTCTTTTTGCTTTACCCAATTTGGGACTCAGGATCTTTCATAAACGCTTTGCTTTTGTGCGCCTTTGACTCTGAGTCCTAGATAGCCTATTTCCATCAGCATTTGTTGAGTGATACTCTGGGATCCGCGGTCCTGCTGTATGCGGTATCCATCTGCGACGTCATCTCCTCTCTTTTCTTCTAGTTCTGGCGCTTTTCCTTGGATGTTTCCTGCATATAGATTTATATCAGTTGCTGACTTACAGTTCACGTAAATGAAAAGAGACAGAAGAAAAGATTGACATGAAAGCAATTAAGTTCTAATGAATGCATAATCATGTCACCAATTATGACTTGACTCTTCGAAAAACGCAACATAATCATCTTTGGATACACAGGCGTACAATCATTAATTTCCCATAAGGTGCGCGCCTAACTTTAGGCTCCTAGATCATGCCGAGGAATGCCTGTGACGGTTGGCTTCTGCGATTTGCATTGCAGCATCGAAGATTGCGAGGTAAATAGGTGGCATCGTAGCGATTGATAGTCTCATTTGTCGCACACCATAGATCGCAGGTCGCAGCTTTGCATGGTCGCAGATCGCATATCGCAATATCGCAAGGTTTTTCGCTTTGTCACTTTGTGCTGCTCATGTGACATTACGACGTGCGACGTCGCATATCGGCCGTCGGCTGCTCTTTAGGTTCTCCTCTTTTGAGCGCCTTTAATGCACGCGATGTGATGCGTTCTCGCGTCGCTCTTCCTTGGTGTGTTTGTGTGCTTTGGGAAAGCGCTCCTTTTTCCTTTGCGACACGATATAGCTCTTAGGGAGTTGATACAAAAGATTTTTTTCAAAAAAAAATATTTTTTGGATTTTTTGGTTAAGGGTCCCCCTTTGCTTGATGTTATTACTAATATCAAACAAAGAAGGGGGGTTTTTGGTGACCACAACAATGGCGATTCACTGTGAAGAACCAGTAATCTCTGCATTTCTATTGATCGTTCACTTCAGAAACAGCAAAAATTTTTATATGTCTAAATTTTGTTATGGAAAGATAGAGTAGATTGCCCCTCACCTTGTCGACGATATTTTGTTTCAACCCGTTTTATATCTCAATTTCTTGCTTCCTCAGGTTTCTTCTTGCATTTGCATCAGACATTACTTGGTCTTGATAAAAGATAAAATAAGGTCTTCTCTGCATACTGGCTTAAAAGTATGCTCATTTGCCATAGGTAGAGCCTCTGCTTCCCGCAAGCATCCATAACCTCGACAGGGTTACCATATTATCCAGCAATGATCCTTTTTCCTGCTTGAGGTTACTCGCAACATTCCAGAGAAAAATCCTTTTTAACACACTTTTCCTTTTTTAATTCTCTAAAGAACAATGTCTTGGTTTGGTGGCCAAATTATGACACAGTCATTCACCTGATTTACACTTGTGCTGAACAAGTCGGCTCGTGATGAGACCTCTTGTCTTTGGATTGCAACAATCTTAAGTCGTTGCCCTGTTTTGATAGACAGTATTGGCAAAGTCAGCAAGTTGTAATATCTGTGATCATGATAAGCCGGCTCGTGATGAGACCTCTTATTCTTTGAGATATAGTGTTTTTCTTGGATTGTTTCTCTGGATGCTGTAGTTTCCTTTTTGCAGGGAGGAAGTCATTGTTTTTCCTTAAGAAAGCTCTGGACGACAATAATACAGTTTTTTGAAAACAACAACTTTGCAGAGAATGCTTATTTTATTATTGATGATACCCTTCATGGTGCTGATACAAAACAATTCTTTTACCAGAGGTTGCTTTTGTCAAAGTTTTTTAGAGGTTGAAACGAGTATCGTAATCAAAGTGAAGTTAACTCTATTTGTCAATAATAAAATTCAGATTTTCAAAAATTTTGCTATTTGTACAAGCGAAATCAAAATCTGATAGAGAATTGGCATGCTCTTTCATGAATCCTTTTTAAATGATCATCTACAACGGGTTTTATTCAAAAGAGAAAAGCAAAACAAAATAAAAACTAAAAACTAAATCTATCCTACAAAAATTAGAAGATTTCTCTTCTATGGAAAATATAATTTAAGAATCATTCCATTGACAGGTAAAGAATCTCTCCTTCCTGCCAGATCCTGCAACACGAATGTAGATGGGCCTACGACTTCCACAATCCGAAAAGGGCCAAGCCACAGCTTCTGAAATTTCGTATGTTTGCCCTTTTCTTCATGAGCCTTATCCCATTTCAAAACTAAATCACCCATCTGAAAGTTTTTTCTGGTTATGATGGCTGAGTCAAAAGAAGATTTTATTAGCACCTGGTGATGAGAATGGGTTTTCCTAGCTTGTTCTCTTTGTTCTTCTAGTTTGATTATTTCCATTTGTCTTAATTGTAAAGACAAAGTAGATGCTTCATCGATATATTGCACTAAAGACAAAGAGGGAATGACTAGGTGAGTCGGAAGAACTACTTCTCTCCCATAAACTAAATTAAAGGGAGAAGTGCCGATTGAAGCTTTCTTTGTGATTCTATCAGCCCATAAAGCATTTACCAGCGCTTTGTGCCAATTCCTTTGGTTTTGGTCGACCGTTCTTTTGATAATTCTGATTAGGTTATTGTTTGTTGATTTAGCCAATCCATTACCTTGCGGATAGTAGTTGGCAGAATATTTCATTTTGAAACCTCTTTTAAGCGCAAACTCAGTCATAGTATTTCCAGAAAAATATGGAGCGTTATCAAATATTAATGTTGTTGGCAATCCAAACCTGGTGATGATAAATTGATCTATGAATTCAATAATATTTTCAGAATGAACTGTCTTGAGAGGAACCGCTTCTACCCATTTGGTAAAATAATCAGTTGTTGTAAGGATATACTTATGCTGCTTAGAAGAGTGAGGAATGATCTCACCTATTATGTCCAAGCCCCATTGACTGAATGGTTGGTCGATGATGACTGGTTGTAGCGGCATGGCAGGTTTCCTTTATTTTCCTGCAGCAGTCTGGCAGACTTGGCATCTCCTCACGTGATTGTATGAGTCTTTGAACAGCGTGGGCCAATAATATCCTGCACGCAAGATTTTATGTGCAGTTGCATCTCCGACATAGTGTCCGCCTGCTGGTCCATCATGGAGTTCCTGCAAAACCTTTTCGGCTTCAGTTTTCTCAAGACGCCTAAAAAGCACAGAATCGTAATTCCTTTTAAACAAGACATCATTTATGAGCTGGTATTGTTTAGCTTTTAATCTCAGAGCTCTTTTCTTGGTATGATCCATACGTGATGGATCATACCCATTCTTAAGAAAATAAATGGTGTCAGCATATGATGATTCTGCATCGTTTAGGCTTACCTCGTATGTTTGTACCTCTTCAAATGAGTTCTCTGGGATTTGCGATGCTTCGGCTAACATCTTGCAGAAGCCTTGACCTCTTACAATGTTTGTTGGTTTGATCTCAAGATCATATTCTTGTAAAGCGGTAATCCAATTAGCTCTCTTTTCGCCCACGTCTTTCTGCACCAAAAGGTTTCTTACCACCGGAAACGATACTACGACTTTAGTGTGGGCTTTAAGCAAGAAATGTCTGAAATATTTGATCGCTTTGAAAACAGCGTATGCTTGTTTCTCTACGTCTGAGTAATTAAGTTCAGCACCTTGTAAGTTCAAGCTAAAGAATGCGATTGGAGCTTCCGCTTTCTCTTGATTTGTTTGGGTCAAAATCGCGACATAGGATTTCTCTGAGGCAAAATTGTATAAGGTAAAAGATTCTGAAAAATTTGGGGTGGCCAAAGATGGAGCATTGATGATAGCTTGTTTGATTAAGTTGAATGCTTCGTGCTCATCTAGGCCCCATTTGAAATTTGAATTCTTTTTTATCATATTTTGTAAGGGAGAAATAATACGTGAAAAATCCGGGACAAATCTTTTGACAAAATTGATCTGTCCAAGGAAGGATTGCATGGCTTTCTTGTTATGAGGTATGGATATTTCGGAAATTTCCTTGATTCTGTCAGGTTCTATGTGAATACCAGATTTCGACACTACGAATCCGAGCAATTTCCCTTCGCTTAATGCAAAGAAAGATTTCTTTGGGTTGAGCAAAATCCCATACCTCAAGCATATTTGAAAGATTTTCTTCAAATCTTTGAGGTGGTTGTTTCTTTTTTTGGAGTACACTGTTATATCATCCAAGTAAATCACTACTGATTTATTGACTAACCCTTTAAACGCAATGTCCATGGCTCTCTGAAAGGTAGCTCCGGCATTGATCAGACCAAATGGCATTTTCCGATATGCATAGGTGCCCCATTTGGTTCGGAACGTAGTCTTTAACTGATCATCGGGATGCACCAGTACTTGATTGTATCCTGAAAATCCATCCAGGAATGACATTAATTCTGAGCCTGCTACCGCCTGTAATATTTTCTCCATAGGTGGGAGGGGAAAGTTATCTTTCTAACAGGCTTTGTTGAGATTTCGGAAATCGATACAGATTCTAATGTCTCTGTTTTTCTTCCTAACGGGCACCATATTGGATACCCATTTAGAATGCCTTACGGGGAAAATTATTCTGGCTCTCATCAACTTATTAAGCTCAATTTTTATCTGATTTTCTAGGTTAGGGTGTATTTTTCTGAGCTTTTGCTGGACAGGTTTTTCATTGTCAATCATAGGGATAACATGTTGAATGATAGAAGTGTTGTATGTTTTTAGCTCATCATAATTCCAGGCAAAAACGTTTTTGTATTGTCTCAGAAGACGGACATATGATGATTTCTCCTTAGGGGCTAGGCCATGACCTAGGTTAACATTTTGTGGCTTCTGATCGGTCCCTAGGTTTACCAATTCATAGTTCAGGATAGAACTGCAAAGTTTAGCATTGGCGGACCTTTTGAACCGACTTTTCAAATCATATAAATCTTCTAACTTGACCACCGATTTCTGTATAGCATTGTCGGAGCCATTTTGTTGTATATGATGATCATGATGGTCTTCGTCGATTATCTAATTTGAGTAGGATCCTTCAGAAGTAAGGAAATTTACGATGTCAGGATCGCCGTTGAACACTCTCCAATTGGTGATATTGTCAGGGATGGATGGTCTAAAGATTAATTCTATTGAAAACCTATCAGGACTAAAATCTTCAGAAGGGATGAGTCTAGAGGCTACGTTAGCTAACAGGTCCGCGCTCGCGTTTTGAATTCTTGGAATTGACGAGATGTTGAATGCTACGAAATGTGTAGTGAGATCTTGAACTAATGATTGATAATGCTTTAAATGACTTGACAGGCAATGTATGGTGTTACGTACCTGTTTTACGATGATCTCCGAATCTCCAAAGACTTGAAGATACTTAACGTTCAATCCGATTGCTTTGTATAGGCCTTGAACCAAGGCTTCGTACTCCGCTGTGTTGTTCGTGCAATCGAACTCAAGTCTGCATGTGAGCATAGTCTTATTCCCGTCTGGGTTAATCAGAACGCATCCTGCTCCCGCCCCCTCATTGGATTTTGATCCGTCAAAATATAATTTCCAAAATAAAGATGTATTTACAGAATTATCAAAAAAACTAAAACATTTTGAGTCATCAGTTTGGGAGAAATTTTCAACTTGGGATAAAACTAAATTCTCTAAGTATGGTGAAATATGAGCATTGAAATTACCTAGGAAAGAATCTATTGCGTAATTGCCTACAATGCTGCTATTGTACGTTATGGCCTCATTTTCTCCTTCCAGTTCTGTCACTATGTATTTTTGGTGCAATTCTCGTTCAACCTTTATCTGATTTGGTTTACCATTGTATGGTAACCACATGTGCGACCAATCGGTTGAAAAATATCCGTGGAGTTTTTCCGACCAATCCCTGCTAAGAATCAAACCATAGAACTCAGGGATATCAGCTACTAGAATGTCGATAACCTGACACACCTTTGGGTTAGACGACAATCTTATGGTCACCTGATTGAGTTCACCAATCACTTCGACTTGGGATCGATCAAGTTGAACTATACATACTGCGGATTTTTAGGTTGCACATTCAATTTGGCACATATTGACCTGGGTAAAATGTTCGTTGAAGCACCAGAATTGACCAAGCAATTGTGCACGTTTTTGTTGAAGATTTCATATCTGAGAAGAAAAGGAGGAGTATGAGATCTTGATCTTTCTCCAATCAAGGCGATGTCATTTGGATCAATTTTATTGATCGTGTTGGTTGGAGGCCTCCCCAGATTGTGGGAAGCTACAGCTGTAGGTAAATATGTAGTAGGCATAGCATGTAATTCTTTCATCATTATTTTCTGCTGGTGTTTCAATTTACTCAATTCATACAGAGTGATATTAGCCCTAGTCTTCTTCATGTCATCAATGATTTTATACTCCATTTCATCCGACACTATTAGTGTTCTTGATGGAGGCGTTTGATCAGATTGGACCGGGCTAATCTGGGTCGCTTTAGCAGTTGTCTTTTTTGTCGCGACCTTTTCTTTTGTTGTAGGGCTTGTGCCCTTTTATTTTGGGGTAGTTAGGGGAGGATCAAGTTGATTTCTACTTCTCGTGCTAATAGGAAATGCTTCTTGATCCTCTTCTTGTGGGAGGATGAAGTCCCACATTCCTTGTAGTTCTACGACCTCTTCCCCGTCGGTCTGCCCTTCAGTGGTATTCTCTTCTTCTTCGTCTTCCTCAGATTCAATGTTCGAGACAACACTAGGTGGTCTTACCTCCACGGGAGGATTTCTTTTAAAAGTCCTAAAAGGCTTTTTCGAAGAAGTCTCTGCTACTTGTTTCTTAATATCAATCATCTCATTTGACATGGCTTTCAACACTTTTTGTAATCCTTCCAAATCGAAAGGATCTTTCGTTTGCTTCTTCTTGGTGTCTTCTTTGAAAGAGATCTTCTTAGATTTGCGTTCTTCTATAGCGGATCTCTTTTCTAGGGCTACCACGCATTTTTCCACTGCTAACGCTTCTGTCAAGTTGTCGACTAAGGTGGTCTTGTTTGCCCTATCTACGAAGATAGCCAAGTTTGGAGGTAAAGCCGTGATGTACCATTCACATCTTACTTCCTCGCTGGGTTGTGAGGCAGCGGGGATTTTGTTGAGGATCTTATTGAACCTTAAGTTAAAATCTTTAATGGGTTCTCTAGCCTCAGCCTTAAGATTAGATAGGTCATTGATCAATGTCGCCGTGGATCTGTCATCACCAAACTTGGTGAGGAACTGGCTTTGAAAAATGTCCCAGCTTGTGATGGATCCGGAAGGTAACGAAAAGTACCATGACCCAGCTGTTCCTTGCATTGTATAAGGGAAAAGCTGGACAACAGCGTCTTCGTTAGTGACTCCGTTAAGATTAACAGAAAGCATGAAATTATTGATATGTTCCTCGGCTAGCATTCCTACTTCCGGATTGAATTTAGGCAGCCATTTCTCAGGATGGGCCGGTATAGGGCTCAAGGGTGGAGGCATTAAAACCGCCCCAGGATTGTTCCATGGAGACTGAGCCATCGTTGAGCTGCTAGTTAATGGAAGCGCAGAAGATGATCTCTGATGTTGAGAAGATGAAGATATTAAGATCTTTGATGTTTGAAGAGGAAGGTTTGTAGAAGATGGGTGAGTGAGTTGGAACGAAAGAGTGGGTGGTTGACTTCGCGGTGAGGGAGTTCATATGGACGAAGTGGATGAAGGAGTCTGACTGTTAGACTCTGGTGGTGTTTTCCTTGCTCTTTTCCTGGTGGGGAGAGGGAGTTCACTTGATTGTATGCCAAATTTTTCACTCTTCGATCTGGTAAGGGGATGAGCAGGGTTGTACTGCGAAGTCACGCTGCTTTTAGATTTATCAGAATTCTGGTTAAAAATAGAGAATCCCTGGAGTTTACGAATCAAAGTTCGAATTTCAGGGGGATCAATGATAGATTGGTCTGATATGTTCGAATATGTAGCAGTGGTAGGTACTCGAGCGACTTCAAATTCTGGGTTTAACCGTGTTGGAGAAGTCGAGGGAGTTGATGAGGGTGTATTACTCTCAGAATGGTATTTTGATATTTCTTTATGTGCCATTCATAGTTCATGCCCTCCTTCTAGCGCCAAATATGTTGAGGGCCCTGAAATCGGGTCAACAACAAGGGGGATACCCACCCGGTCGGGAACCTGGTTGGCAGCTCCGTGCCCGTTTGGTGTAGCGGGTCCGACTGGGGATAACGGGACCAGCTTCCCATTCTATGGGGGTGTGTGTGTATAGATTTCGGTGATGTGTGTGTGTGTAAGATTAGATAATGAAAATATGGAATTATTTCTAAGCTAATCTAGTTCTAAACTCTGAGACTAAACTTTATACTACTTTAATCCATCAAGAATAACACATCTAATCTACGCTAACCCGGGATAGAAATTTTTCCATTATGCGATCTAGAAAGATTTCACACAATAACTGGTAATGAAGATTATTCAGCTATTATGAGAATATAAATCAATTAAGATGAACCATCCTGCATAAAAAGTTAAACAAAACGGTTGTGAACAACATATCGCATAATCAGTTATTCATGTATTAAGCATAAATCAATGACTCCACCGTACAGAAGTTCCAAATGGTAGTCTACTCATTCATACGTTAACATATAAACAACATCAGTTGTATATTACTCTAAGAATGCAAGCAGAAACTCGTCAAGAGATAAAAGTACCATTTATGACTGACTTTATACTCACAGACCTGAAGCAATAATGATCTATTTCTACTTACTTCTAATGCCTACTAAGAGTACAGAAGTGCAACATCAGTAGCAGATATTAAAATGCAAACATAAATAAATCTTGATCCGTCCATTCATCAAAAACCCCCTCCGAGGTTGTAGAAGTGCATGTTCTGAGGACAATTTTTTTGACAAATTTCCGGACCCTTCTCCAATGCAATGAGAAGGGTTAAATACTACTAATCAGCTAATTTTAATTACACAAATTTAGGGAACGGCTTCAAATGACCGCCCTTTTACTAAAACAAATTTATTTCTAAAAACTGAATCTAATTTCTAACCATTTCTGTATCTGCTCCTTAGTGCTGTAAGCGATGCACTGTTCGCCGTGAAAGAGTCGACTGCTTGTCCTTTCCTTTTGTTCAAGCTTGAAAATTAGAAATAACAAGAGCTGGCACCTCTTTCTGACAAACTAGAAGATATTTTTGAAAGTGTTCTTCTGGAGGAGTGCCTTCGCGGCGTGTACTCTTAGTACGACTCAGATTTCTTTCAAACTGATTGTGTTGTTGCTATTTCGGTTTCCGGCCGTGCGAATGACTCAATGAGCTGGGGATTTTGTTGCCTGAACGATTTTCTCAATTGAAACTTGTTTCCATTCTTTGTTTCAGGCTTTTCTGAGACGTCTTTTGTTGGAAATAATACTGAGAGGGGGGGTGAATCAGTATTATCAGATCAATCAAACTTTTTCAATTTCATACTCAGAAACATATACGCTACTTCAATTAAGTGAACCCGCGTGTACACGCTACTGTGTCTAAAGAAACTCGCGTATATCCAGAGATCTTATAATTCAGTTAGCTTAATCTTCAGTAAATGCATCAGATCATTATTAAGCATATTAACAGTAAACAGGTGCAGAGTAACAGATCAAAACATCACACAAGAGCCACACACATGAACACCATGATATAAGGTGGAAACCCAATGTGGGTGAAAACCACCTGCTGCAATTTGTTTCTTTCTTCTTTAATGAGAAACTTCTTTTACAATGTACTGGTGCAGTCCTTTACCAGTACGCAGGCTACAACCTGCAGAGGGCTACAACCCTCTTAGCTTTTGTACTAGCCGATCCATTTACTAGTACGTAGGTGCCTACCTACAGAATGCTTCTTTACTCGTTTTCAGCTGCTAGTGGAAGGGAGCTACAACCCCCTGGCTCTTGTACTGGCTGATATGTTTACCAGTACGTAGGTGCCAGCCTACGATCTATGCGGGACCACGTTTCATACATTTTCATACTGGATCCATAAGACAATCATCATTGTAGTACAACCTGCATCATCAATCACTGAAACACCCAATTCTGAATCACTGTAACCCTGTCAACAACAACCAGACAGCATAGCAATAACCAGATCCAGCTCCATATTCAAATATCATACTTCACATTGTATACGCTACTTGGATGAACCCAACCTGCGTGTATACGCTCTTTTACCAAGACCAACCCGCGTACAGATCTGTAAATTCAACCTTAAAACTCTGTAGCTATATCAGACATCAAAACATACCCAGATCATAATAATAAACATGCGTCAGTAGATCTAGTCTATCCATAGTCAAACCATATGAAGATAATCATTCCAACCCTTGAGATCTCGTTCCATCATTCATCATCCTCCATATGAGTGAAACCTTGGTTTAGATTACCAACCCATAACCAGCACTTGGATCACACTTCCTTAGATCTTCATCACTCATGCACACTCTCACTCCTTGCTTACCATCACTTGCCTAATGATCTTCTCCTTATATAGCCTTAGGCCTTGTTCAATACCAAGAGCCAAAACCATAGTAACACAATACCATCAACTTCAAAACTAGGGATCAACACGCCCGTCGAGACATAATGGTCCGAAACCATAGGCACAACTTCCAAGGACTAACCGCCATGGACCAAAGGTACGTTTCCACATACACGCGCCTTTGCTGAAGCCAACCTACGTGTACACGTGACTTGGGCTTAACGAACCTGCGTGTATGAACTTTCTCTTCTTCTTATAGTCTGATCATCAATGCCTTGCTGCTGACCTTCTGTACTATGATTTGTCATCAGTGAGGTTTGCCATCAAGGACAACACTTATCTCATAATGCCAACAATCTCCCCCTTTGGACTTGATGGCAACAACACCAAATCACTCTCCCCCTTTGACATCAAGGGCAAAGGGTGGACCAAGATATTCTCTTCCTTTGCTGAATCATTCCACTGTCCATACTCCCCCTGAGTACCTGCTGAAATCTCTGAGTAATCTCCCCCTTTGTATATGCCAAGGTGTACCAATCTGTCAATGCTCCCCCTGAGTACATGCCAAGTCTCTGTACTGCTGAAGTGTGCTGTTCATGCTCTTCCTGACCCTAGGCAAGATCTGCAAAAGATGTTCTTCAAGAAGAACATGACTCTATACATCATAAAAGACCTTCCTATCACTTAGGACTCATACATACATCCATCTCTCAACTAAGTGAGGATATACAAAAATTGACTCATCCACCCAACCAAGTGGGAATACATCAAAATTTTACATATGACAACCAATCACATTGCATCAATCATCCCAGGCATAGTGGGGAAACCAAAATAGGCCGTTACATGACCTTGACACCATGAAAGAGATATCACAAGAGAGATACATGACATAGAGACAATAGATCTAGACCAAGACTTATGAAAGTCACTAGCAGTATCTGATAATCACCATTCAGATCAGCAACCAAGAGATCCTTCTGTTCTCCTTTCGCCTTTGTTCCTCCTGAAATCAACACCAAATGTGAACTAGAACCAAAAGCTTTAAGATAATGCCAACAATGCATCATTGGAAGATTATCTGCTCCCCCTGAACCTGTGCCAGATGATCTCTGTCAGACCCATATCAGACTTTCTGCAACCAACATCTGTCCCTGCTGATTTCCTTCAAAAATTCCATATACGCGTCTGCATCCACCTAAACAAGCGTATATACGCGGATAGGCCTTATCCAACTCGCGTATACCAATCTCCATATCAGCAACTTGTAAATTTCCTTTGAGTAGTCATCCATGTATCAGCACTATGTATCTTGAGCTCAAGCTCATTTGACAGAACTTCTTGACATCATCAATAGCAACAATCCTTATTCACAAGAGTGCCTACATCATAACTGTATGAGCATATGACAACAGCAGTATATTAGTGACTCATCATCAAGTGAGGAAGATGTGTATTCAAGCTTTGTACTTCTCCTTATCCTTATGAAGTTCACCATGTAAGCATCATCAAAGGATCAACCATAAATCTGATCTGAACATCTTCTATGTAACTTCAAGAATCATATGAGAGTTTATCATAGACAACTCACAACCACATCATAGCAAAGATATATTATTTAGCCATATAAGAATCATCACCAAGGATAATGCCAACAATGAATTACTAAAGGCATATGCTCCCCCTCAACCAGTGCCATCTGTTAGATCTGATCATGCATATATCAGCAATAAGCATCAAAACATCATCATCCTCAAGTTAGGATCAAAACACTTCTAGTCATCATACAAGTAACAAAACATTTCCACACATCCTCAGCAGACTGTAACCAATAGAGCAAATAATACTGGACTGAATCATATCAGATCCCTTTTCTGAGCCTGTCCCCACTGCTTTTCCTCAGACTGACATATACGCGACTTTGCAGTGTTTAACTCGCGTATATACGCGTATTTCCTTCATGAAACTTGCGTATGAGAATCAGAACACTGAAGTTCTATACCTTCAGCTCCCCCTGAGTCTGTTATGTCTGTGCTGTGCTGAGTACCCTGTGCTGTGCCATATTTTTCTGACTGAACCTCCTTCTTCTTCCATATCTTCAAGCGTGTTGATGATTTCTTCTTATCATGAGCTTTGTTCCTGCAATCTCTTGCTTTATGTCCAAACTTGTTACATGCATAGCATCTTACATGTTTCATATTCCTCCTGTAGCAATCAGCAGCTTTGTGGCCAAACATATTGCAAGAAAAGCAATATCCATTAAAGTACCTTGAATGTGATGATCTTTCTGCATGATGGTCTTGAAACCTTCTTCTTCTACATATGGCTGCAACATGTCCAAGATTATGACATACATAACATTCAACATTATTCAGTGGAGGAAATAATCGTCTATCACGTCCATAGTTAGGAGTAGAGAATCTTCCTTGAGGAATTTCTTTCCTTGGTTGTTCCTTTTTGGGCATTTCAGATTTCACATTAGAGTTTCTTGCCTCACCTTGTGAACTAGATTCACCTTCAACATATTCATGAAAACCAAGACCAGTCTTGATAGCAGGAGATCTTTGACTACTAAGAATATCATCCAAGACTTTAGAGCTATCTTGAAATCGTAAAAGCTTATCCTTTTCTTCTAATTTGCTTTTCAAGATATTTACCTCAACTTGATGTTGTTCTTCTTTTTCAAGACATTGCTTCTTCAAGGTCTCTTCAGCTTTCCTTCCTTCATCCAACTGATGCCTTAGTTTGAGGATCTCGTTTTCTTGCTCTTTATTTAGTGCTAGCAGCATTTCTCGAACTCTGGAGGCACATTCCAACTGTTCTTCTAATCTGATGATTTCTTCTTTGAGGGCATTCTCCCTTTTGCTAGGTAGATCTTGTTGATCTATGATTTGATCTGACGCTTCATTTGCTTGTCCATCTTCAATCTGAGGTGCTTCAGGATCTGAATACTTGCTTCCACACAACGACAGGTTGTCATTGTTCCTTAGAGCTGTCTTCTTCTTCTAACGTGCTTTCTTCCCCATTGTTCTACGAATCTCCTTCAAGTGATCAAGCTTCTCTGAAGGACCTGCTCTGATACCAATTGTTGGAAATAATACTGAGAGGGGGGGTGAATCAGTATTATCAGATCAATCAAACTTTTTCAATTTCATACTCAGAAACATATACGCTACTTCAATTAAGTGAACCCGCGTGTACACGCTACTGTGTCTAAAGAAACTCGCGTATATCCAGAGATCTTATAATTCAGTTAGCTTAATCTTCAGTAAATGCATCAGATCATTATTAAGCATATTAACAGTAAACAGGTGCAGAGTAACAGAACAAAACATCACACAAGAGCCACACACATGAACACCATGATATAAGGTGGAAACCCAATGTGGGTGAAAACCACCTGCTGCAATTTGTTTCTTTCTTCTTTAATGAGAAACTTCTTTTACAATGTACTGGTGCAGTCCTTTACCAGCACGCAGGCTACAACCTGCAGAGGGCTACAACCCTCTTAGCTTTTGTACTAGCCGATCCATTTACTAGTACGTAGGTGCCTACCTACAGAATGCTTCTTTACTCGTTTTCCAGCTGCTAGTGGAAGGGAGCTACAACCCCCTGGCTCTTGTACTGGCTGATATGTTTACCAGTACGTAGGTGCCGGCCTACGATCTATGCGGGACCACGTTTCATACATTTTCATACTGGATCCATAAGACAATCATCATTGTAGTACAACCTGCATCATCAATCACTGAAACACCCAATTCTGAATCACTGTAACCCTGTCAACAACAACCAGACAGCATAGCAATAACCAGATCCAGCTCCATATTCAAATATCATACTTCACATTGTATACGCTACTTGGATGAACCCAACCTGCGTGTATACGCTCTTTTACCAAGACCAACCCGCGTACAGATCTGTAAATTCAACCTTAAAACTCTGTAGCTATATCAGACATCAAAACATACCCAGATCATAATAATAAACATGCGTCAGTAGATCTAGTCTATCCATAGTCAAACCATATGAAGATAATCATTCCAACCCTTGAGATCTCGTTCCATCATTCATCATCCTCCATATGAGTGAAACCTTGGTTTAGATTACCAACCCATAACCAGCACTTGGATCACACTTCCTTAGATCTTCATCACTCATGCACACTCTCACTCCTTGCTTACCATCACTTGCCTAATGATCTCCTCCTTATATAGCCTTAGGCCTTGTTCAATACCAAGAGCCAAAACCATAGTAACACAATACCATCAACTTCAAAACTAGGGATCAACACGCCCGTCGAGACATAATGGTCCGAAACCATAGGCACAACTTCCAAGGACTAACCGCCATGGACCAAAGGTATGTTTCCACATACACGCGCCTTTGCTGAAGCCAACCTGCGTGTACACGCGACTTGGGCTTAACGAACCTGCGTGTATGAACTTTCTCTTCTTCTTATAGTCTGATCATCAATGCCTTGCTGCTGACCTTCTGTACTATGATTTGTCATCAGTGAGGTTTGCCATCAAGGACAACACTTATCTCATAATGCCAACATCTTTCCCCTTAAGCGTTTTTCTTTTTGCTTTACCCAATTTAGGACTCAGGATCTTTCATAAACGCTTTGCTTTTGTGCGCGTTTGACTCTGAGTCCTAGATAACCTATTTCCATCAGCATTTGTTGAGTGATACTCTGGGATTCGCGGTACTGCTATATGCGGTATCCATCTGCGACGTCATCTCCTCTCTTTTCTTCTAGTTCTGGTGCTTTTCCTTGGATGTTTCCTGCATATAGATTTATATCAGTTGCTGACTTATAGTTCACATAAATGAAAAGAGACAGAAGAAAAGATTGACATGAAAGCAATTAAGTTCTAATGAATGCATAATCATGTCACCCATTATGACTTGGCTCTTCGAAAAATTCAACATAATCATCTTTGGATACACAGGCGTACAATCATTAATTTCCCGTAAGGTGCGCGCCTAACTTTAGGTTCCTAGATCGTGCCGAGGAATGCCTGCGACGGTTGGCTTCTGCAATTTGCATTGCAGCATCGAATATTGCGAGGTAAATAGGTGGCATCGCAACGATTGATAGTCTCATGTGTCGCACACCATAAATCGCAGGTCGCAGCTTTGCATGGTCGCAGATCGCATATCGCAATATCGCAAGGTTTTTCGCTTTGTCACTTTGTGCTGCTCATGCGACATTGCGACTTGCGACGTCGCATATCGGCCGTCGGCTGCTCTTTAGGTTCTCCTCTTTTGAGCGCCTTTAATGCACGCGATGCGATTAGTTCTCGCGTCGCTCTTCCTTGGTGTGTTTGTGTGCTTTGGGAAAGCGCTCCTTTTTCCTTTGCGACGCGATATAGCTCTTAGGGAGTTGATACAAAAGATTTTTTTCAAACAAAAATATGTTTTGGATTTTTTGGTTAAGGGTCCCCCTTTGCTTGATGTTATTACTAATATCAAACAAAGAAGGGGGGTTGTTGGTGACCACAACAAGGCTTCACCTAAATATTTTTTTTTTGAGTTTTCTTTAAATATAAAAAGGTTTATGGAGTAAATATAAAAAGAAATTTTATTTATTTGCCACACCTCTCGAGTAAGTATAAAAAGAGGTTTCATTTATTTACCATATCTCCAGTTTATTTAGATATTTATTTTGTTTTACCATATCTCTTTTTCGAGTGTTTTCTAAACCTCTTTATATTTTAAATTTATATTGTGTTTATACATAATAATAATTAAATTGATTTTTAAATAGGGCCGACGTTAAATTAAAAATGTTAAACGTTAACATGTTTAATGTTTAATCTTAACATGTACATTACATGTTAAATGTTTAATCTTTATGTTACATGTAAATATTTTGGGGCAAGATTTTCGATTCTTTGTATTGAATTAACCTTTTTCCTTTGATTTAATATGACATTGACTTTAGTAAAGAGTAAAATTATTTAAAATTTTACTTAATTTGGAATTTTAATGTGGTAATTTTTTTTGTTAACGGTAAGTTTATGATCCATTCAAATTCACATATATGATAAAGGAACCATTAAAAGTATGAGATAACTTACTATTCATTCAAATATGTTAAAAAATGATGTTTGTATTAATAAAAAACAGCCACTGGTCAGCGCTACAAAAGAGAGTCTGAACCAGGAGAGTCTGGCTCTGGAGAATGCTCTACAAACTCAATATACATCACACATTATATAACAATCATGGTTTTAGGGAAGTTAGAACCATACCCTAAAAAATAGAAACTAATTCCTATCTTGAGGTATCGTGAACCAATTCACTATTCTAGGATATTCTCCATTATCTCTAACACTCCCCCTTAATGGAGAAGGGGTTCACAAATATGCTTAACATCTCCCTAAACATTTCAAACTTAATTTACCCATGAGGCTTAGTGAAAATGTATATAGAAGACGGATTTCTTTTGATTGTACTTTCTACCTAACAAAGTGGAATTGTGTATTAATGTGTTTTGTGTTTTTGAGAAACACCGGATTATTAGCAAGTTTGATTGAACTCTGATTGTCACATCTCATTGTTGTTGCATCTTTCTGTTCTTACCCAACATCCTGGAGAAGTCTCTGCAACCAAACTGCCTCAGATGTTGCTGCACACATAGTTTGATACTCTGCTTCCGCTGAAGACAAGGAAATTGTATTTTGTTTCTTGCTGCTCCATGTAATCAACCCAGATCTAATGCTGAATGCATAGCCTATTATGGATCTGCAGTTGTCTACATTTCTAGCCCAATCTGAATCTATAAATCCTGTCAATCTAACATCAGAGGAATTAGTATAAATAATACCTTAGTTTATAGTACCTTGTAGATACCTCAAAACACATTTTTCTGCATTCCAATGACTCTCAAGTGGCTTGTACATGTATTGACTTAGCACACTAACTTCATAAGCCAAATCTGGTCTAGTAGTGCTCAGGTAGATTAGGCTCCCAACCACTTGTCTGTGAAGTGTTGCATTTTCCTCTTTAGAGCCATCCTCACTCTGAAGTTTAATGTTCTGCCGTAATGGTACTATTTCGGCCTTACACTGATCCATCCTAAATCTTTCCAGTGGACCTTTGACATACTTACCTGGGACAAGAAAAGTTTATCCTAAATCTGTCCAAATCTCAAGACCAAAACAGTATCTTAATTCACCAAGGTCTTTAATTCCGAATACCTATGACATTTATTGCTTGATTTCTTTGATTAGAGCAATAGCATCACCTGTAATAATTAAATCATCTACATACAAAGAAATCAACACTATGCGCCTCTGTTCATCTTTCATGGTATACAGATTGGGGTCATTTTTACTTCTATTGTAGCCAAGTTGCATAAAAAATGAATCAATATTTTCATACCAGGACCTGGGTGCTTGCTTTAGTCCATAAAGTGATTTCTTTAATCTACAGACTAAATGTTCTTTCCCTTTCTGGACAAACCCCTCGGTTTTCTCTAAATTAGCCTCTTCTTTCAATTCTCCATTTAAAAATGCAGACTTTACATCTAATTGATGAATCATCCAATGTTTCTTAGTAGCTAAAGAAACTAACATTCTAATGGTATTTAGTTTAGCTATAGGGGAAAATGTTTCTTCATAGGACTCAATGCCTTCTTTTTGTGAATATCCCTTTGTTACCAATCTAGCTTTTAATTTATCTATGGTTCCATCTACATTAATCTTTGGTTTATACAACCATTTACAACCTATAGTTTGTTTCCCTTTAGGAAGTTCAACCATCTCCCAAGTGTTGTTCCTGATTATAGATTCATATTCCTGTTCCATAGATGTTTTTCATTCACTACATTCATTTGCTTCCTTATAACTAGAAGGTTCAACAACATTCACCATACTAGTTATAAAAGCATTTTCCCTATATCTTGCAAGAAATTGAGTCTTCCTATCTGGTCTTATGAGCGTTGGTGTAGCTTCTGACCTATTTTGAGTTTCCTTTGCTGGACTCGACTTGACTGTTGCATCTGAATTCTATTCTTCTGCCTTTGTCTGTTGATCTTGGTTGTTTCCTGTTTCTTCACTTTCTTCCACCAAGAACGGAATATCCCATTCCTCATTGCGCTTATCAGATTATTCATGATCCTGCTCATGGAATATGACATCTCTACTAACAAAAATCTTGTGAGTAGAGGGACTAAATAATCTATAAGCTTTATATTGTGAACAATACCCTATAAAGGTACATCTAATGGCTTTTGAATCTAGTTTCCTTATGTCTTTCTTTGGAATATGGGCAAATGCTTTAGACCCAAACAACCTTAAATGTTTTGCTGCAGGTTTAAATCCATATAATGCTTCATAAGGAGTTTTAAACTCAAGACTCTTTGTGGGACTCCTATTTTTCAAATAAACTACAGTATTCAACGCTTCATCCCAAAAACCATTCGAAAGATCCTTACCTTTCAACATGCTCCTAGCACAATCCACCAATGTTCTATTCTTTCTTTCCATTACTCCATTCTGCTGAGGAGTATGGGGCACTGTGAATTGCTGTAATATCCCATGGTCTTTATAATACTTGATAATCTCATCCTTCCTGTATTCTCCCCCTTGATCGGAGTGGAGAATTTTTATATGCTTCCCTGTTTTCTTTTCAATCATGTTTTTTAATAGCTTAAAGTATTCAAATGTGTGACTTTTCTTACTCAAAAAATATACCCAAGAAAAATTTGTGCCATCATCAATAAAGAGTAAAAAATACAGTGCACCTCCTAATGACTTTGTTTGCATGGGTCCACAAAGATCTTCCTGCACTAATTCAAGTATGTCTCTCTGTTTCTTCTCTACTCGAACAGGGAATTTCTCTCTATGCATCTTTCCTAATGTACAAGCATCACAATCATTATGCACTTGTTTTAACATAGGAAGATCTCTAAACATTTTCTTTTTCTAAAGTAACAACAATTCATTGTAGTTGATATGACCAAATCTCTGATGCCACAGCCCTTCTATAGTCAAACTCACTTTTGTCAAAGCTAGAACTAGTGCTAGTCTTACATCCAATTTGTACAAACCTCCTGTTTGAATTCCTGTAGCAATAGTCTTCATGCCATCTAACAAATCTTTAATATAATAGTTAGATTTTAAAAATTCAACTTTGAGATCTTGATCTCTAATGATGGATACAAAAATAAAGTTCTTTGTTACACCAGGCACATACATGACATTATGAATTTGTCTTACAGTACCACTAGGTAAAATGACAGAAATTTCTCCACACCCTTTGATCTGATGACGTCTATCATCACCTAGGTAGATTTGTGCTCCGTCGTTGATTTATTTAAAATATTCGAACCATTGCTTGTTCCCCGTCATATGTGTTGATGTTCCCGAATCTACATACCGGATGTCTCCATAAACATTCTCATCAAAGTCTACCTTGAACAATCTGAAGTTCTGCTCATGATTATCATTTGCGAGATGACCTGCATGCCGTTTCTACTTCTGTTGTTGTTCATGATATTTCTTCTTCCTGCACTCCTTAGTGATATGACCAAGTTTTCTGCAATAAAAACATTTAATTTAAGAGTTGTCTCTATTCGAATGCATACCTTGAGTATGATTTGGTCTTTTCTGTGAGCTTCCTCCGTTTTGTTGTCGCAGATTTACTTTTCCTTTAAAGAAGTTCTTTTTCACCATCAACGCAATATCTGCACTTTGGGGCTTTAGAGTTGATCTTATTTCTTCTTCTTGCATCAATATTCCTGTTAGTTCTTCAAACTTTGGGATTTTCTTTCTCACATTTATCCCAGTGATAAACATTTGGTAGTCATTGGTCACACCATTCATGGTAATGGTTACTAGATCTCTATCTGCAATTTTTTCACCAATGTCTGCCAATTTGTTCTTCAAATCTTTGATCCTCGCTATCAAGGAAGAAATTGTTTCATTTTCCTCCATCTTCAAGGATAAGATCTTGCTCTTCAGGAATAGAAGACGATTTATATTCTTGATCTCATACAAATCCTTCAAAATTCCCCGAATTTCGCTTGCTGATTTACATTCTCTGGTATGTGGTATGATGCAGTCTTTCACTGACATCTTCAACAACGTCCTTGCTTTACCTTCTTGCTTCCCTCAATCTGGGATTGATGCTGATCCAACTGCTGGCTTCTTCTCATCCCCATTTTCAATCGTCCAAGCACTCTGCACTTCTAGCAGAGTTTGCATCTTGACTTTCCAATTCGCATAATTGGAGCCATCGAGCTTGTTATGCTCATTCAAGTATGCTTCAATCATTTGAATATTCATCTTCGCGATTAAAAAAAATTGATAGGTAAAAAAATATGTATGTTAGATCTACCCCATATCCATGTCAAAGACAGAAATTTGTGATCTTTGCGAGTCCGATTTCTGGTATTTTCAACAACCTCTAGCACTGGCTGATCCCTTGTAGTCTGCATGCTCTCTCCACGCGGTCTCCAAGCAAGTCTCCACCACACTGTGCGCTCTCCATGACAGTCCTGTGAGGAACCACATATAGGTTCGTCGCAGCCTTCTCTCGACAGCCACTGCCAAGACGCAACCCCCATTTTTTGTTTGCACGGTCGGCACAATTAGCAACCACGGATTTGCGATGGTCAGTGCAGTTGTACAACATAGATTCACGACGGTCAAAAAAATAAAAACACAAGAGTCTCACAGTGAGATTGATGCGATTTTTCCCCCAAACCATATGACGAATTCGCCATAGTCGCGACGGAAAAATCCTTCACTCAGCGTACATGTTTTCCCAGCCCTATAGCTATGATACCATGTTAAAAAGTGATGTTTGTATTAATAAAAAATGGCCAGTGGTCAACTCTACGAAAGAAAATCTGAACCAGGAGAGTTTGGCTCTGCAGAACGCTCTACATACTCAAAGTACATCACACATTATATAGCAATCATGGTTTTAGGGAAGCTAGAACCATACCCTAAGAAATAGAAACTAATTCCTATCCTGAGGTACCGTGAACCGATTCACTATTCTAGGACATTTTCCATTATCTCTAACAAAATACTATAGTTATATTTTAATAATTAATCTTAGTCAATTAATAAGATTAAAAAGTTATATATAATTTAAGATTGGCCAACATTAACTAAAATTATTTTTATTATTTTTTGAAAACATGACATACTTACACATGAAAGTAATACAAGGCTAAAAAAATGTTACAATAACCAATCAATCATTTACTTAACACTTTTCATTAAATCCCAATACTCAAAAATAAATAAATAAATTATCCCTTTTCATTAAGACTTAAAACTTACAAAGGTAAAAAGGTCGCGGTATCTATCCTCATCGAGACTTAATAGGGGCTACCCATCACTATGAGATATACCTACAAAGTATGCTATGATAAGTATTTAGGAGAGAGCAAAGAAATATGTTTAATTGGTTATAAACTAGCATTTGCACCTTATGTTGCAAAGGAAACGTCGTAAGGCATAGAGTGGTAAGGCATAGAGTGGGGAAGAATAGTGACATGTGAATGGACATTGTTGAAAGCAAGGGTGGATGACAATGTGTATTCTGAAAATGGATATTTTGTTATGGTCAACCTAATGTGTTAGGAAATTATATATTACGGAGCAATGGAACACATAAAATATTGCAGAAATATAAACAAAGAGAACGTATAAAACAAGAGAGACATAGATATACGCGGTTCACCCAATTTGGGCTACGTCCACCCCAAACAGCCAGTCCTTCCATTCTATTATCCAGAAAAATGAAGAGACACAACCTACAGCAAATCCGCTGTAATATCCTCTGTTTTCTCTCACAGTGTCACCTCTCAGTTTCTTGCTCACAGAATACGCATCTATATCTCAGCCTCAAATACAATGCCCTCATACAAAGAGAGGGGGTTGCCTTCTAGGGAAAAAAACCCTAAACTAAACATAAGTTCTACTGTCAGATCATCTGCCTAATGAACGGCCCAGATTGACTAGAAATTACTATACTTTTACAAGGAAATTTTACATTTGTTTTTAGCTTTGGGGGCGCTGCCCCCGAGCCCCCGCCAGGGGACCGCTGGCCCCCGGACCCCCGCGGGGGGGACAAGTCCCCCGTGCACCCCCCCGCATGGAGGGGTGTACAAACTTCCTGGGGTATACATCCGACTGAAACAAAGACCTCTGAACAATCATGCTCCACACACAACATAATGCATTCATTAATTAGATTGAGACCCATAGGTCGAGATTGAGCCCCAGCCTGTTGCTGCTGGTTTTGCTGGTAATTCAAAGGTCTTCTGAATAACATGATGTGCGGCTCAGGACGATGAATGGCATAGTGCACCCATCCATGAGACTGCTGAACTCCAATGGCTCGCCATTCATTTTGGACCATAAAGAATATCACTTTGGTTAAAATTATTAATATGTTTATAATAATAAAAATAAAAAATAAAATTGCTTGGTATCTATGTTCTATGTTTTTAATTGAGGTAGCTTTGTTAGTAACTTAGTGTTACATTTGCTCATAAAAATCTTGAAATGTACTAAGAGCTTTTGTCTTTCTGCAGGGTAATGTTTGTGAATATCGGCACAGTGAAAGTGCCAGGATCAATCCCAGAGATTGCTGGTACTGGCTTGGGGAAAGTTGTCTAAATCATACCTACGCTTTTAGACATCCTGTGAGTTTCTCTTATTATTAAGAACTTTTTAATTAAGTCGCATTAATGATAGATTTTCTAGAAAAGGTTGATCCTGAAGTTTCCATTGTAATATAGTCCATTAGCAATAAGACAGTTTGATGAAATCTCTGACAATCCCTTAAATGATCTTTATTCCGATCCTTTCTAGCATGATTGTTCATTGCACCTTCTTGGCCCTTCCAATTATTCTTCAACTCATCAGGGATCCCTTCAGCCTATCTGTTAATATGGTAGATGTCCCTTTGTTGTGCAGTATTATTACCTCATCTGGTTTGTTTTTCTAGTTACAAAATTGTTAACTTAAAAGTCCCACAGGTCTTTCTTTTTGGACTGTATTCTTTATTGTTTGCGTTTTTTTTATGGGCATTAGTTTTCTTGTATTTGTCATGTTGTATTTTATGTGGTTGTGGATTCTTTTCACATTTTCTGTAGGAATTTTCTTGATATTCATACAGGTTTTTCAAGAATATTTTCCTCGTACTTTATTATTATTATTATTTTTTGTGTTGATGACTTTATACATTCATTTCTGCATCAGTGCTTGTATATAGATCCAAGTAGTGCACTCAATTACGGGTGTTTTAATTTATCTCCCATTATCTCTAATAAATAAACCTGATTGTAGTGTGTGTTTCTGATAGTCCCATTATCTCTAATAAATAAACCTAATTGTAGTGTGTGTTTCTGATAGGCTTGTAGGCTGTGACATATTTTGGTTGTTTCTTGTTGTATGTCTGTCTTTTGGTAATTTTGAAGACTATAAATATTTATTTGTCTAATTTTTTTTAATATATTTATGACACTAACTTGTGTATTTGTGTTTCTGTTTCAGCCACTAAATGGCTTGTCAAGAGCACCAACACCAACAATAGTGCCACCATCGTCCTCAGCATCGTTACCGGCATCTGGCACTGCAAACAAACCGAAAGTTCCCTGCTATTTTTTCCAGCAAGGATATTGTGTAAAGGGTGATAAGTGCCCTATTGTGCATGGTCCGATTTCAGGAGATAATATAACATCTCAAAAGACAAAAAAACCAAGTCCAACAGTTACAGAGCCTCAGGCAAGTGGGAAACAAGCAGTCAATGAAATTGAAAGCAACAAAGATGGAAAACATCCATTTGATTTAAGCTTTCCCAAGGCAGTGCAATCAATTGATCCTAATGCAGTGCAATCAAGCAACCCCATGAAATTGAAGTCAAACAACTTTCAGGGAATGTAGTCAAGAAACCATGTGGTAGCAAAGGAAAATAACCTCAAGGCGTCACAGTCAAGTAACCCTGTTGCATTGTAGTCCAATAACTTCCAAGTAGGGCATTTGGGAAATCCTCTAACACTGCAGTCAAATCATGTCAAGGAAGCCCAGTCGCAACCAGAAGCTAGACATGTCTCTCAATCAAGATCTCAGCCTACCTATATAAAGGGAAGTCCACATGAAGTTGAACAATTTTTGTCAGAGATTGAACCTACAAGACAAAGGATACATGATGCTTCAAGAAACAGGTCTCGGATACGCCCGTCTCATCCTCCAGAAGAGAGACTACATAATGGATTAGAATCGGAGGATTTTTTGGGTGGATCATCGCCAGGATTTGATGTACTTGTGGATGATGGACCTGACTAGCTAAGCCAGCGGGAGGATGCTGATTACTATAAACATGATATGGAATCTGGAAGAGATGCAATCAATGGTCAAGAAAGAAATATGCACAACAAACGAGAGCTTGTCCGAACTTGCTACTATGATGCTGAATTTCAGTATGACCATAGAGCTTATGAACCATATAAAAATAGGGGATATGAGCGTGGTGGCTGAAAGCAGTCTAATGCTTTTGATGACAGGGTTCTAGAGAGACCGATTGTGTGAGAAAGGAGGTCCTTGTCTAGTGAAGATGATCCTGAACGGAATGATATGGACGATCTCTGCCACCGGATTTCAAAATGTAGGAGGGTTGGTGAGGCTAAAGTAGTGGATAGCCCCTCAAAGAGACAGCATGTGGATAGTCGACATGGTGAATTTCACCGTGGCTCTAGGCAAAAAGATGATGACCATAGACATCAAGATATATACAGGGATCAGTTAAGGCAAGGTATGAATCACAATAGTAGGCGATTGCAGGGTAGGATTCAAGTAGAGGCTAGTGGCTTCAAAAGAGTGCCATCTGACAATATAGAAGTTGATCAAGAAGGCAAGTTAGAGAGGGCTTGGTCCAGAAGCTCACCAAGCAGACGGGGCTTAAATGATCATTTCAGAAGCAAGTATCGTGAAAAGGAGGGGCATAATGCTTGCAGATGGTTCTATATCATCAGAATCCATGGTACCTAGAGGTAAAACGTTTAGGAACACTGAAACAAGGACAGATGCCATAAATTTTGTTGGGCCTAAGACTCCTGCACAAATCAAAGAAGAAAAGGATCGTGAGAGAAGTGAAGAACCTTCTACTGCACAATCAACAGAGCATGGATCCTTACAGAATCCCTCTATGAAGAGTCCAAACAAACAGAGACAAAATCTTTCTTGGGAAGAAAGGAAGATGAGATTGGGCAAGGTAATCAGTGATTCAAGTGGGAAACAAGACTTTCAGGCTCCAAATCCATTAAGTGATATTATGAAGAAAAAATGGAAAGTGACTCAAGAAAATGGTGACAATGAAGGCAATATACCTACATAAGGGCAGGGTCAGGCCATTCAGGGTTTCAATTTGAGCAAGGGAAATGATGGCTTGCCACCACCTGAAAAGGATGTTGAAGAGGGAGAACTTCCAGCTGGTGACAGTTATACATCTGAACTGCCCACTTTTACTCCTGGGGTGGATGACACTGAGGCATCCAATGACGTGCATACTCTTGTAGAAGACAAACCATCAACCTTTTCAAATGGAGCAAAGCATGTCGTAGTTGATGACCAGGAAGATGCAATAATGAATGATGTTATTCACAGCAATGAAGATGAAGATGTTGACCATGAAGAGTATGATTTGGAACATGCAGAGCATGAGGACAATGAAGAGTGGGAAAGGAATGAAGATGAGTAAGAAGATGAAGACTTTCTAGAAGATGATGATGACGACGACTTTGCTAGGAAGCTTGGTGGCATCTTCTCTTGATTAGTAACTTGTATTAGAAGATATTTTGAAAGCTGTTTGAAAATATGTGCATGTACTGGCAAGCACAATGGTGGTTTTTTGTTGTAGTTTTGCTTGGAATGTCAGTGTAAAATGCCAATTTCATGTGTTGCATGACATGATTTTCTCACAGCTATTCAAGATAATTGTTTCTTTTTTCTGTATTAAATCTTGTTAAAGATGATACAGATCCTATTTGTTTTATAATATAGAGGAGCCTATGCAAATGGGAAGAAATTTGGGATATTGTGTAAAGGGTGATAAGTTCCCTTGTGCATGGTCCGATTTCAGGAGCTAATCTAACTTCTCAAAAGACAACAAAACCAAGTCCAGCAGTTACAAAGCCTCAGGAAAGTGGGAAACAAGAAGTCAATGAAACTGAAAGCAACAAAGATGGAAAAAATCCATCTGATTTAAGTTTTCCCAAGGCAGTGCAATCAATTGATCCTCATGTAGTGCAGTCAAGCAACCCCATGACATTGAAGTCAAACAAATTTTAGGCAGTGCAGTCAAGAAACCCTATGGTAGCAAAGGCAAATAACTTCAAGGCGTCACAGTCAAGTAACCCTGTTGCATTGCAGTCCAATAACTTCCAAGCAGGGCATTTGGGCAATCCTTTAACACTGCAGTCAAATAATGTCACGGAAGCCCAGTCGCAACCAGAAGCTAGACATGTCTCTAAATCAAGATCTCAACCTACCTATATAAAGGGAAGTCCACATGAAGTCGAACAATTTTTGCCAGAGATTGAACCTACAAGACAAAGGATACATGATGCTTCAAGAAACAGGTCTCGGATACGCCCGTCTCATCCTCTAGAAGAGAGACTACAAAATGGATTAGAATCGGAGGATTTGCTGGGTGGATCATCGCCAGGATTTGATGTTCTTGTGGATGATGGACCTGACTAGCTGAGCCACTGGGAGGATGTTGATTACTATAAACATGATATGGAATCTGGAAGAGATGCAATCAATGGTCAAGAAAGAAATACGCACAACAAACGAGAGCTTGTCCGAACTGGCTACTATAATGCTGAATTTCAGTATGACCATGGAGCTTATGAACCATATAAAAATAGGGGATATGAGCCTGGTGGTTGAAAGCAGTCTAATGCTTTTGATGATAGGGTTCTGGAGAGACCGATTGTGTGGGAAAGGAGGTCCTTGTCTAGGGAAGATTATCTTGAACGGAACAATATGGAGGATCTCTGCCACCGGATTTCAAAACGTAGGAGGGATGGTGAGGCTAAAGTAGTGGATAGCCCCTCAAAGAGACACCATGTGGATAGTCGACATGGTGAATTTCAACATGGCTCTAGGCAACAAGATGATGACCGTAGACATCAAGATATATACAGGGATCAGTTAAGGCAAGGTATGAATCACAGTAGCAGGTGATTGCAGGGTAGGATTCAAGTAGAGGCTAGTGGCTTCAAAAGAGAGCCATCTGACAATATAGAAGCTTATCAAGAAGGAAATTTTGAGAGGGCTTGGTCCAGAAGCTCACCAAGCAGACGGGGCTTAAATGATCATTTCAGAAGCAAGTATCATGAAAGGGAGGGGCATAATGCCTGCAGATGGTTCTATATCATCAGAATCCAGGGTACCTAGAGGTCAAACTTTTAGGAACACTGAAACAAGGAAAGATGCCATAAATTTTGCTAGGCCTAAGACTCTTGTACAAATCAAACAAGAAGAAAATCGTGAGAGTAGTGAAGAATCTTCTACTACACAATCAACAGAGCATGGATCCTTACAGAATCCCTCTTTGAAGAGTCCAGACAAGCCCAGATAAAATCTTCCTTAGGAAGAAAGGAAGATGAGATTGGGCAAGGTAATCAGTGATTCAAGTGGGGAACAAGACTTTCAGGCTCCAAAGCCATTAAGTGATATTCTGAAGAAAAAATGGAAATTGACTCAAGAAAATGGTGACAATGAAGGAAATATACCTACAGAAGGGCAGGGTCAGGCCATTCGGGGTTTCAATTTGAGCAAGGGAAATGATGGCTTGCCACCACCTAAAAAAGATGTTGAAGAGGGAGAAATTCCAGCTGGTGATAGTTATACATCTGAACTGCCCACTTTTTCTCCTAGGGTGGATGACACTGAGGCTTCCAATGACGTGGATACTCTTGTAGAAGACAAACCATCAGCCTTTTCAAATGGAGCAAAGCCTGTTGTAGTGGATGACCAGGAAGATGCAGTAATGAATGATGTTGTTCACAGTAATGAAGATGAAGATGTTGACCATGAAGAGTATGATTTGGAACATGCAAAGCATGAGGACAATGAAGAGTGGGAAAGGGATGAAGGTGAGCAAGAAGATGAAGACTTTTTAGAAGATGATGATGACGACGACTTTGTTAGGAAGCTTGGTGGCATCTTCTCTTGATTAGTGACTTGTATTAGAAGATCTTTTGAAAGTTGTTTGCAAATATGTACATGTATTGGCAAGCACAATGGTGGTTTTTTGTTGTAGTTTTCCTGGGAATGTTAGTGTAAAAGGCCAATTTCATGTGTTGCTTGACATGATGTTCTCACAGCTATTCAAGATAATTGTTTCTTTTTTCTATATTGAATCTTGTTAATGATGATACAGATCCTATTTGTTCTATATTATAGAGGAGCCTATGCAGATGGGAAGCAAATTGGGATATTCTGTAAAGGGTGATAAGTGCCCTATTGTGCATGGCCCGTTTTCAGGAGCTAATCTAACTTCTCAAAAGACAACAAAACCAAGTCCAGCAGTTACATAGCCTCGGGCAAGTGGGAAGCAAGTAGTCAATGAAATTGAAAGCAATAAAGATGGAAAACATCCATCTTATTTAAGCTTTCCCAAGGCAGTGCAATCAATTGATCCTAATGCAGTGTAGTCAAGCAACCCCATGACATTGAAGTCAAACAACTTTCAGGCAGTGCAGTCAAGAAACCCTGTGGTAGCAAAGGAAAATAACTTCAAGGCATCACAGTCAAGTAACCCTGTTGCATTGCAGTCCAATAACTTCCAAGAAGGGCATTTGGGCAATCCTTTAACACTGCAGTCAAATAATGTCAAGGAAGCCCAGTCGCAACCAGAAGCTAGACATGTCTCTCAATCAAGATCTCAGCCTACCTATATAAAGGGAAGTCCACATGAAGTCAAACAATTTTTGCCAGAGATTGAACCTACAAGACAAAGGATACATGATGCTTCAAGAAACAGGTCTCGGATATGCCTGTCTCATCCTCTAGAAGAGAGACTACAAAATGGATTAGAATCGGAGGATTTGCTGGGTGGATCATCGCCAGTATTTGATGTACTTGTGGATGATGGACCTGACCAGCTAAGCCACTGGGAGGATGCTAATTACTATAAACATGATATGGAATCTAGAAGAGATGGAATCAATGGTCGTGAAAGAAATATGCACAACAAACGAGAGCTTGTCCGAACTGGCTACTATGATGCTAAATTTCAGTATGACCATGGAGCTTATGAACCATATAAAAACAGGGGATATGAGTGTGGTGGCCGAAAGCAGTCTAATGCTTTTGATGACAGGGTTCTAGAGAGACCGATTGTGCGAGAAAGGAGGTCCTTGTCTAGTGAAGATGATCCTGAATGGAACAATATGGAGGATCTCCGCCATCAGATTTCAAAACATAGGAGGGCTGGTGAGGCTAAAGTAGTGGATAGCCCCTCAAAGAGACAACATGTGGATAGTCGACATGGTGAATTTCACCGTGGCTCCAGGCAACAAGATGATGACCATAGATAGCAAGATATATATAGGGATCAGTTAAGGCAAGGTATGAATCACAGTAGTAAGCGATTGCAGGGTAGGATTCAAGTAGAGGCTAGTGGCTTCAAAAGAGATCCATCTGACAATATAGAAGCTGATCAAGAAGGCAAGTTAGAGAGGGCTTGGTCCAGAAGCTCACCAGGCATACGGGGCTTAAATGATCATTTTAGAAGCAAGTATCGTGAAAAGGAGGGGCAGAATGCCTGCAGATGGTTCTATATCATCAGAATCCAGGGTACCTAGAGGTCAAACTTTTAGGAACATTGAAACAAGGATAGATGCCATAAATTTTGCCTAGCCTAAGACTCTTGCACAAATCAAACAAGAAAAGAATCGTGAGAGCAGTGAAGAAACTTCTACTGCATAATCAACAGAGCATGGATCCTTACAGAATCCCTCTATGAAGAGTCCAGACAAACACAGACAAAATCTTCCTTGGGAATAAATGAAGATGAGATTGGGCAAGGTAATCAGTGATTCAAGTGGGGAACAAGACTTTCAGGCTCCAAAGCCATTAAGTGATATTCTGAAGAAAAAACGGAAAGTGACTCAAGAAAATGGTGACAATGAAGGAAATATACCTATAGAAGGGCAAGGTCAGGCCATTCAGGGTTTCAATTTGAGCAAGGGAAATGATGACTTGCCACCACTTGAAAAAGATGTTGAAGAATTTGAGCAAGGGAAATGATGACTTGCCACCACCTGAAAAAGATTTTGAAGAGGGAGAACTTCCAGCAGGTGACAATTATACATCCCAACTGCCCACTTTTACTCCTGGGGTGGATGACACTGAGGCATCCAATAACGTGGATACTCTTGTAGAAGACAAACCATCAGCCTTTCAAATGGAGCAAAGCATGTTGTAGTGGATGACCAGGAAGATGCAGTAATGAATGATGTTGTTCACAACAATGAAGATGAAGATATTGACCATGAAGAGTATGATTTGGAACATGCAGAGCATGAGGACAATGAAGAGTGGGAAAGGAATGAAGATGAGAAAGAAGATGAAGTCTTTCTAGAAGATGATGATGACGACGACTTTGCTAGGAAGCTTGGTGGCATCTTCTCTTTATTAGTGACTTGTATTAGAAGATCTTTTGAAAGCTGTTTGCAAATCTGTGCATGTATTGGCAAGCACAATGGTGGTTTTCTGTTGTAGTTTTGATTGGAATGTCGGTGTAAAATGCCAATTTCATGTGTTTCTTGACATGATGTTCTCACCGCTATTCAAGATAATTGTCTCTTTTTTTCTGTATTTAATCTTGTTAATGATGATACAGATCCTATTTGTTTTATAAATTATAGAGGAGCCTATGTAGATGGGAAGCAATTTTGCAGTTTTTGGAGGGAGAACCACATCTCTGGAGATGACACATAACGCCCAATCATCAAAATAATCCATATGGGTGAAATAAAACCCTAATTACAGATATTCAACTCACCACCTAGACAGCCAACAATCAAGCATACCCTCACTCAAAGATAAAACTATAAATATCTCAAAGAAACTTTGAGATCGGGCATTTATTTAATATATGTTCGAACTTCCAGGAAATGATTTGCAATGTGAGAACAATGTGGACGCATCGTCTACTTCTCTGCATTTATTTAATTACCTGGCATCACAGTGAAAGTTCCAGGATCAATCCCAGAGATTTTTGGTACTGGCTTAGGGGCATTTGTCTAAATCCTACCTGCGCTTTTAGACATCCTGTGAGTTTCTCTTATTATTAATAACTTTTTAATTAAGTCACATTAATTATAGATTTTCTAGGAAAGGCTGATCATGTAGTTTCCATTGTAATATAGTCCATTAGTAATAAGACAGTTTGATGAAATCTCTGACAATCCCTTAAATGATCTTTATTCCGATCCTTTCTAGCATGATTGTTCATTGCACCTTCTTGGCCCTTCCAATTATTCTCCAATTCATTAGGGGTCCCTTCAGCCCATCTATTAATATGGTAGATGTCCCTTTGTTGTGCAGTATTATTACCTCATTTGGTTTATTTTTCTAGTTACAAAATTGTTAACTTAAAAGTCCCACAGGTCTTTCTTTTTGGACTCTATTCTTTATTGTCTGCGTTTTTTTTATGGGCATTATTTTTCTTGTATTTGTCATGTTGTATTTTATGTGGTTGTGGATTCTTTTCACATTTTTCATAGGAATTTTCTTGATATTCATACAGGTTTGTCAAGAATATTTTCCTCCTACTTTATTATTATTATTATTATTATTAGTGTTGACGACTTTATACATTCATTTCTGCATCAGTGTTTGTATATAGATCCAAGTAGTGCACTCAATTACGGGTGTTTTAATTTCTCTCCCATTATCTCTAATAAATAAACCTAATTGTAGTGTGTGTTTCTGATAGGCTTGTAGGTTGCGACCTATTTTGGTTGTTTCTTGTTGTATGTCTGTCTTTTGGTAATTTTGAAGACTGTAAATATTTCTTTGTATAATTTTTTTTAATCTATTTATGACACTAACTTGTGTATTTGTGTTTCCGTTTCAGCCACTAGATGGCTTGTCAAGAGCACCAACACCAGCAACAGTGCCACCATCGTCCTCAGCATCGTTACCGGCATCTGGCACTGCAAACAAACCGAAAGTTCCCTGCTATTTTTTCCAGCAGGGATATTGTGTAAAGGGTGATAAGTGCCCTTTTGTGCATGGTCCATTTTCAGGAGCTAATCTAACTTCTCAAAAGACAACAAAACCAAGTCCAGCAGTTACAGAGCCTCAGGCAAGTGGGAAACAAGCAGTCAATGAAACTGAAAGCAACAAAGATGGAAAACATCCATCTGATTTAAGCTTTCCCAAGGCAGTGCAATCAATTGATCCTAATGCAGTGCAGTCAAGCAACCCCATGACATTGAAGTCAAACAACTTTCAGGCAGTGCAGTCAAGAAACCCTGTGGTAGCAAAGGCAAATAACTTCAAGGCGTCACAGTCAAGTAACCCTGTTGCATTGCAGTCCAATAACTTCCAAGCAGGGCATTTGGGCAATCCTTTAACACTGCAGTCAAATAATGTCAAGGAAGCCCAGTTGCAACCAGAAGCTAGACATGTCTCTCAATCAAGATCTCAGCCTACCTATATAATGGGAAGCCCACATGAAGTCGAACAATTTTTGCCAGAGATTGAACCTACAAGACAAAGGATACATGATGCTTCAAGAAATAGGTCTCAGATACGCCTGTCTCATCCTCCAGGAGAGAGACTACAAAATGGATTAGAATCGGAGGATTTGTTGGGTGGATCATCGCCAGGATTTGATGTACTTGTGGATGAAAGCAGTCTAATGCAGGATTTGACATGCTCATATCCCCTGTTTTTATATGGTTCATAAGCTCCATGGTCGAAAGCAGTCTAATGCTTTTGATGACAGGGTTCTGGAGAGACCGATTGTGCGAGAAAGGAGGTCCTTGCTTAGTGAAGATGATCCTGAACAGAACAATATGGAGGATCTCCGCCACTGGATTTCAAAACGTAGGAGGGCTGGTGAGGCTAAAGTAGTGGATAGCCCCTCAAAGAGACAGCATGTGGATAGTCGACATGGTGAATTTCACCGTGGCTCTAGGAAATAAGATGATGACCATAGACAGTAATATATATACAGGGATCAGTTAAGGCAAGGTATGAATCACAGTAGTAGGTGATCATAGGGTAGGATTCAAGTAGAGGCTAGTGGCTTCAAAAGAGAGCCATCTGACAATATAGAAGTTGATCAAGAAGGAAAGTTAGAGAGGGCTTGGTACAGAAGCTCACCAAGCAGACGGGGCTTAAATGATCATTTTAGAAGCAAGTATCGTGAAAAGGAGAGGGGAAGAATGCCTGCAAATTGTTCTATATCATCAGAATCCAGTGTACCTAGAGGTCAAACTTTTAGGAACACTGAAACAAGGACAGATGCCATAAATTTTGCTGGGCCTAAGACTCTTGCACAAATCAAACAAGAAAAGAATCATGAGAGTAGTGAAGAACCTTCTACTGCACAAGCAACGGAGCATGGATCCTTAGAGAATCCCTCTATGAAGAGTCCAGACAAACACAGACAAAATCTTCCTTGGGAAGGAAGGAAGATGAGATTGGGCAAGGTAATCAGTGATTCAAGTGGGGAACAAGACTTTCAGGCTCCAAATCCATTAAGTGATATTCTGAAGAAAAAATGGGAAGTGACTCAAGAAAATGGTGACAATGAAGGAAATATACCTACAAAAGGGCAGGGTCAGGCCATTCAGGGTTTCAATTTGAGCAAGGGAAATGATGGCTTGCCACCACCTGAAAAAGATGTTGAAGAGGGAGAACTTCCAGCTGGTGAGAGTTATACATCTGAATTTCCCACTTTTACTCCTGGCGTGGATGACACTGAGGCATCCAATGACGTGGATACTCTTGTAGAATACAAACCATCAGCCTTTTCAAATGGAGCAAAGCCTGTTGTAGTGGATGACCAGGAAGATGCAGTAATGAATGATGTTGTTCACATCAATGAAGATGAAGATGTTGACCATGAAGAGTATGATTTGGAACATGCAGAGCATGAGGACAATGAAGAGTGGGAAAGGAATGAATATGAGCAAGAAGATGAAGACTTTCTAGAAGATGATGATGACGATGACTTTGCTAGGAAGCTTGGTGGCATCTTCTCTTGATTAGTGACTTGTATTAGAAGATCTGTTGAAAGCTGTTTGCAAATCTGTGCATGTATTGGCAAGCACAATGGTGGTTTTCTGTTGTAGTTTTGCTTGGAATGTCAGTGTAAAATACCAATTTCATGTGTTGCTTGACATGATGTTCTCGCAGCTATTCAAGATAATTGTTTCTTTTGTCTGTATTGAATCTTGTTAATGATGATACAGATCCTATTTGTTTTATATTATAGAGGAGCCTATGCAGATGGGAAGCAATTTGGTAGTTTTTGGAGGGAGAACCACATGTCTGGAGATGATACATAATGCCCAATCATCAAAATAATCCATTTGGGTGAAATAAATCCCTAATTATAGATATTCAACTGACCATCTAGACAACCATCAATCAAGCATACCCACACTCAAAGATAAAACTATAAATATCTCAAAGAAACTTTGATATGCATCTGATTGTAACTGACCAAGAGCAGTTATCGGGCATTTATTTAATATATGTCCAAACTTCGAGGAAATGATTTGCAATGTAAGAAAAACGTGGACACATCGTCTCCTTCTCTGCGTTTATTTAATTACCTGGCATTCTAACTTTAAAAGGACCTACATAAATTCATGGAAAACCTTCAGTCTAGACATCAATAGGTTGTTTTGGGTGGAGGGCCATGATGACAGAGAATTTCGAATACATCTTATAAGGAGATTTTGAAGTTAACAGATATGATTGCGGGATTGGAATGGTCGTCGATCCTTCAGCTTGGCAAAAGAAAATTTCTTAATAAATTCCAGATATCATGGGCAACGATTCCTTCAATTTTATTAAGATATTTGACATTACATCCTTTTATATACTGACTGTGAGATTCTTATTTTCACTTGACAGAAATCAAGCAGGTCTAAAAACAAAGGCTTGTCCAACAAAAAATGAAAAGCTCAAAATTGGATGCAGGGTCTGCCCCTGGCTTGGGGCCTATTCTACGACTAAGAATACATGTTAATTCATGACAGACATCACTAACACGGTTTGATAGTGTTGATAATCTTACTGGGCTTTCAAACCCATAGGTTGAGATTGAGCCCCAGCCTATTATTTTTGGTTTTGCTGGTAATTCAAAGGTCTTCTGAATAACATGATGTGTGGCTTAGGACGATGAATGGCATAGTGCACCCATCCACGAGACTGTTGAACTCCAATGGCTCGCCATTCGTTCTGGACCAAAAATAATATCAATTTGGTTAAAATTATTAATAGGTTTATAATAATAAAAATAAAAAATAAAACAAACAAACAAATTATCACATTAAAAATGGCATTTGAAAACAGATTAGGTGCTGATTACCACATTGGGAAGTTAGCAAAACAGATGCATTTGCATTAAAAATGGCATTTGAAAACAAATTAGGTGCTGATTACCACATTGGGAAGTTGGCAAAACACATGCATTTGCATTAAAAATAGCATTTGAGAACAAAAATACGGTGCTTACTTCATTGAGAAGTCGGTTCTTGGGAAGCAATTTGGTAGTTCCCGGAGGGAGAACCACATGTCTGGAGATGACACATAACACCCAATCATCAAAATAATCCATTTGGGTGAAATAAAACCCTAATTACAGATATTCAACTCACCACCTGTTTTATTTAACAAAAAAAATTGCGCAAGCTCTGAGTTACAAACCTGTATTCATAAGTATCATCAGTGTATTTCTCTGAGCAGTGAAGTTGAGGCATCCTGGTCGAGCGAACTAAAGGTTTGAATGATCTAAACCCAAAGAAAGGAAATAAGGGCCAATGATTCAAATCCATCCATAAATTGCATTTAAACGATACAGCCCTCGAACAGCAGGGTCATGTCTCCCACAACCGAAAGCATCGAAAGAAAACAACAATATACAATGATCATTAAGTTCACGAGCACCCACATGGAAAGCAATATAGGTAATTTGTCTCCAATGAAGGCCCACAAATTCTTTTCATATAAACATTGGCTTAATTAAAGTGAATGTGGATAAAGAAAAAGATCATAATCACAAAGTTAGTAGGTTAATATTCCAGAAAAGTATGCTAATATTCTCCTCTGAACAGTTCAGAACATGAAGCCAACCAATGTACAAACAGTCCAAGGATTCATATGTTTTAATGAGATGTGGTCAATGGGGTTAGTAGCAGATTGTCCGGTAATATCTTAGTGAAAAGTGCCTAAAGCATCCTGAATTCTAGTAAAAAAAAATAATAAAACCTAAGGGGATGCTTGCAAGACAAAATTCAACAGGGAATATTATTGGTAAATGTTTGAAAAATAGTGTAGTAAGCATTTTTATTTTTAATTTTTTCTGGGAACATTGTTTTGGTCAGTTTTCTCAACCTGTCTCCCACAACCGAAAGCATCAAAAGAAAACAACAATATACAATGATCATGAAGTTCACGAGCACTCAAACGGACTTTCAGTGTTTTCTTCTTCCACTTCCCCATGGCTTATGAAGAATAAATACCCAACAACAAATCCCAGAATGACAGATATAAAAACCCCCATTGAAAGACATCGCTGCCAACATGGTCGATTCCATGACCCTAAATCCAAGTGCTCTAGGGTTTCTTCCAATCAGAGAAGCATTAAGGTCCAAGGCAGCTTTACCACTCGAAATCCCCTTGAAACAAGACCGTAGATTAACAATATACTCATGAAATACAAAAGCAAAAAACAAAAAAAACAAGGAGCAACAAGGGTAAGCGAGTAACCAAGCCATGATTGAGTCTTCCAGCCCTCGAACAGCAGGGTCATGTCTCCCACAACCGAAAGCATCAAAAGAAAACAACAATATACAATGATCATGAAGTTCACGAGCACCCACATGGACTTTCAATGTTTTCTTCTTCGCCTTCCCCATGGCAAGAAGAAATACCCAACAACAAACCCCAGGATCACAGCTATAAAAAAAACCCCATTGAAAGACATCGCTGCCAACATGAGCAAATATCCCAGCCCTGCATTCAGACCAAAAATGGCGGATTCCATGACCCTAAATCCAAGTGCTCTAGGGTTTCTTCCAATCAGAGGAGCATTGAGGTCCGAGGCAGCTTTACCACTCGGAAAATCCCCTTGAAACGAGACCGCAGATTGACAATATACTCATGAAATACAGAAAAAAGCAATACAGCAAGAAGGGTAAGCGAGTAACCAAGCCATGATTGAGTCTTCCAGCCGTCGAACAGCAGCTCCTGCAGTAAAACATTATGTGCATCATCTTGGAGGTCTGGAGTTCGAATCCGGATGAAACCCTTTTCCACAATTTCGCTGGAAATGCCCCTAACAGATCCGATTCAGGGCCTGGTCCTCGATATTGAAATAGATACAAAGCAGAACATTCCGATAGGGTATATTCTTCTCCAACTCATCCAAGACTGCCCTCCCTCCAGCATGTATACAGAAACGCTCAAATGCAAGCTTGAAATCAGGAATATATGCCTTGATCTTCATCTTCAGAAGTTTTCTTCCCACACCAAAAACCACTGCTGACCCAAATCAGACAAGAAGATAGAGATACGAAAATGTGAGAACCAGAATCAGAAAACAGGAAGCAGATACAAAAATCTGCGAACTGGGGATTGGGCTCCAAAAATCTGAGAATCCAAACCAAAAATGGTCTGAATACCGCCACCCACTTCGATATACCCATAAAATTTCCCTGTGTCGCTTCAGAACTGATGATCTAATGGCTCTAGATTATTGAATCGTCTAACAATCCATTTAACAGCCCACATCGAGACACGGTTGCATTTAACAGCCCACATCGAGACACAGTTGCATGGAGGGGAGTTCATTTCAAAGGGAACGCCTTAAGGCGTAAAAATTATGTAAAGATGTTTAAAAACTACATTTTCAAGACTCTTTCTGCTCCACTGGGACAGAGCGTTGCCTAATTTGAAATGGTTGCACTTGACACTCATTGTGTAATGCCTCGATTCCAGTGCCCTCTCTGGAATCGAAACCTAGCGTACAATCTCAAAACCAGATCAACCTTACCGGAGGAATGCTCCAGCTTGAGATCTCCCCAAGTGTCTGGCTCCATAGAAACTAAGTATCCACTTAAAGAAGCATGCAGGGAGGAAGCATGGAGGGAGGTGTTGTTCTTGTGGCCCCGAAAGAATTGCGGAATGTAATCCGACGCAATTTCTTTGTCATCGTTCAAAAGGAATGCGTAGATTATGTCATACCAGATGCCCACTTTCTCGTTGCGATTCCTGGTCGTAATGTTGAAGAACAGCTTGCAATTGGCGAGGCCATCTTCCGTGATTTGGAATTGGGAAACAGAGCCATATTCCAAGTTGTACTTGGGCTTTTCTCGATGATTAAATAATAATAACTTTTAATTTTCATTTTTCATCTTAAACTTCTAAAAACAAATTAAAGTAATACACGTTGTAAATTGCATCCATTATTTGGAGAGAGACTCCATTCTTTATTGCGTTAATCATTTTTGCAAAATGATTATGATGGTTATTTTTTAGATCAATTTATCGATTAGATATAGCTTGATAAATGACAGATTTCTCAACCAATATTTTGTTCATGACAGATTTCCCAACCAATAATGAGATGCAATCAGTTGTCGAGAATCGCTGCCATTAGATATAAAATATAAGCAGCTGACACAAACCTTATGTATATTAAATTGAGTATAATGAAACAATTATTTCAAAGAGATGGCCGGGTGCTATCAAAGATCCCCCAAGGAGGGACGATTTATTTAAAGAAAATGGGACGATTTATTTAAAGAAAATGGGAGTTAGGAGAACCATTCTGTGAATATTTCATTTGAGAGCCAGCCATGTTATGAGCAACGCCAGCCCCAGCACATCAATAAACTCTGGTACTACTACCAACAATAATCTCCCCCCTTGGTCCGGCAAAATATTGTCGCCTGCTCTTTCTAGATTCCATCGCCATTTCTCTCGGACAGAGACGAACGAGAATAAGCCTTGGCTTGCCATGATTTTTCTCATGTATAGATTTTGACTAGTTAGTTAGTTGTGAGGGTGAGTGTGGTTTAAGTGGTGTAAGCGAGAGTTATTTTAAGTATGATTTTTTCACTTGAATTTTTTAAGTATGATTTTATATATATATATATATATATGTTAGATGAGATGAGTTGGAATTAGCATAGATTTATATATATATAATGTTAGATGAGATGAGTAGATTTAATATGAGCAGGGAAAGATGTTATTTTAAGTATATATATATGAGTTATTTTAAGTATGAATTTTTCACTGGAATATATATATATATATATATATATGAGATGAATTGGAACTAGATATATGAGTTATTTTAAGTATGAATTTTTCATTGGAATATATATATATATATATATAAAAGATGAGTTGGAACTAGCATAGATTTATTTTAAGTACAGATTTAATATGAGCAGGGAGGGATGAAATTTCTTCATGTACAAACTTCTTTATAACTTAAAATACAATGTGTTATTTCTCATTGTTTAAATTGTATTTTTGAATGCTCTATAGAGTATATATAGGACCAAATATATGTTTTAGTCTTGAAACCTAATTTTATATGTTTTAGTCTTAAAACCTAATTTTTTCATGGTATGTACATTAAAAAAATTAAATGATATATAGTATATACATAATTGACATTAAAATATTTTACATCACATGTACATTCAAATATTTTATATTTTATAGTTAAATTAAAATGGGTTTTTATTATTAATAGATTTTTAAGTATATATCAATATTAATTCACATTAAAATGTTTTATTGATAACCCACATTGAATATTTTTTATATACAACATTAAAATATTTTATTCTATCAATTTTTTTTTATACATAGATATATAAGAAGTTGATATCGACATAAATTGGTTATCATAGTTCTTCAAATAGTTTATTTAAATTTATTGTTGAAATATTTTTGAAAAGTATAAGATTTAAATATTTTACTTACATTCTTTCACTTCTAATTACTTTATAGCATATTCAATTTTTTTATTATAGTCACATTATTTTTCTATTAGAGCATAATTTTCTTTTTTAACCGGCACATGTCAACTCAACAAAATTACACATCCCCTCATATTGGGTTGTAGAATGAGCTTCTAGGCTCAATAATATTATTCATTTCTTTATTTTAACACTTATATGAAAAGCAAAGGGGTCTTCCTTAGACTATAATTGCGGAGATTAAATCACACAGTTGACTTTCACAACAAAACAGGGTAAGAGTAACAGAGTGTTGTAAAAACTAGACATGATATTTTTAGAATGATTTTCCAATTAGATTATATTTTCAAATACATGAAAGACATTTATATATGAAAGTTGTGGTTCCTTCACCAAGGAGTTCTCACTGAGATTTACACTTTACATAGTAACTCACTGTAAAGCCTGTAACTAAGTTGTTTTTACTTGCCCTCCACAAATTGCTCCATGATTTTCTCCCTAAAACTTTTGAGACTTACCTCATATAAAAGTACTTCTACATACATCTATATTCAAAACATACATTTTTTAATATTTTAATACATGAAAAGTCGAAGTATTCAAACCTAGGATGGGTGTTTGTACTAAAACATAATTTTATGAACTTCCATATGTTACCTGTGTGTACTAAAACATAATTGTCTGAACTTGCAGATGTTACAAAGCACATATGTCGGTTGTGGAATAAATTTTTGGACCATACATTTTGCCAACCCTGCATTAAATTCACATTCTTTCTTAATTATCTGATGTGTTGCGGAATGAGAAGTTTGTACTCCAACCCAGAACTTCATTTAATCCATGTCCTTGAGCTTGCAAACAAAATCTTCTCCATGCAAGGAAAAATGGTGTTCGATTTGTTGTTGTAATTTCGGAGGATGTTTGTTCTCAGTATTATAACTGCGGTGGTTGGGATTATTTTTCCAACAATCCCCCTTAATCAAAACTTCCATCATTGACAATTCCCAAACAGTCTCTTATATTGACAAAATTTTCATGTGATGATGGCTTTGTGAAGATGTGTGCCAACTATTTTTGCGACCTGCAATGTTCCAAAACAATTTCACCATTGTTAATCAATTCTCTAATAAACTGATATTTAGTGTCAATTTGCTTTCTCTTGTGAAAAATAAAATTCTTTGACAGTGCAATTGCAGAATTATTATCACAAAAAATAGTTGTTTTTCCCTCTTGTTCATGGCATAAATCCCTCAATATTCTTCTCATCCAAACTTCTTGACACACTCCTTCTGTTGGGACAACATATTTAGCTTCTGCAGTTGAAAATGATACTATTAGCTACTTCTTAGAGGCCCATGAAATGTCTCCCAAACCTAAATGAAAAACATATCCTTATGTGCTTCTTTCTATCATCAACACTGCCTACCCAGTCATTATCAGTGTGATCAACCAGCCTAAAATCATTCGTTGTGGTGTACAAAATACCATACTCCTTTGTCCCATTGACATACCTTAAAATCATTTTCGCTGCTTGTCAATGTGTCTCCTTGGGTGTCTCCATGAACCTTGACACCAGGCTTACTGTATACATTATATCCGTCTTAGTTTCTTTCAAATACATCAAGCTTCCCACCATACTTTTGTATAATGTTGGATTGACACTTCTTCTACAATATTCTTTGCTCAACTTCAATCCTATGACAATTGGAGTTCGTGTGGGCTTGTTGTTCTACATATTAAACCTCTCTAAAATTCCTAGTACATACTTTTCTTAGGAAATAAAAATTCGATTTTTTGTTTAGTTCAACTCTATGTCCAAAAAATAACTTAACAACCCCAATTCAGTCATTTCAAACTCACTTTTCATGACTTCTTTGAAATCAAGAATGAGGAAATCATCACTCCCTGTAAAAATCAAATCATTCTACATATAAGGCAATAATAAAAATCTTACAATCACTCTCTTTGATATAGAGAATAGGTTCACCATCACATTTGTTAATGCCATTGTCCATCAAGTAAGTTTCTATTTTGTTATACCATGAATACAGTGCTTGCTTCAACCCATAAAGATCTTTATTCAACCTATACACCTTGTCTTCTTGGCCTTCTACCTCATAACCAGGTGATTGTGCAACATATACTTCCTCTTTCATCACTCCATTCAAAAATGCTGATTTTACATCCATTTCATACACTTTCCATTTATGTTTCGCGGCAATTGATAATATTGTATGCACTGTCTCCATTCTCATGACTAGCGCAAATGTCACCGCATAATCTCTTCCATGTTTCTGCTTGTATCCTTTGACAACTAGCCTTGCTTTATGCCCTCCAATATTTCCTTCAACATTTCTCTTAGTCTTATAGACCCACTTCACTCTAATGACTTATTTTCCCTACGAAAGGTTCACTAAATCCCATGTATCATTCTTTTATGTTGCTCCTATTTCTTCATCCATTGTTGCGATCCATTTTTCCTCTTTGACTAAATCCTCAAAATGGATTGGGTCATGTACATGACAAAACAATTCAAATAAGGAATTAATACCTACAATGCTATCAACTTCATTTTGCTCATAAATTTGACTTAAATTTCCGAATTGTTGTCTTCTTATGTTTGTAGAATATGGGCTTGACATGTCACTTGATGTTGAGCTTGTGGTATATGACGTTGCAGGTATTTGTAGTGTGCTTCGAGTAGTAATTTCTTGAATGCATGACACTATCCTATTATTTATTGAAGGTGTCACTTGGTGACTACTTTGTTGAGCTTGAATAGGAGTAGGAGGATTCACCATTGAGGAATTACTTGTTGTGGTGAATTCCTCTTTGTATTCGTGTGGTATGCATGTTTTCACATTAGTTGTCTTCTCTAAAATTCCATCCCATACTTCCTCTTCTATAAAATGCACATCTCTATTGATTATGACCTTCTTGGTTATTGAATTTTGGAGATTGTATGCCTTGGATTCATCACTATATACAATAAATATTCATTCCCCCCCCCTTGTTGTCAAACTTCTTCCTTGATTCATCTGGGACATGTGCATAATCCACACATCCAAACACTCTTATGTGAGTGACACTACGCTTTCTTCCACTGAATGCCTCTTCAGGAACCATATTCTTGACACTTTTGGTTGGACACCTATTGATGATATATGTTGCGCAAGTGACAGCTTCAACTCAATAGTCATTTGGAAAATGTTTTTCCTTCAACATACTCCTTGACATTTCCATAATAGTCCTATTCTTCCTTTCCACGACACCATTTTGTTGAGGTGTATACCTCATTCTAAATTTCTTGTGAATTCCATTCTCCCTACAAAAACGTTGGAAGTCTTTTGAGATGTATTGACCACCTCTGTTAGTCCTCAAAATTTTGATGTAGTGTCCGCTTTTCTTCTCAGCAAAATATTTGTATTGGTGGAAGCGCTCAAACACTTCACTTTTCAGTTTTAGGAAGTAAACCCATGTTTTCCTTGTGCAATCATCTATTGGAGTCAAGAAATAATAGCTTCCCCTAATTGGTGGTGTCTGCATTGGTCCACATAAGTATGAATGGACAATCTCCAAAGGTGTTTTTTCCCTTATCGACTTTCCTGCAGGAAATGTCTCTCTATGTTGTTTTCCCAAGATGCATCCCTCACATAAGCTATCCAGTTTTTCTATGAGTGGCAGTCTCATCAACATGCCTTTCCTATGCAACAAATTCAAACCTCCAAAATTAAGGTGACCAAATCTCAGATGTCATAACCAGTTTTCATCTTTGACCTTTGCTTGAAAGTTTACTTATGTGACAACAACAAATTTTCTTCCATCCTCTTGTGAATTCATTGACAATTGTTCTTGTGCATCTTCTTCCTTCAAATCTAGTTTTATCTTTAGGGGAAACATTATATTTCTTGTCATATAAACTTTTGCAATCAACTATTTGCTTGGAGACTTATCCAAAATTGTGCACTCTCCATTCTTGAAAAAGACATTGTAGCCCTTTTGCATGAGTTGTCCAATGCTTATAAGGTTATGCTTCAAACCATGGACAAAATAACCATCTGAAATGTACTTATTCTCCCCCTTCTTTATTAGAATGGTGACTCTTCATTTTTCCCATGAAAAAGACTTTGTTATCTGTCCCTAATGTCACTTCAAGTTTCACACTTCATCTATATTGGTAAACATTTCTATGTTCCTTGTCATGTGATTGCTACACTGTGAATCTAGAAACCATACATTCCTTTATTTTTCTTGTGCTACATTAAAATATAAAAACATGCTATCTTTGTTTTGATTTTCCTTTATGAAATTTTTCACTTGGTTTGTTACTTATATCATGTTTCTTCTTTCTACATTCATTTGCATAATGACCATACTTCTTACAATAATGACGTTGAACTTGAGATTTATCATACCTCTAACCTTTTGTTTGATTCTAGCTTGAGCCTTGACTTGTATTTTGATTATTGCCCCTTCCACTTGAGCTTGAAGGGATTCCTTTTCCACCTCTATGTGGGCTTCTGCCTCTTCCTCTACCATTTGATATTTCTCTTCCTCTACCTTGACCAAATGAAACTTGTGTCTTGAAGGCATGCTCCAATGAGAAGAGTGTTGCTCTGTTCAATGTATGTTCATGAGAAATAAGTGATGCATGAAGCTCATCCACTGAAAATTGTGAGAGATACTTTTCTTCTTTCCTATACAACAATGACATCAAATCTTGCTAGAATGCTTCTCAAAATTTTCTCAACTATTATCCTTTCCTCAAGTGTCTCACCATGAGACCTGATTTGAGTAACCAATCCAATTACTTGTGTAAAAAATGAGTCTACATTCTCAAACTCTTTCATACAAATTATCTCAAAATATCTCCTTACCATTTGTAGCTTTGTTGTCTTCACTTTACCCATGCCTTTTTATGCTTTCTGGAGGGTATCACATGCTTGTTTGGACTTTGTTTCTGCTACAATTCTTAGGAAAATACTTTCTTGAATTGCTTGAAAAATGTAATATATGGATTTTGAATCATTCTTCCTGTTGTCCCTAACCAAACACTTTTCTGCTTGTGTCAACACATTGTATATTGTTGCATATATTGGTTCTTGAAAACCATTCTCCACCAAATCCCAAATATCTTGAGAAGAAATCATAGCATTCATTGCAATAGCCCAATAGTCATGATGTTTTCCATTAAACTGAGGTATTTGAGGATTCGTCAAGATTGTGCTTGATGCTACCATTTCTGACTGCTAAAAAGAACATTCTTCCTGCTGGTAAAATATGCTCCAGAAATAATGCCTTCAAATCAACTTTTAGCTCCCAATAAAAACACTTTCACTTACTCTAAGAAAATTTTACACTAGCTTTGGTACCACATGAAATTTTAGGAAGAGGAGTCTTCCTTGAGACTGTAATTACGAAGATTAAATCACACAGTTGACTTCTGCAACGAAATAGAGCTCAAAAAAATCTTAAGCAAATTTATGCATAACAAAACAGAGTAAAAACAGACTAGTTATGCAGTAAAAACTAGACATGAGATTTTGTTGACAGTGTTGGACCCACCAACATGTAAGGGGATCTCCATGGTAAGAATTCCCAATTTGATCTCAGACCATTTGGTGTAGGAGTCCCAGCAATGGGTGGTACGGTAATGCATTGACTGCGATTTCACATAGAGGAAAGAAATATGTCTCTATTGGTAGCAAGGGTGTGACAGTCGTAGCAAGCCAATGAAGGTGCATGAGAGGTTCAAACACATGCGAGTTGAGATGAGTGCGCCCCTTGGAAACTTGTGATAGCATGGAGTTAAGAAGGGAACACATGAGAAAAGATGCATCACAACATGGAAGGCAAGTTAGCTAGCGATCCAAAGTGATGGTTAAACCAACAATAGAAAGATTCATACATACATACACAGAAAAGTCCATACATGCATGCATAAGAAAACAATTACATATATCATTTAGAGTAAACCAAATAGCATAAAATACAATACAACATATGCATGAAATGTGCTAGCTCTCTTATATTAATAAGTGTAAGTTCCAGTGATACAATATATCCATGTCTAACCACTAGTTCAAATAGTGGAACTTTACAGCCACAATCGCATGCTCCTCCAAAGAGATGTACTAGATATGCACAATGAAGAAGCCAAGGCTCCTTACAATATTATCCAAGCTTTCTCTAAGATAGTCATATCAAAATCTTGGTTGACCAAAAGCCTTTATAATGAGTTATGAGGTTCTATTTATACCAAAGGGTGGGGTGACCCTTGAAATTACCCTTTGTGACAGTTCATCTACCCTCATGGCTCTTCATCTACTATATGCCTATTACATCCAATTATCCGCACTTGAACTTCCACTTGACAAGATGTTACACTAAAATGCACATGTGCCCATGTGAGACAAAAACGCTTGAGCAAGCCATGCAAGACATCACCGACACTCGGTCTGTTGTCATGAGACCAACTCTTTGACATGCTTGTGATGGTGAAGTTGGTGAGCTGATGCCAAGTTTGGTCTTCCATTATGGTGTGCATGTGCTCCATGGTGACATCTTGCTGAAGCAAACTCTTGCCTTTGTTGCATCCGGGTGCATTGGTATGGCTCCTCCATCCAACTTGTCTGCTAGCATGTGCATGGTCTTCTTGGGTGTGTCCGAACTGACAAAACGTTGATGCGTAGTGCTTGTGTTGGTCTTCCAGTGTGTGCTAGTGGTCATGTGCATCAACCGCCAACTGCATGTTTAGATCCAGTCAGACTTGCTTCTTGTCTTTTCCTCGGTGAGTGTGCCAAATGGGTTAGGTCACATGCATGCGCATAATGACATGCATGCTGTTGAATTCCCTTGCATGTGATCAACAACACCACTCACGATGTCTGCTCCATGCCAGTTGATGGGATGGATCTATCACTTATACGGGTGCAATTTCATCTGTCTATGCATGTTGCACCCCATGTTGTACATGTTCCTACTGCAACTCATTCTCTCATCTGTGCAGCTCATGTTCTTCCTTGAGTTGTTGCTTCATCACCTGCAACTCCTTCTTTGTTCTTTTCTCTACTCTTGTACAATAGTCTTGTCGCGTTGTCACCTCATAGCCTCAATCTCTAAAGTTTCTTTCATCACAAGTGGATCTGCTCGACCTTGCAACTTTGTTTTGCCTCTGTGTTGTCAACAACCTTCCTCTTGCATTCACCGCATGCGAGTGTGCTGCCTTCTGTTGCTTCTTATGGTGCTACTCATTGTGATGTTGATCGTTTTGATGTTGCTACCATCTTATCTTGATGTCCTTGTCTACGAACAACTTGATGTCTTCATAGGTAGGCAAGCTCATAGAAACTTTCTTGGCTGCAACCCACGTTGTGATCTCAATGGTGTCCTTTGACTCTCCTCTCGTGAAGGCCATAGTACTTGTGCTGCTGATAGGTAGATAAAAACCTGTGATACCTAGAGACATGGAAACACTCATGGCAAGAAATCTATCAGTCGAAAACCAAAACAAACTTGAGAATTGACTTGCAACATACTTGTGTGACTGATCATGTTGGTTTCGCAATTTCCGTCGGGAGGTTGGGAGAATAACTACCAAAACTGTGCAAGGCACAGTCTAGGTTGTCAAGAAGTTGATTGACTGCTGGAACTATGTAATGCATAGTCCATCTTGGTCTGTTGAGCACTGAAACTACACAATGCACAATTTTAGTCAACAATGACATGTAATCAACAAACTGCATTGCATAGTTTCTGGGAACAGTGGGACAATGCCTCCAAGAATTGCCCAATGCAAGCCTAGATGTCAGTGCCTAGCTAGACTTGCACAATTTTTGGAGGGAAGGCAGAGCCTTCGCATCCTGAAATGTGCAATGCTAGCAGGGAAAGGCACAATCTGGGCCAAGGCAGCCCAGTTCGACCGACGGGCGACTGAAAACATGAGAAGTCTGAATGCATGGTGAGATGAGCGTAAATGAGAGTGAATGATCATTCATGCAAACAAAAAGTGTAGGATTTAGAAAATAGAAAGCATGCATGTGTGCGAAGTGAGTCACCGTAACAACGACCATCCATGCAAAACAATATCATGCATGTGACAGTAGTGAGATGCAAACAAAAACTGAAATGGTGCTAGTACAAGCTAGTATGCATGCAAACAACAACAAGCGCTCATTGAAATAAAGAAGACAACACTCACAAAAAGAAAAACACCAAAAGTGACATAAACGCGGTGCAAGTCATGAGTAGCGCACTTACCCCAAGACAACTGAGCTGAATGTGCTGACAACTCCTACATGCAATGCGGGATGTGAGAGCTGGAAGGTCAATGTGAGGATTGAGCTCTGCAGCATCCAGTTGATGAGTTTTGATAAGATCGAGGTTGTGACGCGCATGCCACAAATCTAGGAAAAGTGACACTTGGCAGGAGGATTTTGAGACGATCCTTGCATGTAACCTCTAGCTGTTAAAAATAAATCCCTGAATCAAGGGATGCCTTTGCATGCCACTTTGGGAGGAGCAACCCATGCATGCAAATCAATTTTGCTCGGTCCCGGAGGGAACCTGTCAACTCAACTACACATGCAACAGTATGCTCAGATGGGAGGAAAAAATGTGCATTTCTTAGAGGGAGCTGGGCTAGTTGCCTAGAGGGATTGCACAATTTCTGTGCAGAGCAACTGACTTCTTCCGAGAATTGTGCAATTTCTAGGTTGAGCAGCCCTGCTAGGAGGAATTATGCAATTTTATCATTGAACTGTGATAGGCAGATTTGCGCAATTCTGGAGCCCAGCAGGCTGCCATACAAAATTGCACAATTTCTGGAGGGAAGGCTAGTTTCCCTCCAGAATTGTGCAACTTCTTGAGGGCGCTACTCAGCCTGTAGCTCGACCAAGTCTGGTGAAACAGCCTATGAGGGAGATGCATCAAGCTCTCACGGAAAGGTTTCCATTCTGCAAGAAAAAAACTAGAGCTTGTCTACTTGGCAAGGCAATACATGCTGTTGTGAAAGGTTGGTAGGGAGGCTCCAAAACAAAGCTAAGGTAAAATTTTGGAGGGCGGTTGTAGCCGCTACAACACTTAGCGACACACTGGTAGAACTCCAACTCTTTGAATGGACCTTGTTTGTGAAAAACAAGTCTAACACCTCCAAAGGTATTGTTCAGTTCTCATTTTGTCTTGGTTTCCACACTAGCTTGATTGTAAGATGTAGAATCTTCCAAACCCTTGGAAAGTCGACACACATTCCAAGCCAAGTCAACACAGTTGTTTCGATTGGGGTTGAAGAGTATATGATGCACAAGCAGTATAGTCGTCAGAGTCTTAGTTTCATCTATGGTGTTTCTCCACTGCTTGTTGACATATGGAAACAAGAATATTCCAATTTAGTTTGTCCTTGAATTAAATTGTGAATTAAAATTGAATTTAGTCTTAACAGCTACTTGGAAATAATTAATTAATTTATTTTAAATTAATTAGTTGGAGAAATTCAAGTTAGAAGTCCTTTTGAAGTCATGCAAGAGTTATCCCTTAAATTAAGGAGATAAGATTGAGTTATATTTGAGTTGTAATTAGTTAACTTAGTTTACTGAGTTAAGTCCAGTTAAATTAATTCCAAACTATTTGAGGAACTAATAGTAAGTTGATGCATTAATGCACTCAACTAGTGCTGCTCCAGTTAACTGAAGATTCCCTCATCAGAAACTCATGCATGTCTATTTTGAGAAAGAATCAATTGAGATTGATGTTCAAGGACAATGTACTATCAGTTGCATGTGTTTTCTCATGGAGAAAACTTATGCATGCAGTCAAGGATTCATCTTTGACTATTGCGCAGTTTTGAAGGCTTGTTTTTCCACTTGGTAATAGTCTAATCATCCACAAGGAACAACACAAGGAAATAGGATCTTGGAGGGCAGAGAGGAAGGTTGGAGAGAAGCCAAGATTGCCTGTGAGCATCTGTGAGGATTGTACTGAGAGCTGGCTAGCTGTGAGAGCTAAGGCTTTGTATAATTCCTATGTATTTCCACCATGTATGATAATACAATAGTGTGGGGTTTTTATCTGAGACTTTTCCCAAAGTATTTTCATGTGTATTGTGCCATTGATTCTTCTTCTTCTGGTTATATTGTTCAGCTCGATCTTTAAGATTCCACAAATTGATAGTAGAAGTAGGTTATAGTATTCTTCTTTGATTTATATTTCATTATCGGGTTAACCTATAACATATTTTCTACATGGTATCAGAGTTGTGAACAATATACTGAGAAGAGAATTCGAAGTTTGAAGTTCGGGGTTGCAGGTGAAAATTGAATTCATATCATACTTCAAGGTTGGACAATGGCATTCTATGGCTTGAGACTCGAGTATGCCTTGGAAGGTAGCTCGAATTACATAGCATGGAAAAATAAAATGGAGGTTTTATTAGAAGGAAATGGCTCGAAGGAATTCATTGATCAAGAAATCCCAAAGCCAACTTCAGCTAATGCACAAGAGTTGGTTGAGTGGAAGAAGGGTGTGGTGAAGGCGAGATAGATCATCCTTGAGGGAGTTTGACACATATTGTCTCAAGTCTCTATGGGAAGGATACTCCTTTTCAGTGTGGAAGACATTGAAGGACCTCTACCAGAACAGTAGCGACTAGAGGAAATTGGAGCTCAAGGATAAGCTTCGAAGAATCAAGATGGAGAAGGGCAATATTATTTCCACATATCTGAATAATCTCACCACCTCCAGAGATGAGTTTGGCAGTGTGGGTATAACTACTGTCAATGATGAAATGGTGAGCCTCGCTCTCCTTGGTCTTCTAAAGAGTTGGAATAACTACCAGGACTTTGTGAATGGAAGGGAGAAACTACTAGATTGGGAACGACTATGGTAGGATCTTATGCAGGAGGAGATCAGGAGGAGCACACGAGATGGTTCTTCATCCAAGAATAATGATGAAGAAAATTTGGCATTAGCAAGTAAGGCAAGGAAAGGGAAGGGGAAGGCTTCCCGTTTGAAATCGAATTCTTCTCATGGAGGGAAGAAGGGTGACATGTCTAAAGTAAGATGCTTTAATTGTCACAAGATGGGACATTATGCAACTAATTTCCATCGAAGAAGTCCAAGAAGGGATCCTCGGAAGGATCGAAAGGTGAGGCATTAGCCTCTCAGTTTGAAATGGACTTTACCCTCATTGCATGCATGGTGTCATCGATGATGGGCTGTGTCTAGTATCTTGACAGTGGAGTGTCATTCCACATGACCGCTGATAAAAATTTATTCAGTGCCTTGAAGGAGAAAGACCTCAAGATGCACATAGAGATGGGTGACAACAGAAGGTATAGTGTTTCAGAAGTGGGCATGGTTGCCTTTCAGAGGGAGCATGGAGCTCCTCTCACCTTAACAGATGTGATGTATGTGCCTGGACTGAAGAAGAACTTGGTATCGCTCAAGATGTTGGAGGACAAAGGCTACGATGTTGTCTTCAGTAAAGAAAAGGTGTTCCTAAGACACATAGCCACAGGTCAAACCAAGAGGATAGGGATTCGAGTGAAGGATCTCTATAAACTAGAGGTAGATGATTATGCAGCATTGAGTACGAAAGCAGAATTGGTGCAAAGCCAAGACATTGGTGAGTTGTGGGATAGGCGGTTGAGCCATTTGCATCATGGGGCTTTGAAGAGAATGCAGCAGATATCTACAGGACTTCCCAAAGGTAAACTTGAGCAAGTTGACACATGCAAAGGTTGTACCTTGGGAAAGTACACCAAGTCTTCCTTTCATGATTGAGATAGTCGAGCAGAGGCTATCTTAGAGCGAGTTCATACTGATTTGTGTGGACCATTCTCGACATCATCCACAACGAAGAAAATGTATTATGTGATTTTCATTGATGACTATTCTCGTAAATGCTGGATTTATTTCATGCAGAAGAAGGAATAAACTTTCACAAAGTTTTGTGAGTTCAAAGCTTTGGTCGAGAAAGAGTCAGGGAAGAAGATCAAGGCCTTGAGAAGCGGCAACGGTGGAGAATATGTCGCTCAAGAGTTTAAGGAATTCTATGCAGCGTAAGGAATTAAACGAGAGTTGACGGAACCTCATAACCCACAACAAAATGGGGTGGCCAAGAGGAAGAACATAACTATTGTAGGGGCAACACGGGAAATGTTGCATGACCAAGGCCTACCACTTCACTTGTGGGCTAAGGCATGCAACACAATGGTCTATTTGCATAATAGAAGCCTGCATCATATACTTGGGATGAAGACACCAGAGGAAGCTTTCTCCGGTAAGAGACCAGATGTGGGTCACTTCAGGATCTTTGGCTCATCGGTATATTGCCATGTGACAAAGGATGCACGGAAGAAGCTTGAGCCAACAACAAATTTGGGGATATTTGTGGGGTACACTGATACACCTCAAAACTATTGGGTGTACTTGCCTACCAGTTGGAAGACAGTGGTTTACAGAGATCTCAAGTTTGATGAGAAGAAGGCCATGCAAATTTCCCTTGAGAGGGAGCTCCAACTACAGGCTATGGAGGAACTGTTGGTTCCTAAGGAGGAGGAGCCTCAGATTGATGAAGAGAAGCCGCATGCAGAGGTGCCAGGAGTGGAGACATCCACTCAAGCAGAGTCTTCCAGAGATGGACGAAAGTCCACAAGAGAAGCTAACAAATTGTTGGAGGATGCGAGAGAGAATGTGGGAGCACCATCTTCTCAGCGCAGATAGAGGAGGTCACCTGAGAGGTACACTGGATACACTGGATCACAGTGAGTTTTTTGAGTTGACATTTTGAGCCAGCCACAGTGGCTCATCATCAGGACTCAAAAAACACTTGCTGGCTCGAAGCATCCAAATATCGACTCAAAAAACTCAGTGTGATGGATCCAAAAAAATTAATCGAAGTTATTCACATCACAGAAGCCTTAACTCAGAAAAAAAGTTATTTTACCAATTGAATAATCTTGATTGATCATTTTTCTTTCCCTTCACTCACTTGACAATCTGCCTCTATATGTTTGCGTTTATGTTTCCTTTTAATTCTCTTTTCTTTCAGAGGCTATGCATTTATTACTCTTCGCTGCATCTTATGCTTATGTCAAGTTTTTAACCTCTGTGGTTACAGAAATGTTGATTCCCCTGCTTTTTCCACAAGTCCGCTGCATATGTTTGCATAAAATTTTCACTTAAGTTTCTTATTGAATTTACAAGTGTTTGTTGCTTGAGTGCCATGGTTGGTTGTCTTTGGTTTGCCAAAGGTTTTGAGAAAATTAATACGGTTAGTTTGGACTAGTGCTCAGCTGAGTATTAGCAATAGTTTATAATTTCTGTAACCATACTCATGATGATGACTTGTTCCATGAAAAAACAGCACACAACAAAGGATTGTACATGTGAACCTGTAGTATGTGGAATAAAGTCAGCTCACTCCCGGTGAGGATGTCAATTAATTTTCTCATGTTCCACTAATCTCAACAAGGGTAAAACCACAGAAGAGGCATCCTCAGGTCATGAGCTGTTCAAGACTAAAAGCTCATGGGCTCTTGATATGTTTGGCTACTGCTGTTCCACATTTTTCATTTTTGTGATTACTACACAATTAAATGCAGAACAGGTTTAAAGTCTATGAAGTGTTTCAGATGATTGGGAACACCTATGGCAGTATTGTGTGGAAAATGAGTATATTATAATGTGGCTGCATCTAATGTTTCCTCATAATCAGGTTTCTGGGATTCCAAGTGAGCTGAGGTGCCTCCCTTGCTGGATGCTCTGTTCACAAGGATGAAACCAAGTGCCTTTGATGTACCATTTGCGTGAGTCAAGAACTGTGGATATGAAGAATGGGATACTCGATGACATTCTACATGATACTGTTGACGTTGCTGGATTATGTCAAACAGTCAAAGTGGACAATGAAACATTTGGAGATTCCATGAATTTCAAAAAGCATGCCTTCCTTAAAGCAAATATAAAAGATTTAACACTGTACACAGGATACTTCCCAAAGCTTGTTTAATTATAAAACACATATATTTCTCAAATGTAGAAGTCATACCATGTGTGTGTTCCTTAATAAACCTTATAATAGAGTTTATAGAGCTGATCTTTTCTACAGACGAGATGGTAATTTAGGAAAAGAGGCTAACTTTAATTTGAAATGTTGTGTGGTCATTAGTATGTGTCGTAACTATGTTAAAGAAGCGACCAAATTGAAGAAACAACAAGTGTATTTCCCTTGAGGTACCTTGTAGTACTGAGAAATTATTAATGATATGTTTTTGACCCCTTGTATTTAATATGCAAACCGGAATCTAGCAATTAATTATTTCGTTTTTTCTATTCAAGACCAGTTCCATAGTGCCTAAATTTGCTACTGGGCTAACCTGCATAGCCATGACTCTTTTCAGCATCTGGTCACAAAGGGGTGTCCTCTCTAGTTCTGTTTTCACACCAACACGTTTCTTGGCAAGTGCCTTAGGGCATCTTAGTTGACCCTTGTTTCTGGTCATATGCTCAGGATTCTTTCCTTGTTCCCTGCTTGTGAAATGTGTCAAAAAGATCTGAGCTATAACATCAATTGTAACATTGCAGATCATGCTTGTCACTATTTTTTTTAATGCTCCTCTTCATTGGCCACTGATCCATGGCAATGCATTCCTTTTCTGATGAGTGACGTTCAGAAGAAGTTTTTAACATTAGAATAGTTTGATTCCAATTTTGGTTATAATTTAATACAATGCATACTTCTTCGATCCTGGAAATTGAGGGAAAATTTTACATGCAAGAGATATCGAAGACAGTGCACCTTCGTAGGTAGTCAATCCAGGGGATAACCATCAACATGGTGACAAACTCAAGTTGAATGTGTTTCCCGTGCGATCTAGGCTTAACTTCCCCAACTTCTTACATGCTCATTATTTGCTTATCATTTCCATTTTTCTCCAAAGGCATTGCTCTAAGTTATTCTTGACAAACGGAGTTATATGGGGAAGTTGTTCATATCATGGACAGAATTAGCAAGGATCGAATAGAAGTCACCACTTTTGCATCTCTCCAAAAGCTTTAGCTTTGTTTACACATACTGTAAACATGGATACGTTTTGGATCTGATTGGATTTCTTTTTTTATGGGCTTGGTTCTAATGCAACTGACATTTATTTACAATGAGGAATTTCATCTTTTCTTTTCCATTTTCCTAAAGTTGTTTGAACTCATTTCCAGAATTGCTAACTGGTGTGGTTGAAGCTGCTATAAAAAACTAAAAAAGGATCAAATAAGGCAATTCTAGGGGATGGGCTGACATCCATTGTAGGAGGTAGGCTGCATGTTCTACTCTTCTCATGTATTATCGTTGAACTGAAATTTAAGTCAGGACTTACAGTTTGTAGATCTGTTTCTATTGTCTTTGGTTTGATCCTTCAACTAGTTTCCCCCATTTTATTCTGTCTCATGTGTTGTGAAACTGCCTTCCCTATAAGTGGTTCGGGGGGGAGCTTTGCTTCTTTTAATAACATGCTCAGTCTACTAATCCTGATTGGATGAGATAGAAATTCATGTGTTCGCCATTAAGATTTCTATTGTTTAGTTTTACTTTACAAGCAGGATTTTGTATCTACTTTATTGATCTCATCACAGGAAACCTTCCAAATTCATTTGTCATGAAATTCTAATAATGTTGCTTATTCTTCCTTGAAATGAAATTAAAACAGTTATGAATCATGATGTTGCAAATTGTATATGATTTCTGTTTGTGTTTTCCCAAGCATCATATTCTGTAATGTAACTGGAATTATTTTTCTTCATTATTTTCAGGGGATGGAAGAGCAAAGATACCACTTAGCCCTTCAAATTCAGGGTGTCAGCAACCATTTGGACTTGCGCAAACCCTTGCGGGTGGAAGTGTGCAACATGCTGATTCTCTCAAGCATCAGTCAACTGTGTCAGTTGGATTGTGTTTTCCAAGCAATTTGGGGCAAATACAAACTGATACTGGACCCTTGTGGACGCCTCACAGAGGTCAAATGCGGTTGCAGAGTCGACGATCACAATCAAGAGAAGATCTCAGTTTATCAGTTTTAGAGAGCCATGTCGTCAAGTTGTGATGGCTAGAAGCTGTATATAGATTCTAGAGAAAGGCTGTGCTTTTCTCAAAAGTCTACATTACAGGAGAATCTGGAATATCAACTTGTTAAGCGAGTGTAGCTTTATGCAGCATCTGTGGGCTGGTTCTTTATGTATTGAGGGGAGATCCCTACAGCACAACTGAAATATATACTAAAATATTGCGAATTGTATTTTTGGTCTCTCTACATTTTGGCGGATGGTTGGATCTTGTTAATTTTATCTGTAATGTTAGCATATTCATCTCGCTTAGCGTCTTTGATGGATATTTGTAACATAAGTGCATTTTAAATAACATTTTTTTTTCAACTTCAGGTCGCTGACAGCCAAATGTCATATTATAGAGTTATCATTTTATTCTTTTTGGAAATTTCGAAATCTCTTGGGACCCGTGTTGTTTCCTGGCAGTGTAAAGTTTCTTTACTTTTCAGAGGTTAAAAGGAAGCTTCTGAACACAGTTCATTGGCAGTTCATTCATGTGTTATCTTTAATAGTCAAACTCTCAATAGTCAAACTCCAAGTGCATAGGATTCAATTAGTCTCCAAACCTTTTAGACTATTTAAATTTATACCAATTGCAAATAATTATTACAACAATGTACTTGATTTATATCATTCAATTTTTTTAATCAGGAAAGAAAATTGATCTTAAATTTAGGAAATGTCATTTTTCGGAGCCAAAATGGCAGAAAATAGTGGTTGGAATACCGTAATTGTATTTGTTCTTGTGAGCTGTTGGGATGGTGAATTGCTTAAAGCCGCACGAACACGTTTGATTTTCTTCACACACGACATATCCTCTATTGCAATTGCTTGTAGAGAGTATCAATAACAACGCCTATATTCATCAATGGGTCCAATAATGGTGGTAGGCATCTCTGTAACGAGATGCGTGTTACACTTACGGGCAAAAAGTGCCCCTAGAGCGCTTATACTTTAAAATTATAATAGAAGTTGAAAAGATAATGTTGGAGGAAGCAAGGACTTGGGGGCATTGAGGTGCAAAATCATGGTCATCTTGTCATGATCATAGCACTTGGACACAAACTCTGAATAAAGTGATCCAATTCTCATTAGAAAGCTCTCGAGTTTCAATATGAAGAATGTTGTCAAGGGGTGGGAATTACACTCAGAAAGTCTTGAGGCCAAAAAATATTGTTTGAACATGGACACGGGTTGTGGATACGCAGGAGCCAAAATCACGTTAGCTTGCATAGAGTGTCAACGATTTAGAGATTCGTGGCACCCAGTTGAACCATACATAGGCCTTTTTTGGACCATTCAATATGGAGAGGGATTGTTTGGATAAGTTTAAATGGATTTGTTTAACACTATCCATTTGAATGTGATTGTTGGGAGAGGTTCGAATGAATTCATTCAAACCTGGACCTTCGGATATGGCCATTTAGACACCTTTGAATTCATTCATTCAAGTTAGTGGCGGTCATTCGAATGGGTTTGAACAGAATTGCTCTACCTTGTTTTTATGGTTCACTGCGTTGCGTGATCGAGAAAGTGCTTTGAATGCTTTGATTCAATGTTGTGAGTGTCTAGTTAGTGGGCTCCCCCCTTTTGGGAGCAAGGGTCCATTGTTTTCGAAGTCTCAAGTGCTTTGAATGCTTTGATTCAATGTTGTGAGTGTCTAGTTAGTGGGCTCCCCCCTTTTGGGAGCAAGGGTCCATTGTTTTCGAAGTCTCAATTTATTTCTGGGTGAACTTTTTCCTTGGTACATTAGTTTGCCCTGCATTGACAACCCAATATAGTGGTATGGTTTCTTGTCGTGCAATCATGAGTCAACACTATTGGTAGAAGGGATTCTATTGTGTTGGATGTATCTAATAGAAGGGATTCTATTGTGTTGGATGTATCTAATAGAAGTGGAAAATATGGACATAATAGTTCGACATTAAATACTAATGGAGAAGTGCAGAGAACCAAACAACAATTAAATGTGCAATATGAATAAAAAGACCACAAAAATTGAATGTGCAATATGAATAAAAATACAACTAGAGAACTGAATTGAAAACTGAACATAAATTAGATGTGCAATAAGATTAATAATTGGATGTAGTCTCCAACAGGTTTCTCAATATTAAAAACTCTATTTACATACAGTTGCAATGCCCCGAATTAGATAATTATATTATATTATTTGTCATCCATTTTGATGCAGGTAAGTGGAAAAAATGGAGGAATTAGTGCACAATACCATTTTTACTAGCGAGTTTGAGTTTGACAAGGTCTGAAACTTTTTGGAAGTAGTTTGAGGTATCAATTGATATTTTTGGTGGGTAAAACTTTGCTGCTTAAGCATTGCACCCCATAACGTTATGCTACACATATACCTTTCCAATGATGCAAGAATCGCCTTCAAATTGCTTGCCTCAATTGGAGTTTGTATGCAAAAGTTATGCCACCAGTAATTTGACTTCCTTGTTTGTCCTCCATGATTTGAGAGGATGCTACATTGGCTGCCATTATTCATAAAAGAGGGGCTAGCCATATGATTATGATGAAGAGGTGTTAATTTGGCACAAGGACAAATTCTATCCTTTGGATAGTCTTCCTCATCAAGCAAAACCCCTCCTAGCCCTTGGAAGAAGAACTAACATGGTATCAAAGCTGGGTTGAAGAAAAGTCATTAAAGATCACTCTCGTGAAGACACCATTGATGGAAGCAAGTGAAGATGACAAAGACCTAAAAGAATGCTAGGGCTTGAAAGAAACCTTAGGCAAACTGGTTATTAAGGTTTGACATATAACATAAGGTTAGGGTTTGGAAGAAACCCTGGAGTATGATAAAGGCTTGATAACAAGACTTGGTTGATTCGATTACACAATCTTGATTTGTTTGACGCTGAGTATATTGGTTTGGCCAATGTTAAGTTTGCAGAAAGCATTGTATGGTTTGAAGCAAGCTCCTTGAGTTTGGTATGTTTGCATTAACAATTACTCGATGAAGCTTGGATTTACAGGGAGTAGTGTTAATTCCAATCCCTACTTCAAGGTGGTCCAAGGTATGCTGTTGATTTTGGTATTATATGTTGATGATCTATTTTTGACATGTATTGAGCCTCTGATGATCAAAATAAGGAGTTGGCCTCTAACTTTGACATGAAGGATCTTGGCACGATACATTACTTTCTAGGATTAAAAGTTTGGCAAAGACTTGGAGAAATCTTCCTTTCTCAAGGAAAATATGTCGTGAAGCTATTGGAGAGTTTTGGAAAGATAGAATGCAAATCCTTGGACACCTTGATGGAATTGAATTTCAAAGAAATTATGCAGAGATGTTGTTGGACCTAACTTGGCAGATCCCTTTGAAAACCAACAGATGATTGAGGCATTGATGTCCCTTGTGAACACTTGTTTGGATATATGCTTTGCAGTGAACACCTTAAGTCAATTCATGTTTGAGTCGCTTCATACAAATTGGGTTGTCGCCGAGCACATTTTGAAATATCTGCATGGGATTGCATGGATGCACTGATGCTAATTAGGTTGGAAACATTATTGATAGGAAGAGCACATTTGGATGATGCTTTAGTTTGAGATCTGCAATGATATTTTGGATGAGCAGGAAATAGAAGTCCGTAGCTTGAAGCACGACCCACATTGAGTACATTGTTGCTAGCATGGCTAGCTGTGAGACAATTTGGTTAAGGAATCTCGTTGGAGAGTTGTTTGAGCAAGTTCTGGATGCGACAGTGATATATTGCGACAACAAGAGTGTGATCCAATTGACAGAGAGTCCTGTATATCACTGGGACAAAGACATCTTCATGTATTTAGACAATACCACTGTATGAGACATGCTTAGGCTTGCGGTTGCTGCCCATGTGAGGGAGAAATGATGAATAAGGTATTCTTTTATGACATTTGTTCTAATATAATATTTGATTTGATACCCTGCATGAACAAGAAAACAAAGGGTTGTTGCTTTTGATAATGTATGACATAGTGTGATTGAACTCTTCAATGAGTTGTTAAAGCCGAAACTAGATACAAGCACCTTGATATGTTTTTGATCTTCAGAGAGAGCAACATGGACTGATGGATGTGAATTTCTTGGGTAAGGGTCCGAGATGATCAAGGACACTGAGCTATGCTCTTACCCCTTGTCTGAGCTCCCAGGGTGAGGAATTGAGACAAAGAGCTCCTGGGGTTGAGAGAACTCTGGACAATAGGAGAGCTATGATCCTCACCTTTCAATGAGCCATATCCTTCCTATTGTCTGCTGATAGAGGGTTGAGCTTGGCTCCTCAATATGGTTCCAAGTTGAGCAGGGCTCCCTGATGTTGTTTCGGATTGAAGAAGCTCTTCGATGTTGTTAAGAGTTGAGTTGGGCTCCTTGACTATGATGTGGGTTGAGTTGGAACTCCCTGATGACGATGTTTCTCAGGGAGTAGCACTGAGCTCCCCACTTGCAAATATTTCCCGGTAGTAGCATTGGGCTCCCCTTTGAGGTCAAATTCTTCTTCTTTTAGATTCAAGAGTGTTCAATGTATGAGCAGAGACGAACAAAGGTAAGCAGGGATAAGCAGAGATAAGCAAAGATGAGTCGAGAAGAGTAGAGATGACATTTGATGATGACAAGATATTTATGATAGGACATATGTTGCAGTCAGTAATTTCTCCCTAGCTAAGAGGGAGAGTTAATTCAGCAGCTCAAAGATAAATTCTCTCCTTTGGACAATCTTCCTCATCAAGCAAAACCCCTTCTAGCCCTTGGAAGAAAAATTAACAAGAGGACTTTAGAGGAGTCCATATTGTAACTCTAGTTAAAATTTGAAGAAGTCAAACTTAACCACATATGGTTTGTGCAGTGTAGCAGCCCACATGCCACAACTCTGACTCCTTTGTACTTGCATCCATTTCCATTTAGAGAAAGGGAGAGCACAATAGCCTCATTTTCTAGTTGAGTTTTCTCCAGAAAGTGTTTCCTAGATTATATCTCATGTTATTATGGTTGTGAATGATTGTATTTGTGTATGTTCTCTATTTTCTACATTTTTTATATTGCATGCATGAAAACAATAACTTAATAAATCCACGAGTCTAAAGAAATATAACCCTCATAGTATAGATTTTGGATTTTAAATAGACTTTTATTAGATCTAGTGTGACTAACTATCCAACGAAATATCCACAAAAATTCACTGATCTTACAAGGCTTTGGTGAACCACTTATTCTTCCTAATTCATTCTTCCTAATTCATTGCATGAGTCTAAAATATATGCCACAACCCTTGATCTCAACTCTAGAACCAAAATTTTATAAACCAAGAAGTGAAATAATATTAGATGAATTATAGTCATATTAAGTTCGATGCTAGTGTCTTTTAGGAGAAAAGAAAGGAAGGCTACAAGGAACCAATGCACATAGTGGTTAGAAGGGTCTATTATGCTCCCGCTACTTGACTTTGGTAGTACTCAACGACATTCATCAAAATTACAAAAATAAATCTTGTCAAAATCATATTCTTCATCATGGAAATCATGTGATTATTGTAGGCTTAATAGATTTGTTTGTTGAGGTGAACAAACATATCTTGATCAACATCTTTTCTTTGAATCACAAGATTTGGAAAGACACCAAGAAAATTTGCTAGCATTGTATAATTGTTATGAGGGTTGTGTTAGAGACATCACACATATTCATAAAATCCTCGTTACATAGATTTGCTATTGGTACGATGGACATGCAAATGGCGGAGACAAAGCTCAACGCCAATCACTTGATTTAGAAGATTATATAATCGTGGAAATGGATTGTCATCAAGGTCGAACCATAAACCAAAACTTGTCAGAAATAATCAACCAATGTATATGGAAATACTACAGGAAGGTAATCTTTAAGAAACTTGGATTTTTCTATGTTTATCAATTTGACACTAAGGTGAACAATAATGTTCATAGAATGTTTCTTTTGAATAGAAATCCTCTGTAACAATGGCACCAAATCTTTGTTAGCCTAAACACTGTCATGTGATGACGTAGGGTAATAACTCTAGTTTAAGGGGTCAAATCAAATAATTCCAATTGATTGAAGAAGGTTGTGTTGTACTAGCTTCTTTGCATTGCATATAAATTTTGGAAAGTTCACTACAAGGGAATTAATGCGACATTTTTTTGTACCTCCAATTTTTGATATTGAAAAGCCATACGAGGATAACTCTTGTGGCCATTTTTGTGACCATCCTTGAGGAAATGTTGGATCTATGTTTGTGTTTCATGAAATATTTAAAATTAAGATAAACTAGACATGAAAAACATACACTTTAAAGGATTTCATGACTTTGTCCTCATCTTTCCTTGAATTCCCTTTTAGGGCTTTGTCCTCAACTTTCATTGAATGTGACACAATAGGCTATTTATTTAGTTCCATAAATGTGCTTCTCAAGGAGCATTACATCTCATAAGAGCATGAGGTGTTCGTGCAATGAATGGAAGTGCCATTGGAGGGGGTTGTCGAGGCATGTTGATGTTGACAAAACTCTAATTACTTTTACAAACATTATTAGTTTTTCAACTTACTTCAAAGGTGCTTACACCATGTTTGGGGTTATTCATGAACCTTGGGGTACATGGTCTATGTTTAGTCCTTGGATGGTCCGAGATGGAGGAATGTTACATGGGAGATCGTTCGTGATGGATTTGCATGGTTGAAACAGTTTACTCAATGAGTGCATAAACTTAGCTGGATGTTGGTGTTGTAATTCATGAAATTGGAAAACATATTTAGGATCAACGTGAGATGCATATTATTAATAGAATATACATATAAATACACATTTTCTTGACCCTTGGTTTGATATTTGAAGAGGTCTCTTGGACTCCCCATGAATGTTTGCCTTCACTTGAGGTTTTTCACATTCCACTTAAGTGAATGTGCCAAATTTACATAACTCTATGGATTATGATTCCAACATTCCCCCCCTTATTCGAAGAGGTGTATATGAGTCCAAGAAGAGAGTTGATACAAAAAGGTGGATAACAGTGAATGACTAGATATTCTCTCTAAATCTGGGGGTTTAAGGAAGACCATAAACCAAATGAGGTAGTAGAAGCCGAAGTCTTCTACGGGTGGTGATTTGATGCAGACAACCAACTTTGAAACTTGGCTCGAAGCAATTCTTGGAACAATTATGAATATGACTTAGAAGCTAAAGTATTTTTCAAAGTGGAAGTGCTCCCTGATAATTGTTTAAAGATGATCACAAACTGATGAGGTGGATAACAGAAGCCACAATCTTCTACAAATGGTGGTTTAGGGCTGAGCGCCAAGTACATCATGCTCATGGAACATGAGTCTATCTTTGGCTATAACTATGAATCTGGCTCTAGGCTCTGGTAGTGGGCTATGGTTCAAGATGTGGCCCTCATGCTCGCTTGATATGACTTTGAATCTAGTAGTTGACTATCAATTCCCTCCATCTCAGATACAAGGTGATATTATGAATATCTCTCCACTACAAGATCTATCAACACTCGAGAATGAACTTTGAGCTATGACTAATATATCTTCTTGGGTGTTGAATACCATTGCCAATAAGAAATCCATCCAAGGTGAATCTTTTCTCTTGCAGGAGTCCTATGTCTAGAACATCTACCTAAATGATGATAAGGTTTTCTAGAATGCTCACAAGAATGAAGATCAAAACATTGATATTTCATGTGGCTAACTCAATCACAATGTTGGCATTTCACAATCTGAAGTGGCTATGGAAGTGGAGTAGGTGAAGACAAGTTTTCCTAAGGAAATCCAACATTTTGAAATTGGATGGGTTTATAATAGTTTGGAATGTGAAAGGTCACATCCTTTTCATATCCAATACTGGTTTTATGCTTATTACTGAGAATTTCTTCCCAAGGTCTAATGATAGGATTGGAGAGTGCAAGTAGAACCCCTATATGTTCATGTGAAATGATATGATCATGTGCACGCTGTTGTTGGGAATCAACGTCAAACAAAGAATTATTCTTAACGAGAACCAAATCATAATTTATATTCCTTTTTTGTAATTCATCTTGTTGAATATGTGATTCAAATTAGAGAAATCGATCTTCAACTGTGCATCCTGTAAATAGGTTTGAATATCGATGGAAATGGATTTGCCGATTTCGATTGTAACATCAACATTAGAGTGCATTATAGTGTTCAATAACTCTAATAATCCATGAAGTTTGGCTATTTTCTCAAGCTCAAAAAATGGTAAGATAATGATGAAAAAATAGATACCAACTTGGGCTCTTAGGACATTAATAAAAAGACAAGAATCAAGGCATTGGATACCACCAAAGAAATTATTGGCTTTCCGAGCAAGAATGACTTTCTAGTTATAATGAATGCAAGAAAGGTAGATTCTCTTTCATGGGAAGTATTGGTACCTCTTTCATATGGAAAATTCCAACCATGAGGGCAATATATATGTTCATTGAAAGACTTGAGAGAATTTCTCTACAACACTATAACCATTTCTAGTAATGATAAGAATATTTACAACATTACACATAAGGCTGCTTTGAGTAGGTCTATATTGGGACCTTGTCCTTGCCTATCACAATCTGTAAAATTTCACTAAATCCTTGCTCTTCAACTGCTTCTACAAGCTCATATGATCCAAGAGGCTGACCAATCAAAGCAACCATCATGCACAATGACCACTACTCATCTCAAAACTATATGCAACTTTGATTTGTCAAACAAGAATCCCTATATCAAAATTTTCAATCATCTTTGTGATACAACACACAACATTCGATGGAGTGCTTACAACGTTCTTCATATGCCATGAATGCCATGATATCTCTCTAGCATTTGTAAAGGGATCCTTTACTAACCCAGTCATTGAATAAGTTTTTTGTGAAAAATACTCCAAGAATATTGAACCCAACACCACATCCAATCTTTACAGGAAATGCATAGCTAACTATTAAATCACTTAACCATATTAAACTTTACAAGGATTTTTTTTTTTTTGACTACAATATTAATCCATCTATAAAATCATCCATGTAGGAACATAGGTTTGATGGAATACGTTCTCTAATAAGCAATGGAAGAGGATAAAAACCTAAACCCAATTAGTTCCCTTAGAAGGGTTAGATTCAAAAAATGGTTGGCTCAAAGATTTACCAACAACTTGTGTAGACTTTGACCATAGCCACCAAATCAATGCAAGCTTCAGAACAAGAGCAAGTTTAAAGAAACCAAAAGAATGAAAATGAGTTTAATAGTTCTAGAAGATGGGAAACAAGGCTAGTGGAAGGTTCACTAGATTGGTTGAGGAGGCTAACGATGATGTGGACGACTGAGGGTGAACAAATAGTCGTCCCTTGCATATAAAAGGGTTCACCAATTCATGGGTTGTTGTTACCAGACATTGGTGTCATAATAGAAAACATCATTTCCCCATACATCATGCATGCATGAATCTATTTAATATTTACTGGTAAACAATCATCCATAAATGGAGTCTACAAGTCTTAGGAGACCTATAAAAGGGAGGAACAACTCAATATTTAATATTTATACTTTAAATTTAACTTAAAACAACCCACTAATATGTCTGTTCCCCCATGTGTGACAAAGAGATATCGTAGGTGCCAAATTACACCTATACAAATCTAGACTGTTATGACCCTTTTTCATGCACTCATTTTTCTGCATTGACAAGGTCAAGTGAAATGCTCATGATTTATCAAAGGCTTAGAGTGGTATATTCTTTAGTGTGGGTTGAATGAATTGAGTTCTATGATGAGTATATTAGGGGCACTATAGGTCGAGCGTTCGTCCATACTCTCAAAGTTGGTGGAACATACCAAGGGAAAGATAGGGATGGAAGATCTGGATGAAACAAAGGGGCTAGGGGTGTTCTTGTGCAGGTCAGAAACCTAAAAAGCAGAGAAGGTAGAGTGCCTAAATGAAAATATGAGAAGCTCTGATGCCACTATTGGAACTCACAAAATTGGAAAGCAAAATTATGATAAATGTGAGATGCATATTACTAACTAAATATACATATAAATACACATTTTCTTGACCCTTGTTTTCATATTTGAAGAGATATCTTGGAATTTTCATGACTATTGGCCTTCACTTGAGGATTTTTGCCATTCAATAAAGTGAATGTGCCAAATTTACATGACCCTAAGGATTATGTTTCCAACATTTAGCTTGGTATTCTTCCCTTAGGTGTTGGAATTCTCTTTACAATTTAGTGGATATCCTTCATGATAGCTACATGGAGTGTTCACTTTCTTGGATAATGCTCGACTTGTGAAAATGGGTTTAGTACATATAAGAGGATGGCATCAGACCCTAGATAGCATGGAGTTTCTTGGATTGTTGTCCAAATACTTGTAGTTGTGTAAGGGATTCTTGGGCTCCAATAATGTTCTTGTAGGGAAAATTGATCTAGTGGAGTACATTGCTTAGGAGGATTGATGGAGTCCATGGAGGCTTATAAAAGGTGACGTGGACTCATTTTTGGACAATTTAGTTACTTTAAATTTCTAATCATTAAATTATCAATCTAAATGCTCATAAGCTTATGAGGCATTGGAAAAATATATGTAGGACCATGTCAGGAAATACTAATATATTACAATCAAATAGTTTGATAAATTACTTCCAGAAACCAAAGTCAAGTGTATCTTTAATGATTGATACGACTTTATTTTGGTTCAATTAACAAATGAAGTATTAATACTCAACATTCACATTCTCCAAAACTTGACTAATTCATGTAGTTTTATCATACTTTTAAACTGTAATCAAAAGAGAAATTAAATCACTAAACTCGATCCAAAGGAACTTATGGTTGTAGTTTTAGATCCTAGTATGTTTTACAACCTTCTCAAGTTTCATTGGGTTAGGAATGTTTAGATCTAAGGACATAAATAAAAAATTCCACTGGAATTTCCATTTCACATTATTTAATAATTGAAAGCAAAGAATAAAAGAAAAGGAGCATGATTAAAACAATAATTCAAGCAGACAATGAATAGTCTGAAGGAAAGGAACAACACACATATATGATGAAATAAAATTAAGCATCTACCTATAGAAAATTGAAATAATGTATGGTATATCAGAGAGGGGGCCCTACCTCCTCTAGCACACTCTGCAGGAAGGCCAATGTATGATGTTGAAGTTGTGTAGAAAAAAATTCTTTGTTTCAACATGAAAATGACAGAGAAATGCAACATCTCCTTTGCAGCTTGATCCCCTACCACTTGAGTGTTTGAATTGCAAGAAATTGGCTATCATCCACCCCCTCCCCCCAAAAAAATAATGTTAGAGTATGCAGATTTAAAATTTCATTGTGAAAGGTTGAAAAAAGAAGGCATTAACACCCATGCAAACCATCCCTTGCATATGAGGGTCACTCAACCATTAATATTTTAAATTAAGACACGATTGGTTACATTCATTGGATGCATGAAAAGTAAATAAAGTTGTTTTGATTGTCATATCACTATGGTGATGTGGAGCATCCAATTTAGAGCAGATCAACTAGGAGAATCAACCGATGCCTATTTGCATGGAATAGGTTTGCTGAAACTTTGATTAGAGCTCTAAAATTGAATTAAGGGTTGTTCGATTAGTTTGAAAAATATGGAAGAATAACAAAATCATTTGTTATGAAATCAACTCACAAAAAGATAGAAAAGATACATAAACGACTTAGAAATCAACCTCTTCGAGGGGGAAACCTCCTTTACATTACACAAATGAACAATTATTGGATGATACAAATGACAAAACCTCCTTTCTATATACAGGAGTCTAAGGGGTCACAATATAATCAAAGCCGACATAATAATAATAATATAATGATACAAAAATAACAATAGTGGGCTTCTATGGGGCACAATAATAACAATATGGGGATAATAGGAGCACAACAATAACAATAAGGAATACAATGACAATAATAATGGGGGAATCACCAGTAATATAGGGACCTAACATGTCCCTCTCCTTCAAAAAAGTGTTGTCCTCAACGTTTGAGTAGTTCTGGATGCTTCTGTATAAAATTCTCATCCTCCCATGTGGAATCTTCAGCGAGAAGTTCTTCCACTTGATGAAATACTCCGAAATCGATCAATTTCATAGCTGTCAAGTTCTTGTTTTTGTGACTGCTTCAAGTCCCAATATGAATTTTCTTTCCTCATCAAGTTATGGAAATATTGTTTGAACTGGGAGCTTGTCACCTATAACCTTCTTTAAGCATGAAACATGGAAAACTGGGTGCAATCGGGAAGTTGTAGGAAGCTCCAATTTGTATGCCATAGTACCTATCTTTTGCAACACCTTGTACGAACCATAATACTTTGGTGATAATTTATTATCCTTCTTAGCTTGCTTGAGGGACATTTTTTTATATGGTTGTAGTCGTAGGAATACCCAATCACCTACATCAAAACTTCTTTTGCTACGATGTTGATCTTCCTATTGTTTCATTATATTCTACGCCAAAGTGAGGTTATCCTTTAAGAGTTGGAGAAATTTTTGTTGATGCTCGATGTGATCTTCCACTGCTTGAACCATAGAATTTTCTCTTAAATATGATGTGATGGACAGTGGATGATATCCATAAAGTGCCATAAATGGGGTCATTTTTGCTATAGTATGGAAGGAAGTGTTATACCACCATTCAACCAGAGGCAACCATTTGACCCATTGTGTCTATTTATCAGATATAAAGCAATGAAGATATCCTTCCAAACATTTGTTTTCTATCTCAGTTTGCCCATCATATTGAGGATGATAAGATGAGCTATGAGCTAACTGAGTACTAAGACATGAAAATAATTCTGTCCAAAAATTTCCAGTGAAAATGGGATCTCTGTCACTTACAATAATCTTTAGATTTCCATGTAGCTTTTGAATTGTTTCCATAAATGCAGTAGAAACTGTATTCTCTTTAAATGGATGAGATAATGCAAAAAAGTGTGCATACTTGGTAAGTCTGTCAACTACCACCACGATAACACTATTTCCTTCGGACTTGGGTAAACCTGTGATAAAATCCATTGAAACCTCCTCCCAATGTTGGCTTGGAATGGATAAAGGTTGTAATAAACCTGGGGTCTTAATTGTTTCAACTTTATTTTGTTGGCAAACCAAACATTCCTCCACAAACTTTTGAATATCCAATTTAAGGCCATCCGAAAAAATTCCTTCTTAACCATGTGGTAAGTTTTTAGAAATCTTGAGTGCCCTCCTAAGGGAGAGGTGTGCAATTCCATAAGAATCTTTTGTTTGAGTTGGGAATTCTTACATAGGTATAAGAGATCCTTGTACCATAACGAATCATTTTTCCAACTAAATGTATTAAATGTACTGGGATCTTGTTGTATCTTTTGAATGAGTGCCCACACTTCTTCGTCATTCTTCCATTCATCCCTTGCTTCGTTTATCCAATCTGGTTAGATAATAGAAATGGCGTAAAGAAATGCTTCCACATCCTCATCCTTTCTTGAGAGTGCATTGCAACAACATTTTGCTTCCCTTTTTTGTAGATGATTTCAAAGTCATAACCCAACATCTTTGTGACCCATTTTTTTTGCTCTTCTGAAGATAATCTTTGTTCTAAAAAGTATTTAAGGCTATCATGATCCGTTTTTACCTTGAAGTGTCTTCCCATTAGGTAGGGTCACCATTTCTTAAGTGCATGTAGTATTGCCAAAATTTCCTTCTCATAAATAGCTTTGTGTAAATACTTTCCTTTGATTGGATGACTTTTGAAAGCAATGGGTCTTTCTTCTTGCATTAAAACAACACTAATTCCATTTCCCGAGATTCTACAATAAAGGTTTTTGTGAAGTCCGACGTAGTTAAGATCGGTTCTTGGAACATTGCCTCTTTAGGATGTTCAAAGGCTTTCTTTGCTTCTGGAGTCCATGAAAATGCGTATTTCTTCAATAATGTTTTTAGAGGTGCTGCTATTCTCCCATAATTCTTAACAAACTTGTGATAATAACCAGTCAACCCGAGAAATCCTTGCAGACGCTTTATGGATGTGGGGATTTTCCATTCCTTAATGGTTTTAATTTTTCTACGGTCTACCTTAACACCTTCATGAGCTACAATATGACCCAGATATTCCACCTCTTGTACTCCAAAGAAACATTTGGAGCTTTTTGCATATAATTGTTTCTCCTCCAATAGTTTGAGCACCTTGTCAACATGTTGAACATGATCCTTCAAAGACCTGCTGTAGATTAGTATATCATCAAAAAATACTAACATAAATTTCTAAGGAAGGGTTTGAAAATGGAATTCACCAAACCTTGAAATGTAGAAGGTGCATTGGTAAGGTCTAAAGGCATAACCAAAAATTCATAATGACCCTCATGAGTTCTAATTTCTGTTTTTGGAATGTCTTCAGTCTTCATTCCATTTTGATGATATCTTGAACAAAGATCCAACTTGGTGAAGTAAATTGATCCAATAATTCATCAATGACAGGAATGGGAAATTTATCTTTAATAATGATCTTGTTGAGCTCCCTATAATCCAAACACATGCGCCATGATCCATCCTTCTTGTGAACCAATACTACTGGAGTACTTTGACCAGGTTGAATTATACCAGCCTTTAGCATTTCTGCAACCATACATTCAATTTCACTCTTTTGGGCATAGGGATGTTTGTAAGGCCTGATGTTTGGAGGAAAACTTCCTGGAATCAAATGAATAACATGATCATGATCACAAATAGGTGGGAGGCCTTTGGGAGTCTCAAATACCTTGGAATGATTGTCTAAGAATTTTTGGAGCTCTGGATAAATAGATGATTTTGATGCTGGAACCTCTAGCGAACATAATTGTGCAATTATGCCTCATTATGATTTCTTTAGAAGCTATATCATTTCATTAGAGATGATTATCTTTCCCAGTTTCCTTGCGATACTCCTTAATTCAACTTCCTTTCCTTCTGAAGAAAATTTAATGAAAATTTCTTGAAAATTAAAAGCTATTGTACCCAAGGATTGTAGCCATTGGACTCCTAGTACAACATTAACACCACCCATTGGAATGGAAAGCATTGGGCTATTCAATACATATTCTTCCATGGATAGCTTGATATTATGGCACTTTCCAGAGAAATTTATGGTTCCTCCACTTGCAACCATCAGTTGACACTCTGGTGCTGGATATAGGAAACAATTCAATTCCTTGGCTATCTTACAATGAATAAAATTATGGGTACTGCCCAAATCAATTGACACTATTACCTTTTTCTTCTTGATATGTCCTTCTATCTTGATAGTTTGAGGAGTGGAAATTCCAGCCAATGCATTACAAGATAAGACCGGATTCATTTCGTCTTTCTCTAGGGTTTGTTCCTGGTGTATATCCTATTCTTTTGAAATTTCTTGTTCCTTTTCTTCCTCCTTTTCAAAATCTATGTAAAATAATTTCTTCTCAGCGCAATTATGACCTTTAGTGTATTTGCTATCACAACTGTAACAAAGCCATTTTGTTCTTTTTTCTTCCAATTTTTGTGGTGTCAACCTTGTAGGTTGTGGAAGGCTAGGGGCAACAACACTTCCATCTTTATAATTGTGAGTGGTAGGCTTCCTTGTTGCCATAATTTTTCTTTCCATTTTTCTTACCAACCTGAATGCCTTCTCCAATGAATCAGGTTCCCAAAGGTGAACCTCATGTTGGATGTTATCCTTTAAAGTCTCTATGAACACATCAACCCTATTCTCCTCTGGAATATCTTTTACCCTTATATTCAAATTTTGGAAGTCCTCAATGTGCTCCATCATTGGACCCTTTTGTTTGAGATTTATCAACTGGCTAAAAAAATGTTTATTTTTGTATCCTCATAATGTGCTATCATTTCATCTGTAAAAATTGCCCAAGTAACAATTTATTTACGAGAGAAAAGCTATTGATACCATACAAACTGATTTGGTTCCAAATATAAAGTTGCAATGCGTACCTTTTGTGTGTTTTGCACATTATGGAGATCGAAATATTGCTCCATCTGTAGTATCCATGTTATGGGATCCTTGCCATCAAACTTTCTCATATCGATCTTTGGAACATGGTGGGTCTTCGATCCAACGTTAGAGTATATGAAATTATGATTAACATTTATTTTGTTCTCATCATGAGTTTCCTTTACTACCCTTTCGCCATTAGTAAGCATTTCTTGTAGAAACTTTGTCAAATCTGTCTTCAATTCTTCCATGTTGCCTTTAAGTTTTTCTTCTAAACCATCCATCTTAGCTTCCATGCCTTTCTTTAAACCATCCATATTAACTTCCACACCATCCATCTCAGCTTCCACGTCATTCATCTTAGCTTCCATGTCATTCATATTATCTTCTACACATTTCTTTAAACCATCCATCTTAGCTTCTGTTACTTTTTGTGAGAGTGAATTTTGTTGCACTTGGTTTCGTAATTTTGATATATCATGTTGCCTTTCTTCCTCTTCTTCATGATTCATGCTAAAGATTTTAGGTTGCTTACTAGGTGTTTCCATTTTCTTTCTTCGAGGCATCAATTAATGATAATAATGCTTCACTATGCTGTTTGAATTCCTTCAAACTATTTTTTCAAACCAAACTTACGCAAATTTAAAAAAAAACTACACACCTATTTTTCACTTTGTAGGAGCTTGATATTGTATCTGATGTATCTATGAAATTTTGGATCTCCAAGGTTCGAAATTTCAAACTGTGGTATCCCTCTGAGTCCTCTTTCCAAATCCACCATTCTTTCTCGAAATTGGATTCTCCAAGAAAGCATTATGCCCAATCTTCCAAGATGACCTGATTATACACGTTTTTAGTAGAGTGAACTTGTATGAAGTTCCACATGTCATTTTCAACCTTCGAACCTGAAAACGACACATAGAAAAATACATTTCGTCCTCTTTTTGTAACTTATTACTAAATTTCAATCTCATACTCAAATAGAAAGTTATGACTATTTTCCCAAGGTCACCTGTTTGGGATGTAATTTGGGAGCCTACAAAATCCCTAACTTCCTTGGATCATATATATGAAACTATAGCGAGACAAGATCTAAAATTTGGACCCGCGTATCATCGAGATTTTGGCTCAAATGGGTTTTTTTTTATGGTTTGAAATGTTGTAGAAAATAAGTTATAGCGAAAATTCCACAATGACCTATTTTGGAGCAGTGAAACCCTAAAATCCAAAGCTTTGATACCAAATGTTATGAAACCAGCACACAAAAAGATAGAAAAGATAAATCAATGACTTATAAATCAGCCTCTTAGAGGGGGAAACCTCCTTTAAATTACACAAATGAACAATTCTTGGATGATACAAATGGCAAAACCTCCTTTCTATATATAGAAGTCTAAGGGGTCACAATATAATCAAACCCGACATAACAATAATAATATAAGGGCACAAAAATAACAATAGTGGGCTTCTATGGGGCACAATAATAAAAATATGGGGACAGTAGGGGCACAATAATAAAAATATGGGGACAATAGGGGCACAACAATAACAATAAGGGCTACAATGACAATAGTAATGGGGGAATCACTAGTATTATAGGGACCTAACATCATTCCTCACAAAACCCAGATGCCCGAATATGCTCACATGATAGAACCATCACAAAACATCGAGGCATTATCTGTTAGGCGTGGAGCCTGATTATATTCTTTATTTAGAGGTATCGCCGCATTGGACCCTAGTTCTTAATGTGGTGGAAACGCTGCCCGTAAAATATACGCTACCAAGGGGGGCGACGACGATTATTTGGAGCACCCCCTGGCGGGGGATCAGGGGCAATGCCCCTGAAACTAAAAATAGATGTAAAATTGCCTTGTAAAATGTTGTAATCTCGTAGTCAATATAGGCCGTTCATTAGGCGGAGATCTGACGGTAGAAGTTATGTTTAATTTAGGGTTTTTTCCCCTAGAAGGTAACCCCTCGCTATATATGAGGGAATTGTATTGTATCTATGTAGATATGTATTCTGAGTGAGGAAGAGAGAGGAGATTGAGAGTGAATAGGGAATTACAGTGAATCTTCTGTGGGTTGTATATCTTCATTTTGTTGGATAATATAAAAGGAAGGACTGGATGTTTCTCCATGGACGTACCCAAATTGGATGAACCACGTATATCTACGTCTCTCTTGTTTTATGCTTTTTCTGTGTTTATATTTCTGCAATATATTTTATGTGTTCCATTGCTCTGTAATATATAATTTTCTAACAACTGGTATCAAAGCCAAAGGTCTATTTGGCTGATAAACTCGCAGGAGAGAAGGGTTCCGGGTTTGAGTGGGAGCAATGGCAGAAGATGGTAGGTTTAGGGTCAAAAAATTTAACGGCCAAAACTACCAAATGTGGAAGATGCAGATGGAAGATTATTTGTACTAGAAAGATCTATACCTACCATTGAGCGGAAAGAAAAATAAGTCGACGAGTATGACATACACAGAATGGGAGATTCTCGACAGGAAGGCACTTGGAACAATACGGCTATGCCTAGCGGCGTCGATAGCGTTTAATATTTCAAAGGAAACGACAACGGAGGGTTTAATGTCTGCATTGGCCAAATTATATGAAAAACCCTTGGCCTCAAATAATGTATTTCTTATGAAGCGTTTATTTAATATGAAAATATCAGAAGGTGGACCTATTGCTGATCATTTAAATGAATTTAATACAGTTACCAGTCAGTTAAGTTCTATAGGGGTAACTTTTGATGATGAAGTTTGGGCTTTGTTATTTTTGTGTTCATTGCCAAAAATTTGGAATGGTTCAGTTATGACCATTAGTAACTCTATCTTTGGATCTAGTAATTTAAAGTTTGATGATGTTGTCAGTGCAATCCTTAGCGAGGAAATGCGACGAAAAAGTTTCGGTGAGACATTAGGTAATGCTTTGACTACAGAGACTAAGGGAAGAAAAATGGAAAGAGGAAAGAGCCCAGGATATCATAGTAAGTCAAAGAAAGGAAGATCCGAGTCCAGATCGAGAATAGTGTGTTGGAAATGCAGGAAGAAAGGACACCTGAAGAATGACTGCAAGTCTTGGAAGGGAAAAGAAGGACAACCGCAACAAGAAAACAATCATGAAGTGAATGTGACAGGTGATGTGTTGCAAGATGCTTTGATTCTTTCATTAGAAAATATTATTGATGCATAGGTGGTAGATTCAAGGGCCTCATTCCACGCCACACCTGATAGGAAACATTTTCATGATTATGTTCAAGGAGATTTTGGACAGGTTCAATTGGGTGATAATAAACCCTGTAAAATCATTGGAATGGGTACAGTTTTCATAAAACAATAGAATGGAAATCAATGGCTAGTGAAGGAGGTAAGGCATGTTCCAGATTTGAAGAAAAATTTGATTTCAACAGGGCAGTTGGGAGGTAAAGACCGTGTAACTACTTTTACAGATAAAACCTGGGAGGTCACTAAAGGAGCCCTGGTGATAGAAAAAGGAGACAAGGTTGGTACATTGTATTTATACAATGGTATTTCTAATTCTGTTAATGCGTTAACCCCTACATGAGAAGATATGACATTGTGGCATCATAGGCTCAGGCGTATGAGTGAGAAGGGGATGCAAATTCTTCACTCAAGAAATTTGTTGCCAGGTTTGGAACATGTTGATTTAAAATTATGTGAGAATTGTGTTTATGGAAAACAAAAGAGAGTCAGATTCCTCAGAGTTGGGAAAGAAAAAAAGAGAAAAAAATTAGAGCTTGTGCATACAGATGTATGGGGACCAGTTCATGTATCATCTCTCGGTGGCTTTTGTTATTATGTTACTTTTATTGATGATGCAACCAGAAAAACCTAGATTTATTGTATTCAAAATAAATTTGATGTATTTGATACTTTCAAGAAATGGAAAGATTTGGTTGAAAATGAGACAAGAAAAAGGTTGAAGTGTCTCAGATCAGACAATGGAGGTGAATATTGCAACAAAGAGTTTGATAGCGACTGTTCAGAGAATGGAATTTGCAGAGAGAAGACAGTTCCAGGAACACCACAAGAAAATGGCGTGTCAGAAAAGATGAATAGGACAATCATAGAGCATGCAAGGTATTCTAATAAACAAAGGGCCTTCAAGTTCCTTGGATGGTGGTATTCTAGAGGAGGCATGGACAGGTAAAAAGGTAAACTACTCATTTTTAAAGACTTTTGGTTGTGAAGCCTTTATCCACATTAATAAAGAAAACAGAACAAAGCTTGAAGAAAAAACAAAGAAATGTACCTTTATTGGATATGGTGTTGATGATTTTGGTTATCGCTTTTATGATTATGAAAAACACAAAATCATTAGGAGCAAATATGTCATATTCAATGAAAAGGTTTTGTATAAGGATCAGATGCAGGAAAAGAAATAGGAAAAAGAAAATAGAATACAAAATGCTTGATGAGATCACATAAAAAGTGTAGGTGCCTGAAAATCATAATGATCAACAACCAGAACAACAACAACAACCGCAATAGCAACAAGCACCTCAAATGCCTGAAAGTGGTGTTAGAAGATCTACCAGGATAAGTAGACCCCCTAAATGATACTCTCCTTCATTATATTATGTATTGTTGACTGATTCTGGTGAACCAAAATGTTATGAAAAAGCAGAGCAGGTAGAAACCAGGAAGAAGTGGGAGCAAGCCATGAAAGAAGAGATGGAATCCTTAGAACATAACCAGAGTTGGGACTTAGTCAGGTTTCGTGCAGGTAAAACATTATTGCAGAATAAATGGGTATACAGGTTGAAGGAAGAAGATGGAGGTAGAAAAAGGTATAAAGCTAGACTTATGGTGAAGGGATTTGCACATAAAAAGGGTATAGACTTTGATGAGATATTTTCTCCTATTGTTAAAATGACTTCAATCAAAACTATTTTAAGTCCAGTAGCAGCTGAAGATTTGCATCTTGAGCAGTTAGATGTAAAGACAACCTTTCTCCATGGGGATTTAGAGGAAGAGATATATATGCAACAACCACAAGAATATGAGGTAAAAGGGAAGGAAAAACTAGTGTGCAGGTTGAAGAAGAGCTTGTATGGCTTAAAACAAGCTCCAAGGCAGTGGTATCCAAAGTTTGACAGGTTTATGTTTGAACAAGGTTATACTATATGTCACTCTGATCATTGTGTTTATCTCAAAAGGAAAAATGATGGCAACTATATTATATTGTTTGTATGTAGATGACATGCTTGTTGCAGGTTCTAACATGTAGGAAATAAATGTGCTCAAAAGAAAATTGGCAAACTCATTTGCAATGAAGGAATTGGGTGTTGCAAAACCAATCCTTAGTATGAGAATAAATAGAGATAGGAAGAATTGAAAATTAACATTGTTTCAGAGTGAGTACATAGAAAAGGTGCTGAAAAGATTTAATATGCAGAATGAAAAACCAGTTAGTATACCTTTTGCTAGCCATTTCTAACTAAGTAAGGAGGTGTGTCCCAAGACTCAGGAAGAAATGACTTATATGTCTAAACTTCCATATGCATCAACATTTGGAAGCTTAATGTATGCAATGGTATGCACAAGGCCTGATATTGCACATATGTAGTGGGAGTTGTAAGTAGGTACATGAATAATCCAGGAAAAGAACATTGGATGGTGGTGAAGTGGATTCTCAGGTATTTGGGAGGTACCACAAATCAAGCATTATGCTTTGGTGGTTCAAACATTGCTCTATAGGGATATGTTGATGCAAATATGTTGGGTGATAGAGATAAGAGGAGGAGCACAATAGGGTATGTGTTTACTGTAGGTGGAACAATTGTTAGTTGGGTTTCAAAACTGCAAAGTGTTGTTGCACTCTCAACAATGGAAGCAGAGTATGTTGCTACTATAGAGGCTAGTAAATAAATGATTTGGTTACAAAGGTTTCTGGATGAATTGGGTAAGAAGCAGGAGTAGGGAAAGTTATAGAGTGAGAGCCAGAGTTCCATACATCTTGCAAAGAACTCTGCATTTCATTCCAAGATTAAACATATACAACTCAAGTACCATTTCATACGGTCAGTGTTGGAAGATAGACAATTGAATCTGGAAAAGGTACACACTTGCTAGAATCCTACATATATGTTAACAAAATTTGTAACTAGGGAGGGAGAAACTAAGAATCTGCTAAGTTTCAATTGGTCTTCAAGTATGATGGCGAAGATGAGAAAAAACCAGGTCCAAAGTGGAGTCATTTTCTAGCAAATGGAGCAGCAATGGAGTTGCTATAGTCGGTCTCCAAGTGGGATATTGTTGGGTGTGGAGCGTGATTATCTTCTTTATTTAGAGGTATTGCCGCATTGGACCCTAGTTCGTAATGTGGCGGAAACGCCGCCCGTAAAATGTACACCACTAGGGGGGTCCAAGGGGGGTGACAACAATTATTTGGAGCCCCCCCCTTGGCAGGGGATTAGGGGCATCGCCCCTGAAGCTAAAAATATATGTAAAATTGCCTTGTAAAATGTTGTAATTTCCTAGTCAATCTGGGCCGTTCATTAGGCAGAGTTATGACAGTAGAAATTATGTTTAATTTAGGGTTTTTTTCCCTAGAAGGCAACCCCTCGCTCTATATAAGGGAATCTTATTGCGTCTATGTATATCTGTATTCTAAGTGAGGAAGAGAGAGGAGATTGAGAGTGAAGAGGGAATTACAACGGATCTGCTGTAGGTTGCATCTCTTCATTTTGATGGATAATATAAAAGGAAGGATTGGCTGTTTCTCCATGGATGTAGCCCAAATTGGCTGAACCACGTATATCTGTGTCTCTCTTGTTTTATGCGTTTTCTGTGTTTATATTTCTACAATATATTTTATGTGTTCCATTGCTCTGTAATATATAATTTTCTAACATTATCAAATCTCCTATAGGTGTTTTTCTAGCACTATCAAATTTATTGTAGGCATATGTGATTGTATTTCCTATAGTTGCTATCAGATTTCCCGTTTCTTCCACCATATTCCGTATAGTTGCTACTGGATTCCTTGTAAGCTATTACAAAATATTGCTGATCCAAATGTAACTATGAATAATAAAACCCACTAAAAGTAATCAAAACATGAGAAATCATTAGGTTTAATAATTACTTAACTCATTAAGCTCTTAGGATGTGGGGGTCAGTAACATGTGGTAAAATGAGTGATAAATGGGTGGAAATGAATGATAGATGAAGTGGCGGTAGGGTTAAATAGTCATTGTAAACCTATCAGAGTTAAGACTCATCATCCCCCCTCACACTCAAGTCTTTGCATGTCCTCATACATAAAATACATATAAATTGGTTGGGTCATAATGGTGCTTTGTAGTTTTTGATCCCCTACATGATATGATTACTTTCTGATCCCTTGCATGATATGATTGCTTTCTTCCTTTTATTATTCTTCTCTCTCTCTCTCCCCCTCTGTTTTCTTTCTTTAACGAGGCAAGAGTGATCTACATTCTAACCACATTAGATGTATTTCTGGTATGTAATAGGGATCTTGAAATAATGCATCTGCTACAAAATTAAGCATGTGTTGATATGTTGCAATATTTTGAATAGAAGAGGTCTACGTTGCCCTTAGGCTTCTTTAAAGTTTAATAGAGTCAAAGTAAATGGTCAATGATGGCGTACAAAAAGTAATTAAATGGAAGGGAGTAGAGAGTAAGATATAAAGGGACGAAGGAAAAGAGATTTAATAGTTCATTCTGCATAAATTCTCAAGTTAGATGACTACATAAAAATAGAGATTGCTTACTCAATTACCTTTGATGTTGTAAGATAATATGAAGAACACAAACATTGAGATTTTGGTTTCACAACTCAGAAAATTCTGTTGAAAATTGTCTACAAATTTGCTATAAGAATATTAGATAAATTTCATGGATGACTGAAGAGGTTGCTTATGCTAAACTTTGAAGAAGAAAGGATGAAAATGTAAAGAAGGAATATAGACTGTTGTGCGGATGAATAAGCAAGGGCCGTTGCCTCAAGCTCTATAATTAGATTTTCCTTTGCAAGGCTAAACCAATTTCTATCACAAATTTACATTGACTCTCTCATTTTGAAGTGAACTACATTGCCTGCTCCAACAATCAATTTTCCCTCTTTATTTGCAAAGAATAAAAATACTACAATTGTTGTACATAAGATGAGACCATGAAGTCTTCAAGCGTTCCAAATCCTATAGTACAATTCTCATCATTGAATAAGTGTGCTAATGTAGAACATGAGAAAATTCATTGGATTACCAACCACTGGTGTAGTGCCGTTAACCAACACGAGAACACTTACTATTGTTGTTAGTGAGTGTCAAGGTAATACAATACTATAGTACATTGTTAAAATTGGGTCACCTACATAATATGATGATCAAGAGATATTGATATATTCCCAATGTCATCATCGACAAATCTTGTTATTTCCAAGGAAATATTGAAAGTGCCTAGTAATACAAAAGATTTGAAGAATAATGTTCTGAAAGGCTGAATTAGTAACATGCTGCAAAAAGAAGCATGAATTCTCCCCCTAAAAATATGGTTTTTGAATAGAAATCATGCGTAGATGTGCCAAAGAATTGGTTTTCACAACTAGGATTATTTTTATCTTGATGTTTTTCATCATTTTAATTATTTATTAATTTTTAAATGGAAAATAATCAAGAAGAAGAATAAATATTAGTGGGAAGGTTTACTTCCTCATGTATTGTTGAATTTGTAACTATGTTTAGTTTTCATAATGTATATTTGGCCACTTGATTTATTAGTATTTATTATTGTAAAACATATTTTAAATGCTAGAGTCAAAAGAAAAAAAATATTTTGAGTCAAAGTTCCATTATGGCTTTTAAAAGAAAAAAGATTGAATTTTTAAATTGTAATTTTTGGCTCCAAAAGTTGTCTAGTCGGCCTAGGCAAAAGACATACCCTTTCATCTAAGACAAATCACTATATAAAGACAACTCGACCTTCTCCACAAGGGAAATTCACACCATCTCTCATAAGCATTTTTTGGGCAAGCAAGCAAAGGACAAGAAGGATGAAGAGGAAAGAGAAGAAGACAAATCAACTCTCTTTCTCTCTCTCCCAAGATCACACGTGTGTATAGATTCTCTCTCTTATGGTTCATCATTTTTCTGTGTAGTTCTATTGTAGGGGGCTGGAATTTTGGGTAGTTGCAGGGGCTAAAATTTTGGGGCAATTGGTAGTTGCACGAGGGCTGAAATTTTGGGTAAGATCAAACATAGTGAAATTTTGGATTAGATGAGGAGGCTTGACTTGGAGGGGTTGACTAGGTTTGACCATAGGTCTATGTATGTCTCCTGTTGAACATAAGAATTCCTCTATTGAAAAGGTTGTTGGGTTTTCCCAGGGTAAATATTGTCTCCTCTTTGTGCATTGTGATTTCTATTATTCTACTATTATTGTATGGTTGAATTTCTAAAGTATAATTGTTGAATGATATATTTGAATAATTTAAAAGGAGATCAACATCAAAAGTAATTATCAATATTTCAGAAATATTGTGCTCGTCTATATTGCAAAAAATTGTGCTCATCTATATTTCAGAAATATTGCACTCGTCTATATTTCAAGATCGAGCTCCTAAAATCAAGAAAAAAGTGTGTATTTTTAAAAAAATGTATAATGTTTGCTTGAAAAATCAGTTTGAAGTGATTCTAAGGGCATATTGAAGCATAGATATCAATAATGGGGTATAAAATTCCTCCTAAGAAAAATAATTCTACACCCAATAAGGCCTCAAAAAGATCTACTATGGCACATGAAGAGGGAGAATTGCAGCATGATATATCAAAATTATGGGACCAAGTGCAACAAATTTCACTCTCACAAAGAGAAACCAAAGATGAACTAAAAGGCATCATGGATGGTTTAAAAGTAGACATGGAATGTTTTAAGGATGATGTTTGGTCAATTTAGTGTGTCCTAAATTGCTATTTAAAATGTCAATCCGAGATTCGTAAAATGATGAAGTGAAGTGCACTATATGTGCAAGATAACAGTTTTCTTAGTCTTTTGTCGTTTTTGAGTTTTTTAGTTTGCTTTTGGGTTTATCTTCTGTGGATTCCCTAGTGTGAGATGGTGAAATTGAAAGTTAAGTATGGATGGTAATGGTGATTTCTACAGTGATTTTCCAAGCTTAAAAGTTCTCAAAAGGAAAGTTTCAAACTGACTATAATGAAATCAATTCTCAAAAGGAAGTAAATGTACCAAAACAGTGAACTAGTAACAATGGCCCAGTATCCTTACTGCTGTATGAAAAAGAAAATAAAAACTGAACTTAAAGAAACTCAAAGACTGAAAGCAAAGCAAACTAAATCACACTACCTCAACCCACATTCTGACCCTTCACCTTTTGACTCACTCCGGCTATAGGAAGTAATTATAAACAAGCTGAGTAATATGATATCTAAATTGCAGGAAATTAAATTGCATAAAAGGTGTAGAAATTTCTCATTTCTCACCCCAGTTTTCAGTTTCTCCTTATTTCTCCCATATAGTTAAATGCCCTTTCCCATAACCATACATTTAACAAGCTGAAAAAATAAATTTGCTGAAAACACAAATTCTGGAAATTTTACAGAATGCTGGAAATTGCAGAAATAAAAATCAGCAGTAATAAACAGCCATTAAAACACATTTAAACACTGAGAGTTTTGGTCAATGTGACCCTGGAAAAACCCCCTACAACTCTTGGGGAAAACCAGTTTGAGAGCTCTTCTTTATTTATGGAAAATGTCTTTTTACAGTAAGAGAAATATTCAGCAAACAGACTTTTACAACTTATCTCAGCCTTGCTGATACTCCGCTGCTGTTACTCCGCAGCTGTTACACCGTAGCTGTTACACTACTGCTGTTACACCGCTGCTGATACTCCACCGCAGTTACACCGCTGCTGTTACACCGCTGCTGATACTCCACTGCTGTTACACCGCTGCTGATACATCGCTGCTGATACTCCGCAGCTGATACACCGCTGCTGATACTCCGCTGCTGTTACACCGCTGCTGATACTCCGCTGCTGTTACACCGCTGCTGATACACCGCTGCTGATACTCCGCAGCTGTTACACCGCCAAGAAATCTCCCTTGCTCTCCTTTTCTCAATCTGCTCATGAAAGAATTGAATCGAATGTGATCTTTTCCTCATTTTCCTCCCTTAATATAACTCCAAGTGACTTTTGGGTGATCCAAGTGACTTTTGGGTGATCTCTAAATCCAATGGCTGAAATAGATTTAGATAAATGGCTGAGTTTAAATGCTCATTTAAATCTCACTTTTTTATTTTTTAATTCACCTCACTTTAATAAAGACCCACTTAGTCATTTATTTCCAAAGTCACTTTTCCTTTCTAATTTTTCATTGACTTTATAAAAATCACTTTAAAATTAGACTTAGTAACTTTATCACTTAAAGTCACTTTTAAATTAGATTTAACTTTATAAAATTATAAAGTCACTTTAGGAGAAAAATTAAATTCTTTTGGACACTTTTCCCTAGGCCAAAGATCAAAGCCTAAGGGAACCACCTGTCCTCCGGTACCAAATTTCAACACTCCCTCTTACTGAGGAAGGTGTTCCTCACCACACCCATCTTGTCTCTGAAGTAGACATGCTTGCCCCATGGTAAGGTTTTGGTAAGAATATCTGCAACCTGCTCATCAGTGGAAATATACTCAAGCTTCACAGCTCCCTTCTGAACATAGTCTCTGATGAAATGATATCTGATCCTGATATGCTTTGACCTGTCATGAAATACTGGATTCTCCGTGAGTTTAATGCAACTCTGATTATCACAGTAAATCACTGAAGGTCTCAACGACTGACCAAATAAGCCAAACAACATCTTGCGAAGCCAGATAGCCTCACAACTAGCTAGACTGGCTGTCATATACTCTGCTTCCGCTGAACTCAGTGCTACTGACTGCTGCTTCCGGCTGAACCATGACACTACTGCTGAACCCAACCCAAAACAACACCCTGAAGTGCTCTTCCTATCAGAAGCACAACTTGCCCAATCAGAATCAGTGTATCCTGCCAATCTCACTCCATCTCCCTGCCTGTAGTCCAGACCATAATCCACTGTCCCCTGCAAGTACCGCAAAATGTGTTTTGCAGCCACCCAGTGAACCTTCCTAGGCTCACACATAATCTGACTCATCGTGTTGACTGAAAAACAGATATCTGGTCTAGTGTTGACCAAATACATCAAGGAACCAATCAGCTGCCTGTACAATGTGGGATCCACCAACTCGGAATCTAAAGCATGAAGCTTCTTCTAGTTGGTGATCATCGGTTTCGACATGGGTCTACAATCCTCCATGTGGAATCTGCTAAGGATGTCCACAATATACTTCCCCTGCCCCAGGAAGAAATGCCCCTCCTCCTGCCACACCTCCAAACCCAAAAAGTAATGCATCAAGCCGATGTCCTTCATCTCAAACTCCGTCGCAAGATCTCTCTTGCAGTGCTCTATGAGTCTCTCTGCACCTATAATGATTAAGTCATCCACATACAACACCTGAATGAGAGGCTCCTCACCAATCACAATAAAGTAAAGGTTCGGATCTGCCTCACTCTTTGTGAAACCCATCCCCTGCAAATATGTATCTATCCTGGAGTACCAAGCTCTGGGAGCTTGCTTCAGGCCATAAAGGGCCTTCTTCAGTCTACACACATGGGACTCCTTCCCATGCACCTCAAAGCCCTGTGGCTGCTCAATGTACACCTCCTCCTGTATGAAGCCATTGAGAAATGTGGTCTTCACATCCATTTGGTGGATCTTCCAACCCATCTCTGCTGCTATCGATATAATGGAGCGGATCGAAGTATATCGAGCCACGGGAGCGAAGGTCTCCTCATAATCAACTCCCTCTACTGGGAGAACCCTCTAGCCACAAACCTCGCTTTGAATTTCTCAATGCTGCCATCTGCAGCATGCTTTACCTTGTAAAGCCATCTGGAAGTAACCACGGATTTGCCCTCAGGCCTCGGCACCACCTCCCAAACATCATTCTTCATGATAGAAGAATACTCCTCCTGCATGGCCTCTCTCCAGACCTGCTGGCTAGCTGCCTCCTCATAGCTAGAAGGCTCAGAGTCGAGGATGCTGGTAACCATCGCCATATAGATACAAAACCTCTCAGGTGGTCTACTCTCTCTGACCGGCCTCTTCGGCTTAGCAACAGATGTGGCATCTCTCTAGGTGTCCTGAAGCCACTTGGGCTTTCTCTTCCCTGAGCATGCTTCTCCCATAGGAGAATGAAACTCCTCCTCCTCATCACCATCAGTAGCCTGAACTCCTGACTGTCTGTCTGCTGTCCTCCTGCCTACACCTGAACCTGTAGAAGCTGAGGCACCGTGTGAACTGTCCATCAATGGACTCCCTAGTGAACTGCTCTGTGAACTGCTCTGCATGCTGCCCGGAGCACCACCCCTCTGGCTCGGCGAGCCACTGCTCACTTACGGACCTGACATCCTCATAGATGTACCTCCGGATCCTCCTGATCCCTGCCCACTGGATCCCTGCGACTGACTCAACCGCTGCTGAGGGTCTGGCTGATCCAGATACTCTAACTCCCGTGACCTCCTAAAGGCCCTGTCCTCCTCGAACTTCACATCCCGTCTGACAACAACTCTCCTCTGTGCAGGAATGTAAATCCGAAAGGCCTTTGAGGTCTCACTGTATCCCACAAAGATACCCTTCTCTGCGGTGGGCTCTAGTTTGGTCCTCTTTTCCTTGGGTATATAGGAGTATGTAATGCATCCAAAGATATGAAGATGACCAATATCAGGCTTCTTCTCAGAGAAAGCCTCCTCCGGAGTCATGTGCCCCAAGGCACGATGCAGACTCCTATTCTGCAAGTAAACAGCTGTGTTGCAGGCCTCTGCCCACAAGAACAATGGCAACCCCTGATCATGTAACATGGCTTTGGCAGCCCCTATGATGGATCTGTTCTTCCTCTCCGCAACCCCGTTCTGCTGGGGGTTGTAAGGAACAGTGAACCCCCTCCTAATGCTTGCCTCCGCACAATAGTCAACAAACTCTCCAAGGGTGTACTCTCCTCCATTGTCTGACCTCAGGGACTTGATCTTTCGACCTGTCTGAGTCTCAACAAGAGCTCTGAACTCCTGAAACCGCTTGAAGACCTCACTCTTGGTCTTCAAAAAATAAATCCAGGTCCTCCTGGAGTGATCATCGATGAATAAAACATAATACTCATATCCACTCAAGGAAACATGAGACATCCGACTGCTCACATCGGAATGAATCAAATCAAATATCCCCGTCGCTCTGCTATCATTGCTGGGAAAAGGGGATTTGGCAAACTTGCCCATCGCACAACCTCTGCAAGTATCAAAGTGATCAGTACTGAAATCTGGCACACCTGTAGTGATCTCCCGCAATTTCCTCAAGGCTCCATGATACATATGTCCCATCTTGCGGTGCCAAATCTCACACAGCTCATAACTGCTAGCTCTGCTGTCGGTACTACTGCTCAATGCCAAAAGGGGCTGGAATGCAAACTTGTACACCTTTGCATGGCGTACACCTATCACTCTAGCTGAATCAGCTGGAGTGCCCCTGGGATACATCAACACCTGTCCTCCCCTGAACAGTACCTCATATCCTTTGTCCTCCAAAGCTGAGACGGATATGAGGTTTTTCCTCATCCCTGGCACATAAAGAACCTCTAACACCTTCAAGGGAGGTTTGGACTCCCTCTGAAATGTCACTGTCCCCACCTCGACTACTTTAACAACTCTGTCATCACCGAGTACTACCTCAATATCAGTGCCACTCTCTGAAAGCTCTGAGAAGTACTCACGGACTCCTGTCATATGACGTGAAGCCCCACTGTCCACATACCAGATACCTGAAGATGCTCCGCTAATCGAAGGAAAAGCATGCACCCTCTGAACCTGTGTGGCAGGTGATCCTGCACTAGAGGACTCACATGTAGTGAACGCAAACTCTCAGTCAAAACGATCAGCAAAGTCCTCAATCTTTGCTGAAGCTGCCACGTCCTAGTTCTTCCCCTTCTTCTTCTTCTTCTCCGGACACACAACTGCATAGTGTCCCATCTTTTGACAATTCCAACACTTCACCTTGGAATAGTCCTTCTGTGTGTTCCCCTATTTACCTTTACCTTTGCCTTTGCCCCCACCATTGCTTGTGGAAGCCTGCTTCTTCCCTTTGCCTTTCTTGCCTCCTGCCACCAGTGCTACATCCTCATCCTGCTCAACTGGCTTGGCTGCCCCAAGCTGATCTTTCTTGATCTCTGTCTGAATGCAATCATTCCAAAACCTCTCCCATGTGGGAAGGGTCTCACGTGCACAAACCCCATCAACAAAGTTCAACCATGAACGGGGGAGGCCATTCACTGCAATCCGCACCAACTCAGTGGGTGGAATGGCCTCTCCAATCGCTGCCAACTCATCTCTCACATTAGTAATCTTTGTGAGATATCCAACTGCATTATCATTACCCATCTTAATGTTCTTCAACTTCTCCTTCAAGACTATCTTCTGGTTCTCATTGGTACTCCGGTAGAGATTGGACAATGTTGTCCACATCTCATGGGTATTGCTCTTTCCTCTCACATGAGGAATGCAATGGTATTTGATTCCGTCTAGAATCAGCCTCTTACCCTTGTTGTTCTTTTTATTATAAGCTGTCAATTGAGTAGCATCAGTAGGCACAACAACAGGGTTATGTGTGGTATGCACCATGATATCCCAGACTTCTGCCTCCTCAAAGATACTCTGCATTCTCTCCTTCCAAACGCTGTAATTTATATGCCCATCCAGCCTATCCTCCACCCTCAATCCCAATGACATCCTGCTGTCCTAAAACTGAAAAATAGCACTGCTGTAGTAAAGATAAAACTGCTGTTTATGAAAAAAATCAGCTTGCTGGAATTTTCTGAGTGAAAAATCAGCAACTGTTATTTTTCCTTTTGCTGTCCCAAACTACCCTTCAGCACTCAAGCTTTGATACCATGTAGAAATTTCTCATTTCCCACCCCGGTTTTCAGCTTCTCCTTATTTCTCCCATATAGTTAAATTCCTTTTCCCATAACCATATATTTAACAAGCTGAAAAAAATAAATTTGCTGAAAACACAAATTCTGGAAATTTTACAGAAAGCTGGAAATTGCAGAAATAAAAATCAGCAGTAATAAACAGCCATTAAAACACATTTAAACACTGAGATTTTTGGTCAATGTGACCCTCGAAAAACCCCCTACAACTCTTGGGGAAAACCAGTTTGAGAGCTCTTCTTTATTTCTGGAAAATGCCTTTTTACAGTAAGAGAAATGTTCAGCAAAAAAATCAGCAAACAGACTTTTACAACTTATCTCAGCCTTGCTGAAACTCAGCCTTGCTGTTACTCCGCTGCTGTTACTCCGCAGCTGTTACACCGCTGTTGTTACACTGCTGCTGTTACACCGCTGCTGATACTTCGCTGCTGTTACACTGCTGCTGATACACCGCTGCTGATACTCCGCTGCTGTTACACCGCTGCTGATACACCGCTGCTGATACTCCGCAGCTGATACACCGCTGCTGATACTCCGTTGCTGTTACACCGCTGCTGATACACCGCTGCTGATACACCGTTGTTGTTACACCGCTGCTGATACACCGCTACTGTTACACCACTGCTGTTACACCGCTGCTGATACACCGCTGCTGATACTCCGCTGCTGTTACACCGCTGCTGATACACCGCTGCTGATACTCCGCAGCTGTTACACCGCCCAGAAATCTCCCTTGCTCTCTTGCTCTCCTTCTCTCAATCTGCTCATGAAAGAATTGAATCGAATGTGATATTTTCCTCCTTTTCCTCCCTTAATATAACTCCAAGTGACTTTTGGGTGATCCAAGTGACTTTTGGGTGATCTCTAAATCCAATGGCTGAAATAGATTTAGATCAATGGCTGAGATTAAATGCTCATTTAAATATCACTTTTTTATTTTTTAATTCACCCCACTTTAATAAAGACCCACTTAGTCATTTATTTCCAAAAGTCACTTTTCCTTTCTAATTTTTCATTGACTTTATAAAAGTCACTTTAAAATTAGACTTAGTAACTTTATCACTTAAAGTCACTTTTAAATTATATTTAAATTTATAAAATTATAAAGTCACTTTAGGAGAAAAATTAAATTCTTTTGGATACTTTTCCCTAGGCCAAAGATCAAAGCCTAAGGGAACCACCTGTCCTCCGGTACCAAATTTCAACACTCCGAAAATAAGATTTAACTACTCATTCATATTTCAACTCTTGAAAATGACATAAGTAATTCAATCTCTAACTTGCAGGAAAGCAAACTAAATCATACTACAACAAGTAATATTCTGATTCTTTACTAATTGAGTCGCTTGGCTATAGAAAGGAAATCATAAACAGATGAGTAATATGATGTCTAAGTAGCAGAAAAGCAAATAAGAAAAACAAAACTTAAAAGAAATGACAGTGCTGGAATTAAACTCAGGAAATGAAAATCAGCAGAAAGGACAAGATGATCTCATGTCAGTAGTTATCAAAAATATGTAAAGTTGCCCGGGCTGCCTACAAAAACCTGTAAAAGAAGCACTGATCAGCTAACAGTTATAAAAGAAAACATAAAGGAAATATGGACAGCAATGAACATCAGAACAGCGCAATATATATATACAAGCAATGAAAAAACAATAAATGAAAGCAAGTAAGAAACTATACAACGCTTTGGTGTACAGGGGCCCTCTGCAACCTCGGCCAGTCAATCACTTAGTCACAAACCGAATTCAAGAATGCTGTCTTCTCATGTATTTAAAGTGTAGTAATAAAAAAAAGTAAAGCACAGTACAATGGGCTGATAACAACAATCAAAATTAAATCTCAAAAGCTAACTATCTAGCGTATATCAACACGTTATTTATAAGTGAAAGTGCTGCAACTAATTCCTAGATTTTATGCTGCCAAGAGACACGTAAATCTCCTTGGCCTGAGATCTAGCGTTATGGTCATCATGACAGTTGAATCCATGGAGTGGTGGCTGCTCGATTTAGTTCACGGGCTGATCTACAGGTGTTCCAGTACCTCCGGAAACTAAGGATCATGCCACGCAAACCTTCACGTGGGCAAAACAGAGCCGTGCCACCGCAAAACTCCTCTTTTGGCCCTTCCTTTGACCGTCATTGACCACGACCGTTTATGAGTGATTTGGCTGAACTGAGGGGATACACTCCATGTACACGTCACTTGCAGCTTGCCCACGTGGCTAGTTTCTCCATTGGACACCTGTAACATAGCCTTTAACAAAATGGCTGCGGAAACTTGGGCTAGCTGCAGAAAGTGACAAGTTTCCACAGCTGTTTGAACAAAAATCTAAATCAAACAACAGTCATAAACATAGTTAGGAAACCATTTCATAAGCTCTTTTTAGACTAATATGCAATGATTTGACAGCTTGGTGGATGAAGTAAATGGAAAAAAAAGGCTGAAAGGGTATATAGGGAAGTGCAGGTTTGGGACTCAACAGATGGCATGGAAGCTAAGATGGATGGTTTGAAGCAAAAATAGAAGGCTTGAACGAAGCTTTGACAAAATTGTTGCAAGAAAGGCTTCCTAGTGGTGACAAGGTAATCTCACGATGAAGACAAAAAAGAATATGAATTATGATTTTAGAGAGTCCAATGTGGGGTTTGCGAACAACCACATTCTAAAGATATATATGAGGAATTTTGATGGCAAGGATTTGGTAACATGGATACTACAGATGGAGCAATATTTTGATGTACATGATGCGCAACCCTCACAAAAGATATGTAGTAAATCTTTATATTTAGAACCTAATCAGTTTGTATGGTATAGATGGATTTGTTCTCATAAACCACTTGTTACCTAGTCAAATTTCATGTAGGAAATGATAGCACATTATGAAGATACAAAGAGAAACACCTTCTTTAGCCAATTGATAAATCTCAAACAAAAGGGTTCAATGCCCGAGCACATTGAAGAATTCCATAAATTGAACATTCTCGTAAACCACTTGTTACCTGGTCAACTTTTACGTAGGAAATGATAGCACATTATGAAGATACAAAGAGAAACACCTTCTTTAGCCGATTGATAAATCTCAAACAAAAAGGTTCAATGGCGGAGCACATTGAAGACTTCCAAAAATTGAATATTAGGGTAACGGATATTCCAAAGGAGAATAGGATTGACATCTTCATAGGGACTTTCAAAGATAACATCCAGCATGAGGTTCGCCTTTGGGAACATGATTCATTGGAGAAGGCATTCAAGGTGGAAAGAAAAGTTGAAAGCAAAATTATGGCAACAAGGAAGCCTACCACTCACAACTATAAAGATGGAAGTGTTGTTGTTCCTAGCCTTCCACAACTCACAAGGTTGTCACCACAAAAATTGGGGGAAAAAAGAGTAAAATGCCTTTGTTACAATTGTGATATAAAATACACTAAAGGTCATAAGTGTGCTGACAAGAAATTATTCTACATAGACTATAAATAGGAGGAAGAAAAGGAACAAGAAACATTAAAAGTAGAGGATATACACTGCAAACCAACCCTAGAGAAAGAAGAAATGAATCTGACCATATCTTGTAATGCATTGACAGGAATTACCACTCCTCAAACTCTCAAGATAGAAGGATATATAGGGAAGTAAAAAGTAATAGTGTTGATTGATTCGAGTAGTACCCATAATTTTATTCATTTTAAGATACCCAAGGTATTGAATTGCTCCCTATATCCAGCACTAGAGTGTCAAGTGATGGTTGGAAATGGAGGATCTATAAATTTCTCTGGAAAGTGCTATAATATAAAGCTAACCATGGGGGTATATGTACTGAATACTCCAATGCTTTCCATATGAATGGGTGGTGTTGATGTTGTACTAGGAGTCCAATGGTTACAATATTTGGGGACGATAATCTTCAAGTTTAAAGAAATTTTCTTGCTTTTTTTTTTGGGAGGGAAGGAAGTTGAATTAAGGGGTACCGCAGGGAAACCAAGAAAAATAATCAGATCTAATGGCATGACAAAGCTTCTGAAGAAAGAACAACGGGGCGTACCTGTAAAATTATGCTCACTAGGGGTTCAAACATCGAAATCATCTATTTCTCCAAATCTCAAAAAGGTCTTGGACAATCATTCCAAGGTGTTTAAGACTCCCAAAAGCCTCCCACCTATTCGTGATCATGATGATGTAATTCACTTGATTCCAGGAAGTGTTCCTTCAAACATTAGGCCTTACAGATATCCTTATGCCCAAAGGTGTCAAATTTATCATATGGTTGCAAAAATGCTAGAGGTTGGTATAATTCAACCTAGACAAAGTTCTTTGTCTGCTCCAGTAGTATTGGTGCACAAGAAGGATGGATCATGGCGTATGTGTCCAGATTATAGGGAGCTCATTATTAAAGATAAATCTTCCATTCCTATCATTGATGAATTGTTGGATGAATTAAATGGAGCAATTTATTTCACCAAGATGGATCTTCATTCAGGATATTATCAAATTAGAATGAATAATGAAGACATTCAAAAACAACATTTAAAACTCACGAGTGTCATTATGAATTTTTGGTCATGCCTTTTGGACTTACTAATGCACCTTCTACATTTCAAAGTCTAATGAATTCCATTTTCAAACCCTTCTTTAGAAAATTTGTGTGTGTTTTTTGATGAATATATATTAATATACAACAAGTATTGGAAGGATCATGTTCAACATGTTGACAGGGTGCTTAAATTATTGGAGGAGAAACAATTATATGCAAAAACCTCCAAATGTTTCTTTGGAGTACAAGAGGTGGAATATTTGGGTCATTTTGTATCTCACAAGGGTGTTAAGATAGACCCTACAAAAATTAAAGCCATTAAGAAATGGAAAATCCCCACAACCATAAAGCATCTTCAATGATTTCTCTGCTTGAAAGGGTATTATTACAAGTTTGTTTAGAATTATGGGAGACACTTATCACATCATTACTGAAGAAAGATGCTTTTTCTTGGACTCTAGAAGAAACAAGGCCTTTTAACATCTTAAAGAGGCAATGTGCCAAGCACCGGTCTTAGCTATGCTACACTTCACAATTTTTTTTATTGTGGAATGTGATGCTTCAGGAAATGCGGTTTTAATGCAAGAAGGAAGACCCATTACTTTTGAAAGTCATCCAATCAAAGGAAAGTATTTACATAAACCTACTTATGAGAAGGAAATGTTGGCAATACTACATGCACTAAATCAATGACGACCTTACCTAATGGGAAGACACTTCAAGATAGAAACAAATCATGAGTCTTAAATACTTTTTGGAACAAAGATTATCTTTAGAAGAACAAAAAAAAAGGGTGAAAAAGATGTTTGGGTATCACTTTGAAATCATCTACAAAAAAGGGAAGAAATGTTGTTGCAGATGCACTCTCAAGAAGGGATGAAGATCTGGAATCATTACTTTGTGCCATTTCTATTATCCAATTTGAGTGAATAACCGAAGCAAGGGATGAACGGAAGAATGATGAAGAGGTGTGGTCACTAATTCAAAATTTGCAACAAGATCCTGGTACATCTAATAGATTCAGCTAGAAAAATGATACATTATGGTACAAAGATCGCTTATATATTTGTAAGAATTCCTAACTCAAACAAAAGATTCTTTAGGAATTACACACCCTCCCTTAGGAGGGCACTCATGATTTTTAAAAACTTACCATAGAATCAAGAAGAATTTTTTTTGGGATGACCTTAAATCTGATATTTAGAATTTTCTGGCAGAATGTTTGGTTTTCCAACAAAATAAAGTTGAGACAATGAATCCCTGGGTCTATTACGACCTTTATACATTCGAATTCAGCGTTGGGAGTGTTGAAAAATGTAACCAAATTCGATCTTCATAAAATGTATTTGTAAAAGGAATTTTTATTATTGTTACAATGACTTATTAAAGCATGGGTTTCATGCTTGGGTCATCATTTTATTAGTAAAATTCCCCAATGTGGACTCCTAGGATTAATAAAGAGTCAATATAGTCAATGTACCTTTTATGAGATCCTTCTTGGGCTTTCGAACGATGTAAAAAGAATTATTTTGAGTAAAAAATAAAATATGTAACCTCCACACCAAGTCGGCCTCAAGGAAGGAAATTCAGCCTCATGGAAGGCTATATATACAAGGCAGTTCAACTTCATTTGAGCATCTCAATCTCTCAAGCATAGTTCGATCTTTGGAAATTGGAATATGGAAGCTGGGAAGAAGTGTGACGCTGAAGGAAGGGTCCAAAATGAGTGTGAGTTTGGTCTAGGTGAAGGAGAAGAAGAAAATATAAATTTTGGTGCCTCTCTCTCTCTCTCTCTCTCTCTCTTGTGTCGGTTGGTTTAAGAGATCAAAGTCTCATTGTCTAGGTCAAAGTTGTTGTTGTTGCCAGAAGCTGCTAAGTTGAAGTTCTAGGGTTGAAGTGTTGTTGCTGCTAGGTTGAAGGATGGATCGAAGAAGGAGAGGTTGGCTTGGTGTGGAGGAGGTGTTTGTCTAGGTAGAAGGGTCTCAAGGAAAACTATTGAAGGAAGATATTTTTGATTGGGTTTTCCCCTAGATAGGGGTTTTGCCCTGGTATAGTGCCTATATATCATGTCTCGTGTATTTGTGATCTTCATGCACACATAATTTGGTAATTGCTTGATGAAAGATAATATAACAAACAAGTAAAATAAGGCAACACAATTCACAAGTAATTATCAAGAAAGAGAAATATAACCCTAATCCCAATAGCATTGATTTCTCAACATGGTATCAGAGCTAAGGTCGAAGAAGATTGAAGATCACCTCATTGGCTTAAAGGAAATTATTTCTCCCTCTATGATAAGAATTGGATTCACCTCTATAGGAGGATGGATCAAGAAGATTGTTTACTACTTATTCATCAATGTCATAAGTCAAGGGATCTTAGTTGCACTTATGGGATCCCTTAAAGATGATAATGCATGGAGCAATTTGATAATATCTTTTTATTCCACCTAGAGAAGACCATATCTTCTACTTTATCCTTGAGAAAGAAGTGGATTCTAAAATATATTTCTACATATTCAATATTTTATTTAAATCTTCTTCTTTTTTATTTAAATATATTTTTGTTATCAAAATAATGAAAATACAATACTTTTCAAAATTTGATAGATTATTTATTTTAGCTTAATGTAATTGTTTTATGTGTTTTACCTTAGCGTAATTGTTTTATGTTTTTGTCCTTAACAAGGATTTATTAAAATTACAAACTTAAATTATATAATTTGTACGAGTCAAGTGGCTTAAAAATTTTCAAAATTATAATCTCACCAAAACTTAAATAGATTAATTTTCATAAAAAAATCTAGAACAATTAAACTGCTTATTTCTCATTTGAGTATATCAATTTAATTTTAATTAAACTAAATAAATAAATAAATAAATAATGATATAATATTTCAATCATATGATATTTTATATTAATAAAAACATGTTATTTATAAAACTAAAGTTACAAACCTTAATAAAAACATATTATTTATAAAACTAAAGTTACAAGTGTAGAGCCTTGAACCTGTACCTTCCCATACACCTCTCAGCCTCCTTTTCCCACTCATTTCATCCACCAAATTGATTAAATCATTGTATTTTAGGGCTTTTTACATGATTTTCTAACTATGCTAAGTGACTGTTTTTTGGTTTAGAATTTTGGTTCAGAATGCTGCGTTTCCGCAGCCAACATAGGTTTCTGCAGCTGATCCAGGTTTCTGCAGCTCGCACAGGATTCCGCAGCTGTTTTATTAAACGATATGTTGCAGGTGTCCTCTGAGAAGATGAGCCACATGGGCAAGTTCCAGGGGTCAAGGGCATGGTACGTGTCCCTCCAGATCACCCAGAACAGCCATAAAATCCCGCGGTCAACGAGGAGGAAAATACCGGTCAACAGAAGTGTTCAACGGTGGCACGGCTCTACGTTGCTCTGTTTTTGGGCACGTGAAGCTAGGTGGCATCATCCTCAGCCACGAAGACAATCTAGAAGCACAAATCCAACAGCCATATTCCCCAGATTGAATGAACACGATGACAGTTACCTAGATCCGGGGACGCAGAGGATTCACGTGTTTTTAAACAGCTGGTTGAATAGCATAGATTTCGTTAAAGTAGTTTGCTTTTCTCCTTATAAATAAAGCGTCCTTGAACGCTGTAGAGTTAGTCGTTTGGTAATCATTTTGTATGTAATTTTGAGCTCCCCACTGTACTTTTACATTTGCTGTCAATACATGAGAAGACTGTTTTGCATTTAAGCGTATAATTGCTCCTTGAACCGGCTGAAGTAGGCAGAGGGCCCCTGTTTGCTGAAGCCCTGTACAGTAACCTTTAATTTCCAGCATTTCTTTTTCTTGTTTCATGTATAATAGCTGTACAGATGTCTTTTAAAATTGCTGCGTTTTTATTTCTTTTCAACATGTATATTAGCTGTACATAAACTTTGATTTCTGTTGATTTACATTTCTGCACTTTTATGTTCATGACTGATTAGTGTGTTATGCAGGTTTCTTAGGCAAGCCCGGGACAGTTTTCCTTCTTTTCTTTTCATAACTAGTGGCATGCGTGATCATCTTGTCTATGTTGCTGACATTCATTGTTTTGCAATTTTGATTTTCCTTACTGTCATTTCTTTAACTTGCATATTTAATTTCTGCTCTTAGATATCAAGTTGTTCATCTATTGATGGTTCCTTTTCCATAATCAAATAACTTTATTGGGAGCCAAAATATCACTTAGTATAGCTTGATTTAGTTTGCTTTAGAACTCACATTACTTGACTTATTCATAACTATTTCTTACATGATAAATTCAGCTGAAAGGCAAAAGGTTAAGAGAAAGTTAAAGTGTTGTGACTAGTCTCTTTTATGTAGTTTCACTTAGGTTTCACATTGCTTAACATTTCACGATATCTTTTCATAGAGAGGATTGAGTTGAAGAGTTGAAATAGCGTGAGATAGTTGTTCTTACTTTTAGTTAAATTTAATATAGATTTCATTTTCATTTTCATTCAGCAGCAGAGATACTGGGCCGATGTCATTAGTCCTTTATTTGATGTCTTTATTTTCCTTTAAGAGTTGATTTTATTGCAGTTATTGTTCAAGCTTTCTTGTAGGATACTTTTTAAGTTTTGAGAAATCATTTAGAGATCACCACAATCATCCACATTTCACTTGCTTTATTACACTTCCATCACATCACAGTAGGGAAGATACATTCGAAAACAAACTTAAAAAGCTAAAAACGACAAAATACTAAGAAAACGGTTACCTAAGGACATATAGTACACCTCAATTCATCAGCTTACGAGCCCCGCATTGACATTTAAAAGTTGCAATTTAGACATCACTAAATTGACCAAACATTTTGGCGCCGTTGCTGGGGAAGTGAAATTAGGTAGCCAAATTCTTAAAAAAAAAAAAACAAGAAAATTTCAAGGAAGGAAAATTGATAACATCTCAAAGTATGCTCTCCTCTTGCACTTAATGTGATCTAGAGGATCAGAAAAGATAAAGTTATTGGTTTAATAGTTTCTTGAGTATGCTCTCTTCTTGCACCTAGAGTGGCCTGGAAGATCAGAAAGAGAATTATTAGCCCGACTTGAAGAAAAAATAAAAAAAATGACATGCATAGAGCAAGAGATTCTAGGGGAAGGTTTTTAGCTAGAGCCAAAAGTTTGATTTTTACAACTCCATCTACTTCAAGGAATAGACAAGAAACACCTCCATCATCTCCAACTTACACTCCTAGCCCTAGGATTCCTGGAATTCAAGAGGCAGGAGTCGACTCTCCCACACCTTCCATCGAATCTGAACTAGAAAGAGATCCTTTCCTTCCTTCTACGGAGAGACAAATTGTAATTGAAGAAGTAGAATCATCTGAAGAAGAGGGAGAAATTCCTTCTCATACACCCTTAGTAGAAGAACCAGAAGACTCTGAAGTCTCCAGGGAAACTACCATGACAGAGGAAGGAGCAACTGGATTTGGTAGAGGTAGAGGTAGAGGAGGAGGAGGAAACAATGGAGGAGGTAGAGGTAACATTGGAGGAAATAGGGATGGGGATAACTCATTTGGGTTTCCTATAGTCGATGAGGACTCCCGAGCTACAATGAAAAACATCTCACCATCTGTCCTCCCAAACTTCCATGGGTTTAGGAATGAGGACCCTGAAACATTTGTATTTGAGTTTGAGGTAGTGTGTCAAACTTATGATTATTTGGAAGACTCTCAAAAACTCAAATTGTTTCCTTCAACATTGAAAGGAGCAGCCTTGAAATGGTTCATGGGATTACTCACTCAATCCATTAGGTCTTGGAATGATATGAAACAAGCATTTTTGGATAGGTACCTGGACTATTGTATGCCCACCAATCACAAGGATGAGGTATTCAAAATGATGCAAAAAGAAGATGAAAACTTGGAGGAGTTACTTGAAAGATTTCAATATAATCTGAAAAGAGCAAAAATGAGTAACCTAGATGAGGAGACCTTGAAAACCCTTTTATTAAAAGCCATTAGAGATGAATGGATAGATATTTTGAACATGATGGGAAAAGGAGATATATCTCAACTTCCACTTTCTGACATAGCAGAATTATGTGTCCATCTCTCAAGGGGGAAATCCAAAACTCAAAAAGGGCCTAGAGATCCTTCTCTCATCAGAGCAAATAAATCTGCAACTGGATCGGTAAGTAGGGCTGAGATTGGCAACATGCTTGATGAATTCAAAACTGATATCTTAGGGAGTCTTAGTGAGCAACTAGACACCCTTAAGATTCACAATAAGCAGAAAGCAGAAGCTGAGGCTTTGGCCATCTTTTGCCCAAAGTGTAGGAAGAAACATGCTCTAAGGGAATGTCCCTTGGATGCAAAAGTTGTAGAAACATGTGTAATTTGTTCAGAGAATCATGAGGCCAAGGATTGTCCTTCAATTCCTGGGCTCAAAGCTGTCTTTCAAGAAGATCCAAATACAAGCGAATCTCTCTGTTTTGTTGCAAGGAGACCTTGGCAGGGGCAACAAAATCAAGGGTTTAGCAACTCTATGAATTTTCAACCCCCACCAAATTGGAATCCTTGGCAACAACCTTGGTCCCAACCTCAAAATCCTTTTCAATCATGGGTACAAGGTATGCAAAATCCTTATGGGAGATTTGCTCAATTTTACCAATATCCTCCATCTTTTCAAAACCAACAAGCTCCACAACTTCCAAATCAAAATCCACAACTATCATTGCCATTTCCACAACAACAACAACCTTCTCAACAGAATCCAAACTCTCAACTCTTGCTTCCATTCCAACAGAAGTCAAATCAACTTCCTTCTTAGCCATTGCCAAACCCCAATAATAAGAACCCTCAAAATGCTTACATGATGGAAGGTCAACAATTTCCTACCTATATGATTGTTCCTCTCAATGAAGTACAACTCAGATCAGGTAGAGTCCTAGATAAACCTTCTATAAATGCACAAGAGCAAAGCATTTTTGAGGAAGAGTCTCTTGAAGCCAATAAGGGTTCTGAAGCATCTCTTCAAAACCCAAACACTCAAAAAGAAAAAGAAAAAGAATTAACCCCCACAACTCCCATAGTTGAGCAACCTGCATCTTTATCCACGCCTCCTTTTCCTGAAAGATTACAAATTGACAAAGGAGTGGAAAAACAAATTTGGTTGCCTGACTATAATTTTCTAGATGAATTGAAGAATGTTTGTATCAAGATTCCCTTGTTACAAGCCATTAAAGAGATTCCTATTCTAGCAAAAACAATAAAGGAGTTGAGTCTTAAAAGACCAGGAAGGAAACCAAGAGATACCAGAAGAATCCACATGGTAGGGAAAATTGCAGATATCATGATGGGAAAAATTACTATGCAGAAATATGTAGATCCCGGTAGTCCAATTGTCAAAACACATATCAATGGGGTAGAAATACCAAATACTTTGATTGATTTAGGGCCTGCTATCAACATCATGAGTAGACAGACTATGGAACATCTAAAACTTCCTCATCTTCTTTTTACACCTACTTTATTGCAACTTGCAGATTGATCAATTATTAAACCAGATGGTGTATTAGAAGACATTCCAATCTCCCTAGACTCTTGGGAATATCCAGTGGATTTCATGATTTTAACTCCCAAAAGCAATCTAGGAGGACATCCTCTTATTTTAGGAAGACCTTGGCTAGCCACAGCTGATGCTTTCATAAGTTGTAGGTCTGGGGATATGTATATTTCTGATGGTAATTTGACAAAGAAGTTCAATCTGTATCCTCCAGCAAAAGCAATTACAAAAATAGGGGATAATGAGTGGGTTGATGATGAAGATACTATACAACCTGTCTTTACCATTTCTGAGATCAGTGAAGATAGTCAAATTCTGAACACATTAGAAAACTTTGAACCATCTTCAGAATATGAACACACACAATTTCAGTTGGATTCTGACATTGAGTGTCTATCATCTAGACAAATGTCTCTTTTCTCTATGGAAGAGTTTGGTAGTTCTGCCATTGAGATTTTTCCAGGAAAAACATTGAATATCAACAAAAACTTGGAAAAATCACAACAGGAAGAGCTAACCAAAGTCTTGCAAAAACATTCTACTGCATTTGCATGGGAGTATACTGATATGAAAGGTATTGACCCAAAGACTTGCATTCATCACATCTACATTGAGGAAAACAGTAGACCAATCAAACAACCTCAAAGAAGGATGAATCCAAACCTTAGGGAGATAGTGAAAGAAGAGCTCCAAAAGTTACTTAATGTAAACTTCATTTACCCCATTTCAGATAGCCGGTGGGTTTCTCCTTTGGCTATAGTACCTAAAAAGAATGGTAAATGGAGGGTTTGCATTGATTATAGGGAATTGAACAAAGCAACTTTGAAGGATCACTTTCCTTTGCCCTTTATTGATCAAGTATTAGATACTTTAGCAGGCAAAAAGTATTTCTCATTTTTGGATGGTTTTAGTGGTTACAATCAGATTCAGGTAGCACCTGAAGATCAGGACAAGACCACATTTACCTGTCCATGGGGAACTTTTTCTTACCGAGTACTTCCTTTTGGATTATGTAATGCACCCGCAACATTTCAAAGGGCAGTACTAGGAATCTTTTCTGATCTAATTCATGATTGTGTAGAGGTCTATATGGATGATTTTACAGTTTATGGTAATTCATTTGAAGAGGCATTAGAAAATTTGGAAAAAGTCCTTATAAGATGTAAAGAAACAAATCTTTCATTAAGTCATGAAAAATGTTTTATGATGTTTACTGAAGGGATTGTTTTAGGACATCATATTTCAGGAGATGGAATAAAAGTTGATAAATCAAAAGTTGAAGTCATCTCCAAGTTACCTATTCCAAATTGTCAAAAAGATGTTAGAAGTTTTCTTGGATTTACTGGATATTATAGAAGATTTATTGAAAATTTCACTAAGATAGCATCTCCGCTTTTCAAATTACTTACAAAAGACTGTGAATTCAATTGGGATCCTGACTGTCAATCTGCATTTGAAACTTTAAAAACAAGAATATCTGAAGCATCCATTTTGAGAGGGCCAAATTGGAAACTTCCTTTCCATATTTCTACAGATGCTTCAGATACAACTCTAGGAGCTGTGTTGGGTCAAAATGATTTAATTCCTTACGCCATTTACTACACCAGTAAAAATTTGACTCCTACTGAGTTAAATTATACTGTGACTGAAAAAGAGTTCTTAGCCGTTGTTCATGCAATCAACAAGTTTAGACACTATATAGCTGGCTATGAAACTTTTGTCCATACTGATCATTCTGCAATTAGATATCTCATGAACAAACCTGTTACTAATGGCAGAGTTACAAGATGGCTTTTACTTTTACAAGAATTCAATATTACTGTGTTAGATAGACCAGGAAAACAAAATACAGTAGCTGATTTCTTGTCTAGAATCCAAAATACTAACGAAGATTCTCCTGTAGAGGATAAGTTTCCAGATGAATATTTGTTTGCAGTAACTACTAAAACTCCTTGGTATGCAGACATTGCTAACTATTTGGTTACAGGGAAGCTACCTCCACACTTATTTCCTAATGAGAAAAGGAAAATCATTCAGGATAGTTCAAAGTATTCATGGATTTCTAATGAATTGTTCAAAACAGGGCTAGATTGTGTGATCAGAAGATGTGTTCGGGAAGATGAAATGCCTAACATCCTTAAGGCATGTCATGATGAACCGTGCGGTGGACACTTTGCTGACAAGAGGACTGCCTATAAAATCCTTTCTTTAGGATATTATTGGCCTTCTCTCTTCAAAGATGCAAAACAATATGTTAGAAGGTGTGACAGCTGCCAAAGAGTTGGGAGACCAAATCTTTCAAATGAAATGCCATTACAGCCACAGGTACTCATCGAACCCTTTGAAAAATGGGCTTTAGATTTCATTGGACCTATTAATCCACCATCTAGACAAAAGAAGTATATATTGGTTTGCACTGATTATGTTACTAAATGGGTAGAAGCCAAGGCATTGCCTTCTGCAACTGAAAATTCAGTTGTTCAATTTCTTTTTGAGGATATTTTTACTCGTTTTGGTGTCCCAAGAGAAATTGTGACAGATCAGGGAAGTCAATTTACATCTAACTTAATGGAGAAGCTAATGGAAGAATACAAAATCAAGCACATAAAATCTACTCCATACCATCCGCAAGAAAATGGTCAAGTGGAATCTACAAATAAAAGTTCTTGAGAGCATCATCACCAAAACTGTTCATCTCCATAGAAGAGATTGGGCAGAAAGGCTTCCTGTAGCCTTATGGGCCTATAGAACTACATGGAGGAACACAACAGGACATTCTTCCTATGAACTTGTTTATGGGAAAGAAGTCTTGCTCCCCATTGAGTTTCAAGTCAAGACCTTCAAGATGGCAGTTCAGTTGGGGATGAATCTATTAGAAGCCCAAAAGCACAGAATGGAGCAGCTGAATGAGCTAGATGAAATAAGAAAAGATGCAATTTTAAGGACTGATCTAGTTCAACACCAAAGAACTAAGTGGCATGACAGATATATCAAAGAGAGAAAGTTTCAAAAGGGAGATTGGGTGTTACTGTTTGATTCCAAGTTTAAAGACTTCAAAGGAAAATTTCAGACTCATTGGCTTGGACCATATGAGATTGATGAAGTCTTTAGCAATGGAGCAGTTCGAGTCAAGACTATTGATGAGTTCCAAACTCCTCTTATTGTGAATGGCCACCGATTGAAAATTTATCATAAGCCACTCTCAAAAGAGGACTTTGTCAAAATGTTTCAAGAAAATTCTGCAATAAGGCTGGTGGAAAAGAATTCTTCTCTTCCATCAGCCTAGTCTTTGTTTCTTTCAGTTAAAAAAAAAAAAAAAGAAGAAAAAAAAAGAAAAAAAAAGAAAACAAATCTTTTGTATAAGCCTGAAAACCAATCATAGATTGGCAGTCTTATACAGAAAATGTAGAGTGAAAATCAAGGACACCTGACACTCTATATTTTCCAAAAAATATCTCTCCCTTTCCATCTTCACTCCACCTCACTTGTCATTTTCATTTTCACCACCATCTCATCTTCATCTCCATTCCACTTCACTCCACTTCACTTCCATCTCATTCCACTCATTTCATTCCATTCCATCAATAAAAGTCCCTCTCAGGACTATTTCATTCAGTTAGTTCTTTTTCTAACTATTTTGTGCAGTTAAAGGGGTGTTGTCTCAGTTTCCGCAGCTGGGAACCGTTTCCGTAGCTCGAAACGATTTCCACAGCCAGCATCACTCTGTCTCTACAGCCAGCAGCACTCTGTTTAAAAAAAAAAATACACTCAAAGGTTAGCATCATCATCACCAAAGGCAGCAAAGATATGAGTCATCTGCAAGATCAAAAAGCAATAATGGGTCAGAAGCCTTAATCAACAAGTGACAAACTTCCAAAGGTATGATCAAAATCTCTACCAAATAACAATTTAATGTCATTGTATGCATAGTTATTAGATCATGGAAATTCCACTAAATACAATGATTTGATACGACAAGATTCATATCACTCCTCTCCCATGATGATAATCCATCCACCTCATTCCTTTCTAATGGTACCATAATCACTCTTAATTCAAACTCGAAATGGGGCTGCTCTTTCATTTATTGGCCGTACGTAGAAGAAGTGACCTACTGTACTACGACTCTCCTCCACCATAATTTCCGCAGCCAACGTTGAGACGTGGCATAAACCAACCGATTCGAAAGGACTCAGCCGTTATACTGCCCAGTTATCACTTCGCTCCCGCATGCATTTGATGCTAAACCCGTGACTGTTGCTTACCTCGTGCTCATACCATTCTCTGCTCTCCATTTCCGCTGCAACCTCCATAGCTTTGCTCTCTCCATTTCCGCTGCAACCTCCATAGCTTTGCTCTAAACCCTGATTACAGTCACTGCATACGCTTTGCATTTCGATTACGGCCACTCCATTTCCCTTAAGCATCCCGTAATCAGCTAGTTTTCCCTTTAACGTCCACATGCAGTAAAATTCTCAGCTGGGGTTGAAAGCCGAGAATGGGAAAGTTACTCAGAGCTGAACCTAAGGGCCCAAAATATCTGGAGGGGTATCCGCAGACAAAGGAGTCATTGAAGAAAGCAAAATGGCTGAAATTTATTCAAAAGTTCAGAGGTTATAATAAGGAAGTCACTAAAGCTTTTGCTCGGTCCTTTAATGGACACGTAGTGGAGGTAGGGGATTTGAAATTTACAATAACAGAGGCCACAATAGCAGCAGCAACCAGTTTACCACAACAGGGACACAGATGGTTTAAAAACAGAGGTCTGGATGATCAAGGATGGAAAGTCATGCTCAAGAACCCAGGTATGGATACCTCCATATTTACCAAAGGAATTTCTGTGCATATAATCAAAGAAGAATGGTCTACGCTGTTATTACTTGTTCAGAAGTTTATTACATGCGAGGGTCGTTTTGGCACTATGTACATGTATCATGCAAGGATTATGATGAATTTTATGGAAGGCCATGCCCTTAATTTACCTTACTTTCTGTTAGCAAGCCTAAAGAAAATGAGCTCTATTGTTCAGAAACATGTAGGCCATATTGAATCCCACCTTTACCATCACGGGCTCATCAGAATTCTCATTGAAGATCAATTGAAAACTAATAACGATACTTGGGAAAAGTTTTTAATCAGAAATCACTTCCAAGAAGTGACTGAAGCCTCTGCCAGTAGTTCCCCAAAAATCCCAAAAAGAAGTAGGAGGAAAGAAAGAAATGTTACAACCCAGGACTCTCCTACAAAAGACACTCAGGAAACTGTTCAGGAGGAAGAAGAAGAGGGAGCTAGAAATAAGAAGCAGAAAAAGGACAAAGGTAAAATAACTATTCAAGAGACATATCCATCCCCTGAACCATCTGTAGAAGAAGAGTCTCAAACCCTGGCAGAGAGGTTAGCACACCTTCAAGATGCTGCCTCAGCAAAGAAACAAAAAGAAAAGCAGAGTGCCCAGAAAGTAAGCACTAGTCCATATGTGAGAAGAAGCACTAGGTTCAAAGGAAAGAAGAAAGTGACCCAAGAAAAACAATCACATTTCATTGATTTAGGTGAAGGAACACCTGAAAAAGGTCCAGCTCAGCAAGACATTGAGGCAAGTCCTCCACGTGAGGAAAGTCCTTTTCAGCTGGAAAGAGAAAACAATCCTCCTTTACCAGAATTTGAGTTCAGGCCAAGAAAAACACCCGAGGTAGATTCCACCCAACAAGAAGCATATAACTACTTAGAGTCCTTGGAACAATCAGCTGCAGGACCAAGCACTACCTTGCCACTTGATGCACAAGTGCAATCTTTAAAACAGGAAGTGTTTGAGCTAGAAGTCCTAAACAGGCACATTAAACAAGAAAACGAAGCATTAAAAGAGCAAAGTAAAGTGGACAAGATTTTCCATGACAATACCATGCTTCACTTAGGACTGTGGCAAAAGAAGAATAGAAAGTTGAAGAAAAAGTGTAAGAAGCTGAGCAGGGCATTGATTAATTTGAAGTTCAGGTGTCTAGTCAAGAAACCAAGGACATTTTGGCATCAAGGAGAAAGAGAAGAAGGCTGGATGTTCTTGCAGAAGCATCAGAGCACATGGATTGAGGAAAAGAACTAAGTTTTGGTTGCATGAGGACATGCAACACCTTCACAGTGGGGGTATGTAGAGCCTTGAACCTGTACCTTCCCATACACCTCTCAACCTCCTTTTCCCACTCATTTCATCCACCAAATTGATTAAATCATTGTATTTTAGGGCTTTTTACATGATTTTATAACTATGCTAAGTGACTGTTGTTTGGCTTAGAATTTTTTTTCAGAATGCTGCGTTTCCGCAACCAACACAAGTTTCCGTAGCTGATCCAGGTTTCCGCAGCTCGCACAGGATTTCGCAGCTGATCCAGGTTTCCGCAGCTTGCACAGGATTCCGCAACTGTTTTATTAAACGATATGTTGCAGGTGTCCTCTGAGAAGATGAGCCACATGGGCAAGTTCCAGGGGTCAAGGACATGGTACGTGTCCCTCCAGATCACCCAGAACAACCATAAAAGCCCGCGGTCAACGAGGAGGCAAATACCGGTCAACAGAAGTGTTCAGCGGTGGCACGGCTCTGCGTTGCTCTGTTTTTGGGCACGTGAAGCTAGGTGGCATCATCCTCAGCCACAGAGACAATCTAGAAGCATGAATCCAACAGCCATATTCCCCAGATTGAATGAACACGATGACAGTTACCTAGATCCAGGGACACAAAGGATTCACGTGTTTTTAAACAGCTGGTTGAATAGCATAGATTTCGTTAAAGTAGTTTGCTTTTCTCCTTATAAATAAAGCGTCCTTGAACGCTGTAGAGTTAGTCGTTTGGTAATCATTTTGTATGTAATTTTGAGCTCCCCACTGTACTTTTACATTTGCTGTCAATACATGAGAAGACTGTTTTGCATTTAAGCGTATAACTGCTCCTTGAACCGGCTGAAGTAGGCAGAGGGCCCCTGTTTGCTGAAGCCCTGTACAGTAACCTTTAATTTCCAACATTTCTTTTTCTTGTTTCATGTATAATAGCTATACAGATGTCCTTTAAAATTTCTGCGTTTTTATTTCTTTTCAACATGTATATTAGCTGTACATAAACTTTGATTTCTGTTGATTTACATTTCTGCACTTTTATGTTCATGACTGATCAGTGTGTTATGCAGGTTTCTTAGGCAAGCCCGGGACAATTTTCCTTCTTTTCTTTTCATAAGTAGTGGCATGCGTGATCATCTTGTCTATGTTGCTGACATTCATTGTTTTGCAGTTTTGATTTTCCTTACTGTCATTTCTTTAACTTGCATATTTACTTTCTGCTCTTAGATATCAAGTTGTTCATCTATTGATGGTTCCTTTTCCATAATCAAATAACTTTATTGGGAGCCAAAATATCACTTATTATAGCTTGATTTAGTTTGCTTTAGAACTCACATTACTTGACTTATTCATAACTATTTCTTACATGATAAATTCAGCTGAAAGGCAAAAGGTTAAGAGAAAGTTAAAGTGTTGTGACTAGTCTCTTTTATGTAGTTTCACTTAGATTTCACATTGCTTAACATTTCATGATATCTTTTCATAGAGAGGATTGAGTTGAAGAGTTGAAATAGCATGAGATAGTTGTTCTTACTTCTAGTTAAATTTAATATAGATTTCATTTTCATTTTCATTCAGCAGCAGAGATACTGGGCCGATGTCATTAGTCCTTTATTTGATGTCTTTATTTTCCTTTAAGTGTTGATTTTATTGCAGTTATTGTTCAAGCTTTCTTGTAGAATACTTTTTAAGTTTTGAGAAATCATTTAGAGATCACCACAATCATCCACATTTCACTTGCTTTATTACACTTCCATCACATCACAGTAGGAAAGATACATTCGAAAACAAACTTAAAAAGCTAAAAACGACAAAAGACTAAGAAAACGGTTACCTAAGTACATATAGTACACCTCACTTCATCAGCTTACGAGCCCCGGGTTGACATTTAAAAGTTGCAATTTAGACATCACTAAATTGACCAAACAACAAGCCTTAAAAATGATTAGTAATTAATTATTTATTTCATTAACAATGTGACATTTAGGCAACTTATTAAATTATTATGTTGAATGTATAATTTAAAACATTTTTCCAAGCTGTATGACTTTGACCCATCTTACACATTTATAACTTCGACACACCTTGATTAAGAATAATGTTATGTTGAGAGGAATATAAAATTGTCTATACATTGGATTTACAAGTGAGAAGGGCAACATATGTTAAATGGTAAGTGACTAACATAAGTATCATACTTACAACATATTTCATACACGTTATGCAATGAGTGACTACCATTTAGGGTGTGAGAGAATTTTTCAGCGTAAATCACATGATATTTCACTTGTCGACGCGTTTCGAACCAATTAGTGTGGTTCATTGTCAGGACAAGTTGACGAATCAGATCTAGCTTGCTTGTTAAATAGTCAGAGCAGAATATCCAACGACTATACTTCTAGACCAAGTAACAGCTAAATTGACTAACTAACGGCTATATTAGACTAGGAAACGGATAGGATGTTCTATAAATTTGTTACGCAATGATTGACTACCATCTAGGATGTTCTATAAATTTATTACCAAGTGATATATTGATCTGAAAATCACCCTATGAGTGATCTAAATTAAAGATTTATTGAATGAAGGTATTACAGACTCATGTGCTGGTGTGTGTCTATGTTATTTTAGGCAATGGATCGATCAGATTGCAAAATACACAGACACTAGGAAATGGAAAACAACGGAGAAACATAGTAAGCAAATACAAGAACACAACAAATAAATAAGGAGTTCAACCTATCCTCCAAGGCTACATCTCTGGTCCAGCTTTCAATGGTGGCCTTCTTTTATTTTGTCTTAAAGTAGAGAAATACAATGAAGGAGCTCAATATGAGTCTCCTAAAACAGAATTGCTTGGCAGGGTGGTTCTTGGATTCCCCAAGCCACTAGAGTGCACAGACTCTTTTCCTTACCAGCTCTTGACTTTTCTGGTCTTTACTGGAAGGAGCCCAATGTGGTGCTCAGTCCTAACATATCCTCTCAGGGATGACTTGAACCTCTCAAGCTCTCTGGTTCTCGACGCTGCCTGTGGTCAGCTCGACCCTTTGTCTTTCTGCTTTTTGCTTCACTGTCTTTTCTTCGTTTTTTCTGTCTTCTTCCTTTTCTTATCCTTTTCGTCTTTAGTCGTTGTCTTTTTCTGTTCTCTGTTCATGGCTTTAAAGCCAATGGATCTCATGAGTGTTCGATTCCTCTTCTTCCTCTGTCGGGTCACCTGCTGCTGCTCGCTTAGAGTTCCCTGTGTTGGCATCATCATCAACGTCTCACAGGGAGTGGCCGCTTGTCCTCTTGCGAACTGTGCCAACTTTTCCTCACCGGTTCGGTTCTTCGATTACGTCGGGAAATGACTCATCAGCCACCTCAGTGGTCAAATCGGACCTCAAATATTTGTGGATCTTGGCTTATTCCCCTGTCAAATCTGATTCTTTCATCGGGCGCGTTCTCAATCGTTAGATCTGGAGCCTCTAGATCCGACGCCATTCGGTCATTTCGCGCGATTGACTTGCTCGACTGTTAGCTTGCGATGAGCGGTGGTTTTCTCTCTCCTCTGCTTGCCACGCGTCGGGCGCTGAGTGGAATCGCTCGTTTTTCTCCAAATCCGCTTACCGCCCAAGGGTGCCCTCGATAAATACCGCCGGTTTCTGGAGCGCGGGTCCTGCCTTTAGCCTTTTGCGTTTTTTCCCATGGTTTTCTCGGCTTCCATGCGACTGAGCACTCAGGGCCTTTCCATTTCGAGGGGTTTTGCCCAGCGATGCGCGATTAGCGCTAAGCACCAAGCGCTAATCGCGCATCAGAAACTGCATCCTTTTCCCGATCCGGGCTTCCCACATGTTAGTTTTGCCTCCTGCGCAGTCTCCAAGGGCCTTGGTCAGCGTGCTTTGACCGAGGTCCTCGTCGTTCCACGTTGGCTGCTAGCTGCCACTGTTTAGAGGTTTTTCTGATCGCTTTGTGCTCTTGAATTCGAGGTTTTTCCCAATCTGATACAGTCATGGTACTTTGATTATTCTTCATGGATCCAATTCGGATCACGACCTTCCCACTGAAAAAGCTTTTGGACCACCAAAATTTGGTTTTCAAGCATCGACTAAGTGAGGGTATTGTTGTCTCACTTGTCCAATCTCAATCCACTTTGCACTGCTCAGCTTTGAACCCTTGAGCCCTACCCTGAGATACTCAACATCTCCTCTGCGTGTCGTCCTCACCTTCCTGTCCAGAACTGTGTCTTCCTGCAATTCATTAAGATATTCAGTTAGCAGGTCATCAATAGAATGTAATTGAATCTGCTCTTTAAGATCCTCAATTAGAGAGGGTTCAAAAAATCTCAAGCAATCTGCATTTACAACTGAGTAGATGTGCATGTAAGCTGGTAGATCAAGGCAAAAAGCATTTTCACCAATCTTCTCAAGTATTTTGAAAGGTCCATACCTAATGGGCTTTAGCTTTTTACCTTCACCTTGCATCCTGTCCTTGCTGATATACAACCAAACTTGGTCACCAACTTGGAAACTATGCTCCATCCGATGCTTGTCATGCCTAGCCTTGTATTTGGCTTGGCTCTTTTCCAGCTGTTCCTGTACTGCCTGGTGGATCTCCTGGATTTGTTCAATGAACCTAGTTACCCTGTCCACATCACTGTGTCCCTTAGCTGTGGTATCTTTACCAAAGACAAAATCCAAAGGAGACCTGGGGGTGAAACCAAAATAGGTCTCGAAAGAAGATCTCTGTGTAGAAGAATGTTTTGCTCTGTTGTAAGCATGCTGCACATAACACAAATGTTCATCCCAAAGCTTAGGATGTTTGCTGCAATATCCTCTAAGTAACTGGATCACTGACCTGTTAACTACTTCTGTCTGGCCATCAGTTTGTCGATGAAAAGTTGTGCTTTTCTTCAATTTGGTGTGCATCAATTCCCATAGACTTGACCAAAACTTCCCCACAAATCGGGTGTCTCGATTAGATACAATGGAAGTGGGTAATCCAAAATGAACCCATACATGTTCAAAGAACAATTTTGCAATTTGTTCAACTGTAATCTGTTTATTACAAGGTATCAATATACACATCTTGCAGAACCTATCCACAACAACATATAGATAATCATGACCTTTCCTAGATTTAGGCAGTCCTCCAACAAAATCCATGGAAACACTTTCCCAAGGGTGAGAAGGTACTGGTAATGGAGTGTACAAGCCTAGTTTTTTGTTGCTGGGCTTGCTTTTAGCACACATAGTACACCCTCTTACATATCTAGAAACTGTCTCATTCATTTTTGGCCAATAACAAAATCTTTGCAGTTGTGCAATTGTTTTACTTACCCCAAAGTGACCTGATATCATAGAAGTGTGTGCTTCTCTAATTATCTTTACTCTCTCAGTTTGTGGAATGCAGAGTTTCCCACAATGGTATAAGAGTCGGTCCTTTACATGATAATCCAATTCTTCTACTCTTTTGCCTTGACTCAAAGTTGCATATACATCTTTGAAATCTATATCTTGAGCATATTGTTCAATGTAACTCTCATGTAACACAAAATTATGCTTAAGTATAGTAGATGCATTTATAATGGGTCTAGATAACATGTCTGCAACTTTGTTGTGTATGCCCTTTTAAAACTGATGACTAAATGAAACTGTTGTAGAAAACCCATCCATCTATAGTGTCTTGATTGCTGCAACTTAGTTTGGGAGTGTAGATATTGAAGTGGTTGATGATCAATATGTATTACTGTCTCTTTTCCCATTAAGTAATGTTTCCACTTTTTCACACTCTGAACTAATGCATACAATTCTTTATCATATGTAGGATAGTTAACTACTGCAGGATTAAAAGTCTCATAATGATAACATATGGGTTTACCATGCTGTGTCAACACTGCTCCCATGGCATAGTCACTGGCATCTGTTTGGATCTCAAATGGTCTTTGCAGATCAGGCAGTGCTAGTACAGGTGTTGTACTAATCTTTTCTTTCAAGGTGTCGAAGGCTTTCTGATGTTTGCCTCCCCACTGAAACACCTTGTTCAATCCTGTTAAAGCATGTAAGGGAGCTGCAATTGAGGAAAAGTTAGAAATGAACTTCCTCCAATACTGTGCTACCCCTAAGAAGCTTCTCACTTCTATAGCAGACTTGGGTGTAGGCCAGTTTACAGTGACTGCCACTTTAGAGGGATCTATCTTCAATTCACCACCCCCTACTATATGACCCAAATAATTTATAGATGTTTTTCCAAATTCACATTTTGTGAGTTTAACATGAAGTTTTTCTCTTTTCAAAACATCTAGTGTTTGTTTAACATGCTTTAAGTGTTCTTCCCACGTTTTACTAAAAATCAGAATGTCATCCAGATACACAATAACAAAATCATCAAGAAAAGGTCTAAGTACATCATTCATTAATCTCATGAAAGTAGAAGGAGCATTAGTTAGGCCAAAAGGCATAATTAGCCACTCATACAATCCCTGCTTTGTTTTGAAAGCAGTCTTCCATGCATCTTGTTCTGCCACTCTGAACTAATGGTATCCACTGTGCAAGTCTAGCTTGGTGAAATAAACAGCTTCTTTCAATTGATCTAAAAGATCATCTATGCGAGGAAGGGGATAACGATTTTTGATTTTTATCTTATTCAGTGCTGGGTAGTCAATGCACATTCTCCACGAGCCATCTTTCTTTCTCACCAAAACGATTGGTGACCCACATGGTGATGTGCTAGGCCTGATGAACCCTTTCTCAAGCAACTCCTGCACCTGCTACTTGATTTCAACATTCTCTAAAGTAGACAACATGTTCATTCCAATGTTAGGCAAAGGAGCATCTTGCTGCAAAATAATATCATGTACTATTTCCTTTTTGGGTGGCAGACCTTTCGGTTCTTGAAACAAGATATCATACTCTGAAACAACCTTTTCTAAATCAACTTGTTGTTTAGCATTACAACCCTCAAATACATTGGTTTTTTCAGGTTTCTTTTCCTTTACAACCATCAGTAAGAATTGTATGCATGAATTTATCATTCTTTTCATCTGCCCTAGGTTTATGAGAGTATAATTATTCTTGAGCTTATGAGCTCTTACAAGGTATTTGATTCCATCTTTAACAAGTAGATACTTGTTCTCGTCTCTATACAAAATAGATTTTCTATCATACAAGTAAGGACTTCCTAAAACAATTCCACATATATCGAAAGGAATTATGTCTAACTCAACCTCATCTACAAATGCTAACCCAAAAGAAAACTTGAGTTTGCACTGTTTAGTCACTTGTAGTTGTGCTTTATCATTCAACCATCCTAATGGGTATGGTTTCTTGTGAGGTGTAGTTGATAATCCTAATTTCTTTACAATTGTTTCAGAAATTAAATTTACTTGTGAGCCACTATAAAAAAAAGTATCAACCTTTTGATGTTTGGAGATAACTCGAATATAGAAAAGCTCACGTCTTTTTCTCTCATTTTCTTCATCAGTAATAGATTGTGCAGAATTACTTGTAGATGCTTCAAAATTCTTACCTTTTATACCTGTGGCTGCAATGGTTGTTTCATCTCCCAAGTCTGACCCCAAATCTTTCTGAATAGCTGTAGCAATCTTCCCCTTCTTGCCCTCGAATTTATTAGGTCTCAGCTCTGGATGCAGAATCCAACAATGCTCATCATCATGCCCATCCTTTTTACAATGAGTGCATGAAGCCTTGCTTTTCTGTGCCGTGTTAGCCTTCCTTGCTTTCCACTTCTGCTTTATTTTCTCCTTGCTCTTGCTTACAGTGGGTTGGGATGGTCCCCCAACTTCTGGATTTCCATTCTTTCCTCTAGCTTCTAGATGAGTAGCCTGTATAGATACCTCATCTATACTAGTGAGATTGAACATGAGGATGGTATGCCTCATGTAGCTGTGTAGACCACCAATGTACTTCAACAGAGTCTTTGGTGAGTCTAATGAGATTCCTAAAATCAATGCTCTCTTTCTAAATTCTTGAGTGTACCCTTGCACACTTTGCCCTTTCAATTGCCGAAGAGTTTTCCAACTCATCATGGCTTGTTGCATGTAGGCCAATAGATAGAACTGCTTTTTGATTGTAGAAACAAATTCGCTCCAGACAGAGATAGTCTTACCATGTCTTTCAATGTCAGCTTGGGTTCTGCCTTCCCACCAAACCAAGGCAGTGCCTCCTAGGCATAGGCTTGCTAGCTGAATCTTGCTCTTGTCTGAGTCGATGTTCTATACTCTGCAATAAACATCAATTTGTATAATCCAATTGTCCAACCTTTCTGCATTTAGCTCTCCATCATATATAGGCAAATAATATTTAACATCTAGCTTGATCAAAGATGCTTTCTTATTATGTACAGGGCTATTAGGAGGTGTGAGAAAGTTTTCCTCTTTCCCTTTTCCTTTTGAGTGGTCACGGAAATGTGATTCATCTTCTCCTTTGTCTTGTTTAGAGCCTGATGAATCTTCATCCTTGTGCTTTCTAAAGTCCTTATACATTTCTTCTACCATGGAATTTATGGCTAGGAAAATTTCTATGAATTGAGGGTCTGGACCCATAGGAACTTCCTCTGACGTTGTCTTCTAAGGGTAGACCCTCCCAATTTTAGGATTAGTTTCAACCAACTCTCCTTCTCCTAATTTGAGCTTTGATCTAGTGAGCATTCATAGCTAAACCAACACAAGCTTGTCTAACCTTACAGCCTAAAGCTCTGATACCACTTGATCTAAAAATCACCCTATGTGTGATCTCAATTAAAGATTTATTGAATGAAGGTATTATAGACTTATGTGTTGGTGTGTGTCTATGTTATTTTAGGCAACGGATCGATCAGATTGCAAAATACACAGACACTGAGAAATGGAAAACAACAGAGAAACACAGTAATCAAATACAAGAACACAACAAATTAATAAGGAGTTCACCCTATCCTCCAGGGCTACGTCTCCGGTCCAGCTTTCAATGGTGGCCTTCTTTTATTGTGTCTTAAAGCAGAGAAATACAATGAAGGAGCTCAATATGAGTCTCTTGAAACAGAATTGCTTGGCAGGGTGGTTCTTGGATTCCCCAAGCCACTAGAGTGCACAGACTCTTTTCCTTACCAGCTCTTGACCTTTCTGGTCTTTAATGGAAGGAGCCCAATGTGGTGCTCAGTCTTGACAGATCCTCTCAGGGATGGCTTGAACCTCTCAAGCTCTCTGGTGCTCGACGCTGCCTGTGGTCAGGTCAGGGCTCTGTCTTTTTGCTTCACTCTCTTTTCTTCGTTTTCTCTGTCTTCTTCCTTTTCTTCTCCTTTCCGTCTTCGGTCGGTGTCTTTTTTTGTTCTTTGTTCATGGCTTTAAAGCCAATGGATCTCATGACTGTTCGATTCCTCTTCTTCCTCCGTCGGGTCGCCTGCTGCTGCTCGCTTGGAGTTCCCTGTCTTGGCGTCATCATCAACGACTCACAGGGAGTGGCCACTTGTCCTCTTGCGAACTGCGCCAACTTTTCCTCATCGGTTCGGTTCTTTGGTTACGTCGGGAAATGACTCATCCGCCACCTCAGCGGTCAAATCGGACCTCAAATATTTGTGGATCTTGGCTTATTCCCCTGTCAAATCCGGTTCTTTCATCAGGTGCGTTCTCAGCTGTTAGATTTGGAGCCTCCAGATCCAACACCATTCGCTCATTTCACGCGGTTGACTTGCTCGACCTTTATCTTGCGATGAGCGGCAGTTTTCTCTCTCCTCCGCTTGCCACGCGTCGGGCGCTGAGTGGAATCACTCGTTTTTCTCGAAATCCGCTTACCGCCCAAGGGTGCCCCTGATAAATACCGTCGGTTTCTGGAGTACGGGTCCCGCCTTTAGCCTTTTGCGCTTTTTCCCATGGTTTTCCTTGCTTCCATGCGATCGAGCACTCAAGGCCTTTCCATTTCAAGGGGTTTTGCTAATTGCACATCAAAAACTGCCTCCTTTTCCTGATCCGGGCTTCCCAGGTGCTAGTTTTGCCTCCTGCGCAGTCTCCATGGGCCTTGGTCAGTGCACTTCGATCGAGGTCCTCGTCGTTCCACGTTGGCTACTAACTGCCACTGTTTAGAGGTTTTTCTGATTGCTTTGTGCTCTTGAATTCGTGGTTTGTCCCGATCTGATACAGTCATGGTACTTTGATTATTCTTCATGGATCCAATTCAGATCATATATGTGGGAGGCTGGGTTGTTCGGAGCTATTTTTGGAGGATGAGAAGGATGGAAGGAGCTTTGAACATGCTTTTCGAAGTGGACCATCCAAGCCTCTAGCTTCTCTACTTTCTTAGATAGCATATTTTGGCCTCGCCAAACCACCACTACGCGCTCCCGGACATGACATTAGAAGTAGTACATTTTGTTCAAAGTGGCATTGAGCTCTGCAAGCTCCTCTTGCCTCACCCATTCAGAGGTTTCCAAGCGTTCAAGTGCTGACATAATCAAATTCAGGTAGTGCTCTAAACAAAAATCTTGTCTCTGATTACTTTCCAAATTACAAGCCTTCCCCCATCACCCCAAACCACCGCAGAGAATCGTCCCACCCTGTTGTTGGCTTTGTGGAGTGTGACTCCCGTAACTAGCCACAATGACCGCAACCACCACAGGCCTTAGAAACCACCCACCCAGAATGACTTGCCCTACTGCCACATCGACCACCATAGACCATCCGTCCTAAGCGACCTCCATTAATACTACTCCACCCATAGCTAGTTGTCACCATTTCCATTTACGAGAGAGACGCACCGCCCCCTGCCTGAATTGGGCTTAAGTTGCGAAGAGGAATGAGCCAAATAGGGAGTCAAACACATTATGACTGACCCTACATTGTTGGGATGAGCTGGAGCTGACCAGCAGGTGACTTCACAAACATCAAATGTCACCAAGAAGAAACACCCCCCTGTCAGCGGGACGACAACCAACCAACCCAGGATGAACATAAAGAACCATAATTTCAAACCATCAACGAGGACTTGGATCTGCAATTCAAAGCCCCTCTCCCTGAATAGGACCCTCGCTAACCAAACCACCCAAAGTCCAGCACACACGCTCCACAGACACAGCCTGACCTTGCAGAACCCCAAGAGGGGACCATGTAAGGCAACGAGCCAAATTTCACTTTAGCGCGTAGGGGATGCCACCAGACCCCAGTAGGACCAGCAAAACAAAACCAGATCCAGAAAGTTGAATCCTTCCCTATGCGTGATGACCATAAATCGAATATGAAACTGGCAATTAACAAGAATGCACACCCGTAAGCGGAGGAGTGGATGTTGGCAGCAAAGAAACCACCTATCCCAGACAGGGAGACCTCGGAAACAGTTGCTCCCTTGTGCAATGCTCAACTACATTTACCATAACAAGACCAAACTTAGAATGTTTGATAGGAAACCTCACCACCCTCGATAAATTGTTGACGAATGCCACCTCCCATGAGTTTCAAGGCTGATTGAGGTCTCACACAAGTTACATTACCATCTCCCGTACACAAGGTGCATTGAGAGGATGGGGAGGTCGGTCCTCACGCCTTCGGCCATGTGATATTCATGAATACCCACGCATTACCTCGGTATCATTGTTGGCTTGGTTAATCACCCCATCAGGGAAAATATTTAATATTGTTATTATTAAAAAGGAGGTTGAATTCTAATTTAATAAGAATTTAGGTGGTTTAATTCTCTAATAAAATCCTTTTCATTGAATAACTTATGTAAATATATGTTTTGAGTTAGGAAAATATATAGGTATGTGATCCGAATCAAGTTTGTGATTTTTTAACATATAAATTTTAACAATTAATAACATAGTCAACTATACTATAATGAAGAGCATGGAAGGAAATCATAAGTGATTAGTGTCATACTAAGTTTTCAATTAAATCTTCAGATATTTTCTTGTAAGTGTAAATTTCATCAAACTACTCATTTAACCACATATGGTTAATGTTAGAAATAGTACTTATGATTTATTTGTGTTAGATATATATATAGATAGATATGTTTGAAAATCATAGAATATGTAATTTAAAAACATACAATTTTGTCTCAATGAAATGCACACACAATGCACAATTTGAAAATCATTTTTTAAAGAAAAAGCTCTCCACTAAACTAACCCATTAAATTAGTTTAAACATATTCATTTATTCAAAACAATCTTTTTATCTCTTCAATAAAAAATAGTAATTATTAAATAAATATCACATTCTTCCTGTGCTCAAACTTGAAACAATTACATAAAAGAATCCCCATCTTTTCCCCTTCCCCTTATTTTTTTGAAGGTTTGTCATGCTTTGAATGTATTAATTTGATGATATCTTTTTATTCTATGTAAGACCACATCCTCTACTCTATCTTTGAGAAAGGTGGATTATGTTTCTAAATATTCAAGGTGGATTATGTTTCTAAATATTCAATATTTTATTTAGATCTTATTTTTATTAAATACATTTTTATTATTAAAATAATGAAAATACAACATTTTTTAGATTATTTATTTTAGTTCAATCTAATTTTTTAATGTTTTTGTATTTTAAATTTTAGATTATTTATTTTAGTTTAATTTATTTTTTTATGTTTTGTATTTTAATAAATATATTTTTAATTGATTTTGTTTAAAACTTACCAAAAATTTATTGAAATGGTAAGATTAAATTATATAATATACACAATACAAATGCTTTCAATTTTTCAAGAAAAAAAATTATTTATATATTCAAAAATAAAACTTACACAACAAAAAAAATTACCATCTCAACAAAAATTATATAAACTAATTTCCATGAAAACGACATAAAACCATTACAATGCATACTAAAAATATATCAAACTTAATTTTACTTAAAATAGATACATAATTACATATGAAATCGTGTATTAATAAAAACTTTTACACTCATCAAAAAAACGGGAGCCCAGAACTGGGTATACACATTTAGTGAGGAATTAACAGTATTAGTAAAAACTTATCATCTAAAAAAATAAAGTTCGAAGTCTTAAAAATAATCAATAATTAATTATTTCTTTCATTCACAACGTGACTTCTACGCATCTTATGTTGAAGGTATAATATATGACTTTGCCCCATCTTAATTAAAAAATTATAGCTTCGACATATCTCGGATAAAAGCTTTATTTCTCCATAGAAATATCAAATTGTCTATATAAGAGGGCAACATAGGCAACATAGAGCATGTTCCCACTCATGTGGATAAACTTTATCTGCCATCGCAGCGGCAACTACATTTATAGCGAGAGGCAAACCTTTGCATTCCCCTGCTATTTGCCTTGCAATGCCTTCTATTTCCTGTGGAACATTTGTTCGCCTAGAAAACAGCCGCCAGCCCTCCTCTTCCGACAGAGGCACCACTTTTATTGGATCTTTGGCTCCCATACTGGTACATACTCGTTTATTTCGAGTAGTCAAAACAACTTTAGAACCAGTGTCATTCATTGACACTCCTAGGCTTTGCAGCTCAAGAGTCTTCCACATGTCATCTAGAAGAATAAGAAATCTTTTATTCTTTAAATAAGACCACAACCTATGCTTTCGCCCTTCCAAATCAGATTTGTCAGGGAAATTTTGCTGTAAGTTTAACCTACTGGCTATGCAATCTTGCAGCGTTGAGATATCATAATCTTTGGAAACTGTTACCCAAATGATGGGATCAAAAGAACTCCGTACCTTGAGGCTGTTGTTGATGGTCTGAAGCAGCGAAGTCTTACCGACACCCCCCATGCCGTACACACCAATAATTCGGGTGTTGCTATCTTCTGTCAACCTCTCCTCAACCTCCGACTGTAAAAATTTTATTGCATTTCCTTCAAAACCAGCTTCGGGGGTCCAAATGGGCAACTGGGCGGGCGGATTAGAATCCCCGTATTCCCCGGTTGGAGGAAAATCACAATCCTTCTCTGCGTGGAGCTGAGCAACAGTTGCTTTCCAATCTCTGATATCTTGGCTGACTCTGTAGCGGCAGACGTAATTAGGACACCAATTGAGACAGTTCTTGTGTAGCTCGTACTGTCTGCCAATAGACCGTGATCGTTCTATGGCGTCGCCTGCCTTATCCAGCCAAGCTCTCACTACACTTCTAGGGTTCATTTGTAGTTGAGCGAGCTCCACATTTATATCATTTACTAGATTGTTCAGACGCTCAACTTCATGCTCCATGTCGCGGAAAGATTGAGGCAAAGAGATGACCAATTTCACCTCTTGAACAAACCTTTTCAAGAGGCTGGGCAAAACATTGGCTGCAGCCCCACTCCCAATATCTGAGCAGCAGGCCATTGCGTTCACAAGAGTGAGAAAGCGCAAGGTCTTCCAAATGAGAGGCGCTCAAGATTTCTCTTCCCACCGCAAAAGCAGTAACAATATTCAGATCTTTCTGCTCTCAAATTGCAGTGAATGCATCCATGAAGTAGCAGGCAAGCATGAGTATTTATTTATTTTATCCCGTCCATTCCTACTCAACAGCTGGGAAGCAGCAACTCAACTTGCCTTTAGGTGGGTGGAAGCAAGGCATTTGTCCCCTCCAAAATGGCCCCACCTTGTTCTTCTTTTCACTATTTACAGTGGCCCTACTTAAGAGGGGTAGGTTTGGATACCCTCAATCTCTATAGTACCAATTTCTATTGCGATTCCAACGTATTTCTGATGGGAATCAATTCCAGGCTTTGTTACAGAACTTCGTATTACAGAGATGGGAGGAACCTTTACAGATGGCTTCCATATCGTGGGCCCTCCTAACACAATCATACAGACTGGAAAGTTAATGCTTTTACGAAAGTATTCCAATTTCCACCATACAAAGCACTATGCAATGCAATTTTTTCCAACCCCTGCTGGTGTATCCACCAACACGAGATTCCCTAATCATGTCAAGGAGCACTGAAATAAAATAATGACTCCATGAAAAGAAATATGGAATATTTAATCCCATGCAATTTTAAACAATGAATGTCATTTATTCTTCCCATAATTTTATTAAACCCTTTATACTTTAATATTTACACTCAAGGTTTTTTTATTCTTCCCATAATTTCATTAAACCCTTATACTTTAATATTTACACTTCGGGTTTTTTTATTCTTATGGATGTTCTTACAATTCTTTATTTTATATTAAATTTTTTAAAATAATGTGTAAACAAAGATTATTTGTTATTTTCAATTTTATGGATCAAATTTAATCTCTAATCAAATATAATTCTACATTTTTAATAGTTAATTAAAAATATGTGAAATTCTAATTCTATTTTTAGAGATTATATATTCTTTTCTCATAAAGTAATTTTAGATGTTATATATTCTTTTCTTTTATCTTTCTTAGAAGATCTTAGATGTTAGAAAAAAAAAAATTTCATCTTTCAGAAGATCCAAATAAATTTATTAATTTTATTTTTATTTTTAAATGTTATATATATTTTTTTCATCTTTTTAAGAAGAGCAAATTAAATTTATTATTTGATCTTGATTAAAATCTATTTTGCTTTCTAATATATTTAGTAAAATTTTAATAATATTAAGTGAAGTTGACTATACAACTTTATAATAAACGGATTAGTTGTGATTAATACTTGGGATTTAGTGAAATGGATTATACAACTCCATAATAAATGGGTTAGTTGTGATTAATACTTGGGATATAATCACTATTATAGACTATGACACAATAGGTCACTGTTACAGAGTATGATTTGATTTGAACGCAAGGTAAGGACCTATAATTTGTTATCAAGATATACTTGAAAGGCTCAATATATTAGATAACTAGTGGTTGCATGCAATAGAATATTAGTTTCAAGAAGTTAAGGAGGGTTACATTGTAGAGTTTGCTATTAATTATAGTTGACCTCTTTTAGCATTAATGAGAGGTATTTAAGGATGAGGCCATTAGGAATATTTCTCAAAGTAATCCTATTATGGAATAAGATTTTGTTTTTGTACAAAGGGTTGATGTACATGATATCAAGCACGATGGAAACATAAGCCCTTAGAAAGGGGGGCTTGATGAAAGAGGAAGGGAAGATGAAATAGATCATAAGAAAAGGATCTCAAGGAGTGAAATAAAGTTGTGACAAGGAGATATGAATGCAAGAACGTATTATGCAAAACAATTTGGAAGCTACAGATGGATACTTTAAAGAAAATGAGAGAGGACATACTAGGCAGTAGTATGGGGAGAGAGAGAGAGAGAGATGGTATGCCTAAGTATGCAAAGGAAAGAGAGGAACTAGAGGTATGTTTAAAGAGAAGAGAGGCACTAGAAGATATACCATGATAATTTATGATAGAGTTGAAGTAGAAGATATCAATCCCTGATGGAAGGTTAATGATAAGAATGATTTTGAGGAACATGTAACTGATGATTTATAAAAAAAATATTCCCTAAGTTAAGTGAAGGATGATTCCACTAAAAGTGATGATACTTTAGCAATTGTAGAGCTATTGGAGAAAATGAAGATCAAAGAATTCTCTAGATACATTGAAGAAGAAATTAGAGACAATGGATTTGAACAAACCCCTTTAGAACCATCCCCTACATGTAATCTAAAAAAATGATAATTTTGTGATAAATATAGAAGTTAGAAATATAAACGAGCAAAGAATAGGAATAGTAACAAATAATACAGGTGGAGCAATGACAAGAAATTTCAATATTTTAATGGAAAGAACAACAATTGATACAATTATTAGGCCCCCCATGTTCCATGGAACTTGGAGGAATGATGCCAAGCAATACTAGTTTGTGTGTTAAGCAATTTAGACCATGAATAAAATCACATATAAAGCACAAAGGAATGTGCATTTAGAAATCCCTTTTAAAGACAAAGATATACAATGGTACATGAATGACGAAATATATCTTCCAGTAGGACAAACCAAAGGTATAAATGAAATAAAGAATGAATTGATGAAAGAACTAAAATAGCCCATATTTAAAAACTAATGCCTTGTAGAGTTGAAGGAAATAAAACAAAAAGCGGGAGAAAATAATTCAGGACTATGATCAAATATTTAAGGATCTGGTGGAAAAAATGACATTCCAAAGCCAATATGTCTAGCATAGAGAGTGGTTCATTCTAATACTATTCTCGCATATTAGAATTCCCCTTACTCAACATAAGATATCCACATATGTTGAAGCCTTTCATATAGTTACACTCCTCGAATCCATAGGGGGATGTGTTCAATCAATCTTACGATTAATGTAGGTTCAAAATCAATTGGATGCCTTAACTAGTCCATTAGGGGAATTTTGAGGTCTAAAATGGGCCTCCTAAGAAAAATATATAGCCAAAATAAACTTTATAAGGACCAATAGGATTCAAGATGATGTTGTCAACCATGGGGGATGATACACCATTTTTGGAGTAAAAAAAGTAAAAAGATTAAAAAATAATAAAACTATTTTTTCAACTCTTATTTTCAACTTATCTCCCTAAGTTTTTACTCAAATTTTGAGTGGCAGTACTCGTTGGATGTAAAATTTAATTCCTCATCCAAGTAGTACCCATGTTTCATTCTTTCGATGGACCCCGCTACACGAAAAATGAGAAAATGTGATCACAATTCACGTTTTTTTATGTATTTCTCATTTTTTGTGTAGCAGAATCCATCAAAAGTATGTAACATGGGCACTCCTTGGATGAGGGATCAAATTATGCATCCAAAGTGTGTTGTCGCTTGAAATTTGAGTAAACCCATAGGGAGATAAGTTGAAAATACGAGTTGAAAAAATAGTTTTTTATTTTTTCCCTCTAAAATTTGATGATGTAATCTAGTCTTATTTTATTATTTCCACTATTATTTTATAATTTCCTTAGGATGCCCATTTTAGACCTCAATATTCCCCTAATGCAACTATAAGATATGGCCAAGTGTAAGGCTAGAAGAGAGAATGTGCCATGTACTTTATGTAGAATAGCATGTCACCATAAAAATGAATATCTAGTGTTGACTAATTAAATTTTGATTGGTGCATCAAATCCTTTCCGAACAAGAACAAAATGAAATTTGTATGAAATACGCAAGTTGTGGGACACAAGCCACCTCAATGCCCCATGCTATAGAAATACTAGATTAATGTGAACACAACATTTTACGATTTTTGCAAATCTATGTGGAATGATGTAAATAATTTTAAGTCACTACAAGAAGGAGCATATCATTGATACACATAGGGTTCATGGGTCAAATGATAGCATTACCAATGGAATAGCAAGATACTAAGAACAAGGATGAAGACGATATGGTGAACTATTTACTTTCTTTAATTATGGAAAATTAGTGAAAATTGCACATTATTGTACTTAACCCCACATAGTGTGTGGACATTGCCATGGTATTGGACACAATATTGAATAATGTTCTAAATTGATAGAGAAGTTGGAAGAAAAATGAAAGAGGGTCAACATGGTAAGTTTAAAGCCACAAAGGGAAGAAGATAGTTAAGTAGTTACAATCATTGTATTGACAAGAGGAAGATCAAGGAGTACTAACCTAGATGCAGAAAAAATATTATCAAGTAAGATAATTTATAATAATTTATCCATCACCATCAAAATTTGACCTACCCAAATCAAAGAAATTACTACGTAATGAAATGGAGACCTCATAGAATGCACCAATGTTAGAGAGGGACGCACAAACCATACGAACAAATATATTGAACTAGAGAGGAAAGTAAATTATTTTCTCAAATGGAAATTACTTAATGGTTGGAATGCATATAGGAAGTTGACAAAGATTCTAATAAGGTGGAAATTTATGTTAGAGGATGACACTCCTATCTTGGATCCTTTTCCAAAACAACATTATTAAGAACAAGATAAGGACATGTAAGGAATCTAAAATGAAAATAGAGTTAGTAGGTTATGAGATGGAGTATGTTATAATGGATCTACAATCTAACATGAACATTCTTTCACAAAAGTCTTGGGAGTTTATGGGGAGACCAAAGCTAGTTTAGTCACCTATTCAACTAAGATTAGCAAATCTGTATAGGATTTATCCCATCAAGGGGCAGAGGATGTAGAGGTTGACATTGATGGGGAAAAGACACTGGTTTATTTTGAAATGAATGAAATAATGGATGGAAAGGATCCTTACCCAATTTTTTTGGGAATATATTGGACATTTGATGACAATGCAATTATGAATTTAAAGAAGAAGAAGATGTCTTTGAAATAGATGCACTAAGGGTTGTTGCACCTTTGGATCCCATTAAAGGTGAAAGATTCATGTACTCAAACAATGATGAAGTTCAAACTTTAGTTTTGGGAATATATGCAATTATATCAGTAAAAAATGACTACACAAATTCAATTGCAAATGGAGAGTTGAGTTGGAGGATAATATATTCTTTTGATACAAATTATGAAGATGCAATGAATAGATGGTATGAAAGAGGATATGAGATGTCCAATAGAAGATGCACATTAGTTGAGAAATATGTGCACTAGATTGGAGATGTGTTGCATGGCCCCTTTAGATTTCATGGTATTTAAGGAGTTCATACTAGAAGAAAAAATAATACAATCTTCAGACATGATTGTGAAAGGTACCCTTGCACACTAGTGGGATACACATATAGCTAATTTGGAAAGTTGGGCACATTGACAAATAGAATGCCATTGCGATTTTCAGTTATCTATGATAAATAGAGTTAATGAGTAGATACAAGGACATGGAGGATTGATATGAACATATATGGTTTTGTCAAAAGAGCAGTGTTGAAAATAAAATTTCAAGGAGAAATGAGCCCATTTTTTTTATCATACATTCAATGTTGTACTAAGGAGTTGGTAGATAGAGAAGGAGATTCAAAGAGAAACCAAGGAGTCAAAGGGATTGAATAAATATTTCTACATGATGTTTAAATTATAGCAAAAAACCATGTCTTACCTAATTTAAGGAAAAGGGAAGAAACCATGCTAGGTAGTAGCAATAGCGTAGTGGGAGGGGAGGGAAGAGAGGATGTGCTTGAGGAGTGTAAGGAGGAAAGAGAGACACTAAAAGAATATGTTGAGATAACTTATCTAGAATAAGAGTAAAAGATGTCAAATCGGAAAGAAAGATTATAGATGAGAATACTTCATAAAAACATGCAATTGATACTTTATATAGTGAGTATGCCCAAAGTGAAGTTGAAGACAGATACTTTAATAATTACAAAACTATCGATGAAAATCAAGATTTGAAGAATTTTGAGCCATTGAAGAAACTAGAAAAAATGAATTTGAGTAAACCCCTTTCGAACCATGCAATACATGCAATCTACCAAAAAAAAATGAAAATTTAATAGATATAAAAGTTAGAAATTTAATTCAATGAAGACTAGTAATAATTATAAACAAAAGTAGGAAAATAATAAGAAATTTAATTCTTCTAATGAAAATAAATTCAAAACTCCGACCATCATTTTTGATCCAATCATTCACATTGCTTGCTTTTTTAATCTAATTATAACTACACTTCATTATACCAGAACCATCCTTAATTATATGCAAAATAGTAGATTTTGGCTTATTTTTCCACTTCCACTTCAAACGCTTAGAAATATAATAAAAAACCCAGATATTCAACCCTACTGCTCTCAAATTGGACTGAATGCATCCATGAAGTGGTAGGCAACCATGAGTACCTTTTTTTTTCTCCAGTCCATTCGAACTGAGTAGCTGGGAAGCAGCAACTTGACTTGACTTGAGGTGGGTGGAAGCAAGGTATTTGTCCCCTCCAAAATGGCCCCATTTTCTTCTTATTTTCACTATTGGAAGCAGGTCAGTTTTATGAAATATTTCGTCATTCCAAAAACGTGAACCCTCCTCACACAACCATACAGACTGGAAAGTTAATGCTTTAGGAAAAGTATTCCAATTTCCACTGTGCAATGCCATTTTTTCCAAGGAGCACTGTAATAAAATAACGACTCCATTAAATTAGGTAAAATGAAATATAGAAATATTTAATTTTTTTCCCCCAGAATTTGGAAACATTTAATTACATGCAATTTTAAACTCTGTCAAGATTGTCATTTATTCTTCCCAAAATTTCATCAACCACTTATACTTTAATATCCTTTTCCTATGTACGCTTCAGTGTTTTTATTCTTCCCGTTCTTTATTTTAAATTAATAAAAATTAATAGAATCACTTTTTGAAAATACTGTGTAAAGGAAGATTATTTGTTCTTCTTAGATCAAGTTGAATATCTAATCAAAATTTATGTTAAATTATGATAATTTTACATTTGTCAATTTTTATCTACATTATTATGAAAAAGGAGTTTTAATTTTAATTTTAAATGTTTTTAAAAAGTGAAGTGGAATTTATAAAAATTGATCACACTTTAAATTAATCAAATAATATTACATATAAATACATGTAGTGTTGTCTCAAGATAAGTAGATTATATTGGACACACAATCACTAGGTTGAGAGAATATCCCAACCACACACCAATATAGGAAACATCTAGATCTAAACAACTCCTAAGAAATAAGAACATACTCTTTTATATAGAAAGAATCACAATTGAGACAAGAAGGAATGATATGTTTCAAGTCGCCCCCTACACAACTACTTGTCGCGATCTCAATCTGCAAAGTCTAGTTGCGGTCCCAGTGTTTACAAACATGATAAAAAAGAATATGCCAACGTCCATATAAAGGAACAACCATCTACTGGAATGCATGAGTACCAATCACCAGTTAACTAGGATTTCTTTCGTGTACATGGTTCAGTCAACCAATATCTCCATATTTGTATATATGGTTCATTCAACCAATACCTCCATACATGTACCTATAATTACAAGTCCCCCTCCATCATTGTCATCATGGGTTTCTCAGATTACCCATAACCATGCTCTGGGTTTATTGGCTTACCCTAAACCATGCCTAGGGTTTTATGGGCTTTCCTTAAACCATGCCCAGGGTTTTATTGGTTAACCCTAAACCATGGCTACAAGAATCTCTGTCCACTTCACCCCCACACGTGGTTTTTGGCTTACCATAAACCTACAATGCAAAGTGGTTTATGGCTTACCAAAAAACTACACTTACATAGTGGTTTTAAGATTACCACGAACTTTATGGGGGTACACATGCTTCATCAGGCTTACATTACACACTCCGACTCATGGAGTTACAAGGTATATACTTTACAAATACCACTACAAAACATCCTAGATTTTCTTACTAATAAATGTATATGAAACATAATACATCATCATCATGAGTCTATTCCACAAACTCACACAGACTTTAACTTGGTTGTCTATCATCCTTTAATGGCTATTGTTGCTCCTTTACCTCATCTTTTGAAATTATTCACATCTTGAGCATATTTGTATTTTTCATTGTCAATTAAGTCTTGGAATTCCATGCTTAACTTGTCATTTGTTAGAGTCAAGAATTCTAACAAAATAAATTTACCTATATTGATTTAGCTAGGCTCAATAGGGCTCAATATTTTTATTCATGATTCCAAGATAAAAAATAAACTTTCATATTAACAGAACATTAAAATTATATATCTCTACCCACAGATGACTTTAAACCACTATTTGAAAAACAATCACACCATAGTTGGAGTATATCAACATTTCCACTAATCCAAAACATAGGAAAGTGTTCCACACAACAAACAATCGCTCTTGCTTCCTCTCTTAGATTACCATCATAAAACATGTCCCGAAAAATGCATTTTCATGTGGTGAGAAGATAGAGGCATGAGTTGTTGGAACACCATGGGAGTCCATCTCTTCACTACACAACAATTCTCTAATGTTGCTACGAAGAACTGCAAGGCCATTAAGAAAACGACTATATGGAGTTTTACCAACACCCTTTACCTGAACATTATGTCAATGCCACTTTTCAAAACCCTGACTAAAGCTATAGATTGCTTCCTTATGTACGCTTTGCACAATCAAAGCGAGAAAAATATTTTATGTCGATTCTCCAATACACACTGAGATATACAACTAATTTTTCTACCAGATAGCTTGCTAGATCACCAAATTACAACCTCTGATCTATTTTTTCCAAAGAATCTATCCCAAAAAACCCTCCAAGGCAATGGAGATCCAATTTTTGCGCTAAAACCGCAGTTTAAATCTAAAAACAAGTGATCAGATGAACAATAATTCGCATTGCTTCACCTTCGATCTCTCCATCATTGGGGTTCAGTATAAATAGTGATTCCTTCACCATGAAATGACAAAAAAAACATATATTCGATTCAATGGTAATTACCCTTCTGATAATGTAACCTTTATTGTCCAAATGTTCAAACTCAGTTTGCCAACGCATGGTACTGTGCCCAAGAAATTTAGTTGTGTTTTTGTCGAAGGAGCTGGTGTAGTATGTCTGCGCCCATGATGGGTTCCCAACATTGCAGAGAGAAACGAGATAGAGAAATAACGTGAGTGATTTCGCCATGAAAATATGGTACCAATGTCGGAATCGCTAAATTCTTTGAATGAAAAAGGAGCGAAATGACTCTCCCCACCTGTGTTCTGCTTAGTCATCTCTACTGGCCACCGAATCGCTCATAGAGCATTTTTAATGGCAGGGATCAGATGCCAAGTCTCCACACTGTGTCCAGTCATAAGCCACACACAATTATTCTCAAAGCTGTAACTCACAGACAATGCTACTTGCAGTCACCACTAACATGTCACTTCTTTATGTATTAGATGGATAAACACACATTGCCACAGTTAATGAACAACCACACTCAATCACTCACACGGTCACATTATTCTCCTATTTCCCTCAACTCCTAGAAGGGCCAAGGTCCAGGCTCATATGAGCTCTGATAACAATTTAGAAAAGTTAATCACACCTTAAATTAATCAAATAATGTTACATATAAATACATGTAGTGTTGTCTCAAGATAGGTATACTATCTTGGACACACAATCACTTGGTTGAGAGAATATCTCAACCACACACCAATCTAGAAAACATCTAGTTCTAAACAACTTTTAAGAAATAGGAACAAACTCCTTTACATAGAAAGAATCACAACTAAGACAAGTAGGAATTATATTTTTCAAGTGTGGACTATACAAGTAAATAATAGGAAAGTTAGTTGTGGTTAATACTTGGGATATGACCTTATATAAAAGAGTTTTTCTATGCAAATAATGCAAACCAAATTGATATTTCATATGTTTGCCTACAAAGGTTGTTTTATTTTTCATAATCCTTTATCATTGTATTTTTTTTTTGTTAAGGCAACCATGGTTCATGGTCACGTAGTGGCCGCTATGTCCATCAACAGTAATCCACACAGATCCACCAAAGTGGCCTAATATATCAGGCCTAACCCCAAGGGCATCGAGGAGATTTGACCTCGTGACCTCCCAATAGGCAAGGTACTTAGCAATGAGGGCTCGACCAATACAACTATCCTTTGAGGAAAACATTTATCATTTTCATTATTCATTGATATCAATTTTAAATCTATCGAACTTTAAAAAATTTGTGAAGGAATTAATATATTTTCTTTGACAGTTTATTCTATGTTGTAAACAAATTGCAAAGAAGTTTTCATAAATCTCCATAGTTTAGCAAGGTTGGTATTGTTACAAATATAGTTTTAAAATTAAGATTTGATCTAAGCATATGAAAGACATTTTAAGAGAGTGTTTTTCATCCTTCACCTTCTTAGTATCACAAAGATGACAAATCTGTGCTAGTGGCCATGAGAATCAGCTGATCAAAGTATGTGTCCAGCTCCAGTCGGATTTGGTTCTTCTCTTTGGCCTCGGTGAGTGTTCCAATTGACGGGATGTCATACTTTCTCACCAAGGCATCCAAGCTCCTTAACAACCATGCGTATGAAGCCTCAACATTGGTGATGAGCAACAGGAGTTCCTCACAGTTACATATTTGACTTCGGATGTGTGCCTTTTCTAACTCCTATTGTGGATTCATCATCTTGGGCAAGTCAAGCGGGGCTCCCTTGTACCTCATTTTCCATGTTTGTACATGATCATCAATGATATGTATGTCTGTGAGCATACACACAATCTTGACGCAGTCTTGTTGATGACCATGTAGGTGGATAACTACCTTGTGAATGGTGATGAACCTATTATACAGTTTTTGCATAACTATCTTAAGAGCTTCTACTTCAGAGAGTATGGCTTTCTTCATCTTTGCTTTGGCGGATCCTGTTGATTGTTATTCCCTTTGCCTGACTGCTTGCAAGTCCTTAGCCATGTGCTCATTTTCTGCTATCAATAACTTCACACTCGAGCTCGTGGCTTTGGAATAGGCCTTCATACCATCAACCAATGCAGCTAGATGTCTTCGCACATCAGACACAATCACCCGTTCTTCAAAGTGCGCAGGTGATGCATGACAATTCGGGACATGCGCTCTGCGTGCTTGTACAACTTTGTGATGTGACTCATCAAAGGCTATGTTGTACACATCTGCTCCTGAATGCTCGTCAAGGAGAACGACCTCTCCTTGTTCACTTGGGACTTTATCTGTTGTTGGAGTTGGTGAAGTCTGTGGGGTGAACTCAGTTGCTTTGGGAATGAGGTCAGTGTCCTAATCCTATTCCGGCTGCTCCATCTCCATGTCCATCTGTTCATCCTGTTGAGCAAGTTCCTTCTCCTATGTCTGCTCACCTTGTTCATTATCCATTGCTGGTGGATCTTAGTCTTCAATTTGTATGGGCGCAATTTATCTATCTGTGCACCTTGCACTCCCTCCTGATCCTGTTCCTGTTCATGTTGTGCTTCCTTCTCTCTTCTGTGTAACTCTTGTACTTCTCTAAGCTTCTGCTCAACTTCCTGCAACTTCCTCTTTGTCTCGTCCAATCTTTGTTTCTTTGTTCTTCTGTGTTACTCATCTCTCGTGTTGTCGCCTCTTTGCCTCTATCTCCAAAGCCAAATTTTCAACAAGTGGATCCTCCTTAAACTTGTAGTTTTGTTCTGCCTCTGTACTTTCAACAATATTCCTCTTGGCTTTGTCTTGTGCTGGTTAACTGCTCATTTTCTTTGATGTTGTTGCTGCTCTCTATGGTGTTTTTGCCTTGGTCATTGTGAGCCATTCTACAACAATGCTAACAGGTTCATTGAGCCTAGAGGAGTTATAGCAAAATCTCCATGGATCTTCCTCTAGTTAATGTCACACCCCGTGGATCCAAGGATAGTACACCTTCACATAGTGTTTTTTGCATATGCAATGCAGGTCGTACGGATTGTAACTCTTTGTGCCGAACTTAAACTTCTTGACATCTTTGACCTCAACATCAGCCTCTTTCAAATTATGGATCTTGTACAACCCAATCCATAAAGGAAGAGTAGTCCATGGTGCCTTTTTATTCTTGTACAGTCTTCCTGCAAACCCTACGGAGATGTAGTATGCAACCTCTGACATGACTAGTTTGTCCATGGAAAACTTCAACAAAACATGTGGAGCCTTCTCCACACCATACATTTTGATGAAGGTTCCTTCGGGTGAAGCGTACCAATCTGCAATGTTAAGCAATGATTCCATTTCTACCTGGGACATGCAAGGCGGATCTTGTTCAAATATCATTGTGTACAACGGGGCGACGAAGTGATCAGATAGTCTCGCCATGACTCCTTGGTAGCTACACTCAGATAACAACTTGCAATATATGTTCACAACATTCTTTGAAGGTGTCCGTGCCCAACCCATGTGAGGAAACTCTTGACGGAAGCATATCACATCAAGCAGGTAGTTAGGCATGAAGAATATTTCTTGCTAATCCTTGAGCAGATTACGGGCATTTGATATGTGCACTTTCAGTTGGAGAGCCAACATGTCAGACGAGTTGAAAGGCCTTCCTTTTCTTGCCAATTGATCCAATACAATCATCCAAATCTGTGAGAAGGTATCTGTGCTCTCTTGGCCATAAGTGACATGCAAAGATGACCAAGAGTTGATAAGCCTTCCTGAGTGTCTTCGTCTTATAAATCTGGTTGGGGTTCATCCTAAACTTCAATGGATCTATGACCCAACGCTTCAAGATATCTCTTATATTCACACTGTTGTTGGGAGTGTAGAACAGTGTATCCATACGTTTCACCGACAACGACAAATGATGCATATGACGGTAATCTTCTACCCTAAAGGCAACAATCTCTACTCCATTGACACTGCTCAATACCATTGTCTCGGGATCAGTGTGTGAGACAATCTAGTGGATCAAGTCTACGCATGGGAATAAGGGATACCTGCATGCGACCATGTAGAAACTTGACTCATGAATATTGACATAGACATGTTGGTCCTCCAGATTCTCCTCAAAGCTACCTAAGAATATGTTATTGATATCTTGCCATGTGATCCTGTTGTCTTTCTCAACTAACATGTGTGTGTCTATATACACGGGTAAGCTCATCGATACTTGTTCAACCACGTCACCAATATTGTTCTCAATTGTGTCCTTTAATCCAGCACTCTTGGAGGCCATGGTACTTTTGCTGATGAGAATTTATTCAACACTTGTAGTACATGGAGACAAACAAGACACTCATGACAAGCCAATGTCAATTAAAAACATAAAGCAACATTGAGAATTGATCATGCGACAAACCGAGTGACTTTTGGGAAAGATTGTGCAGCATTGACTATGAGAGGTTGTGGGATTGTCAGTTGGAACTACGCATTGTGCAGTCCTTGCTACCAATGAGGCTTAATGCTGGCTAGAACTGCATAGAGCACAATCTAGTGAGGCTGAATGTTGACTGCGGAATGCGCAATTGAGTAAGGCTGGGTTGCTGGTTGGAACTGCACATTACGTAGTCCCAGTGGGAAGGACTGGAGCATTGTCTCCTAAAACTGCGCATATCACAACTTGGGATAGTTTTAGGTAGCCTCTGCATAATTCCTTGAGGTAAGGCAGAGCCTTGACTTCCCGAAATGTGTTGTGCATGCTGGGAGAAGCAAGATCCGGGCCAAGGCAGCCCATATCTTCCTAAGGGCAAACTGAAAACGAGAAGGACTTAGTGTGTGTGCAAAGATGGTGCATATCAGAGTGAGAAAGACATGCACGAAATCCAAGCAAGTGCAAAAATCAATCAAACGGGAAAACAATGAAGCTCGTGAAGAAAGTCTCCCCAACAACGACCGTAAGTGTAGAAATAGTGTTATGCATGTGACACTAAGGAAATGCAATGTAAAACTTGAAACGACACTGATAAAAGATAAAATAAATTGAAACAATAGTAGGCATTCAATAAAACAAGGAAATTAGCACTCACACAAGCCAAGAAATGAAAAGCGATAGAAAAAGCGGCAAAAGACATGAAAAACAAAACTTACCTGAAAAAACTGCACCGACTGTGCCAAAGGTTCCTAGATGCCTCAGGAATGCCAGAGCTCCAAGATCGAATGTGCAAAATGAGCTCTAAGGCATCTGTTAAACATATTTGAGAGATTTAGGGTTTATGACGTGCATGCCACAAATCTAGGAAAAAACAACACTTGGCAGGAAGTTTCTAAAACAACTTTGCATGTAACTCCCAACTGCTAGAAATAGATCCCTAAAATCAAGGGATGCTTTTTCACTTTTTCACTCTTTTTTCTTTTTTTTCTTTGTGCATCAAATCCTTTCCCAACAAGAACAAATAAAAACTTGTGTGAAATATGTAATTTGTGGGACACAAGCCACCTCAATGCTGCATGCTATAGAAGTAGATTAATGCGAACACGCCATTTTATGATTTCTGCAGATCTATGTGGCATGATGTAAATAACATTAAGTCACTGCAGGAAGGAGCATATCATTGATGCACATAGGGTTCATGGGTTAAATGATAAAATGATCAAGGGAATAGGAGGATACTAAGGCACAAGGATGAAGACGATATGGGGAACTACCTACCTTCTTTAATTTTGGAAAAGTAATGAAATTGCACACTATTGTACTAAACCCCACATAGTGTGTGGAAACTCCCATGGTATTAGACACAATATTGAATAATGTTCTAAATTGATAGAGAAGTGGCAAGAAAAATGAAGGAGGGTCAAAATTATCAGTGTAGAGCCACAAAGGGAAGAAGATAGATAAGTAGTTACAATCACTATATTGACAAGAGGAATATCAAGGAGTACTAACTTAGATGAAGACAAAATATTAGCAAGTAAGATAATTTCTAATAGTTTATCCATCACTATCAAAATTTGATCTATCCAAATCAAATAAATTTCTACACAATGCAATGGAGACCTCGCAAAATGCACCAATATTAGAAAGGGATGCACAAACCACAAGAACAAATATATTGAACTAGAAAGTATTTTTTTTTTTCAAATGTGGCATTAAATTACTTAATGGTTGGAAAGTATTTAGGAATTTGACAAAAATTCTAATAAGGTGGAACTTTATGTTAGAGGATGACACCTATTTTGGATCCTTTTCCTGCACATCATTATATATATTATGAACAAAAGAAAGAGATTTAGGCAATCTAAAAATGAAAATAGAGTTAGGAGGTTATGAGGCGGAGTATTTTATAATGGATGTACAATCTAATGTGCACATTCTTTGAAAAAAGTCTTGGGAGTTTGTAATATGCCTCTGTTTTTTTATGTTAATTTCTTGCTATATTTGGGTTGAACTATTTATAGTTTTGATGGCGGTTTGGTTGAAATAAATGTGAACCATAAGTTATTGTGATGTAATAAATAGATATTTTATTAATAAATAAAAGCTTGGGAACTAACTAGGAAAGAAACACTTGAGCAAAGATATTTTTTCCAAATTGGAAAACCATCTTGGATGGATGATATCAAAATAAATCTTCCCGAGAAAGGAATCCTAAAAATCCCTAGGAGGAAATATATAAGATTTAACGAGATGGGAGAGAAATATATATTAAATCACTTAACTGGAGAAAGACGATAATTGTGGGTGGAATAAAGCACTGCGGGAGAAAAAGGAAAGCTTTAAGGCAAAGGAAAAACACATTTTTTGGAAAAAAAAAATGCCTAGGAAGTGGGTTGACAGACCCAAAAAGGCAGGACACTACTAAGGAAATCTATTGGGAAGAAAGATTATAAAAATGTATTGTCCGAGAATCAAAGGGGGTTGATTCTCATTGGAAAATATATCTTAGCTTGGGGGGAAGTGGGGAATCAGTTCATGGTCAGGAGGGCGGTGTTTTTCCCTAGTGTAGTTACAACCCCAGGATACAGTTAGAGTTCTGAGTACATCTAAGTTTTGAATATATCGATTGACTAAGTGTGCACATATAAAATATATTTACATATGTTGCTCTCGTACAATAGTATGGAAAGGGCATGAATGTTATAATGAATATGGTTGTACTTTTCTTAGGTAAATTGTTCAGCTCTACATCTTAAATATCCTCTTGAATTTTGATGTCAGTATGCATAACGAAAAGAAAAAATGGTTACAGGATGTATCCTGGATCAATTATCTGCACATTTTAGTTTAGATTAAATTCTCATATGAGGCAATAAATTGGTAATGAATATGAAGATATTTTCACCACTGATTGAAATGGTCATACGGTCTTATACACTGTAAATTTTCCTAGCTTTGCAACAGAAAAAAATGATGGAATAATTTCGTGACGATGGTTGTGAATTGAATGATACTACAATTTATAAGTAATTCGATAAATGTGAATTTGTAAGGTAGTTGTGATATTAAAGGATATGTATGTTAGGAATGTTAAGTCTAAATGCTTCCCAGAAGGTCGAAACTTCTGCCACCTCAGCAAAATAAAAGGGAAAAACTTTCCCATGACTAGGTGAGAAGTTGTTCCTCCATTAACAGATTCAGATGCAAACTTTCCTTCAAAAGTATTTTATTACAAGTTAGGATTAACGCACAAACAGATAAATAAATGCGAGGAATATAGGTAGGGTATGGAGCTGGAGGTACAAAAGGATGAATTGGTTGAGTAGTTCCTAATGAAGCTATAATTAGGTGGTTATACGAGTTTTATTTTGAGTGCGCCACGATTTATGGGTGTAGCTAAATTAAGGTTTCTATAATGTCAAGGGTGCTGTAAACAAATAAATTTCTGGGTAATATGAAAAGAGGAAAAAAATAACACAACATAAGCTCACACTGGATTAGTATACAATAGATCAAAGTAAACATTATATAGGAAATTTGGCACTTACAACGAAAATATTCTAAAGGAGACTTAGTACTATATTCCCATTATCCAATGATATCAAAACTATGAAATCCATAGAAAAAACATTTACAATCAAGAAATGTTATTAACATAACAACATCCATAAATTGAGTGGAAACCGGATGGTGGAAAACCATTGGTTTCTGAAGTACATTGGAAAACCGAACTGTGTAGAACTGTGTTATTCGATTCAATACCAAAAATGTTTTTTTAGCACCATGGTGTGTTCCCAGATTATATATCATCCCACACCATAATTTAAATAAATAAATAAAAATCCATACCTTGAAATGGGCTATAACCACTTTAAGATAAATCCGCAGTGGGAAGAAATCGAACTATAGTGTTAAGAAAAAGAGAAACCAATTATAAGTTTAACAACACCCTTGAGGGAAACCATCCTATCTGTGCATACACTACACTTTACAATGTCATAAAAGCTTAATACTGAGACCAAGGGTAAAAATATTATATAGTATCTTGAATAATAAAAAAAATACTTAGATTGTAGGCCAATAATAGTAGTAATGAAAAGCAATTTTCAAACAGAATAGTGATAAATCGCTTAATCAGTCTCAGAGGAACTATAAAGTGAATCATTTCACAAAAAAATGGGCAACAAGCGGATTCTAAATGGTTCTCTGCACCAGATAAACCCTCGGGTGCTTTATTATGACTAACCTGAAAGTAATAGCGAGCCAAAATTAGAATGGTGACCTTAGCTCCCAACTTCATGAAGGCAAATATTGATGATGACATCCTCATACCTGTAGGACATGAATACAATAAGTGTTGTGAGTACATTTCTTCAAGGGGATGGACTTGCAGTATAGTAACAAAGGAAAAAAACATTATCAGTGAAACTAATGTTAACCTTACATTTTCATACTTGTTAGTATACAACTCCAGCGCAAACCAATCCCGCATACCATTAAGAGAGAAAACCTTAGATTCGACTGGAGACATCTAGAATGAGGACATTAAGGAAGATGAAAGCTTGGAAAACAAGTGTTCATTAGGGTAGCATGACTGTTTACAAATACTTTCAAAAAATACAGTATACAACTACGATAATTCTAGAACATACATGCATGATAACACAATATGGGTATTCAAACCTTGAACCGTCGAGTCAACCTTGTATGTTGTTGTTTCTCATGGAAAGAAAATCAAAGTCGACTACATCATGGGCATATTCGAAGTAATAGAAAAAAATGTGCTGAAGGTTAAACAAAGTGGTGAGCTATTTACTTGAGGAGGAATGGTAGAAGGATCAGAAGGGATAGACCCAGTAAGAATGACCTACAGGGAGGAAACAAACAAACCATTAATGTAAGGAGAGCCTGGAAACCACATACAGAAGAGGGCTTTGTCAATAAAAACAAAATAGAACAAATATTGAAGAGACTAAAACCAGTAATTGCCATAAGAATGCTAACGAAGCCTTTTAAATCTCACCTGCAATTTTCATGGAGGACAACTGGAAGTGTTAACAGAGGGTCCCATGCCTCATTACCTTCGTGAAATGCGTAGGTACCAAACGAAGGGAAACACTCATGGAGAAGAGGTACTTCCATGACACCAGTACCAAGCGGCGACAAAACACATAAAATTCAAAAGAAACTATTATAGGGAGAAGGGTTAGGGTTAGGGCCTTTGAATTATACCCTTTGATTTCCCAAACCTCATCTCGACTGTCCATTGAATCAGTTAAGGCGATTGCATGGTGAGCACGTGATAAAGGAGAATGTGGCAACCCTCGATTTGAGTATGAATTTCCAAGAGGGCGCTATCATTGAACCCAAAATCGCTATATTTAATATGACAAGTGCATTTAGCGGTAATAAACCATTTAACCTATAAGGCTTAACCATAGATTAGGGCCATCATTAAATGAGTGTCATAATATTATTAATCTTAGATAACCTCCATTAAATCACCTTCTGTCTAACACATCATAGTTATGCATCAATATAAATGCAAAGTAAACATGCTTGCCAATGATAGGCATACTAGTGACAAGATACACTGGAGTTACATTTTCCAAGTAAATGTGTTCCTAGTGTGAGGCATAAAGTACGTGGATAGTTAAATTATATGCTAGGTATGAGATAATCATAATGACTTCATAAGTTAAGTGTAATGCTCCATAATGTTAATTTCATACCAACATTTATAAAGGTTTAAATTGATACAGAAAATTAAGAACACGAGGCAATCGAGAATGGTATCCATTACCACGATAAGCCCAATATTGTAGCATATGCACCCTAAACTATTTTCTAAAGGTTTCCAATGATAAGGATGAAAAATATAGTTACTTAACCCATTAGTGAAGAACCAATTATCAAATAATTGTATATACAGAAAGGAAAACAAAAATTGTTAGTAATATGTTTGGCTAGATAAGGTATATGACACAGTTGATGGGGAGACCAAAGCTAGTTTGGTCACCTATTCAACTAATATTAGCAAATATGTATAGGATTTATCCCATAAAGGGGTATAGGATGTATATGTTGACATTGATGGGGCAAAAACACAAGTTCATTTTCAAGTGAATGAAATAATGGATGGTAAGGATCCTTACCCAAATATTTTGGGAATATATTGGACATTTGATGACAATGAAATTATGAATTTGGAGAAGAATATGCCTTTGAAATAGATGCACTAAGGGTTGTTGCACCTTTGGATCCCACTGAAGTGAATGATTCATGTAAAACAATGGTGAAGTTCAAGCTTTAGTTTTTTGTTATGTAACCAACTCACAAAATATAATAAAAGATAGATCAACGAATTCAAAATCAACCTCTTCGAGGGGAAACCTCCTTGACATTACACAAATGAACAATTTTTGGATGATATAAATGGAAAAACCTCCTTTCTATATATAGGAGTCTAAGGGGTCACAATATAATCAAAGTCGACATAACAAAAATAATATAAAGGCACAACAATAACAACAATGGGCTTCTATGGGGCACAATTATAACAATATGGGGACAATAGGTGCACAACAATAAAAATAAGGGCTACACTGACAATAGTAATGGGGGAATCAGTAGTATTATAGGGACCTAACATGCTCCTCTCCTTCAAAAAAGTGTTGTCCTCAACGCTTGAGTAGTTCTGGATGCTTCTGTATAAAATTCTCATCCTCCAATGTGGAATCTTTAGCGGGTAAGTCCTTCCACTTGATGAGATACTCCAAAATTGATCAATTTCGTAGCTGCTGAGTTCTTGTTTTTGTGATTGCTTTAGGTTCCGATATTATTTTTCCTTCCTCGTCAAGTTCTGGAAATATTGTCTGAGTTGGGAGTTTGTCACCTATAACCTTCTTTAAGCATGAAATATGGAAAACTCGGTGCACTCGAGAAGCTGCAGGAAGCTCCAATTTGTATGCCATAGTACCAATCTTTTACAACACTTTGTACAGAAAATAATACTTTGGTGATAATTTAGTATCCTTCTTAGCTTGCTTGAGGGAAATTTGTTTATATGGTTGTAGCCATAGGAATACCCAATCACCTACATCAAAACTTCTTTCACTGGGATGTTGATCTGCCTGTTGTTTCATTCTATTCTACGCCAAAGTGAGGTTATCCTTTAATAGTTAGATAACTTGTTGTTGATGCTCGATGTGATCTTCCACTGGTTTAACCTAAGAATTTTCTCTTAAATATGATGTGAAGGATGGTGGATGATATCCATAAAGTGCCATAAATGGGGTCATTTTTGTTGCAGTATGGAAGGAAGTGTTATAACACCATTCAACTAGAGGCAACAATTTGACCCATTTTGTATTTTTATTAGATAAAAGGCAACGATCATTCCAAACATTTGTTCACCATCTCAATTTTCCCATCATATTGAGGATGATAAGATGAGCTACGAGCTAACTAAGTACCAAGACAAGAAAATAATTATGTCTAAAAATTTCCAGTGAAAATGGGGTCTCTGTTGCTTATAATAATCTTTGGGTTTCCATGTAGCTTTTGAATTGTTTCCATAAATGCAGTAGAAACTATACTAGCTTTAAATGGATGCGATAATGCACAAAAGTGTACATACTTAGTAAGTCTATCAATTACCATCATGATCAAACTCTTTCCTTCGGACTTGGGTAAACCTATGATAAAATCCGTTGAAACCTCCTCCCAACATTGGCTTGGAATGGAAAAATTTTGTAATAGACCTGGGGTCTTAATTGTTTCAACTTTATTTTGTTGGCAAACCAAACATTCCGCCACAAACTTTTGAATATCCGATTTAAGGCCATCCCAAAGAAATTCCTTGTTAACCTTGTGGTAAGTTTTTAAGAATCCTGAGTGCCCTCCTAAGGGAGAGTTGTGCAATTCCATAAGAATATTTTGTTTGAGTTGGGAATTCTTACATAGGTATAAGGGATCTTTGTACCATAACAAATCATTTTTCCAGATAAATATAACAGATGTATTGGGATCTTGTTGTAACTTTTGAATGAGTGCCCACACTTCTTCATCATTCTTCCATTCATCCTTTTCTTCATTTATCCAATCTGGTTGGATAATAGAAATGGCTCAGAACAATGCTTCCACATCCTCATCCTCTCTTTAGAGTGCATTTTCCACAACATTTTGCTTCCCTTTTTTGTAGATGATTTCAAATTCATAACCCAACATCTTTGTGACCCATTTTTGCTACTCTTCTAAGGATAATCTTTGTTCTACAAATTATTTAAGAATATCATGATCTGATTTTACCTTGGAGTGTCTTCCCATTAAGTACGGTCTCTATTTCTTAAGTGCATGTAGTATTGCCAACATTTCCTTCTCATAAATAGCTTTGTGTAAGTACTTTCCTTTGATTGGACGACTTACGAAAGCAATGGGTACTTCTTCTTGCATTAAAACAACACCAATTCCATTTCTTGAGGCATCACATTCCACAATGAAGGTTTTTGTGAAGTCTGGCGTAGCTAAGACCGGTGCTTGGCACATTGCCTCTTTATGATGTTCAAAGGCCTTCGTTGCTTCTGAAGTCCATGAAAATGCATCTTTCTTCAATAATGTTGTTAGAGGTGCTGCCATTCTCCCATAATCCTTAACAAACTTGCGATAATACCCTGTCAACTCGAGAAATCCTCGCAGATGCTTTATGGATGTGGGAATTTTGCATTCCTTAATGGCTTTAATTTTGCTAGGGTCTACCTTCACACCTTCATGAGATACAATATGATCCAGATATTCCACCTCTTGTATTCAAAAGAAACATTTGGATATTTTTGCATATAATTATTTCTCCTCCAATAGTTTGACACCCTGTCAACATGTTGAACATGATCCTTCCAAGACTTGTTGTAGATTAGTATATCATTAAAAAATAATAACACAATTTTTCTAATGAAGGGTTTCAAAAGGGAATTCATCAAAATTTGAAATGTAGAAGGTGCACTGATAAGGCCAAAAGGCACGACCAAATATTCATAATGACCCTCATGAGTTCTAAATGTTTTTTTTTTTTCAAAATGTCTTCAGTATTCATTCTGATTTGATGATATCTTGAACGAAGATCCAACTTGGTGAAGTAAATTGATCCATGCAATTCATCCAATAATTAATCAATGATAGGAATGGGAAATTTATCTTTAATAGTGAGCTTGTTGAGCTCCCTATAATCTAGACACATGCACCATGACCCATCCTTCTTGTGCACCAATACTACTAGAGTAGAGCAATAACCTTGACTAGGTTGAATTATACCAGCCTCTGACATTTCTGCAACCATACATTCAATTTCACTCTTTTGGGCATAGGGACATCTGTAAGGCCTGATGTTTGGAGGAACACTTCCTGGAATCAAATGAATAATGTTAAACACACATGGTCAGCAAAGAATGTGAAAGATAAATCAGTCAGTTCATTTTTTATTAACAAAAGATGTACATTTATAGTACAATACGTGACTCTTGGGATTCAGATCCCAATGTCTCTTGGACTGCCTTGTCCATTCAACTTCCACGCTAACCCATTAGGATTAGGTGTCCAACATTCCCCCCCTTAATCCGAAGGGTTATGTATGAGTCCAAGAAGAGAGCTGTAATACAAAATGTGCAAAAGATGCATGGCAGCACTAGGCTGAATGTGCTCTATGAAATGTCGGTAAAAAAGGGCGGTGGTTTAAGGATGACCACCAACACTGGAACGCTTAGTGCAGTTCCCGGAACTCTTCCAAAACTGGCAAGAAACTGAAGTTTTCTGCTAGAGGAAGTGATCCTATTGTTTTAAAGAGGGAAACCTTCAACCATAAAAGGGAGGCCTCACCCCGCATAAAAGGTAAAACTTCAACCTGAAAAGGGAAGTCTCAACCTATGATGGTTTAAGGATGACCAACAACTCTGGAACGCTTAATGCAATTCCTGAACTCTTCCAACACTGGCAAGAAGCTGGAGTCTTCTGCTAGAGGAAGTGTTCTCAATCTGTGTTCACGGGCATCTTTGTCTCTGGCTGCAACTCTGAAACTGGTGTGGCAGGTTGTGGCTCAGGCTCGCTTGATGTGGCTTTGAAGCTTGTAGATGACCATCATTTCCCCCCCTGTCAGGTACAAGGTGAGAAGATGGAGAAAACTCAACTGCAAGACTGTTCAATACTCTGGAACAAGTTCTGACATGTGTTTGGAATATCTTCTTGGCTGTTGATGCCCATTGCCAAGAAGCGATCCATCCAAGATGAATATTTGTTCTTGCAGGACGTTTGTTTCTGAAGCATCTGTGTGAAGAATGGCTGGTTTTATGACAGTGCTCACATGGATGAAGATCAAAACAGTGATCTTTCAGATGGCCAACTCGATCACAGTCTTGGCATTTCACGATCTGTTGTTGTTGTTGTTGTTGTTGGTGTTGCTGTGGAAGAGGGGCAGAGTCTGGAACAGCTGAAGCTGAACTGTCATGAGGAGCAAGTGAACTGGCATAAATGAATCTAGCACTCTGAAACTGAATGGGCTTGGCATAGTCTGGAATATGAAAGGACAAGTCCTTGTCATATCCAAGACCAGTTCTGTGCTTGTTGTGGACAAGCTGTTCCCAAGGTCTGATGATGGGCTTGGGAAGTGCAGATTGAGTTTCTGCATCTGCATGTACACTTTCTGCTTTATTGGGATCTGAATCTGAATGAACTTGAACAATATTGACTTGCTGTTTATGGGAGTCTGCTTCATTGTTCTGAACAGAAACAGGTTCAGAATGATGACTCCACTGCTGTAATTCTTCTTGCTGTAGCTTTGTTTCCAGCTGCAAAAACTCAATATTTTCTTGTACATTTTTCAAACAGATTTGAATGTTTGCGACAATGGCTTTATCAATCATAATTGTATTGTCCGTGGTAGAATGTATTAGAGTGTTCAGCAATTCTAATACAACACCCATTCTATCCATTTCACAATAATATCACTGGTTCTTCAAAAATATAGATCAATATATGACACCCCAAACATTTGCAGAAGTCATAACACTTGTCTTATAGCTTGAATATCTATGTATTTCAGCTGCCAAACTTGAATTTCAAAATCCCTTCAAATAGGAAGACTAGTGTGAATTGCTTTGAGTCTGCTCAAAGCTTGAAGTCAAGAACATAAAGAATTTCATTACATGTCAGTCACCATAGACTTGATATGACACCTTCAATCTTCATCATCATTGTATGCATAATTGCAATCCTTGATTGCAAATCTATAACATATATTTCAAGTTTCTACAATAAATATCAAGCAGTTTCAAACCAAAGAATTCTTCAGACTACCCGCATAACAGGATCAAGAGAATATCTGGAACAATGAAAACACAAAATAATGTACCATATACAATCGCAACTCTGGCTCAGGAATCGATTATCCATCCGAACTAATACCGAATTTCTGGAAAGAAGCGGTTCTGGTGAGTTTACATAATCTGTTCCACCTACTGTCTCATACAGAAATATATTATATCCTGCCCGTGTTCCACATGTTTTTAGTATGCGCGTTCCAATATAAAACATTGATGTGTCATGACTAGATTGATAATTCCCTGAGTTAAAGTAACAAACACATGTATTGGAATACGTGCATAAGGACCCACTGGCTCAATGCCACAATGAGAGCAAGCCACAAGAGAGGAGCGTTGGTGCTTCGATGGCTTGTTCAGAAATAAAAAAGGCCCCAGCCGCAAGCGGAAGTAAACACGACAGAGAGCGACGAAACAGTGGAAACGGTAGAACAGTGGCCAATGTGCGAAGTGTAGAGCAAGGGGTTCGACGGCAGAGGTATGCCAAGATGAAGGAAATACTTTCAGCAAAATTTATCTGCAAATATGATCTTGGACCATTAATGGTGCTTCTAGCCTTCGAACGTTCAACTCCTCGGAAATTTCCTACAACAGGTTCTTTAATTTCAAGTTTACTTCCATCCTTTCACGTCTCGCGTACTAAACAGTTACAACACACCGCTTAAATACTTGCAGCCTTTCACGTCTCGTTTACTAGGCAATTACAACACACCACTCATTTACTTGTGTACTTGTGAGGATCATAGACTCAGATAATCGATATCATTGGTACACAAGTCAAGGGCATAGATCAGAGAAGCAGTTATGGAAACAAAAATTGTAAATATGTCGAGACTTTATTTCAGAATGAGAATTCTTATTATTATATGAACATTAGAGCAAATCAGAGCACCGCAAATCAGAGCACCGCGCAGAACTTATTACTCATACATTGTAGAAACCGCGCAGAACTTTGGGAAGAAAATACCATCCTCGTAAAAGCTAGAAACGGGAGGTTCTAAGATCGAAGGAGAGGCGTTAATTTTGTGATCCCGATGGCTTCGGCAGGTTGCAAAGCAATTTTCTGAGTCGCCCAATAACTTCATAAAAACAACGTATAAAGACCAATCGTTTTCAAAACCATGGAATACATTACCGGCTTTTATACAAAGCTGCGGACTTTCGTATTACTGGGTTTCCTACCATGGATCACACATGAACCGAGCTGCCGAAGAAGCTACAGAAGCCATCAATAGACAAAGGAATATGAACAGAGACGGGAATCAGATAACCGAATTGTGCACTGTTTGCTTCAAAGATGTGGATAAAGCCGACATGGTTTACGTTCCCAATTGTTTCCACCGCTTCTGTGAAGCGTGCGCTCAGGTTGATACGTTACCCAGCGACTTGCCCGCTTGCCCATGCAAGGGCTGCCCTACTAATTTACCGTTGGGTTCTCCACTCTATTGCCCCAACTGTCTGGCTGCCCTGCCTTCGCCACCACCCGGTACTTGCCCGCGCTGTTGGGTGCCTATCACTCTATTCTTTGCCCGCTACCATATCCACTGCTTAACAACGTTTTCTGATCTCTGTTCCCTCGCTGTATTTTGTGAATATCGACTCATAACACAACTGATACTCCTCTCGACTCAGAACACAACTGAACAAATGCTATAACTTCGACAAACGTAGGAGATTTTCCACCGTGGATATATATCACAAAATACCATACCATTCAAACGCATGTAGCAGTTCAAATGCACCAGGTCACGATACCAGAAACGCATCAACGCTTCAGGCTTCAGAGGAACGCATCCACGCTTCAGGCTTCATATCTTCTCCAGATGGGCCACATGCCTCCATGCGCTGGCTGTTCCTGGAGCGTAACGATTGCAGTTGTAACGCCAAGAGATGGCAAGCGTTAGCTGAACGATCCAGAGAAAAGCGTAAAGAATTCGATAAAACAACTAAAGTCTCCACTGATAAAAGAGCTTCTACTGAACTAATTCAGAGCAAAATAACTGTTAGGGACATCATTCACTATCTGAAGAGGGAGCCACAGATGGCGAGATCGACATTGATATATCGCTTATATGAGAGACATAAAAACGGATGGATGAACTTGCAGTTTGGGCGAGAGATGAAAAGCGACGAGAGTCAATGTATAACCGATACACTCAAATATTCAAGCGCAGAGAGGGGCAGCGTTAGGTATTCCTAGCTGGTGGTATGTCAGGTATTCCTGCGCGGAGAGGGGTAGTGATAATTCAAATATTCATGCGCAGAGGGACAGTAGGAGAACGCTCAGGAAAAACTGATGCGCAGATAATGTTAGAGGCGCTCAGGACAGAGGGCGATAGACTCAGTAGTGGCAGCGCTATGTCAGGCATATGCGCAGAGAATATTGTGGACAGATGCATTTATGCAGACAAAGGCGTTATAAGGAAACGCTTGAAAAGAATATGGCAGAGGGCCAGGACTGCCATGCACATAACAGGCCACAGAAAAACAAGTGGCTCCGATACCATGCTAAACACACATGGTCAGCAAAGAATGTGAAAGATAAATCAGTCAGTTCATTTTTTATTAACAAAAGATGTACATTTATAGTACAATACGTGACTCTTGGGATTCAGATCCCAAGGTCTCTTGGACTGCCTTGTCCATTCAACTTCCACGCTAACCCATTAGGATTAGGTGTCCAACAAATAACATGATCATGAATAGGTGGGAGGCCTTTGGGAGCCTCAAATACCTTGGAATGATTGTCCAAGACATTTTGGAGATTTGTAGAAATAGATGATTTCGATGTGGGAACCTCTAGTGAACATAATTGTGAAATTACGCCTCGTTTTTATTTCTTTAGAAGCTTTGCCATTCCATTAGATCAGTTGATTATCTTTCTCGGTTTCCCTGTGATACCCCTTCATTCAAGTTCCTTTCCTTCCGAAAAAACATTAATGGAAACTTATTGAGAATTAAAAGATATTGTACCCAAGGATTGTAGCCATTGGACTCCTAGTACAACATCGACCCCACTCATTGGAATGGAAAGCATTGGGCTATTCAATACATATTCTCCCATGGATAGCTTGATATTATGGCACTTTCCAGAGAAATTTATGGTTCCTCCACTTGTAACCATCAATTGACACTCTGGTGCTGGATATAGTAAGCAATTCAATTCCTTGGGTATCTTACAATGAATAAAATTATGGGTACTGCCCGAATCAATCAGCATTATTACCTTTTTCTTCGTGATATTTCCTTCTATCTTGATAGTTTGAGGAGTGTTAATTCCGGCCAATGCATTACAAGATATGGTCATATTCATTTCTTATTTCTCTAGGGTTTGTTCCTAGTGTATATCCTCTTCTTTTGACGTTACTTGTTCCTTTTGTTCCTCCTCTTCACAATCTATGTAAAATAATTTATTCTCAGCACACTTATGACCTTTAGTGTATTTGCTATCACAACTACAACAAAGCCCTTTTTCTCTTTTTTCTTCCAATTGTTGTGGTGTCAACCTCGTAGGTTGTGGAAGGCTAGGGGCAACAACACTTCCATCTTTATAGTTGTGAGTAGTAGGCTTCCTTGTTGCCATAATTTTGCTTTCCATTTTTCTTGCCAACCCGAATGCCTTCTCCAATGAATCAGGTTCCCAAAGGCGAACCTCATCTTGGATGTTATCCTTTAAAGTCCCTATGAACACATCAATCCTATACTCCTCTGGAATATCTTTTACCCTTATATTCAATTTTTGGAAGTACTCAATGTGCTCCATCATTGAACCCTTTTGTTTGAGATTTATCAATTGGCTAAAAAAGGTGTTTCTTTTTGTATCCTCATAATGTGCTATCATTTTTTCCATAAAAATTGACCAAGTAACAATTTGTTTACAAGAACAAAGCCATCGATACCATACAAACTGATTTGGTTCCAAATATAATGTTGAAATGTGTACCTTTTGTGTGTTTTGCACATTATGGAGATCGAAATATTGCTCCATCTGTAGTATCCATGTTATGGGATCCTTGCCGTAAAACTTCCTCATATTGATATTTGGAACACGGAGGGTATTCAATCCAATGTTAGAGTCTATGAAATCATGATTAACATTTATTTTGTTCTCATCATGAGTTTCCTTTACTAGCCTTTCTCCATTAGTAAACATTTCTTGTAGCAAATTTGTCAAATATGTGTTTAAATCTTGCATGTTGCCTTTAAGTTTTTCTTCTATACCATCCATCTTAGCTTCCACGCCACCCATCTTAGCTTCCACACATTTATTTAAACTATCCATCTTATGTGTTGTTACTTTTTGTGAGAGTGAATTTTGTTGCACTCGGTCTCGTAATTTTGATATATCATGTTGCATTTCTTCCTCTTCTTCATGAGTCATGCTAGAGATTTCATGTTGCTTACTAGGTGTTTCCATTTTCTTTCTTCGGGGCATCAATTAATGATAATAATGCTTCACTATGCCCTTTGAATTCCTTCAAACTAATTTTTCAAACCAAACTTATGCAAAAATTAAAAAAAAAAAAAAAAAAAAAAAAAAACTACCCACATTTTTTGGCTTTGCAGGAGATCAATATTGAATCTGTTGTCTCTCTATAATTTCAGATCTCAAAGGTCTGAAATTGATTCCTTTGGTAGCACTCTGAGTCCTCTTTCCAAACCCACAAGTCTGATCAAGATTGGATTCTCCAAGGAAGAGTTATGCAAAATCTCCCATGATGACCTGATTATAGATTGGTTCAGTACAATGAACTTGTATGACATGCCACGTGTCACTATTTCAATGTTAGGACCTGAAACTGATACACAGAAACAACAGGTTGTCCTCTCTCTGTATCGTTTTACGAAATTTCAATCTGATTCTCAGAGAGAAAGTTATGACAATTTTCCCCATGTCACATGTTTGAGATATAATTCGGGAGCCTGCAAAAACCCTAACTTCCTTGGATCCTATCTCCGAAAATGTAGCGAGAAAAGATCTGAAATTTGGACCCGAGGTTCATCGAGATTTCGGCTCAAATGGGTTTTAATTTTAGCTTCTCAAACGTCGTAGAAAAAAATTTATAGCGCAAATTCCAAATGCTATGTAACTATCTCACAAAATAGAAGAAAAGATAGATCAACGACCTCAAAATCAGCCTCTTTGAGGGCGCAACCTCCTTTATATTACACAAATGAACAATTCTTGGATGATACAAATGAAAAACCTCCTTTCTATATATAGGAGTCTAAGGGGTTACAATATAATCAAACCCGACATAACAATAATAATATAATGGCAGAACAATAACAATAGTGGGGTTCTATGGGGCACAATAATAATAATAAGGGGACAATAAGGGAACGACAATAATAATAAGGGATACAATTAAAATAGTAATGTGGGAATCACTAGTATTGTAGGGACCTAACATTTTGGGAATATATGCAATATTATATCCATAAGAAAAGACTACATAAAATCAATTGCAAATGGAGAGTTAAGTTGGAGGATAATATATTCTTTTCACAGAAATTATGAAGATGTAATGAATGGATGGTAGGAAAGTGGATATGAGATGTCCAATAGAAGATGCACATTAGTTGAGAAATACATGCGCTAGATTGGATATTTGTTGCATGCCCCCTCTAGATTTCATGGTACTTGAGGAGTTCATACTAGAAGAAAAAATAATACATTCTTCAAACGTGATTGTGAAAGGTACCCTTACTAGTGGGATACACATATAGCTAATTTAGAGAGTTGGGCACAAGTGGTAAATAGAATGTCATTGAGATTTTTAGCCATCTATGAAAATAGAGTTAATGAGTAGATACAAGGACATGGAGGATGAATATGAACATATATGGTTTTGTCAAAAAGGCAGTATTGAGAATAATTTTTTCAAGGAGAAATGAACCCATCGTTTTATCATACATTTAATGTTGTACTAAGGAGTTAGTAGATAGAGGGGGAGATTTAAAGATAAACCAAGGACTCAAAGTGATTGAATATATATTTCTACATGATGTTTAAATTACAACAAAAAACCATGTCTTATCTATTGTCTTAAAAGAAATAAATAATTTTATATTCCACAATAAACAAAATCTCACTGATCATCATAAGCGGTACCGTGCACATAGCATAAGAAATTGGAAAAGATGAAAGAACTAGTGCATTGTATAAATTTAGATGAAGAGGAATGCACTAAGAAAAACAAATTGAGAAATTTCAAATTTAACAAAGCTATAAGATAAAGAGAAATCAAGTGAAAAGCAAGCAACACCAAATCTTATTTTATAGAACCTCTTAAAATAAAGAAATAAAATATTGGAGACTATTTGAACAAGGAAAATTATAATGATAGCCTAATTTATTACGAAATATTAACACTTGATTCTAAATATAAAAAAATAAGAAAAAAGAAGAAGAAGAAGAAAGAGTAAGAAAGAGAAAAAGAAAGAAAAAAAAAAAAAAAGGGATAGTAAGTTTATTGATGAAAATGAAAATATAGATTAAACTTGATATAAAATGAAAGTGACCCTACTGAATACATCCAAAAGTTCAAAAAAAATATGAAATAAAAATTGAATAAAAAGATGAGTGCTAAAACATTTTTAGTTATGAAAAACTCCAAATATATCATTTCTATGGTCATCCAAAACAAAAATACATAGAAAATAAAATAATGAAGGTATTGTATAGACATGACCCCTTCTCTATATCATTTATCAATGAGATGTGAGAGAATAATAAAGGAAAGAATATTCATTAATATATAGGTTTTTAAGTTACCATCTTATTAAAATTAAAATATTAAATATTAAATTTATTTTCTAATTTTAATCCAGGGAAGCAACTTCACTTGAATTATTCATTAATATAGGTTTCCAAGTTCATATTAAAATTATAACTTTCTAACTGTACTTGACAACTGGGAAGCAACTCGACTTGACTTTACCTAGTTAGGTGCAATCAAAATATTTATCCCTTTAAAATGACCCATCTTGTTTTTCTTTTCACTCCAAGTGGGCCCTAGTTAAGACTTTTGGATGCCGTCAAGTGGGCCCTAGTTACATACATTTTTACTTTAAATCAAAATTTGGTCAGAAAATGTCTGTTGTTGAATTGAGGCTTCTGTGATCCATAGCATATATTAAGTATAATTTCGGCGTAAATCATATGAAGAAAACATTTGTCGATGCATTTCAAACCAACTAGTGTGGTTCATCGTCAGGACAAGTTGAATGAACATATCACACTTTTCATCTTAAATAGATAGCAGAACATTCTAGACCAGGTAACGGCTATAATGACAATGGCTAGAATTGACCAGGCAATGGCTAGTTGACTTAGTTGTTTTATTCTTCCCGATAATACCATTACACACTTCATTCCGATTGACAAAAGGTTTCTTATTCTTCCCAGTGTTTCATTCAAATCTCTATTTTAAATTTAATAAAACATAATTATATCGTTTTTTGAAAATAATGGATAAAGTAATGTTTTATATTATTACTAAATTTATACAATCAATTTAGATGTGTGAGAAAATCTGATTCCAAATTTTTATTACTTAGTTTATTTGCAAATTTGCAAAAACTTAATTAATATGGGTGAATAATAAGAAAATAATAGTATAATTTTAAGATTAGGTGTATACAATGTTCTTGTTGTGGTTTGAAAGATTTATTAGTAAAGTATATAGAGGTGTAAATACTTTATTTTTTTAGATTTGAACTTATAACTTTTTAATAGGAAATACACACCCTTAACCATTAAGCTCACTCAAGCTGCATTATTCAACACCATAAAAAATGGTTAGTTATGACTAGTACTCATAAGATAATTAATGACTTACTTTACAAAAATAATTCCTTTTATCAAAGCCTATATTTCTATATTAGATAGGCTTTGATATTCTATATTGGCATTAATACCATCTTTAAAATGCCTTAATTTTCACCTTTCTTCTATTTCTTTATCACAACACAATTTATCCTTAATTTAATTTTGATAATATTTTTTATGGTATCAATATTCTATAGATGGCCTCCTCTATTTTTCAATGAGTTAGAAAATACTTATTAATGACATCTTCTATTACATCATAAGTGACTTTGATTGGAGTTTGAGGCCATCTAAGGAAGCCTCTTGTCTTTCATGTTAGTTGTCTTGTGCTTGTACATTAGGTACCTAGTCATAGACATACCCTAAATGGGGGGAGGACTAGCTTTTATGAGGAGGATATAATAGAGTGTATTTAATTTAATTTTAACACTACGAGGAAAAGAACTTCTAGTGGGGGTTTTTGTGGAAGCCCTATAAAAATAACCCAAAAATATGATTGTAGGGAGGTGGGTAGATGAATGTTTTAGCGGATGTTTTTTGGACAATCCGTCTAAAATATACAAGCGCACTGATGCTTTACTATCCATACAAGCATCGGTGCTGCATATAACATGGTGCACCGTGGAAAATTTATTTTTATAGAATAAAAAAAACACAGTATGCTAAATAACGCAATGGACTGGTTCTTGAATAGTTGAGAACGCTGGTGTCCTTCATATAGTAAAATATTCTGGTGCATACCAATAAGGAGCACCACTGTAGTTTAAGTTTTTGAAAAAATCGGTGCTATTTTCCAACGATGCTTCGGTGCGGTAAACTTATCAAAACACCTCGGGGCATCTTTTAAAGTGCACCACTAGGCAATTTTTATTTTCTAAAAAAATAACATTCCTATAGTAAAAACACACCAACAATGCAGTATCTATATAGACACGCCCCAGGGTGTCTCAAGAAAAGAACCGAAATATTTTTTAATAAAAAAAAATACATGATTATTTTGGATATATCAGACACTGATGTAGTTAGAGAAACACACAAGAGGCGATGCGTTTTGTAATTGAAAACACACCAAGAAATATGCGAAAAATTGTACGCTGGTGAGTCACACCTGGTGCGTATATATTTACCAAACACATAAAAAAATAATATTTAAAATATAGCTATAGCTTGATGTGCTTAATAACATGAACATTTTGTACCGGTGCTAAAAGGTTATTCATGTACACCGGTGCACAAATGTGCCACACTATTATCAAAACTTAAATTTATGAACCAACAACAATACACCATACTTATATGTGCACTGATATCGATGCAGTTATAGTTGAAAGTGCACCGAAGCCGATGCATGACTTGTTTTGAGTGCACTTGGTTTTTTTATTTATTTGAAAGTTACGTTTCCATATTTATAAATACATGTTTCATTTAATAAAAAAAAAATATTTTATGTATGAGGCTGATGTATTTTATATGTCAATCATGTAGCATAGACATCAACAGAGGGAGTAGCAACAAGAACAGGAATAACAGACCAACCCATACAATATGGTCTGAACATGGCATGCCAAAGTGAGGGAGAAGAATTTATACCTTCACCCTATTATTGCAATGACCTGAGCGTTCTTGAGGAATGTATGATTCCTCGAGTACTATGAGGAGGCTACACCCTAAAAATGCACTCTATATTTTTGGCGCATTAGCTCTGTCGATGGAGTGCCCAGGAGCAAGCTTTCCATGTCATCCCTAGGGCATGTTATAGGCCTACTTAAGAGGATATATACTTTCCCAATGGCCCATCTAGGAGAGGGGATGATTGTCCCCATTCCTTGATGTCCCCCATGGGATTGCAGACGAGATTCAACTTGCGTACACTTAAAGATATGTTGGGCCTCATGGTCTGTCCATTATTATTTCAGTTCCTAGGTGGATAACTACGAATTTATTCTTTTACTAGAATATGTTAGGTGCCTCTTATTATTATTCAACACGAGCCTCTCATTATTAGTCACCACGATTGCACACTCTAGTAGTGATGGGAAACACATTAGTTTGCCTCTTTTGTATTATGTTGGTTCTTCCCTTTCACTTCTGAGTTTTTTTGTGTAGTTTTTGAGAGGATGCTAGAGACGGGGCCTACATTTGACCATCTCCCTCTTAGTCCGATCATTGAGGTACAAATGTGCATGTGAGGGAAGATGATGCCTAAGATGGCATGTAGGAGTATTTAACCAAGATTTCTCCTGAGGCACTGACACTACTGGCTAGTAAGGATGACCATGTGTTTGTCACATTGATGTTTCAGTATGCGTGGATTTATTGGAGAAGGCGTCCCAACATATTTTTCACAACGATTGAACCTCTATATGATAGAGGTAATATTTGTGTTTCCTTTAAATTAATCTAGTTTCATTTTTCTCGTTTTAATGAATTAGAATACAAATTATTCTAACACATTTTTTAACTTGTTTTATTAAATTGTTCAATGAAATTGTCTAAATATTTTTGTGTATTATATATTCTGTAGACATCAGCTCATTTGATGGGGACATACCTCCTCCCCACAGTTGGATGGAGGAAAGTGTAGATGGGTAATGCCCAAGAGGGTGAGGCACATCCTCAGGGAGGCATGGACGTCCAAGGTCGTAGGGTTAGTTTGCGATTTTATATGGACTACTGCAACATATTGGTTAGATTTTTGGTTTGGGATAGAGTTTTCCCTACGAGGCCTTAAGATATCAGTGTAGATTCGATGTTCGTGGATCTCTACAGGTGTTATCTGTGAGAGATGATGTCTCTTATGTAAACTATCATTAGAGCTAGCAATGCACTAGCAACTATGAGGGATACAGGTCGACATCATGCATCGACATATACATCAGATGAGGGTGTTGATGATGATGATGATCAGTGTGATGATCATGTTCATGATGATGAGGGTGGTGATCATAATGCTTTTGGTAGTACCAACCACCTCCTCCTCCACCTTAGAGTTCACCAAACCACATTGAGGGCACAATAGTTGACCATCCATCATCTTCTACTACAGACTAGGCTGACACTATGTCTATTTTATCAAATATTTGATTGCACTTATTTGACTTGATGTAGTTATTTGACTTGTTTATATATATATATATCATTTTTTTGTTCTTGTTTATGTACTTAATTTATATGTTGGTGTTGATGTGTGTATTGTTAGGTCATGTTAGATATGTTTTTTTAATGTGCTTGCAGAGATATGTTTATGTGCATGATAGCAATTATTTGACATGAGATTTATATTAATTTAAGAAGGCGTGTGGTGATGATGTTATATTACAATGTTTGTGTTTTGTTAGATGTGACCACGATGATGGTGCCCTATTATATTATTAGATTTGTGTGCTAGATAATGACGTTTATATGTGATAAAGGTTTATGTTAGAGCCTAGATTGACCTCAGGCTGAAGGGAGGCAATCCTAGGATAACCACAAACCACGCTTAACATGGTAGCTAGCCTTACCAGGTCGGTAGAGGGCTCTTTCCTTGTCAATCTCAGTTGAGATGACTGAATCAGATTTGAATTTTAGGCTAGATATATTATCTCTAGGTTTTTTGGGTTGATTTTGATAATTTTGTTGCTGGATCAAATGGGGCAGGCAGCTTTGGGTTCGGGAAATTGAGTCAGGAATGCAGGGTGTTCTATGGGGCAAGGTAGGTAGGTGTTTTAGCACTTGGATTTGAGTGAGATGGTAGGTCAAAGACTTGTGAGGGGATGAGGAGGGCATGCAAAGGTCATGAATCCTCTTCAAACAGCTGAAAACATCAAAAACTAAATCTATTCCCAAGGCAGAGCATTGTTTCCAATGTATTCTACATGTCTTTCTTGATTCATTTAGTTAAGAAGAATGAAATAGATTTTGGAACATATACACATAAGAAAAACTAATGATAGAAGGAGAAACAATGCCAAGACACATTGCCACAAGAATCCCACAAAAATAGCTACAAACCATGGTTTATTTCCTTGCCAAACTGCTGTAGAGGTGTACAATGAAGCTCAAAACATCCACAAGAGTCCAACATTTACAAATGACTAAGAAAGTACATAATATAGGCATCAAACCACCTGCGCTAGCCATCAGGGGTCGAATCCGAGTGGTTTCAACCATATCTAAATTAAGAACAGGAATATAGGCATTGGAACAACTTGCCTCTAAAACCAAGGAAACTGATTCATTTACCCCCAAAACACCTCAAAATGATGTATCTACCCTTAAGAGTCATTTTTCAATTACATTTACATACCATAGCATCATTTACATTCATATATTCATCCAAAATGAGAGCAAAATTCAAATTGTAGAAAAACTAGGCGAAATCTTGATTTTTGAGCAAAATTGGCGCGCAACGCTTTGTCCAAACCAGTTTTGGGGGCCTTATCCTTAACAAAATTTAGCCCAAGATGGCTTGTTGGAAAGGTCTACCTATCTAGTTCTAGAACATCTTGAATTCCTAAATTTGGAGATCATTTGCCCCCTCAAAAGTGGAATCTCCCAAGACTGCTTCCTGTGTGTCTAAAAAGTGGCAGAGAGGTCATTTTTTGATGCTTTCATGGCCTTTAGGTGACCAAGATTTGCTCCAAATTTGATGAAACTTTCTGGGTTTGCTTATTTTTTCATGCTGGATTCAAATATGCAAGCCATTCTTTCAACAAGTGCCCCAATAAAAAGCAGTGTTGCGCACCTATTGGAATTTCCTGTGTTGCAAAATTTAAAATTTGAAAATTACAAAATTTTACCAAAATTGGCACAAGGCACCCTCATGCATTGCTTTGATGAGCTAATGGAGCATCAACTAGGATTTCCAACTTGTTTTTCTCCTTTTTGCTTCTAAAAGCCTTCCTCAATCTTGCCTTAAGCCTCCTCATCCTTATATTGCATATTTTGTTCCGAGTCATATAGTGATAGGCCATGTAGCCAAGCATCTTCTTTTATTTATTGGCCTTCTCAAGCAGCTTTTCAAGGTGCGTTTTGACCCTTTCAAGCCAATTTTATTGGTCATTTTCAATTTCTTGCTCAATGGAGGTCATCTTGACCATTGCCTTCTTTGCCTCTTGCTGGTTCTCCTTGATCATTTGCAACTCCATGAGGACTTCCTTGTCGGTCAATTGATTGTTTTCTTGCTCAAGATAATTGATGATCCACTTTGCCCTCTCCAAATTGACTGACAAGGCTTGAATATCAGCCTCTTGCTCCCTGATGATCATGTCTTTAGTTATCTTTGTACTTTGAGTTTCCACACTAATGACATTAATTCCCTGTGTCTCCTCATGATCAACTAGGTCAAAGTCCCTCTCTTGCTCATCACTAGGATCCTCCTCTTGCATTTTTCCTTTGGCTTTACCTTTGTCCTTGCTGTGTTGCCCAACATGTACCTGTTTTGCTGAAGAAGAAGGCAAGCCCCTTCCACTCATTGTGGAGATAGCATTTGCCTGTGGCCTGTAGATGAAGGTGAGACCCCTTCCACTCCTTATGGAGATAATACCCACCTGACAGCTACAAAAAGTATCCTAGTGCCTCTCTCATAAGTGACAAACACTGGCACTCCAATAGTTTCAGTTTCTTTGACTGAAGGTCCACCTTCCTCCTGATGCACTGATGAAAATACTTGAGGGCCTTTGAACACCTCATGAGAAATTAAGGTTTCACATGGTATATTCAGTAGATTCAGCTGATGTAAGGCAATGATTTTGATCACAAAGAAATGGTAGATGTTGTTTAACTATTGGGGATTCTTAACATAGAGTGCCATCTTTTCAATATTCTGGAACATGAAGTAAGGAATATCCATCATCCTCATCCTAGTAAAATGCGTCAATAGTCTAATGTGGTAGGCATACAATTGTGAAAACCTACCTTCACAAGTAAAGTATTTAATGATGATCTTCATGAGTGGAGCAAATCTGTCCTCCAAGAATTTTAAGGGAAACACTCTTTTCAATTTGCCATGGTATTTAGCATTGATGTAAGGCTCATAGTACTCCCTGTCAATGTACTGTCCTTTATTCCATTTTTCACCTACATTTAGAATGCCTATAGCCTCTGAAATGATAGCAGGTGATAGAGTGAAGGTAACTCCAACAAGTTTTACTTCATTATTGTCCAGGTGTGTCATAAATGCCTTGCTAATTCATGATGGAATTTGACCCTCTCCACCATTTCCCAAAAACCAAAACAAGGCTGATGTTTGAAACATGAGATGGCAAGTGGAAAAGAAAGCAATTCTCTCATACTAATGGGCTCCTCCCTGATTATCTTTCCTCCTTTGTGAGGTCTCTTCTGCTGCAAATTTCTTTCCCTAGAACTGTCACTAAGGGTATCCTCACCAGTTTCATAATTACTATCCCTCTCCATTGGTTTCGATGACTGTGAATACTAGTGGTGGAATGAAGGAAAAAGGGTGGATGAAGATGAGTATGAAGAGATTTTAGAAAAGGAAAATAAGTGAGGTCAATGGGGATATGAATGGGATTTAGGGAGTGAAGGGTTTGGGGATTTAGGGAATAAGGGAAGTTAGTAGGGTTTTCATATGTTTATGTATAGGGTTTAGGAGTTTATGTGTGGGAATGAGGTGTATGTAGGATAGGGTTTATATGGGGTGGGGGGTAGGGTTTTAATTTGTAGTGTATGGGAGTTTAGACATAGTAGAAAATATGAATGAATGATCTTGATAAACAGTGAAACCATAGTGAATAAATAGACTTTAACAACTATGGTGAACAGTGAAAACTAGGGTTCTAATTTCATGGATGAAAGATCAACAAGACGAGAGCACTCTTCAGCAAGGAGGATCATTGCACTTACTTGTAAAGAAGGTGAACTTGGTGATTTGAGGCAGTTTGAGGTGAGTATGAGTGATTTAGCAGTGTTTTGGGAGTGTTTAACAAGTGCACAACACCCTCAAACAGGTGTGCAGCGCCAATTGTATGTGCAATGACAATGTAATTTTACACTGGCAGAAGCTCCCAGGTGCACAACGCCTATCCAATGTGCAGCGCCAGCTGACAGGTGTGTAGTTCCTGCAAATTTCTTCAAAAACACCATGACTTGATTCCTTTTGCTCAGTGACAACTAAAAATTGCGTTTTTAGCTCTCCATTGCAATTTAACTTCAACAATGAGGTGACATAAGACATAGATGGCCTTTCATGCTTTTCAACCCTTTTATTTTTCATTTATCAAAACCCACTTTATAATGTTTATTTTCTTTCTTGAAATACTTTGTTTTGCTGATATTTCACTTTTTGGCTTTTGACAGGTGGACTGATGCTAATCTCTTTGACTTTTTGCAGTGGCAGGAGTTGACAAGGTCACCAAGTGACCAGGAGCAACATATGAACATTTATTACATATAGAAACCAAAATTACATCAAATTACATGAAATGGAACAATAAAATACAAATGCTCTGTTTTACCTCAAAACAAGTTTTGAGGTTAAAAAGCGTTATTTAGCTTACAAAAGGAAATTTATGATTTTCTGAACTTTATTAGCCTCCTCATGTGTCTGTTGACCATTATTATTCATTTTGAATGACCATGTTGAAAAACCCTAAGACCTAATGAAACTCAACCCTAGGACTGGTTTTTTATAAATGAAATGAACTAGAATGACTATGAATGAATGAAAAGTATGTGAAACAGGTTAGTAGGTATATAACATGAGGGAAAAATGAAATGAAACCCTGCCATTAGTTGATCCATGACCTAATGTAATGAAACTCATCAGAATGGGACACCTAAAATGAAATGCAAAAGAGCAATTTTGATCACTGATGGCAATGTGAAGACACTGACACTAATAGTGTATATAATTATATGATGACAGTGAATTCGAATGTGTATGTTAGATGTTGTTTATGATTGTTAGATGGTTATCATCATGATGCTTATTTTATGAAATAATATTTATTGTAGATTATATATTGGTGAGCTTATATCAAACTTTTATATATGAAATAGCATGCAAAACAACTTACTTTAAAAAAAACACAAAGATATTTTTGTAAATTACAAAGTTTAGCATGGTTGAAATTATGATAGTAAAATTACCACACATATTTTTCTATTGCTTAGATAGTTCATTGATATTAAATCTAACTTAATAGCAAAATATTTCAATACTCACAAGGAAAAAATAATTAAAGGAAAAATAATTTAGTTAGTTCTTAATAAGACAACAATGTGTAACTCATTCATTTTTTAATATAAAATATTATTAATATTCAAAAATACAATTTAGCTAATCAAATATTGGTTTATAAAATTCAATCTATTGTTAAATTTAAAAAGCTTAACTCATAATTTTTTATAACCTGTATGTTAGATGCATCTTAGATCCATCTTAACAATGGATCTACCAAGAGCCAAGATGGATCAAATCTCTTGAGATGCCAACATATTTTAGAGTGAAAAAGAGATTTGATCCCTCTAGAAGCGTGGTAGATCCAGAGTTAAATGGATCTAGGCTAGTATCATATATATGTAATTGAGATGGAAAAATTTTATTTGCAATTCACATTCTCCATATTAAAATGTTAAAATATGCCCCCTCATAATTTTTCCCTGTATGTATACATTTAATTATTTTAATTATTATTATTTCCTAAAATATTACATATCAAATCCATATTAAACATTGAAAAAATTACAAATATCTCTCATACATTAAATTAGAAAGCAACAATTAATGGAATAAGAATTCTCTCAATCTTTCTCACTAAAGTGAAAATTTAAGAAATTTTTCAATTTAAATTACTTTACTTTCTCTATAAAAGTATCTATAAAATTATGTTATTTAATATAGACAATAAAATAGTTTACTTATGGTTGTAAAATATTTTTTGTTATAGATATATTTTTGTTTTAAATATCACATGTAAATGGAACATAAAATGAATTATACATAATGTAATATCAATAATACTAGTTCTTTTCATGTGAAACATTTGCATTTCTTCCTTCTAGTAAAATGTAAATTATATTTTTTTGCTCATTACATTTTTTCCTCGTAATAAAAGCCAATTCTTTTTTTACTTTCTTTACCTTATATCTATATATAAAGTTATATAAGATCAAGGTGTAAATTGAAGTATCGTAATTATGACCGACATTAATTTCTTTTGTTATTACTACTTACTACTTTTAATTTGTTAATTTAAATTATTGTTTTACTATTTTTAAATGTAATGTTACATGACAACATATCTCCCATACCGAGTTGTAGAGCGCCTCTCAATGCAACTAATTTAGATTTAATATAGCCTACAAAATTCTATTTTTATAAAATTTAATATATTACCTAAGTTATGAGATTTTCTAGCAATTTAAATTTAATATTTATAACAACTCTTACCAATTTAAATTAGAATTTTTTCTCTCTAAAGATGAGTATAAAGAAATGTAACGTAAGGCTTCATGTGAAATTACTAGTAGTAGTTGGGGATTTGTTGTATTTGAAGTTCTCCCTAAAAGAGGCAAGTGATTTTTTTTTTTCTAGTAATAAAGATATAACATTTTGATGCTATTTTGGTTCTTTATTTGCTATTGTACTTGTTTAATTTATTTATTTATTTTTATTTTTATTTTTTAATAATAAATATGAGTTAAATAATACAAAAATGATAATATATTAGATTTAAACTTTTGACAAATAATATATTTGATTATTTCTTAATGAACAACTAAAAACATATTATTTTTTCCACATACTTATCACGAGATAGTCACTAAAATTCATGTTTTTGACATTTCTTCTAGCTAATATTACATCATTTTCACAATGATAAATACATGTCTACTTTGAATAATTTGGTTATAAATACATAAAATACAGATATCTATTTCACATAATCTAAATAGGAAACAAAAATGCATCACCAAGTCTATTTCAAAGTCAAACAAATGCCTCTTAATCACCATCCCAAATGAACTGCTCTTGATATGTGCCTCTCGCATCGGTGTTATCATTTTTATCAAACACACCACAAAAATAATATTTAAACAAATAGTTATAGCTCAATGCATTCCATAACATGAACATTTCGTATCGGTGCTAACATGTTATAAGTCTGCATTAGTGCATAAGTGTGACACACTGCTATGAAAATTTAAATTTGCGAATTAACAATGGTGCGTCATAGGTATTTGTGCACCGATTTTGGTGTGATTGTGTTTTAAAATGCACCAGATCCAGTGCATGACTGTAATTTTGGTGCACCGATGAATTTTTTTTAATTGCAATATTTGTTTCCATATTAATAAATACATTTTTCATTTAATAAAAAAAAATGTATTTTATGTATGAGGATAATGTATTTTATATGTCAATAATGTAGCAGAGATGTTAACAGAGGGAGCAACAACACGAATAGGAGCAAATAGTCCAACCATGGGAGGCCATAGAGAGGGACAACACCTAATTGTTTTCCTACAATACACACTCGAGGTGTCTTACCTAGATCTTAGAGGTCCCTACTACAAACTGCCATGGTTTTTAGAAATGGAACTATGAAAATTTTATACTTTGTTAAATGTTGTTGGTTCAAATGGTAAAAAAAGAGTGAAATTAGAAGGCAATGATTCAGAGAAAATATATCGTATTAGGGTTTCATGGGTCTTATCAGTTACACACCAAATGCTGTGAAAACTTACAGGCGTACCTTTCATGCCATTGTCGTATTGTACAATTGATGTCCTTCAAACCGACGATGTGATGTATATGGATTAGACTTGTGACTTTCAATGACATGTTATTCATTGATAAATTTTTCATAGAGTTATCACTACATGATGATTTATATTCATTTTGAGCTAAACATGAAGAAAAAACATGTGACTAAACCAATAAGAATCTAAATCGAGACTAAATCTTCAATTTTATTTCTAAAGTCACTTTTTTGTTCTCATTTTCCTATTTGAGAAGGGTTGTGACCTTGAATCCTTATTATTATAGATAATGTACAAAATTGGAAATTTCTTAGTTTTAAGTACTGTACAAATGCTTCCACTGCAAAAAAAGGTGTAAAAACATTTGTGAATTTTACCAATTATATTATAAAATACCAACAAGATGAATACAAAACAATATAATTAGCGAGATAATGAAAACATAAACATACAATAATAATATAAATGATGAAATAACACAATTACATATCACTCTCCATTGTCATCACCCTGATTATCTTCCTCAATTTTCATGATAACATTTTTATTCTCAAAAATATGTTTTGATCTAGGGTCATGTCTCAATACAAACCGCCAATCACTATCCAATAAATATGGGTAAAAATACACTTGGTTGTAGTGTTTTGGGAAAACATAAGCCTCCCTAGCTTCATGCCACATCTTTCTAGAGTTAATGGATACCATCCCACTATCGCAATCTTCCTTTACATTATTCCGATCAAAGGTGTCCCACCACTTGCACCTAAAAATAACACATTGGAATGAAGAGAAGTCCACTTGAATGATCTATTGTATCTTTCTAACGTAATCCAATGTCCCTTGCATTATGTTTTGATCATGGTGGCTAGCACAACTAGATTGGTTGAACTTGAATTCCACTCCATTTTCTTGTGTCATGCATCCATCATCGACATCCTCCATGTGAAAACGATGTCCATATGCCCACATAGATGCAAACAAATGAACCTATAAAAAAGTGAAAAAATCACAATGTCATGTGTCTAATAACTCAAACATAATTAAACATATAAAATATATATAGATGTTACAATTGAAAGGTGAAGTTTGAAGTTAAAACTTATATAAAGAGAATATAATTACTGATTTTCTGCACCCAATCCCTATGTTTAGCGCGTCCTCTTCAACATGTGGGTAATGACTAGATGCATCGTATTTCTCTCTGATTCGATCAACAACCCAACTATTAGGGCATGTCAATTACATTGTTGGGCACGAGATCCCCCAAGGAAAGTTTTGGGGCTTAGAGCCCAGATTTTGGTCACAAATTGTAACTTTGATGTAAATAATCTGCATTTTGTAGCACGTAGCTTGTAAATGAGTCATAGGGTTGTCCGCCCTTAATTTTGTAATGTAATGTCTACTGTAGATATCTACCCATGGTCCGCGGACCATGGGATTGTATAAATAGAGTGAGGCTCTAAGTGTAAATCAACAATGGAATCTAATCAATTAATGATCATGGAATAGAAGCATAGCAGAGTATCTGAAGTGTAAAGTCTATTTTTGGGTCGTAGAGTAGGAGAAGGCTTTGCAACTAAGTGCATAGAGGCCTAGTAGTTCGCAGCTGAGTGCACGGACCCCTGCAACTGAGTGCGCAAGGCGAGTCGAGTTCGTAACAGTTGGAAGCATTAATAAAGAGAAGTTTTATATCATTCTTATGTATTTATTTCATGTTTTCTGCATTGACTGTATTGGGTATGAATTGCATTTCTACTATTTATATGATGCGCGAACATATGTGACTGTTTTAATTAAGTGAATGTTAGATAAAGTATCTGTTACACGACGTTAACTAAGATCTTTAAGAAGATAAGTAAGATCTGCGGTGTAGATTGGGGAAAAAGTGTAGATCGCTTCCATAATAGCGTGAAAGCACCTCAACCCCTGGTTAGTGCTACGTGAAAGGTGATTATAATAGATCGTGAAGGTCTCGCAGGTTAGCGCAGTACACGAAGTGACCTACGCGAAGGTAGGCACAGTTGGACTAAATCGACATTTCAGACATTTAAAGGGTGTGGAAACTTGGTTCCAACATCCCCCCATACTGCTTTAGGTGAGACTTCAGTCCATGCTCCGCGAGATGATGCTGAAAGGGCCAGTTGTGTAGGGATTTGTTTGGCTAGTTAACTCTGAACCTAGGTCAGGCGCCATCAAGCCAACAAATGGTTCTGTTGTCAAGACTGGAATCTGCATAGAGATGCCTGATGTTATATCATTGAAATCCAACTAAGAAAGGAAATTGAATGCTGGTTGGACAAGAAGAATTCACGATTTCGCGGCACAGTAGAACAGGAACCCATGACTCATAAAAGAAGAGTGGTTCGACTACTACCTGTACACAAAGACCCATGAAATCGTCTTCGCGTCTTTCCCTACTGAGCTATACGAGTGGATTGCAAAACTAGCAGATAGCCAAGGAAGGTGGAAACTCGACAATCCTATTGTGTCGACCCCAGATTTAGTGCAAAGATTGGAAGCATCGGAGGATAAGATCGCACGCATTGTTGGATCAGATTGTAGGAGGATTCATTATTGAGTTTGCGGTTGACACCTCAGTCAGCTATAGCGAGGTAGAGCGACGTTTTCTCAAGGGACAGTGAGGTAAGTACGTAAAGTCTTTGAATACTTGGATTAAAATTCTATTGTGCGAAAAGAGGGTTTTGCAGTTACCTTGATGTTCGGGGCTACGCGAAGTGGAAAAACTTACAGGAATGAAGGAAATAAGGGACCAGAAAATATCCCCTTGATTTCACCTCCACGAGGGGATGAGGAAAAGCTTGTGAAGTTCTTGCCGCAAAGTGCGATCCATCTGATAAGGCAAAGAATTCCGTGAATACCACCCCCACCTACACCGCCACTAGCTTCACCACCATCACCTACATCTTCACTCGTACCACCTCCGCCACCACCATGATTCAATATGGAAAGCACAGTGAAGTTTCCTGTGTTCAAGGGATTGGGAAATGAGGATCCAAACCAATTCTGGTTCGTTGTAAAAGTTGTATGGGAAGAGCGAAGAGTTACAGATGACAATATAAAGAAATCAACACTAGTTAGCACTCTGCAAGACCACGCGCTGACCTAGTATATTAAGCACTCTAATGATAATCCAAATGCAGGAATCGAGGATATCCAAGTAGCGCTAAACAAAGAATTTAACAAGCTAAAGTCTGAAGCATAGTGGATCATTGGATTCAAAGAGATCACGATGCTACCAGGTGAAACTCCTTAGGAGCTAGATCAGAGACTGAAATGCACAATTCGTAAAGCTAATATGAAGCTCACGGATGGACAACATCGCGAATGGTTTGTAGCGCTGCTAACGCCACATGTGAGGAGTGCGCTATCACAACAGAAGCTAACGACTCAGGCAGAGGCCTTATAGATTGCGATGAGGTTGCATGAGACACCGACGCAGGATCCTAACTTGGGAGTTCAACAGATCCACGTGCAACTGAAGAATTTATGCCTTGAGATGTAGAGTCTGAAATAGGACAAGATAGCTCGACCAGAAGTGCGTGAAGAGGTGTGGTATGTAAAATGCAAGGGACAGGGACATGACAAGGACCACTACCCGGTTTTCACAAATTACCTCGCATGAATAACGCTGGTGCCCTTAAGACCAGAAGCGCAAGCAGGACCTAGTGCGACACCTGCTTTGTGGTGCACGATCTGTTAAATAGTAGGAAAATAGGCCACAGATAATTGTCACTTGTTACAGAAGTACATGCAAAATTCGCAACATTGGTTATACAACATTTGTAGGTCAGTGGGACACAATGAGTGCACTTGTAGAAGATATGAGTCAAAGATGGATAGAAATCTCACCTACAAAGTTTAGGCCGAAACACAACCCCTTGATCAAAATGCAGGAATAGCGCAAACAAGATTTCAGGGGCATGGACGAGGCCGAGGCGGAGAAGGACCTGGAAGAGTCGTGGACAGTTGATATATTATAATTGCGGAGGGCCAGGACATTATGCCTGCGATTGTACAAATCCAACGTGCTCGTCATGTTTGTATTGCAACATGTTTGATCATGAGACCAAATATTGTCCTACACTGATAGCTAGGATACACGACAAAGGAGCGGTACCACCTCCCCCAACTCAGAACCTGTAGATGATGAGGTCTGAGCCACACGAGGAAGATTCAAATGTAAATATTGTGTTCCGAAGTGGAATCATGATGGGAGATGACAAAGGCAAACAACCAGAGGATAGTAATTGGGTTCGCAAAGCTCCGACGAAGGAAGCAGAATTTGATTTGGAGCGCACTCAAGAAACCTTCATGGAAGACAAGAAGAGCTTTGTTGAGGCCTCCACTTTAGGAAGCAAAGATAAATTGGAGCCAGAGATGGACCCATCTATGCTCACAATATTACTGAAGACATGTATGATGCTACTGCGTGACAGTAAGGCAGTGAAAGGGTTACATGAAATCATTAACAGATGCGCTGGGATTGTACCAGGAGAACCACGTGTAGTCAGGAAGATCGGAATACACAAGATGATAAGGGGAAGAGAAATGAGACTAACTGTGCAGATTAGGGAATATGAGATGGATCAAGTTATCTTGGATTTAGTATCGGATGTGAATGTTTTGTCGAAGCAAACATGGGAGTGAATGGGGAGACCTACATTGTAGTGGTCTCCTTTTCAACTACGAATGGTGAACCAACAGAAAATAATACCCATGGGGCGATTACAGGGCATAATTGTCGACATTGAGGAAGCGAGCATGCTAGCAGACTTTGAAGTGATAGAGATTGTTGAAGGTAGAAATCCCTCCCCCGCGCTCTTAAGAACTGATTGGGCCACAGACATGAATGGGGCGATTAATTTGAAGAAGCGCAAGATGATTTTTGAAAAGAAGTCACTATGCACAATTATACCCATGGACCCTGCTGAAGGATTGCGCTATACGGAGCTGGTGCGTGACTATGAAAGTGATGATGATTTGGACTGCACCTATAAGATAACAACGTGAAACCAGGACTGGGGGAGCGAGCATCCTAGCAGACTTTGAAGTGATAGAGATTGTTGATGGAAACAATCCCTCCCCCTCGCTCTTAGGAATTGATTGGGCCACAGACATGAATGGGGCGATTAATCTGAAGAATAGCAAGATGATTTTTGAAAATAAGTCACTATGCGTAATTATACCCGTGGACCCTGCTGAAGGATTGCGCTATACAGAGCTAGTGCGTGACTATGAAAGTGATGATGATGTGGACTACACCTATAAGATAACAAAGCAAAACCAGGATTAGGTGAATCCCACCACGGGTGGGCGAATTGCATGGGAGCGCAAAAGCTCCTATACTTCGAATTTAGATGAGGAAACAGAGTGATGGCAGAATATGTTACATGAGGTGACTAAACTGAATTGTAATATGATGACAAGGTCGCTGCGCTGTGTATCGACATAAGTAAGAGAACTGCCTACTTATGATAGCCTAAGTGAGGTAGATACTTTCTTGAATAAATTTGAAAGGAAGGTGCTGGAAAAGCAATGTTTCCAGGCCTTGGATTGGGTACTACATGCTATGCCGGCGAGGTGGTGGGGTACGCACAAAGGGAGATTTGACAACTAGCGCGAATGTAGGATAATGATGCACACGCGATTTGGGAAGCCTAGGGTGAAATTGACAGACAAATACGATGGATGGGATGATCCGTGCGTGAGTCTAGCTAGGTGGGTGCAAGCATATGGAAAACAAACTATGTGGATGAACATGAACTCCACGCTGAAGTGTATGATCAATAAGCATGTGTTGTGGGGGTAAATGAGCAAATGGATCTCAATGTTGGGGAAACATTATGTAGGAAGAACAATCACACATAAGGTTATCCATGCAGAAGCATTCAAAAAGGTCTACAATGCACTAAACAAGGTATGTAACGCGCAGTGAAGTGATTGGGACTTGCGTGTACCTGTAGTATTATGGGCTTATAGGATGACATGCAAAAAACTGACGGGACAAACACCTTTTAGGCTCATCTATGGAGTAGAAACTGTAATGCCTATGGAGTATATCATGCCTAGTCTGCACATAACAGCGCTCACAAGTGTGACGGACTGCAGAGCCCTGGAGGAGAGGCTCGCGCAGTTGGAGGAGCTCAAAGAAGAATGATTTTTGGCTGGATTCCACTAGAAGTTCCAAAAGAAGCATGAAAAGGCTTGACACGATTGACATATTAAGTTGTGCACCTTCAAGGCAAATGATTTGGTTTTATTGTATGATAATAAGCTCGATAAATTCCCAAGGAATCTCTAAATGCATTGGTTGGGACCATATGTTATTAAGGAGATCATAGATGGTGGCATGGTGCAGTTGGTAAAGTTAAACGGAGAACTCTTCCCAGGAAAAGTAAATGGCAGTCATTTGAAGGCATACACAAGTGGCTCAACCATTTGACTAGCTGCAGGAAGCACAATCTTAGCACTCCAGGCAGTTGAAAGGAGGCGCGAGACTATAAACTACTCTACCCTAGAGTTGCGCGATGTCAAGACTACGCACAGTTGTTATAAACATTTTTGTGCCTAACAACATAGAGCATGAAATGTCAATAATCTGAGGGATCCAAAGTCCCTAAACATGTTGTTCCTACCCCTAGAGGAACAAGGTCAGCAAACCACAGCACTACAGTTCAGTTCTCCACTAAAAACACTCAAAAACAGGTCAGTTTTGGATCATTGCAGCTACTCCACTAGGCATCTGCGCTGCATAGCAGGTACAACAAAGGCTACCTGCGTTGCAGAGCAAGTAGGACAAAGGCTACCTGCGCTGAGCGTACTTGGACATGTGGAGGAATCTTTTCTCAATGTGCCAGTGCCCAGGAAGCTTCTAAATTGACACTTGGATCAGAAGATTCGCCTAATGATGAGTTAAGAGGTTCTAAAACTCCAAGTGGAAGGCAGAAACTCTGAGTGAAGGACTGAAGAACAACTAGAGTTGAAGAGGACAACAAGTCACACATCAAGCTGACTTATCTTCACTCCAAAACCCTATATAAGGATCTCATCCCATGGGATCTGGAGGCCGGAATTTTATGCAAAGAATTGTTGTTGGTTTACAGTTGAGAGTATTGGGTGATTGCTTGAGGGAGGTGAAGAAGAGATTTCTCTCCGTCGGGAAGGTGATGCTGGATTGGACCTCTCATGGTTGTATCACCGCCTGAACCTTACTTCCATATATTAATAAAGCATTTGAGGTTCTTCTATTCGCATGTGTTTCAATAGTGTATTGTCTTACTTGCGTCTTTGATTTATGCTAATCCTTGGATCGATTATGAATGCATGCTTCTTGTAGTTTCCTTTTCTTGTCTTATTTGCAGGATCTCGTGTAGCTGGGCCCGTGAAAAGACTTGGAGCTGGGAGCAAGCGGAAATCAAAGGAGATTGGATCGACCATTTGCGCAAGACATCGGTAAGTGGATCTCTTCCTTTTATCTCTTGCATGTCATAAAGAAGAAACTTTAGATAGCTTTGCTTTCAGCTGTTGCTAAGGAACTGTCACCCTTAGAGTGGGTTAGTGTCATTCCGAGTTGGATACTTTCCCCCACAACAGACTGGCGACTCCGCTGGGGAAGTGTCTTGTTGGTAGCTTGTGTATTCTTGCTATTTATCTCTTGAACAAAGGGAGTACCGAATCGAACTGCATTCGAATCCTTCGAATGCAAAGTAGAGGGCAGCTACTCTAGCCCAGTGCTGGGCATGTTCATGATTTAAAGAGCAGATCCACAAGGACTCTTTTTAGCTCTTTGTGATAGTGTTCATCTTCCTCAATCATCCTCTAGTATATACTTGTCTGATAGCTTCTGATTTGGCCAAAAACCGCTCATTTTTTAGCAAACTGTGACCCGGAATCTGAGAGAGACGTGAGTTGTCTCATCAGTGTAGCTGCAACAAAGGCTACCTGCACTGCAACGCAGGTCCCGAAGGGGCTACCTGCGCTGCATCTCAGATTCACAGTGCAGCACCTGCGCTGATCCAGTTTTGCCTTGTGCAATTTGGATTCTCCACTGTCTGTTGCCCAGTTTTCAGTATTGTTTTTGCAGCCTGTTGTCGACCTGTATACCCAGCTGAAACCGCTTCTCTTTGCCCTTATTCCGCCTCAGTTGTATGAAGAAACCGTGATTGTTCTTATTGTATTTCTTGCTTTCATTCACAGTTTCCCATAGCGAAAGTAAACTAGTCTTGTTGTGACCTCTTGGATCTAGACCTATGAGAAAGTGTCGTTGTGATTCTAAGATCTAGTTTATTGTTGTTCATAGCTACTTGAGCATTTGCTTTCGTTATATGGTTCGAATTTCAGTATATCTTGTGTAGAAACGAGTAAATCTTAAGGTGTTCTTTTGATTATTGGACAATACTTGTTTGCTTTCGCTTGAAGTTGAATTCGAAATCATACAACAGCTTTCTTTTTGTCATACACCAAACATTAAGAGAGAAGAAAAGAAATACTTGCATTGTGCATGTGCATTTTGACAGTTTGCATGTCGATTTAGGAAAGTGCATCAGTGTGTGCTCTATGATCTATTTGAAAAGATGATGTCTTTCTTTTCCTTCAGTAGTTAAGGTTTTCATAAGTTGAAAGAATTGAAAAAAGCTTGCTTATCATTCTTAGACTGCATTTAGGAGTTGTCTCATACATCACGTGGTGATCCATAAAGGCAAACTGCTAAGCAAGATCAACCTAAAAAGAACTGAATTTATCTAACAACGCATTGAAATATAACGACACACAGTAGAGGTCTAGGTAGAGACGTGAACCGGCGTCGTTAAACATAGTGACTATCGATCTCTACGAAGGTGGGTGATTCCTCCTGAGGGACGAGAGCACTAATACGGATTTGTGCCCCCGCGTACCGTCGCGTATATTGGGGGACCCCTATAGGAACAAAGCCTTTATCCATAGGAAGCCGTGTCGGCCGCCCTACTGATCGCGATGCAGTGAACACAGCATTCACGAAGATCGACCACTCGTACCGTAAAACGTATTCTGTGGTTTCGCGAAAGGTTTGGCACACCCTTGCCTAGAACTCCAGAGTAGCTTCTTTTGGCCTTTTTCAAACTCTATAACTGAAAAAGTCCATCCGAGCATTTGTCACTTCGGGCTCGTTAATACATCGAAGGAGACTAGAGTCATCTTTAGCTTTTTCTCGACTCTTAAAACATGAAAAAGCAAGTTGTGTCTTAAAAAGCATCTAAAATTAATTCAATTCGAAAACACATTTTACCCTGTGCATTATTGGTTGATCAAGTAATCCGCAATCATGGAAGAAAGTCAATCGATGAACCGTCGTTCGCGGAGGAATACGAGACAAACGTCTTTGTCCCCGGAATCGAAAACAACCCGGGCAAAGCGACCTCGTTCAACTGGTTCCAAATCTCCTGTCAAAGTTAGAACAAGTGTTCCGACGACATCTGAGGTTCCGGTTACTCCAAACATTTCTGGAAACCCTGCCCCTATTGAAGAAGTTCAACAGCCCCAGAAGGACAGTAACACTGATCCTAGTCTGAGAGCAAATACTTGTGTGACTGAATCAGGTCCATCAGTGGTCGGTTCAGAGAGTCTTGCTACTCAAACAACTGTCGCTGTCGAAACAACCCCTTCTTCGGCACCAGAAATATTCTACGGACCTGACGGTCTTCCTCTTCCACCCGGTCTGATCGCAATAGAAGAAATTGTAGAAAATCCGCAAGCAACTACTCCAACACATTTTGGAGCAGGTGTCACTCTACTTCCTACTGCATCAGAAGCTAGCCTATCACCCAGAGAAGATCCTGAAGAATCACTAGGCAATCTACTGGATAGACTAAAAATGTCTGAACAGCCGTCAACATCTAGGACTGTGCCAAGTGACACAGCGACAACAGAACTCCCTGCTGTCATTCCGACAATGTTCGCCGGCATACCATCTGTCCCTAACTCTCAACATCTGGAGAGAGTCCCTTCGGGGGGCATGGCGACAGAATGGTCTGTTCCTGTTTGTTCTCCCGGGATAGTACCCGGTAACTCCTATGTTGGAACTCAACAAATTGATCCTTTCGGGAATCCACTTGGGCAATCCGGTCCCCGAGGTGTAATAAATCCTCTCGGTGCCGGACCACGACCGTATGGGGGGCAATATGCTTTCTCATTACCCCCTCCGGGAGGTTACCCATACGGGAGTTCACAACCATACCCAAGTTATACTGGAATAACTACCAGTGGTTGGGTACCTATGCTACCCCAGCAACCAAGAGTTGTGTATTCTATGCAACAACAGATGCCTGTGACGAACATCCCGACGACACCAGCTATTGTGACTGTGTCGCAAGTTCAAACAATACCTGTTGCATGTCAACCTTAGTTTTCTCAAGTTGTAATGCAACAAACCTTTGACCCTGCGACTCAACCACAATCGCCAACTGCCGGGGCGACACAAGCACAAACGGGTACCCCTACCCCTCATCTTGGCCCAGTGGTAAGCATAGCACAACAACCAATGGCATCACAACCATGGTTGGTGCAGTATCAACAACCGCAGTTCCAACAAGTGTACCAAGGTACCGAGCAGCAAATTTTTCCGAACAATGGAAAACCATACCTACAGTACGGTCAAAACCAACCACTATATAGTGGAGTAGTCCATCAACCGTATCAATCATATCAGCATCAATTACATTATGCTGGTATGCAAAGACCAACTGCTCAGGCGATTCCGTCGTATCCTGGGTACGCTTCACCTAACTTGAGTCAACAGCTGCCATTCGTGGCAACTCTGGAGTTACCCGATCTACATCGGTTGACAAACGATCCTATCGCCTACGCCCCTTGGTGGCCCATGATTCCTCACAAACTTCCATCGGACATTCCTAAATTCAATGGAAATCTAGGTGAAGACCCGTCGAATCACGTCATGACCTTTCATCTGTGGTGTTCTTCGAACACTCTGAACGATGATTCGATAAGACTTTGCCTCTTCCAGAGGACATTGACAGGTCCGGCAGCTAAATGGTATATAGAGTTGCCGAGAGCCTCTTTCGACAATTTCAGCTCCTTAGCCACGACTTTCTTAACCCATTTTCAATTACCAATTAGGTATGAAACAGGAACCGAAATACTGACCAACTTCAAACAAACGACAGCTACTCACATATCAGATCATATACATGAGTGGTGTCACCGTCGTAGGATGGTAAAAACATACGTTCCTGATCAGCTATTAGCTGAATGGTTTATAAAGTCATTACTTCCGGCTATAACGGAAGATGTGGCCAAGGGGGGAGTCGTAACAGAGGAGCAAGTAATCGCTCGTGCTCAATATTTAGACTTGGTATATACTCAGTCTGGCACGCTCTACGACAAAATACCTGATGCCCCTAGACCTGAATTTTCAATTCCTCCCCCGCCTAAATCGAATATTGACTCTCATGCCGGAGATGGCGTGATTGGCACTGCAAGCGCGAAGTCAAGAAAGGCTTCACCTCAGAAAGCCCGTAAGACTTCAGATCGAAATGCCCATGAAGAAATTCTTGCTTCGGAAGTAAATGCCATATCTGCGGATAAAGGCAAAGAAACCACTCAACCAGGAAGCAAGAAGAAACAAAACAAAGGGAAGAAGAAGAAACAGGATGATCCGTCACCTGAGAAAACTTCTTCGAACTCTCCTGAGAAAGGGAAAAAGAAATGGCCATGTCAGATATGTGACGAAGATCACAAGACAACCGAATGTCCATACAAAGCTGAGCTCAAGAGATTCTTTAAAAGTCCAAAGAACCCAGCTGTATTGACTGATCCTTTTCCCAAACCAGGTCAAAATATGGTTGATAGTGGAAATGCTTCCCCGTCGCAAGTGCTAATGTTGTCGATCTCTAAGCAGCAAAATGACGCTTTGATTTCGACAAGGAACAAAGATTACGGGAATCCGCAACTGTCAAACGAAAAAGGTAAAGATCAACCTAGTAGTTCGACAACAACTTTGACAGAAGTTGTCCCACCCATAACGCTAGAATTAACGATAAAACCACCTAAGGGTGTAGTACACAAGTCGACTTTTAATCCTCATGCCAGGGCGGCGCAGCATTATAACGTAGTGGAAGATTTGGCTCAATCGCCATCCGCTATGTCGACTCTAGAAGTACTACAAAATTGTCCATCCCAAAGGCAGGCATTGTTATCGGCAATAGGAGGGGTTGATCCTAAGGATTCCAATATTGTGTCCTTTGACCACAAAGGGTATGACCCTCAGTTACCAGCTCAACTAGCTTTCCTTATTCAGGTAAAGGCCCTCAACAAAACTGTTCACAGAACAATTATTGACGAGGGGGCATCGACATGTATTATGTCGATGAGCTGCTGGAAAATGCTAGGGTCACCAACCTTGTCGAGATCTTCGACAACACTAAAAGCATTCGACGGTAGGACATATACCCCTTACGGTATCCTAAGTAACTTGAAGGTTGAACTAGGTGGAAAAATAGTAGAAATTGATGTTGAAGTCATAGATGGGAATCTGGATTACAACATCCTACTGGGAAGACCATGGATTTATGCCATGGCAGCTATCGTGTCGACTTATTTTAGGAAGATTGCATTCCCTTTTGAAGGAGGGATTACGATCGTCGACCAACAGAATTTCCTCCTTAATGGTTCACAAGTTACGGGGAGCATTCCCATGATCCATGAAAGCGACCATTCAATTCAAGATATAGGAGAAGGCCTGTTGAAAGACCCCACGATGATGGGGACTTTCTCGCTACCAAATCATATGTACATAGGAAATGTACCATTGGTGGCTACCTGCAACATGATATCTTCCACGAAGGTCACAAAAGACAAAGTCGTCATGGATCGGGCAATGGTCTTGCACCTGAGCCCAATCGAAATATTGTAGCAATCAATATTTCAGGCATGGGAGGCGAGCCCAAATCAATGCTCGTCAAGCGTTTGGGTAGATAGGTCAGGAGAATGTGGTACCCCTTTGGATCCTTGGTCACGAGTGCATGCAAGTGACGAAGGAATCCTGCAATCAATGTGGATTGAGGGGGCACCATGGGATGATAACCACCATCGTTCCCTTCCTAAGGAAGATACTCAAGGCGACCTGTATCACCCTTCAGCATTTGAGTTCCTAACGAATACTGTAAATACGGTGGACTCCGAGAGAAACCTATCCAATATAGAAGAGACTATAGCCATATATATCTCGACCAAAACAGACATTGTAGAGAATATTTATGTCGGCAAAGGTTGTTCCCCTTCAGAACAAGAAATATATAAAGCTCTTTTCCGCGAATTTAGAGATGTCTTTGCTTGGTCATATGATGAAATGCCAGGCATTGACTCGAGTATCGTTGAACATGAAATTAAGATGTATCCTGATGTCAAACTAGTAAGACGACGGCTTCGGCAGGTGCACCCCAAGAAAGCCGCTGCCATTAAGGTAGAAGTTGAAAAACTCCTCCATGCTGGTTTCATCTACCCGGTTCCTCTAACCGATTGGGTATCGAATATTGTCCCTGTTATGAAAAAACAGGGAACAATACGAGTGTGCGTCGATTATAGGGATGTAAATCAAGCTTGTCCAAAGGACAACTACCCTACACCCTTCATCGACCAGATAATTGATGAATGCGCCGGATGTGAAATCTTTTCATTTATGGACGGATTTTCGGGGTATAATCAAATTAATATCCGCCCACAGGACTAGTCAAATACTGCATTTATTTGTCCGTGGGGCACATTCGCTTATCGAAAATTACCCTTTGGTTTAAAGAACGCAGGGGCGACGTTTCAGAGAGTGATGAATTATGCTTTCCATGACATCAAGAACATCGTTCAACCTTATCTCGACGATCTTTCGGCTCATTCGCAGAAGCGGACTGATCATCTGCAGCATTTAAGAGCAATATTTCTACGATGCCGACACTACAAGATAAGACTCAATCCACACAAATGTGTGTTTTGCGTCGGTTCTGGTCGTTTACTTGGCTTTATAGTCTCCAAGGATGGGATTCGTCTCGACCCTTGTAAGGTGCAGGCAATCATTAATTTGCCTCCGCCTTCGAACTTGCTTCAGATTCAGAAACTCTAAGGGAAAGAAAACTTTCTGAGAAGGTTCATTCCAAATTACGCAGAACTTGCTAAAGGTTATACCCGTCTCCTGAAAAAGGATGTACCTTTCGTCTGGGACCAGGTTGCACAAGCTTCCTTTGATGCTTTGAAAGAAGCGCTAGTCAAAGCATCATTAATGTACGCCCCAGACTATCTAAGGGATTTTAACCTGTATCTGGCTGCAGCAGATACGACCATTCCAATGGTTTTAGTTCAAGAAGTCGATGGAAGTGAACACCCTATATATTATTTAAGTAAAAACTTAAATGATACAGAAAGTAAATATTCTCATGTTGAAAAGCTAGCATTGGCAGCTTTTCAAGCGATACAAAGATTTCGGCACTACGTCCTCTTTAGGAAGACCACTCTATTGTCAGATTGCAACCCCATGACTTATATACTGTCGCGACAGTTGCTTGGGGGCAAATATTCAAAGTGGATAGCTATCCTTCAAGAGTTTGATCTGGAATTTGTGAAATCCAAATCAAATAAAGCTTTAGTGTTCACAGAATTATTATGCGATTTCCCATCATCATCAAACGATGAAACGTCCAAAGAATCGATCGTGGACGAAAGTTTGTTTCTGATATCAGCAAGTGATGAGTGGTATGGGGATATAATAGTTTATCTCCAAACCCAAAAATTTCAGCCAGACACCTCTCACTCAGAACAAAAACGCATTCGATACCAAGCAAAAGACTACATGATCGTCGGTGATACGCTCTACCGTCATGGTGTCGATACGGTTCTAAGAAGGTGTCTCACCCATGAGGAGGCCGAAAAATCCCTGAATGAATGCCATTCAGGCACCTGTGGGGGGCATCAATCTGGATATGCTACAGCACAAAGAATCTTACGAGCAGGATACTTCTGGCCAACCGTGTTCAAAGATTGCATAACCGCAGTTAGAAGTTGCCATGACTGTCAGATTTTCGATAGCAAAACCAGAAGACCCCCCGCTCCTTTACAGCCAATAATAGCTGTGGGGCCTTTCGCCAAGTGGGGCATCGATTTCATGCAATGTAACCCCACCTCGACCGGGGGGCATGGGTATATTATAGTCGTAGTTGACTATTTTACCAAATGGGCCGAGGCGATGCCTACATTGGATAACACTGGTGAAACAGCAGCCCTATTATTTTTTAATCATGTAGTCGCCAGATTCGGCGTACCACAAGCCATAGTAACAGATCATGGATCGCATTTTCGCAATCACATGATGGTTGAATTAACTGCCAAACTAGGATTGTCTCACGACAGCTCTACTCCGTACTATCCGCAAGCTAACGGACAAGTTGAAGCGATCAACAAGGTCCTGAAGCGCATGCTGCAAAGGATGGTGGGGGTTCACAAAAGAAGATGGCATTTGATCCTATACTCGGCTTTGTGGGCCTACCGAACATCGGTAAGGAATGCCACTGGGTTCACACCGTTTCAACTGGTGTATGGCCTGGAGGCGATCCTACCAATCCAGTGTGAAATTTCGTCCCTTAAACTCGCAATTGATCTCCTCCCCGGAACTTCGGAGGAAGAGGCTCGTTTCTTGGAGTTAATCCAGTTGGATGAAACCCACCGTGATGCCGCTTTGGCTAACGAAGCCCATAAGAAACAAGTCAAGGCGCAGTTCGACAAAAATGTCAAACCTCGTGTCTTCTTAGAAGGTGATTTGGTCTTGCTTTATGACCAAGAATCCGATAAATTGGGAGCTGGGAAATTCAAGTCCTTATGGATGGGCCCTTATATTGTTAAAAGTGTATTAGCAAAAGGAGCCTACGAGTTGGTGGATTATGATGGAATTCCACTGGCGCAACCCCGTAACGGGTTGTACCTCAAGCGTTACTATGCCTAATAGTAACCTGTGTGCTTTTGTTACATTTTTGTTTTCGCTAAAGCGTTTGTTCCGGTTTAAGTAATCCGCTTTTTACACTTATTGCAGATGTCAAATCCATTAGAACCGTGGGTTGGATATGCTGACGGAGCGAGTCGTAGTTCGAGGAACCTATCCTCTGCAGCATGGGCCATTTTTAACCCAAGCGGCGAGCTAGTGAGTTTCAGGGGGGTATGTATTGGTCAATCAACAAATAATATCGCTGAGTATAGCGCGTTGATAGATCTCCTCTCTGATGCCATCACCCATGGCATACGCCGGCTAGTCATCAGGCTAGACTCACAGCTCGTGGTACTACAGCTCTATGGTACCTACTCTGTCCGAAATCCAGCTATTTATCGCAAGTTCCTAAGAGTTAAAATCTTGGAAAGACAGTTTGATTTTATCCAATATCAACACATTTCCAGAAACTTAAACACATTAACCAACTCATTAGCAAACTATGTGTTAGATAGACATTTGCAAAATTGATAAAAAGAGAAGCATCATCGATGTTCCATACATGGATCACATAAAAACTGGAATAAACCCCGAAAATCAAAAATATATATAACTGTTTACGGTTTACATATAATGTTCTGTAACCAAGACAAAATCGGTCATATGACCCCAAAACTCAAAAATGGTTGGGGGGCACCCTAGCCTAGTGATGCTCATGATAACATGCCGCGGCCTGTGCTATCATGCGCAGAAGACGAGACCATCGTCTGGGGACACCAACAGTATGTCGCTGCAATCGTAGAGGCAACTCGTCGATCTGTACATCCGGAATCCCAAGGGTAAGACCCTCGACATGTTCCTACACAGCTGTAAGAGTCTCGGCCAAGTCAAGGTCACGGAGAATAGCTCTCCCGGGAGCCTCCCCTGCGGGGGCAGCGGCTGGAGCTCTCGGACGAACTGCTGGACGGACAGGGCCCACATCTGCATGCACACATGAGTTTGATTAGAGTCTTGATAGAATAAAGCACAAGGACATTATAAATAAAAACAGTAAACAGTGATAAGGTCAAAATATTTACCAAGATCACCCCACTGCTCGCCATCCGGTAGTACCAAATCCGGATCACCTCGGAAGTCCATGCCAATATATGGATACTCGGCAAAAGCCATATCCTGCCGCTCGAACCACCTAAAGAAAGCATCGGTGAAAGTAATCTTAGATTGACCTGCATGTCTAGCCATGTGGTCAACCCACCTCTGCATGCGTGGCTCGGTAGGAGGTGGCAAGTCGAGGATAATGTACTGAGGTTGCATCAGGGGTATCTTCTCCAAAGCGAAGGCAGTCAAAACTGAACCAAAGCCAAAATTCTTCAGTCTCCTGTCCTTTACTTTGGTCAACCGGTTTTTCATCTGAACCAGTACTGCATCACACCAGTTAAAAACTTTCGGCTGAAGACACTCCAGGGCATGCTGCACATATGACCTGTTGGCAACATGAGGGGATGCACTACCGGCCATCCTGCAAATCGTGTACAGAATAGACCTGAGAGACCTGTCAGTAATATCACAGATAGAAATCTTGCCATCTCTGCTCGGCTGAGATCCCTCTCTGCAATACTGACGGATATAATCTTTCACGGAATCACTCCCTCGGGCCGAACCAGACAAGGAAATGGGGGCACCCCGCCTTGACAACCCAGTCAAGAAGTAAATGTCCACTATGGTCAAGGGGATGGACTTGCCCCTAATCCGGAACACTTGGTTAACAGGATCCCAAGCATCAAGCAGGTACTGCAGTAAACGTATCTGTGCCCTCATGATAGATATGCGAAAGAATTTTAGCAAGCCACAGTTCCGCAACGCGCTCACAGTAACAGGATCATGGAGGGAAATCATGTCCTCCTCTTCATGCTCTCGTTCTCGCCACGTAAGAGTCATTCTGCTCCAATAAACTCTGCAAAACAAACAAGAGGAGGAGTAAGATCCCTGACTCAGTGAAGAAAACGGCAAAAATCTCATGAAAAATTATGCAACCAAGATGTTTTCTGCGCCCAACGCAGGTAGGGAAGGGTCTCACCTGCGTTGGGGCACAAACTGCCTTTGAAAATGAGAACCCCAACGCAGGTTTCGATATAGGGTACCTGCGCTGATGGCAGAGCACCCTAGAGAAACCCCAGGGGCTCATGGGGGCAGGAAAACAAGCATGAAACTGAGAAATCAAACCATGAAAAGATAGAGCTAGGGTTTAGCTCCTACCTGGTGGAAACGGCGCTGAAAATCATCCACAGAATCTCCCGAAATCAGCTGGTAAAAAATCAAGAGGAAGAGGCACCTCCAAAGCTCCAACAAACCAAATGCACATGAAATGGTAAAATGAGAGGTAAAAACATCTTTTAATTGCTTTTTACGTAGTTCAAAGTGAAATATTAGTATTTTTACTTCATATTATCCGCTTCTAACAAGGTTTGTTGCAGCAATTGATGATACAGTACTATCTATGAAAAAGAAAAAGCTAGTCATGGTAAAATATGAATTTGATCTTATCAAACGAGCAGTTTTGGCAAAGTTCATGCTCGTTAAAAAATAAACACAAGACCCGAGTAGTTTTAATGCGGAAGTTCATGCTCGTTAAAAAATAAATGTTAAGCTTGTGAGCAAGCTTCCCCCAGAGTTCAAGCTCACTGGAAAAAATGAACCAGTAAATAACCATTTGAGACCTTAAAATCATCAGCCATAAAAGCCTTGGTCGTGTTTGTGCACCGTCACCTCCACCTTTCATTTGGCCGATCATTCACATCCACTTGATTGTTTACCTATTTTGAGGAACAGCTGCGAAGAGTGATCCCACTTAGCCATCCTTGTAATACTGCCGTGATTGGAAAATTCCAACCTGTACCTGGAATCTGCTGCTATCCCTGTTTATCACTCGTTCCTCAAAAGACGAGTCTTCTTTGAGCTCTTTTCAATGACTCGTAAAATATGAAAAGTTTGCCGAGTTTTGGCCTTCCAGCTCGTTAAAAGGACCGGAAGAGCTATCCCTCCTCTAGATTTTAATCTTTTTGGACCTGAGGGATTATTGCACAAAAAGATCGAGCGCTTGTCTAGTTCGGCTCGATAAAGAGATCGAACATTCATCCCTTCTGTATTGTTTTATACTTTTTCGGACTTAAGGGATTAGATGACGAAAAAGGACCCTTGGAGTCCACTTTATGTACCCTTTTCAGACTCTCTAAAAATGAAAAGGACCGAGTTGTCGTTGTCGCTGGGCTCGTTAAAAATATTAGATAGCGACAAACTTGTCTTTAGACGAGAACAAGTTTCCCTATCACTAAGCTCATTAAAAACGTAGCGATGGGCTTGCCCGAAGGGCAGGTTATAGATCAAGCATATGTTATCCTCCTCAAGCTTGACAAAAATAAAGAGGTACTGGTCAGTAATGACTGGGGAAAAATTGGGAAGAACCTCAAAGCTTAATGGTAGCAGGTCGCTCTTGAACATGACACTTTTGCCTCCGTAAATATCGGGTTGGGTTATTATCATTCACCGGTCCCTTCACCATGGTCTCGCCATACCATCCATACATGGGGTAATGCTACCGATCCATCACATCAGTGTCGTTATATGTTCAAGAGATGTCATTCAGAAAGTGTCAACCGGGTCCCATCCACTACCATACATCATCTTTCATCCTTCCATGACCGCCACCCTGAATCATATTTCACAGATCGTTTTCACCATCGTCACTAGCTCCGTTCCGTGTCACTGATGTGGGATTCATTAAGGCCCTCCTTTGATGGATCGCTTCTTGTCGACATCAGCTCATTATCCAAGAAGTTGATCTAGGAACACCCCCTCAGTACTTTGAAGCTTGCATGCCTCAATGGCAAGTTTCTCACTTCCGGCGATAGGTATACATTAATGACCTTCGACCGGAAGACTTTGCGTGGTGTTCGACGTCAGATCCTATATTCACGCCACGTGAATTGTGCTGTAGTACCTTGAGGGTCATCATCATTATCGGTGATTCCTCTCGCGCTTGTTAACAGTTTACATTATTGACTGGTAATCAAGCGATGTCTTTCCATGTTCGACTTCAAGAAATTCTCACATGGATCGACTTGTACTTAGTGTGAAGATCGGAAGTTTGAAGACCCCGGATCTAGTTTCATCCATCCGGGCTGCGATATATATTCAGGAGATAAAGACATAGACATGTGCAGCAGATGGTCATCCTACTAAAAGGATGATAATTAAAAGCACAGAATTATCAGTCTATTATCAGACGATCGTCTGTTTATGTACAGCAAATGTATTTATAAAGCTAAGCATGGGAAATGCCCGCATCAGCTAGATCATGAAAAGAAAGTATGAAAAGATAATGTATTGTCTTGTATTTTGTTACAGGTCACCTCCCGACGATTGAATGAACTTCGGATCCTCCTAATAAAGCATTTCACCCGATAAACGACCTCATACTTTAGGGGGCAACTGTTATAGACATTTTTGTGCCTAACAGCATAGAGCATGAAATGTCAATAATCTGAGGGATCCAAAGTCCCTAAACATGTTGTTCCTACCCCTAGAGGAACAAGATCAGCAAACCACAGCACTACAGTTCATTTCTCCACTAAAAACACTCAAAAACAGGTTAGTTTTGGATCATTGCAGCTGCTCCACTAGGCATCTGCGCTGCATAGCAGGTACAACAAAGGCTACCTGCGTTGCAGAGCAAGTAGGACAAAGGCTACCTGCGCTGAGCGTACTTGGACATGTGGAGGAATCTTTTCTCAATGTGCCAGTGCCCAGGAAGCTTCTAAATTGACACTTGGATCAGAAGATTCGCCTAATGATGAGTTAAGAGGTTCTAAAACTCCAAGTGGAAGGCAGAAACTCTGAGTGAAGGACTGAAGAACAACTGGAGTTGAAGAGGACAACAAGTCACACATCAAGCTGACTTATCTTCACTCCAAAACTCTATATAAGGATCTCATCCCATGGGATCTGGAGGCCGGAATTTTGTGCAAAGAATTGCTGTTGGTTTACAGTTGAGAGTATTGGGTGATTTCTTGAGGGAGGTGAAGAAGAGATTTCTCTCCGTCGGGAAGGTGATACTGGATTGGACCTCTCATGGTTGTATCACCGCCTGAACCTTACTTCCATATATTAATAAAGCATTTGAGGTTCTCTATTCGCATGTGTTTCAATAGTGTATTGTCTTACTTGCGTCTTTGATTTATGCTAATCCTTGGATCGATTATGAATGCATGCTTCTTGTAGTTTCCTTTTCTTGTCTTATTTGCAGGATCTCGTGTAGCTGGGCCCGTGAAAAGACTTGGAGCTGGGAGCAAGCGGCAATCAAAGGAGATTGGATCGACCATTTGCGCAAGACATCGGTAAGTGGATCTCTTCCTTTTATCTCTTGCATGTCATAAAGAAGAAACTTTAGATAGCTTTGCTTTCAGCTGTTGCTAAGGAACTGTCACCCTTAGAGTGGGTTAGGGTCATTCCGAGTTGGATACTTTCCCCCACAACAACAGTAGCGAAGTGTCACAAGGTTTGCGACAGTGCGAGGGTCGCTGCACTACCATGCAGGTTGGCCAGAAAGTGACCGTTACAGTCACTATTCACGATGTGATGCTTGGCTTGAGACCAAATGGAGCAGGCGATAGGAAGTAATTAAAGCGAACTTTATGGACCAGATTCTTGAAACTATTTTGCTAAATGATTCAGGAAAGCAATTTAGATACAACAGTTTCAATGCATCCAAGAAGCATAGAAGCCAACCGCTCAGTGCGCTACCAATCTTGTAGCAGTCCAGGAAGAGTTGGGAGGTCTTCGCGCATAGATCTCTGCACCGACAGAGTGACTCGAGGGCGAGTCACGATATTTGTGTTGGGGACTTGTTGGGCACAAGATCCCCCAAGGAAAGTTTTGGGGCTTATAGCCCAAACTGTTGTCACAAATTGTAACTTCGATGTAAAGACTCCACATTTTGTGGGCGCAGATCGTGTAGCTTGTAAATGACTCATAGGGTTGTCTGCCCTTAATTTTGTAATGTAATGTTGGCTGTAGAGATCTACCCATGGTCCGTGGACCATGGGATTGTATAAATAGAGGGAGGCTCTAAGTGTAAATCAATAATGGAATCTAATCAATTAATGATCATGGAATAGAAGCATAGCAGAGTATCTAAAGTGTAAGGTCTAGTTTTGGGTCGTAGAGTAGCAGAAGGCTCTGCAGCTGAGTGTGCGGACCCCTGCAGCTGAGTGCGCAGGGCGAGTCGAGTCTGTAACAGTTGGAAGCATTATTAAAGAGAATTTTTATATCATTCCTGTGCATTTATTTCCTATTTTCTGCATTGACTGTATTGGGTATGAATTGCATTTCTACTATTTATATGATGTGCAAACATATGTGACTATGTTAATTAAGTGAATGTAAGATAAAGTATATGTTATGTGAAGTTAACTAATATCTTTAAGAAGATAAGCAAGATCCGCAGTGTAGATTTGGGAAATAGCGTAGATAATTGCCATAATAGCGCGAAAACACCTCAAACCTTGGTTAGGGCTATGCAAAAGGCGATTATAACAGATTACGAAGGTCTCGCAGGTCAGTGCAGTGCACGAAGTGACCTGCACGAAGGTAGGCACAATTGGACTAAATCGACACCTCAGACATATCAAGGGTGTAGAAACTTGGTTCCAGCATCCCCCCATACTGCTTCAGGTGAGACTTCAGTTCGCACTCCGTGGGCTGATGCCGAAAGGGTTAGTAGTGTAGGGATTTGTGTGGATAATTAACTCCGAACCTAGGTCAGGCCCCATCAAGACAAAATACATATTTTCTTTTAAATGACCACGACATGGCACACTTCTACCATTCAACCGTTTGAATTCTTTCCTATCGCTATCCCATTTCCTCCTCTTCACTTCGTACAACGTGACCCATGATTGTGTTGCTTCCATATTGTAAAGAATTAATTTGTTGATGTCTTCAACTTCTGAATTCGCTAATGAAATCAAAGCAACACACACACACATATATTACATATGATATCAAAATATGCATTAATATGAAGTTAAGTGTGAATAGTTACTGTGTATTAATTGTAAAAATGATAAGCCCACACTTACTCTTTATCATGCAACTCCTTCCATTCATTTCAAAATTCTCCCCTTCTCTTTTGTATTCATCCCTTTCATCATCCCATGTAGAAATTTGAATAATATAACACTTATTCACAGAGATTATCCTGATTATACACTATTTGCGGAATGCATGCATAATACATAACCTCCTCTACCATTGATCATCCATTTGCGGAATTAAAAAACAATTGCATGCGCACATTGAAACATCAATCACACATATCAACACAGTATGTAATGGGGAAAGCATACAGCTGAAAACCCCCAACTATTTGTATATTATAATGATAGATAACATGTAACAATACATAGTACAATACTCCTCACAAGTACTCAGTACTATCTCCACATGCTACACACAAACTAGCTCAGATCTGAACAAGTCACGGGTTCAAATATCCTCCACTGTTTGCCTGCCTCTACTGTGCAATCCAAGTTGAGAATAGATCAGATCCAAGTTCGAATTCCCTTTGGCTTGTACTGCGCAAAACTCATTTGCAATCTCCATCAATGATTGTGCAAATCTCATGCACAGCTATAGCCACAATTGATAGTAGTCTCACCCTTTCACCCACCTCTAACACTTGTCTCCACTGAACTGTCCATGCACTGAGTTAACTGATGTATTATTTAGTTGATTTATGAGTTAATAATTAGTGAATTAATTAATAATTAATTCACATCACTCATCACTAGTGTATTTGGCAGTTAGACTAAATACAACTAGTTCAACTAAGTCAAACTGAACACAACTACATCAACTCCTCAATCAACTCCACCAAACTCAATCACTTGAGTTCTAACTGAAGTCCATCATGCAATAGCTCAACTAACCCACAGGAAAAGCGTATTTCCTTCTGGCAGTTGCATGTGCCACATCCATAGCTTGAACTGAAGTGCTGCAAGAGGATAAGATAATGTTTATAGTCCAAATATTATTAAGAGCTAATAATATTTGACTGTTCTATTTTTAGACTGGCAATCTAAAAATAGACTCGGCCCATGTCTAAAAATAGAAGTCCATCTATTTTTACCAACATTACCAATCATCATAAATAGCATCCTGCAACTCATAGACCATGATCCATATGTCTAAAAATAGACTTTGCACCAAAAATAGCCTGCGGGCCCACTTAGTGAAGGCGACTTCTTTTCACTAAGCTCCAACATCTTGTTGCATTTTCAACTCTTCCTCTCAACAAGATATGGATTATCTACAACCCCTATCCTGCCTCTGTGGTATTCGAATTTTCTCTTGGTGAGCGCCTTCGTCAAGATATCAGCATCCTGATCCTCCGTCGGAATGTATGAAAGTAACATGATTCTCTGCTGCACACAATCTCTGATATGATGATACCTGATGTCGATGTGCTTGGATCTATCATGAAATAATGGATTCGCTGAGAGTTTAATGCGACTCTGGTTATCACAATAAATCACAATAGGCTCCAAGTGTGACCCGAACAACCCGACCAGGATCTTCCTCATCCATATAGCCTCGCATGCTGCCAAACTTGCTGCCATATACTCGGCCTCTGCTGAACTGAGTGCCACGGATCTCTGCTTCCTATTGTACCAAGAAACTGCTGTCGACCCGGTACTGAAGATCCCTCCAGATGTGCTCTTTCTGTCCGTTGGGCTCCCTGCCCAATTTGCATCCGTGAAGCCACATAGCTTCACCTCATCCTCCTGTCTATACCACAATCCATACCCCGATGTGCCTCTGAGATAACGCAATACATGCTTGCCTGCCTTCCAGAAGAGCTTGGTTGGCTTAACGATAGCTTGTGAAAGCTGGTTAACATCATAGCATATATCGGGTCGTGTATTGACCAGATACATAAGTGATCCCACCAACTGTTGATAAACAGTGGCATCCACTACCTCCACTGAAGTAGCATCCTCCTTCCTCCAACCTCCAGGAAGAGGAGTATCAACAGGCTTGTAGCCATGCATGTTCAACTTCTCCAGTATCTCCTAGGCATACTTACCCTGAGAAACAAATAGTCCATCACTATGCTGCCAAATTTCCAATCCTAGGAAATAATGAAGGAGGCCCAAGTCCTTCATCTCAAACTCTCTAGCAAGATCCTCCTTGCATGAAAGTATCAACAGCTCATCTCCCATCAAAATCAAATCATCTACATAAAGTACAATGATCAGCAACTTACCCTCCACCACAATCTGGTATAGGTTAGGATCCGCCTCACTCTTGGAGAATCCAAGTTCGATGAAATAATTGTCTATCCGTGTGTACCAAGCACGAGGTGCTTGTTTCAACCCATACAGCGCTCTCTTGAGCCTACACACATGAGAATCGCTGCTGAAGATCTCGAAACCTTCAGGCTGCTCTATGTACACCTCCTCCTCAATGACTTCGTTGAGGAACGCAGTCTTCACATCCATCTGATGAATGTGCCACCCCATCTGCGTTGAGAGAGCAAGAATCGTCCGTATGGAAGAATACCTTGTGACAGGTGCAAAGGTCTCCTCATAATCGATCCCCTCTATTTGTGAGAAGCCTCGGGCAACAAATCTTGCCTTGTACTTCTCCACACTCCTGTCAGCTTCCTGCTTCACTTCGTAGATCCATCTCGAACCCACCACTGATTTCCCCTCTGGTCTTGGGAAAATATCCCATGCACTGTTTCTGACAATCAAATCATACTCTTCCACCATGGCATCTACCCATGCGGGATCCTCCACAGCTTCCTCGAAAAAGGATGGCTCAGTCACGACACATTTTCTCACAAGAGCCATGTATCCAGTGTACCGATCAGGTGACTGTCACTGTCTGCGTTGTGTTGTAGGTGGTCCTACAACCTTCTTTGCATCTTGAGCCAGTCGCTCAGCTTCTGTAGTGCGCTTTCGCCATCTGATGGTTGGCGCTGCATGAGTGGTCTCTTCCACTCCATGAACTTCATCTTGTGGCTGATCCACATCCTGAAGCTCATCCTTAGGAACTAATAGCTCCTCATCTGCATGCAAGTGTGGCTCCCTCTCAAGCGAACACTTCATGGCTTTCTCCTCCTGAAATTTGATATCCTGTCACACAACAGTCTTACGACTGTCTGGAAAATACACATGATAGTTGTGGGGCATATCAGTGTATCCCACAAATATCCCAACCTTTGCGGTCGGCTCGAGCTTCTTCCTGGCATCCTTCGTCACATGCATGTAAACAGGAGAACCAAAAATCCTCAAATGGGAAATATCAGGCCTCTTACCAGAATAAGCCTCCTCGGGTGTACTCATGCCAAGTATCTTGTGAGGACAACGGTTCTACACATATACTGTAGTATTGCATGCCTCTGCCCAGAAGTGAAGGGGTAGGCCCTGATCATGCAACATCGCCCGTGCAGCACCCACGATCATTCTGTTCTTCCGCTCAGCAACCCCGTTCTGTTGTGGGTTATGGGGAGCTATGAGCTCTCTTCGAATCCCTTCTGCGCTGCAGAAGTCCTTGAACTCGCCAGAGATGAATTCACCACCATTGTCGCTCCTAAGAGCCTTCACCTTCTTCCTCAATTCCTTCTCCACTAGTGCTTTGAACTCACAGAACTTTGAGTATGTCTCGCTCTTCTTCTGCAAGAAGAAGATCCAGCACTTTCGAGAGAAATCATTAACAAAGATCACATAGTACTTGTGCTTTGCTGTCGAAGCTACTGAGAAAGGTCCACACATGTCTATGTGAATTCTCTCAAGGATCATCGTGGCACGACTATCCTTCTCGTGAAAGGTGGCTTTCACAAATTTTCCCAAAGTACACCCCTTGCACTGATCTGACTGCGCAAAAGTGCCTTTAGGAAGCCCAGTAGAAATCTGCTGCAGTATCTTCAAGGCTCCATGGCGAAGGTGGCCCAATATTTGGTGCCACAGCTCGCCATCATCCTGGCTCACCAATCCTTCTGCCTTGCATGCCATTGCTGCGTAGCCATCTACATGCAATTGATAAAGGTTCTTGACTCGAACCCCTGTCTTCCGGGTTTCTCCAATTGTCTTACTGCGCAGGAAAGCCTTTCCCTCGCTGAAGACAACATCATATCCCTTGTCTTCTAACATCACAACAGAGATAAGATTCTTCTTCAATCCTGGAACATGCATCACTTCCTTCAATATGAAGGGTTTACCATACTCCCTCTCAAAGGAAATGGTACCGATACCGATCACACTGTATCTACCATATCGCCCATCTCGATGTGCACTCCAAGATCTTTCTCATCCAGATCAGAAAACAAATCTCGATCTCCTGTCATGTGAAAAGACACACCATTGTCCAAGAACCATACCGATCCCATCACACTTGATACCAAGCATGCGATTAGTGAAAAATCCAGCTCAAACTGCATGGCTAAGGCCTCTCCCGCTGCAGATCCAACAACTTGCTTATTTTTCTTGTTTTGCGGACAATTTTTGGCATAATGTCCGTGCTGGTGACAGTGAAAGCACTTCACCTTGGACATGTCCTACTTCTTTCCTTTTGCACTAGAATGAGAAGCTTTCTTTTTCTTCCCCTTCTTTGCTTTGGTAGCCAAAGCACAATTTTCTTCATCAGATGCCTTTGATGAAGATCCGTCCCTAGTATTCCGCCTGATCTCCTCTTGCACAAGATCTGACCAAAGTCTCTCCCATCCTGGCAATTTCTCCCGACCATTAACAGAGTCCTGATAGGAATGCCAACTCTTTGGAAGACCAAGGAGAGCCAAGCTCACCAAGTCCTCATCATCGAGAGTCACCCCCACACTTCCCAGCTCATCCCGCCATTGGGTGAACTTCGCGAGATACTTGGGCATACTGTCTCCTTTCTCACACTTAATGTTTCTGAGTTTATGCTTGAGTGCCAACTTCCTTTGGTCGCTCTTTCTTTGGAATAAATCTGTCAATGCTTTCCACATCAAGTATGGAGAAGTCTTTCCATGCAGGCTGGATACAATGTGATCCTTCACGCCCTCCAATAGAATCCTTCGACACTTTGCTGTCTTCTTTTTCCAAGCCTCAACTTGAGCAGCATTAGTAGGCTTTGGGACTTCAGCATCTATGAAATCCTTCAACCCATTGTCATCTAACACCGCCTCCATCCTGTCTTTCCATGCAATATAATTCGAGTTTCCTTCAAGGGCATACTCCAATCGCAATCTGTTGAAAGACATTTCAACTTCGACACCAAGAAAACACTGCTGCAAATTCGAATTCCACCAGCTCAAAACTCAACCACTTTTGATCTAAAATTCGTGAGAACAAAGTATTTCTCGTACAGATATTGACTGTATGGGCATTTACCGGATATCTCACCTTCCAAAAGAAGGATGAATCCAGAGGCTACCTGGCCCGATTACAGAGTCTGCCTGAAGAAATAAAATGTAATCACTTTCTGAATAATAAATCTGGTGATCAACTTCGCTTTGATACCATGTAAAAATTTGAATAATATAACACTTATTCATAGAGATTATCCTGATTATACACTATTTGCGGAATGCATGCATAATACATAACCTCCTCTACCATTGATCATCAATTTGCGGAATTAAAAAACAATTGCATGCGCACATTGAAACATCAATCACACATATCAACACAGTATGTAATGGGGAAAGAATACATCTGAAAACCCCCAACTATCTGTATATTATAATGATAGATAACATGTAACGATACATAGTATAATACTCCTCACAAGTACTCAGTACTATCTCCACGTGCTACACACAAACTAGCTCAAATCTAAACAAGTCACGCGTTCAAATCTCCTCCACTGTTTGCCTGCCTCTACTGCGCAATCCAAGTTGAGAATAGATGAGATCCAAGTTCGAATCCCCTTTGGCTTGTACTGCGTAATCCTCATTGGAAATCTCAATCAATGATTGTGCAAATCTCATGCATAGCTATAGTCACAACTGATATTAGTCTCACCCTTTCACCCACCTCTAACACTTGTCTCCACTGAACTGTCCATGCACTGAGTTAACTGATATATTATTTAGTTGATTTATGAGTTAATAATTAGTGAATTAATTAATTTTTAATTCACATCACTCATCACTAGTGTATTTGGCAGTTAGACTAAATACAACTAGTTCAACTAAGTCAAACTGAACACAACTACATCAACTCCTCAATCAGCTCCACCAAACTCAATCACTTGAGTTCTAACTGAAGTCCATCATGCAATAGCTCAACTAACCCATAGGAAAAGCGTATTTCCTTCTGGCAGTTGCATGTACCACATCCGTAGCTCGAACTGAAGTGTTGCGAGAGGATAAGATAATGTTTATAGTCCAAATATTATTAAGAGCTAATAATATTCGACTGTTCTATTTTTAGACTGGTAGTCTAAAAATAGACTCCGCCCATATGTCTAAAAATAGAATTCCATCTATTTTTACCAACATGACCAATCATCCATAAATAGCATCCTGCAACTCATAGACCATGATCCATATGTCTAAAAATAGACATAGTCTAAAAATAGACTTTGCGCCAAAAATAGCCTGCGGGCCCACTTAGTGAAGGCGACTTCTTTTCACTAAGCTCCATCATCTTGTTGCATTTTCAACAAAATCACCACACCTGGTGTGTTGTTGATCTGCTTGATGTATTCACTAGCATAATAGAAATACTCATACAATATATACCCCCTTTCCATAGACCCCTCGGGTTTTTCCCTTTGTTGAACAAAATCTTTCAATATCTTCATGTACCTCTCTAGGAAGAACATCCAACTACAAGAAATGACCCCAACTAATTCAACCTCATCTACTAGGTGAATTAGAAGATGAACCTGCAAGTCCGTGAGGCTCGTCGACAATTCCTTCTCAAACATACAAATAATATGAGTTATCTCTTGATGCCACCGTGGAATGCTAGCCATATGAATCTCCTTTGATATGATCCAACATACAAATGCAGATAATTTAGATATGTCATCTCATAGGACTTGGGGGAAGGCATAGTTCACACACCCACACACGAGTAGAGGATAATAACACTGCATAGTAAATAGTACATTATACAAAAATTAATTATAAAATATCCCATTACATAAAAATAATAAAAATAATAATTTCATGTTTTTGACATAAGTACTCTTAGAAGGTTCAAATGGTCATGCAATTTCAACCTCAACAAATAGTATTCCACACTGAAGAAACGTCATAGTGAAGACCCATATAAAGAAGGCACTCTCACACTCATTATTACTTCTTTTTCCAAAGAAATATCGTATTTCTTTAAAATCCATGGGACTTCACCTTATTTGAAAGACCAAGAGGGACCATCTTCTCCTCTAGTTCTTGGCCAATGTTTCATTTTAGTTTTTGAAGAGATATGATCTCTCCTAATAGCCAATGTGTCACTTTCTTTCGATGATATGTTCCTCCATCTTAAGATGCTCCCAATATGGGAGCTCATAAACGATAAATTTCCTTTTCATCCAAATGGGAAATATCTCAACACAAGTGTCGAAGAATTCTACATCATTAAACATAGGCTCCCCATTTAAATTGAAAATTTAGGCAAACTCCTTATCATTCTCCCTCTCATATGCTCTAAGGCATTCAACTAGTGTCATTATTGCAAACCTTTGGGTTTTCTCCGGTTTACCATTGAAAGAGGATGTTGCTCTTCTGTAAGGGTGTTCTTCTTGGAGGAATACCTTGGAGGAGTCATACAATGGATTTCACAGTTGGTCAAACCACCTAGGCTTCAGAGAAGGCCCACATCATTTACAACCATGATACCATTTCGTTACAAGACCTACAAAATTATAGTATACAAGTCAATAAGTTAGCGACCATGAAGATATGAACAATTGTAGAGAATTAAATTAATATGCGAAACAATATTATTACTAAACAAATCAATAATAATGTAATTTACCACAACAAACCCCTAAGCCTTAATAATCATGTATGGTATAAGCACATATGATATGATATGTACTCAACACCCAACATTTTCAACAACTGCTTTGCCTCTTCGCAGCTACTTGACAAGACATTATCACTTGAAAGAACCTTATTTTTGAATATCCTGCAGTTGTTGGGGAATATAATTGTACAATGTCAATATTTAACATTCATAAAATCAACCATTTTTAATTTTGATTTTGTGACAAAATATAAGGAACTTGATTGATCATGTAGGTCAGTTACCTTGATATTTATGAGACCTACCTACCTACCTTCTTGCAAAATTCCTTTCTCAAAAGCTTAAACCTCTTGTTGGTCACATTGACTCTTTTGTTAAAGGTTCTGCCTCCTTTGTTCAAGAGTGGAGAGATGTCAGATTGGAACCTGAAGATTTGCTGGTTAGTTTTGATGTCGTATCCTTATTCACCAAAATTCTCTTCCAAGAAGCCATTGACATCATAAATCGCATCTCTGACAAAGACACTGCCGAGTTAGTTGGTATTTGCCTCACTTTGAATTTCTTCAGTTTCCAAGGAGAATTTTATGAGCAAACTTGCAGTGTTGCCATGGGATCCCCTTTTTCTCCCATCCTCACTAACTTGTTTATGGAAGATTTTGAGACCAAGGCTTTAGCCATTACTCAATTTCGCCCTAAAAAGTGGAAAAGGTTCGTTGATGATACCTATGTCATTTGGTCTCATGGTCATGAGAAACTAGATCTATTTCTTAACCACCTTAATTCTCAGTCAAACTCCATCACGTTCACATTGGAAGTTGAGGAAAATGGTTGCCTTCCCTTTCTTGACATTCTCCTTTCTAGGAGGGAAGATGGTTTGTGTTATCACCTAGATTGACCTCAAGCTGAAGGGAGGAAATTCTAGGGTAACCACAAACCAAGATTAGCCTGGTAGCTAGCCCTACCAGGCTGGGAGAGGGATCTCTCCGTAAGGATCTTGTTAAACACACATATGGCAACAACATAATCTGAAAGATAAAACATGAAAATACAATTTTATTAACAAATGATATACATTTATAATACATGTTGTGACCATTGGGTTCCACATCCTAAGGTCTCTTGGATTCCTTTTGTCTATTCGGCTTCCACACTAACCCATTGAGGATTGGGTGTCCAACATTCACCCCCTTAATCCGAAGGGTTATGTATGAGTCCAAGAAGAGAGTTGTAATACAAAATGTGCAAAAATGCATGGCAGAACTAGGCTGAATGTGCTCTCTGAAATGTTGGTATAAAGGGTGTTGGTTTAAGGATGACCACCAACACTGGAACTCTTAGTGCAGTTCCCGGAACTCTTCCAAAACTGGCAAGAATCTGAAGTCTTCTCCTAGAGGAAGTGCTCCTATTTTTTTGAAGAGGGAAACCTTCAACCATGAAAGGGAGGTCTCACCCCACATAAAAGGGAGAAATTCAACCTGAAAAGGGAATTCTCAACCTGTGATGGTTTAAGGATGACCAACAACTCTGGAACGCTTAACACAATTCCTAGAACTCTTCTGAAACTGGAAAGAAGTTGAAGTCTTCTGCTAGAGGAAGTGTCCCCAATTTTGTTCCTGGAATTCTTCTGAAACTGGCAAGAAGCTGAAGTTTTCTGCTAGAGGAAGTGTCCCAGATTCTTTGAAGAGGCATTACCAAATGAAGGCATGCTCAGGGGCATCTTTGTCTCTAGCTACAACTCTGAAACTGGTGTGATAGGTTGTGGCTCACACTCGCTTGATGTGGCTTTGAAGCTTGTAGGTGACCATCATTTCCACCCTTGTCAGATACAAGGTGAGATGATGGAGAAAACTCAACTGCAGGATTGTTCAATATTCTGGAACAAGTTCTGACATGTGATTGGAATATCTTCTTGGCTGTTGATGCCCATTGCCAAGAAGCGATCCATCCAAGATGAATCTTTGTTCTTGCAGGACGTTTGTTTCTGAAGCATCTGTGTGAAGAATGGGTGGTTTTATGACAATGCTTACATGGATGAAGATCAAAACAATGATCTTTCAAATGGCCAACTCGGTCATAATGTTGGCATTTCACAATCTGTTGTTGTTGCTGTTGCTGTGGAAGAGGGGCAGAATCTGAAACAGCTGGAGATGAACTGTCATGAAGGAATCCAACGCTCTGAAACTGAATGGGCTTTGAGTAGTTTGGAATATGAAAGGACACATCCTTGTCATATCCAAGACCAGTTCTATGCTTGTTGTGGACAAGTTGTTCCCAAGGTCTGATGGGCTTGGGAAGTGCAGAATGAACTTCTGCATCTGCATGTAACCTTGCTGCTTTATGGGATTCTGTTTCAATCTTCTGAATAGAGACAGGTTCAGAATGACTTCTCTATTTTAATTCTTCTTGTTGTAGTTGAGATTCGAGCTGCAAAAAATCAATTTTCCCTTGTGCATTTTGTAGACAGACCAGAATGTCTATAAGAGAAACTTTGTTGATTTTTAATGTATCATGAGTAGTAGACAATATCAGAGTTTTGAGGAACTCTAATACTTCATTGATTCTAGCCATTTTTTTTAATGTCAGAATTATACCTTAAAAACTTATCACAACTGCTACACAATGCAGAAAAGTAATACCCACTAGCAATATCCTTTATAAATGTGCAACATATGATCAGTGTGAAACTAGCAAGCACCAATTACGATCCATTACATAAAAATAAGAGTTTACTCATGACCAACACTTGTTCTGACAATACAACTGACTAAACTTTTCTCCACAAAAGATTACTTTTATTTGTCAAAACAATCATTGCCTTTATACAGCCCACCAAACTCTTATGCAGCAGTCGAATCAAAGAATCAATGCATATATATGTAGACAAAAACTATAATGAGTTTTAAATACAATGCCACACTGGGGCAACAACAACTACAAACTTGCTTGGATCCTTCAAATACTCCACTTTCAAAGAAGAAATGATGGCTATCAAAACTTAAACAACTATAGCACCATGTCTTGGACAGGACTTGAATGCTCATATATAAATGCTTTGACTAGGGTACAAAAAAATATTCTCTGATCTTGCCACTTCTTCAAAGAAAAAAATCTGCCCTCATATATCACACAGAATTTATGGAGAGCTAACAACACATATGCCAGAATGCAATATATAGATAGTCAACGATACCTCCAGTATTCTAATAAGAATGATGAATACAACAATGACCCACTTTTAGGAGCTACACACCAATGAAAGGATTATTCCACATGTTCATGCATGTATGAACGCACAGAGATGAACCGACCAGCTCATTGCTTTAACACACAACTTCTCTTGTGTAAGTCTTTTTGCTCTCCACGCCACTACGAAGCTATTCTGCGGTGCTTCTGATTCTCTAGGCTTTCACATCTATAGCTATTTGATCATATCGATCATGTTGAGGCATTTGCAAGATAAGATAGAAAATATATTCAATTTGTTAAACACAAATATTTCACACACAACCTCCATCATATGGTTGATATTCAAAATATATATCGACCAGAATATAACTCCAATTCCTAGTCAACACATGTTCTTAATAAAAATGATTTAATGTAGGTTCATTCAGTATTCCACCAGTGATCAACACTCCAACATCATCCATGGTCTTCCACCAAAAGCATAGCAACGTTTATGGGAACAGAAATATCAGATGCTTCTTGTCTAATGGTATTTTACCATTGCCCAGCAAATGATGGCAATGATTTACACATTCAGAACAAGAGACTGATGCGATGGCAAAATAGCAAATCAATGAAAGATAAAAATGAGACATCAATTGGCAAACGAATTTGCACAATTAGCTAGGCCTTTTCAGTCAAGCGTCACGTCTCAACCATGGGCTCAAGTCCTGATCCCTCGCCAAAAGCAATTTCGGTTTTTTTGTTGACTGGTGAACTGAATTAAACAAGATGTCCTTGATAACCTATGACATCAGTCCATGCACTTGCTCAACATTAATTTTTGAGCTGTCCTTTGTAATCTTTGCAAGTTGTGATTCCTCCTCCTTCTTCCTAGCGCCAAGAATGAACTTACACGTGAATACGCCAATTGACTTTCTGCTTGCTCTAGCTTCTTTGCAAGATCTGAAATTTGACCTACAACATAATCTCGATTCCCTAAGAGTGGCAAAGATGAAAGACTATTCACCAAATATTTATTCCATAAGAGGTCTAAGAGGTGAGAATCAAAGGATGATTTGAAGTATGTAATATCCAGAGCATAATACTGCTTGCAGTGAACACCAAAATCCTCAATTTTATTCAAAGGGATTGTTTGATACTCAGAGGAAGGCTCATCGGGAGGTTTGTATCCATCAGGGTATGTTCGAAAAGCACCAATGTCAACTTTTCCAGCAAATACAGTTCTTGTGGGGTCTATGGCTACTGCTAAGAAAGGTTCTTGAAACAGCTGATTAGAAACTTGTGTATGCACATCAATACCAGAAAGCCAGCGACCAAATTGAGGCTCAACTCAGCCACTCTCATGGCAGATGCTCGAAGCACTGTTGCAAAATCAATCTTGATGCTTTCTCCTGGAATCAAATATAAACTAAAATCAAAATGAAAATCATAGAGATCAAGGAACACATTCGTTCTTCTTGGTAGAAGCTTGTTTCTTCTTCGCGGCTTCGAGTTTCATCAGGGAAAGAGATTGATTGACCATCAAGCAGTGGTAGAGAGGAAGGATGGGTCTGAAACAAAATGGTAGACAAAGAATCAAGATAGATTTTCTATCAAGGGAAAGAGGTAGAGGACAAAGAATAATGGCAGTGGAGTTACGATGCAAAAACCTAAATTTGAAACCTGCGCTCTAGCTGTCAGTGATGTCAGTTTCTGCAATATGGGCAGAACAGGCAAACCATGTCAGGGTAGTGCATTATATGAAACAACGGATTATATCATGTCAGGGCAACACATTATATATGCATCAGGATTATATGTCAGGGCAGCACACTGTTATATGCAGGTAATTATAAAAAACTGGTCAGAGAAGAGCAGAGGGACAACGCTCTATATGTAAGGCAGAAAATAGCCAGAATAGGGAGTTACAAAGCAGAGGAAAGCCAAAAATGGTGCTGGAGAAATGACAGAGGTGGCAACTAGAATTTAGCTGAGAAAATATTCATAAGTGATGGCAGAAATGACCTGCACATACAAACCATAAAACAAATGGCTCAAAGTAATTATGCAGGGAAGAAATACACCTACTCTGATACCATGTTAAACACACACATGGTAGCAACATAATATGACAGATAAAACATGAGAATACAATTTTGTTAACAAATGATATATATTTATAGTACATGTTGTGACCTTTGGGTTCCACATCCCAAGGTCTCTTGGACTCCTTTTGTCTATTCGACTTCCATACTAACCCAGTGAGGATTAGGTGTCCAACAGATCTCAGTCAAGATGACTAGATTAGGTAAAGGATTTTAGGCTAGGTATGTTAGCTCGAAAGGTTTTGATTGAATTCGGTTGTGTTTTGTTGGATCAGATGGCGCTGGGCAATTTAGGTCTAGGAAATTAGGTCAGAAATGCAAGGTGTTCTATGGGGAAAGGTAGGAATAGGCTTTAGCACTTTAGGCTTAATGGTGTGAGGTGTTTAAGACTGATGAGGAGCTGAGGAGGGCACGTGACAATCATGGATCCTTCTCAAATAGTAGAAAACATGAAATATTGAATGATTTCCCAAGGCAGAGCACTGTTACAATGGATTCTACCTATCAAACTTGATAACATTCAATAAGAAGCAATGAAATGGATGATGGAATAAATAAAACATGTAATCAAATGATTACAAAAGAAGAAACTGTGCTAAAACTCCATACCACAGGGATCCCATAAAAGTAGCTGCAAATCCTATTAATCTCCTTGCCAAACTGCTTACAATGATTTACAATCAAGCTCTGAGCATCCAAGTGAGTCCAACCTCTACAAATGACTCAGAAAACACATGATATAGGCATCAAAACAACCCACTATAGAATCAGGGGTCGAATCCATGAGAAGATGATCTGATCTAACTGATACTAAACAAGGAATAGGAATATAGGCATTATCAACAACTTGCCTCCAAAAGTGAAAAAATGATTCATTTGATTTCAAACTAACTCCTAAAGCAATGAATATACCCTCTACAACGTTTTAACCATGATATCTACAAGCCATGACATCATTTACAATAGTAAATCATCCACCATGAGAGGGGATCCATGATCATAGTAAAAAACTGGAAAAATAGGCATCCTGAGCAAAATTTGCTCTACAGCAGCGCCTCTGGCTCAATGCGTAGTGCCATTTTTAGGTCCCTTTTGAATGCCTTACCGGCATCCAAATTGAGTCCATGATAGCTCATTGGAAAGGTCTTCAATTATATTTTCTAGAACTCCTAGAATTTCTGCACTGGGAGCTCATTTGACCCCTCACAGCTTGATTTTCCCAAGGCTGCTTCTGTGTGTCCAAAAAGTGGTAGAAAGGTCATTTTTAGGGTGTTTTTTTACCTTTTGGTGGACTAATTTTGCTCCCCAAATACTAAAAATTTCTAGGATGCATGTCCTCACTACCCTGAATCCAAAAATATAAGCCATTCCTCCATTGGATGCCCCTAGGAAAAGCGCAGCACTGGTGGCACTGTGCTTCTGGGCAGTTTTCCTGTGTATTAAAATTCAAAATTTACAAACGACAAAATTTGCCCAAAACTTGCCCAAAATTTGTGTGAAGCACACCATCATGTGCTTTGATGAGCCAAGGAAGCCTCAACCAACATTCTAAGTCTATCTTCCTCTTTCTTTCCATTCAAGGCCCGCCTTAACCTAGCTTTCAGCTTTTTGATTTCTTATGTTGCAAATCCTATTGCGAGTCCTGTAATGATGGGTCATGTGCCTTATCATCTGATTGTCTCTGTTGGCCTTCTGTAGCAGCTTCTCAAGGTGTTGATTGACTTTCTCAAGCCAAATCTCCCTATCATTATCAATCTCCTGCTTAATAGGGGTAAAAGTAACTTGTGCCTCTTTGCCACTTTATCATTTCATCTTGAGCATTTCTAACTCCATGAGGACTTTTTTGTCACTCAACTAATTTTTTCTTGCTCTAAGTATGTAATGACATACTTGGCCCTCTCCAAATTATTCGCCAAAGCTTGTATTTGAGCTTCCATTTCTTGTATGATGATGTCATTTATTGTTTTCCTCTCCTGAGCCTCTAAGTCAATGGTCTCAATGTCATGCTACTTAGGTTCATCAAGTTTTACCAACTCAAAGTCCCTTTCCTCCTCATCATCATCTGGCATCTTTTCCTTTCCCTTATGCAACTGTTGTACCTGTACTTGATATGTCGATGAAGAATGCAAGGTCCCTTCCACATTCCATGGAGCAAACACTTGCCTATTAGCTTCAAACAATCTCCTTATGCCTCTTTGATATGTCAAGTAGACTAGCACCTCAACAGTTCTTATCTCCTTGATCTCTTTCCCCGTTTCCACATGACTAGAAGGCCCACCTATTTCTTGAAACACTGATGGAGGAATATGAGGACCCTTAAACATGTCATGAGCAATAAATTTCTCCCAAGAGATGTTGAGGAGACTGAGATGATGAAGAACAATAATTTTGATCAAGGAGTAGTGTTAGATGGTGCTCATCTGTTGAGGGTATGGCTTCTTCTACACAAGGTAAGCCATTTTCTCCATGTTTTTGAACAAAAGGTATGGGAGGTTTAACATCTTCACCCTTGTAAAATGCATGAGGAGCCTGATGTGGTAAGTGTACAACCTGGAAAATCTACCCTCACAAGTGAAGTATTTAATGATGATTCTCATCAAGGGGACATACTTGTTCTCAAGAAATTTGAAAGGAAAAAGCCTCTTCACCTGATTTCTATACTGAGGTTTAATGTAAGGCTCATAATAATGTTCATCAAGATCTTAGGCCTTATACCACTTTTCACCAACATTTGGAATCTTGGTGGCATCTGAAATGATGGATGGTGACACTGTGAAAGTTTTCCCAGCAAGGGTCACTATTGTTTTGAAGATGAGCTACAAAGGGTCTAGTGAGCTCTGGTGAAATTGTACTCTCTCTACTTGTTCACAAAACTCATAGCATCCCTAATATCTAAAACATGAAACAACCAACTGAGAAGCCTGCAATTCCCTTAGGTTTGTTGGCTCTTCTCTTGTGATCTTGCCTCCCTTATGAGGTTTTTTGTGCTGCCTGGCTCTATCTATTAAATTGTCACTAGCTATGTTTTCCTCTTCATATTCATGATCTTCTCTATCCATGTTTACAAGATTTTTAGTTGCACACCTTTAGAAAGGGTTGAAGGGAATGAGTGGGAGTCTTTAGGATTGTAGGGATGTGTTTAGGGTAGATTTAGACAAAATATGAATTATGAGAGTGAGGGAAAGGGTTTTTAGGATGAGGGATATAATGAGGGGATATGGATGAGGGGATGGGTAATGATGTAAAAAGGGTTTTTAGTTCTAGTGATGGGTGATGGGAAACAAAGCAGTTAGGGTTTTGTAGAAGAAACTAGGGTTTGATTTTAAGTGTGAAGAAAATGTCTATAACTTTCATTGTGCAAGCTAAAAATAAAGTGGAGAAGGGAAACTTACTTGTAAAAGAGGAAATAGTAGAGAATTTGGTGAATTTTTTGGTGTTATGGATGATTTGGTGGCTTACTTCGCAACACCTTCGCCCAGATGTGCAGCGCCTAGTCCTACGCGCAGTGCCTTTGTAAATTTGAACTGTTGAAAATCACCAAGAGTGTAGCGCCCTACTCTACATGCATCTCCTTGTCCCCTTCGCGTAACACCTTCCTATTTTCTCTAGAAGTGCAACACCTTACAGCCTACGCGCAACACCTATTTTCTTCTACCCAAACTCACTTGAATTTTACATTTCGCTCTTACCTTTGGACTTCTTTGCTTGCAAGAAGAGCAAAATGACTTAGAAAATGGAATGTGAGGATTCATATATGAGTACAAATTTGATTTTTCACTTTATAAAAACCCATTTTCCAATGTTCCTTGTCTTTTTCAAAACTCTGTTTTTTAATGCCTTTTCTCATTGTGTCTTTACAGGTGGATAATGCTAAAACTGACTTGATTTTTGCAGTGCTTCTTTGTCATGCAGTGAGGAGAGGTGCTTAGATGCAGCTGGGATCCATTATTACATATAAAAACTTAAAATTACATAGGAAATATAAACAAACTCAAAATACTTTTTGAGGTGAAAATTACATTAAGTTACGAAAATAATATTTTCAGTAGGTTATGACTTCCAAGCCATCATGCTTGATTTATTGATCATCCTCATACCCTTGCTGAACTTTATTCACATTTAAAAATCAGTTTCTTGACCTTGGTAATGAAACCCTAGACCTAATGCAATCAAACCCTAGAACCTAATGAAATGGACTGCATATTTTTTATGAACCATGATTGAAGACAATTATTGAGGAAGATCAACAAATATAGTCCATGAGGGAAAAACTACATAGAACACAACCATCAGTGGATCCGTGACCTAATGGAATGATGCAACTTTGTCAGTATGGGACTCCTACTATGAAAATGCAAAAGAGCAAATTTTGATCCTTGATGGAAGTATTAAAAGACTGACACTAACATTGGCTACAATGGGGATGGTAGCTCCTTGGAGGTGCCAAGAACATCGTAGACCTAGTAGCCTTATCCATTGGGCATGGAGTAAGAAAAACTCAATCTGAAATACATGACTGAATACGGATGATTCAAAGACACAAATTGACTTTTACTCAACTAAAAAATGACTCGATACTAAAACACAACGAACAAATTGGAAAATATGCTCAAAATAGAGCTTATTCAATAAAACCTACTCTAATTGTTCCATTCATCACCTGATCAAGTGAAATGAAACAACCAATGCAACCAAGTAAGCATTTTGGCCGCTGTTTGAATTCTCCGTAAGTGCTTGTTTATGAGCAAGAAGAGAGAACTACTGAAATGCAACTCCCATGAAAACTTGTAAACAGATCCAAATTTTCCCAGATTGAATAATATGGATTCTCTATCTGACTTCAAAAATACTGCATAAGGATCTTGAAATTCATGTGCACTGGGACTTATCTCATGCAATGGATTACTTTTCTTCTCCTCATAGCATGAATGCAAACTTTCATCTGAGATTTGAGACAAAACTCCTGAAAATGAAAAAGAAACCGACTGCCGGATTGAGTTTGTATCAACACTTTTTTCAAAATCATAGTTAGCTAATGGAGAAGCACTTTGACTGTAGATATCATCCAACACATTAGCTATTGCATTGTGAAAAACTTGAAAAGACTATTACAACCCATTTTCTATTGGTTCCATGGAGATTGGATGATTTTCTACAGGCTGCTCATTTGAAGATATACTATGCAAAATTCCCTTTAAAAAATGAAATGATTCAAAGCATAATGGTACAGAATCATCTTGCATCATTTGATCATATGTTCCAACTTCCAAGTCTTCATCTGCAACCTAACATTCAATGGCATTCGGGGGCTGCAAATCTAGATATGAGAAGTATTGAACAAGGATTTCATTGCCCTCTAGATGGTCCAGATCAAAACTCATCGACGGTTGATTTCTGATTGCATGAAAGTTATATCTGATGAACTAAAACGAAGTAAAATAGAGAGGCAAAGATCCTTCACTTACTTTAGAATTTGCTGCACTTTCCTCCGCACTTCCATAGCTAATATGCAACGGCTGATCACCAAGTTGCTGAAAGTGAACTTCCTCCTTCCATAAACCAACTGCTGATTTGTCTGCAAGACTTGCTTCTGTTTGGAGAACATAATCATCATCATACTGATCAAACTTAGGCAAATCATTAGTATAAAACACATCATCAAGCATACATGTCAAATCAACAGATCTCTCTTCTCCAAGATTATCTATAAAACAATCATTTTCATATCTATGACAACTTGGATAAGAAATAAAATGTTTTGGATCAGCCACTTGTTCTTCTTCAATCAGTGAACCACGGTCTTGAACATCATACTCATTCCTTGTGGTGATCTTTTGCATCATCTCTTCCACTGCACTTAGCAAAATGTCAAGCTTTACCTCTAAAGACATTGATTCCTCTGGATCTATGTTCTTCCTCTCTTCTCCCTTCAACTTTGCCCTTCCGATCAGCAAATTATCCTCTACATCTACTGCACTATTCTGCATCTCTTCAAGCGTTGCAAGGTTCCTTTCCCTCAGCTGAAACTCCATTTCTGGATCAAAGGCTTCCGGGTAGTGTACGAGAGCGGATCTAGGAGGAGGTCTTATATTAATAGGCATCGAACAATAAACTTGTTTAAATCTGGTAGAAAATTGTTGTACTCTCTCCCCTGGTAGTATTTTCAGTTGATTATATTATTCTAGAATAAAGAAAGGGTTCTATCTGACCAACCACTTATCGAGGAAAACTTTGACGAACTGCTAGAAATCTGATATGTTCCCATCAGGCAGGGTTTTGAACCAAATCTTGACTTTGCATCACAAAGAAAGAGCAAAAAGCCTAATACTAACATCCTCTTCATCAACTTCGAAAAGGTCAAGAAAAGACTCAAAATTCAGTACATATCTCTCAGCAGTGATGTTGTCACATTCACCATCAAATCTTGGTAGATATAGGTAATGATTTTTAGGGAAAGCATGGTCTCTTGAGGCTCATCAATTTGAAGATGATCATCATAAGATTCGGAAGAAGGGTCTTGATCAAGATCAAAGGCATGTGAATAAGGTATAGGAATATGTACAGAAGGTGTAGAATCAATCTTGGTGTCTTGAGGCTCATCAGTTTGAAGACGGTCATCATAAGATTCGGAAGAAGGGTCTTGATCAAGATCAAATGCATGTGAATATTTTGTATTCGCAATCCCCAAAGGGAAAGAATCATATGTAGGTTGAGGATCTTTTCTCAAATATAGTATACTTTGTAAAACCTTCTTGACATTCTCGGGAAAATAGAAGAAATAATTTATAACAAAGAACCTAAAGTCTTCGATGAAATTCCAGCTTGAATACTTGATCTTTCCATATTGTCCTTTCATGTTTCTTTTGGTCAGGTTCATCCTCCAGTGGAGTCCTTGGATCTAATCTCGAAACTGATTTAGAGTTGCCAGGTGAATGATTTCAGCCTTTCGGTGTCTGATCATTGTCCACCATCAACAATCAGATCTAGATATGAACTTGATACATTTTGCTGAGGAACATAAAACTACGTTCCCCAGTATGGTCGCCACTATGTTATCACCTAGATTGACCTCAGGCTGAAGGGAGGCAATTCTAGGATAACCACAAACCAAGCTTAGCCTGGTAGCTAGCCCTACCAGGTTGAGAGAGGGATATCTCCGTAAGGATCTCAGTCAAGATGACTAGATCAGGTAAAGGATTTTAGGCTAGGTATAGTAGCTGAAAATGTTTTGATTGAATTCGTTGGTGTTTTGTTGGATTAGATGGAGCTGGGCAGTTTAGTTCTGGGAAATTAGGTTAGAAATGCAGGGTGTTCTATGGGGCAAGGTAGGCATAGGCTTTAGCACTTTAGGCTTAATGGTGTGAGGTGTTTAAGATTGATGAGGAGCTGAGTATGGCATGTGACAATCGTGGATCCTTTTCAAATAGTAGAAAACATGAAATATTGAATGATTTCCCAAGGCAGAGCACCGTTACTGTTATCACTAAAAAAGAAAAAAGGAAAAAAGCTCCAAAATTTTGGACAACTGGTATGGTTCCAAAGTTTTATGTTATTCTTGGTCAAGGTTTTTTTTTTTTTAAGAGTCTAAGTCATAGAGTGGAGTCTTGTTCACTAAATAAGGCCAACAATCTTGTTTTACTCACCATTGATCCCACATTATTTCAAAAGCGTCTTGTGTTAAGGCTATTTCAAAATTGACATGCGCTATGAAATTTCCTAGGAGTTTTCGTAGCACAAAACTCAGAAAATACACTATGTGCGCTATGAAATCAGGGATTCGTAGTTAGGAGTTTTCGTAGCGCAAAACCCAGAATTTGCACTAGATGCGCTATGAAATCGGGGATTCGTGCTGATTCATGCCAAATCTTGTCTAGCTGTCAAATCCATCAAAATCCGTTAATGTTTCATCATCAGGTGTCAGTCCATGAACCTTGCTTATCACATGTAGCCATCCACCCTCATCATTAGATTCATTAAGGGTTTTGTACGCACTCTTTTCAAATTTCAAAAAGGGTAAGGTAAGGTGAATTGGTCTTGGTCTTTTTCGTGTTCCTTTCATGCATAAGAGACAATTGGCAAGCTCAGGGACGACATTTACCAGATTTCTTTGAAAGCTCAAGTGAGGTAGTCCTCTCTTTCATCTCAAGCGAGGTAGTGTTCAAACTAGTTCAGTGCAGGTTTTTTCAAGTCTCCTTGCAGGGGTCTCGCATAAATGTCTAAAGAAAAGAAAAATCATAGATCAGGTCAGTGTCTTAGAGCTGAGCCTGAAGGTTTAGATGTTCTCACAAGGAACAGAGAGGTTGAAGATGCATTCAAATAGGTGGGCTACTGGAGGTTCTATGAAAAACTTTAGGGAGGTCACATTCAAGTAACCAAGGATTTTGCTTTCAATTTCACTGGTTTGAATTCAAAGGTTGGAGTGCTAGAAATACCAGTTTCTCTTGAGGTTATATCTACACTCACAGAGATTCCTAGAGGCCAGGAGAGATGGTTTAAGAACTTCAAATTTGACATGGCACCTTGCAAGGAATTTCTGAAGCTAGAATACATAGACTCGGACTTAACCAAACCAGTGCCTAGAAGCTTTGTAAAAGATTCATATGCCAGCTTACTTTCATGCATCCAAAGATATTTTACATGTGAAGGGAGATACCATAAGGTGTACTCTTACCATTTTAAGCTTCTATTACATCTCACTGGAAAAACATCTCTAGATCTTCCTTTTGTATCTGTTTCGTAGCTTAGGCAAGATGTTTGATAAGGTTCAATTGAAGAAAGAAGCTTGTGAAACCTCGTTGTTCCATCATGGTTTGATAAAATGAATTGTTTTACATGAGATTTAGAAGATAGGCAGAGAATGGTCTGATTTCTTGTTTATGACAGGCTTTAGAACCGAAACAGGCCTTAGCCCTAAGGCTAAGGAAATATCTTCACCAGTAGTAAGTCATCATAAGAAAGAAAGATCAAGCAGGTTTGTGAAATTGAAAGCCAAAAAGCAAGTGAAGGAGCCTATGACACCACTAGTGGTTCAAGATATCCCTCAAGAGTAACCAGAAGTCAGTTAGCCAAGGAGAAGGGGAAAACATGGATTAATAATGACAGCCGAGCTTCAAAGGAAAGTTTGAACAATCTCCTCCAAGCTATCGACATAAAAGAGTCACCTCTGGTCCAAGCAGATCTACTTGAACCTAGCAAGAACAAAACTAGAAAGGTTAAATTTTCCAAAAAGCTTCAATTTGATGACCAGGTCTTAGATTTTGTGCTCAAACCAAGAAGATCTGTGACAAGGCATTCAAGAAGAGTACAAGAGGCACCGCCTAAAGTAAGTGAGATAGGGGAGGTAGCATAATTACATGAAGAACCTGTTGCTCCATCAGAAACATCATTACAATTGCACAGAGATGACAGAGGTAAAGCAATTATTACTCAACAAGAGGAATATAGCTTTGAGGAGGTTAAAAAGAATTTGGTGTCTAAAAATCTTGAGATTGCCCACCTCAAGGAAAGAGCAAGAAAACATACGGTTGAAAAGGAAAATTTCCAAAGAGCAAAGGCTAGTTGGGAAGATGGGAAAGTTCCAAGGTATGAAATAGTGAGACAAGAAAATTGAGAACTAAAAATCTGGATGCTAAAAAGATAGGTTGAAGACTTAAAGGTTTAGCTGAATGAAACAGAGGAATAGCCTCAACATAAATGAACCTAACAGTAAGTGAAGAAATTTTAACTCAATTTTGATGTGAAAAATTACTTTTTGAAGATTGAAGGTTTATACTTGGATGGATAATATTAGTTTTGTTCAATCCCTTAGCATGTAGAGAAGTTATTAAGAAAAACGAAATCACAAGAAACGACAAAAACTATGCTCTTGAAACTGCTAAAAATGACATATAATGCACAGCAGTTTCGTAGCGCGCTACGAAACTGCTGAAGATGCCAGTTTTGTTTTTGAATCCATTTTGAAATAAAAAGGGGGAACTTTATGAAAAATGCTACTGTAGAAGACACAAAAGGGCCACCTAAGAAGTTTTGAATACTAAGCAAAGGCAAATTCAAAGAATAAGAAGCATTTAATATCTCCAAACTCTGCGCTACGAAAACAACAATTATTTCGTAGCTCAGACAGCTGTCATGCTTCAACCAACACCTAAGGGGTTTTGTCTTAGCACGAGTATTTGAGCAGGATCTTGGGACTAATTCAAGGCATCACATGCTATAAAAGGGGATAAGATGGTTAGCAGTATTCGAGGAACCACTTTGGAGACTAAAGCAGAAAAAACAGGGGTAGTTTTCCTAATATCCAGGGACAGTTGAAGACAAGTAATCAAAGGCCAGTACGAAGTTTAAAGTCAGCACTCAATCCAAAGATGAAGAGGGATAGATGTCAAGGAATGAGTTAGTTTCATAGTTAAAGTTGTTGCCAACATAGATAAGGAGTTACACTCCTAGTCAAATTAGGTCTCTAAGACTGTTAGTTTACAGTCAGTTGTAATTAATAGTTTGTTTAAAGTTCAATAGGTGTCAAGTCTAGAGAAATTTGAATTCCCCTCTTGCTGGAGCAAGGAATTCAAACTTGTAAGGAAACTCTATATATGACACGGGTTGTAATGCATTAGTGGTTGGAAATTTTCAGAAAAAATACTCATATTGTGTTACTGTACCTGATTATGTTTTTATGAATACAGACTTTGGCTTTACTTCTCAGGATTCAGAAAGAGTTCAATGGTGGCTTGTTTATGTTTGTCTTTATTTCTTTATTTGCAGTAGTACAAATGTATGATATTTAGAACTCAATGGCAATGCTCTAACTTCCTTCATGCATCTGTAAACTGTGTTTCCTACATGTTCCTATGTGTTAACTGATATATTTAACTTTGATGCCCTGACTTCCATGTTTAGCTAAATTTGTTGTCATACAAAGCATTTTCTAACTCCATAAGCCCAATGGATATTTAATGACTATGTTTCAACCATTCACACTTCTTCATTTGTTTCATAGAGTTAGTCATCTAATCCATTATCAAAATCTCTAATCTATTGAGAGAGCCCTCTCAGGTTGAGGAGGCTAAGCCTCAGCCAAAAGTTGGTTTGAAACAGTTACCCAAAGTCTTCCTGATCAGCAGCCTATCAGGTTTAGGTTTTGAGATAACAGTTATAATGGATTCTAACTATCAAACTTGATAACATCAATAAGAATAAATGAAATGGATGCTGGCATACATAAAGCATGTAATCAAATGATTACAAAAGAAGAAATTGTGCTAAAACTCCATACCATAGGGATCCCATCAAAATAGCTGCAAATCCTATTAATCTCCTTGCCAAACTGCTTACAATGATTTACAATCAAGATCTGAGCATCCAAGTGAGTCCAACCTCTACAAATGACTCATAAAACACATGATATAGGCATCAAAACAACCCACTCTAGCCTTAGGGGTCGAATCCATGAGAAGAGGAGCTGATCTAACTGATACTAAACAAGGAACATGAATATAGGCATTATCAACAACTTGCTTCCAAAAGTGAAAAACTGATTCATTTGACTTCAAACTAACTCCTAAAGCAATGAATCTACCCTCTACAACTTTTTAACCATTATATTTACAAGCCATGACATCATTTACAATAGTAAATCATCCACCATAAGAGAGAATCCATGATCATAGTCAAAAACTGGAAAAATAGGCATCCTGAGCAACATTTTCTCTATGCACAGCGCCGGTGGCTCAACGCGTACATTGGCCCTTGCCGAACATGAAGAGAAATCAAAACACTACCTCTGCATTGAAGAATCCAAATTCATTGCTAGGGTTGATCATTTCCACTACAAGGAACTTAGGGATGCAATCAAAATCGAAAGGCATGCTAGTAACCTTAATAGGGATGATGGGTGGAAATTAAGTAAACGCTCGATTCCAACCCTCTCATCATGACTCCTCCTCTCCTTTTTTCTCCTTTCTCCCTCCATCTCCTCCTAAGTTTCTTCTTTCCTCTTCTAGTCTTATCCCCTAGTTTCCTCTTTGATTATCTTTATCTTCATTCGTCTAATATGATCAGCTTATTATATCTTTTTTAACATCCTTTTTTTATTTAATCTTGATTTCATTTTGCGCTGAATAATATTCTTAGCTATTAATATTTCATTTCATATTTAGGGTTATCTTTGCTTTCCTCCTATTTAAGGACAAGTTTTCCTCTAATTAGGAATAATGATATTAAATGGACAACATTAATAAATTATTCTTATTAGTGAAATTGATAATATCAATAATTTTATCACTAAAATATAGTGAAATAATTTTTGTTTTAGTATTTATTTATAAATTTTTTTTAATTATTGTTAAAATATATTTTTAATTTTGGATTATTCCTAATAGTTAGTTTTCAACCGAATTTATTTTAATAAGTCAAATTATATTATATAAATTAACTATTACCATATAAATTGTTATCATTAAATTATTATTTTATAATATCGAAATTAAATAGTTAATTATCACACAACAACTAGTTTTTAGCTAAATTTTGAATTATTAAATAGATAATCCCTTACCACTTTTCTTAAAATAATATTTTACCAACAGCTAGTTTCCAACGGAAAACTCTGGGCAATGATGCATCCATGCTATTTATTCCTTTAGACCGATTGATTTCTCACCTTGTCTTGAGGACGAACCACATTATTTGGTTCGAAATGTTGACCAAATCCTAACGATGTGATTAATCCAAAAGATTTATAACTAAAACATGCATTTGACATGCCAAAATTTGCTTTCACATACAACAACATCATTGTCCCCAGCTGACTAGACTTTGATTTACTGCCAGGTCCAAAGAGAGGGGTGGTGGAAGCAAATTTTAGGATTTTGAATAATGTATCAATGATATGAGCATCATCCCCTAGCTCATCATTATGGAATGAATCTAACAACAATACCTACATGGCAGTCATATCCTATACGTAGTCATCCATACCAACCTCTATTTGATTTCCTCCATTTCCAACTTGTAATGAAGAACTACTATCGTTGTATTCATTCTTATTTGGTGAATATGGAAGTAGTGGATATTGAATAGGTGGTTGATTCAATCATTATTTGTATGATTCCTCTCCAATTCTTGCTCTTAATGCATCCTTCGCTCGATTTAACATTGTAGTGGGGTGCACTAGATGATGGTAGGTGGGTTGCTCATCATCACTAGAATCCTAATTTCAAAGAATATTGAACATCATTAGTACGATATAAATGATATTAGTAACCACATTAATTCAATTGGTTTGTTTAAATTACATTATACTAAACAATTATTACCATCGTTGTTACATGTCATTTTGTCGCATTGAGAAAATGACCATTGATTTGAATCTTTCGCTATCCATAAATGTGTCCAAGGTATTCCCCTGAAAAGTTAAAATCAAAAATATCCCAAAGAAGGTGAAATTACTAGATCCCATGGTTCACAACCCTGATTTTGGCTTCATGTGCAGTTCCCTAGTCAATCTTTGTGCATACGCAGAGATGTCCATTAGTAACTGCATATAAGTGCGCTCTATCTTACATTGTGGCATGTGCACCTAACTTAACGAATGTAAAATAAAAAGTAACTTCTAGAAGCATTGTTGGTTGTATCTATCCCAACCAACAAGCTTCGAATATGTGCCTATTCAACCCTGATCCCTCCCGTCATGGAGAAAAATCCTTTCTTTTTGGAACCCCTATCCCACTATTAGTGCATCTCATCCCTTGGAGAATGGATCCCAAACTTCCCATTCTTGACCTATAAAGCTAAGACATGTCTAAGGATTGGAAGAGGATTGTTGGAAGTAGGTTTATGCTATTGGAATAAGGTTGGAAGGATATTCATTCAAGGAGAAGGTTGGAGATTATTGGAGGGGACTTGCAACATCAAGGATTCAAGGTTGTAATTTTATTCTCCATTTTTATTAATATAAAGGCAATTGTTCTTTCTCAATTATCTCTTTATTGTTATAAATTGTAGGATTCCTTGATCACCTACATAGGCTTTGAATGCATATTGATCCATTTTGGTTTATTATTAGGCTCATTAGTCCATTTATCTTTTATGCTATATGTTGGATGCTTTGATCTTGTGTATGTTTCCATATATGCAAATCTCCTTCAAGACATCTCAAAGAAGCTGCAAGAAGTGATGGAAAGATCTCTAAAGAATCGAGGAGAAGTAGATGGTCGAAAGATCTGAACATGACTTCATCATGCATTTCGATTTAAACGGTACGTGGCTTCTATCATACTATTAGTTTCGGTCAATTATATTCTAGAGAAAGGTAGCATTCTTGGTTATTGTTGGGCTAATTTATTGACTAAATTAACACAAGTATTTAATTATCAATTCGGGTTTGTAAAACTTGGAGGAAAATCCACTGTATATGGACATCAAATATAATCAAGTTTAGAAGATAAAATTTGAATATTTAAAGAAGTACATATTACAAATATAAACCTATTTTAACAATTTCTAATTCATTTATGTAATATATGAGGGAAGAGGCTCCTAACTTAGGAGAACCAGGTTGTCTTTCCCTACAATACTACTTTCATGAAGATAAATCTAAGAGCACTAATTAACAATGGCTTATGATGCAGAAGATGTAAAAGAAGAGGCTCCTAACTAAGGAGGTCCAGATTGTCCTTCTTCACAATCCTACTATATCACAATCACCATTGCTTCAAACCAGAAATGCATAAATAACTTCAAATAAGAAAAGGAGAATGAAATTCAGTTTTAGTTCAAGATCAAATAGAAGGGAAATTTAACTTAAATTCCTTTGTGTCCCTTCATATCTAGATTAGAATTAAACCAATATTCATTTAGCAATCATCACACATCTAAATACATTTGAAACAAAAACTAGTCTATGAAAACTATGAAAATTGAACCAAGAAGTGTACTTAGCTTGGTGTGGGGGCCCTCCACCCTTGCCTTACACACTTGAAGAAATTTCAGCTACAGCAACTTTAGTAAATCAACCAAGTATGAACAACAAATTGGAATGAAACAAGTTCTTCAAATTAGCTACCAACTCCAATCATACAAAAGTTACATACAAATTCCATTACAAAAGCCATCAAAGTCTTGGCTTTAAATAGAGGTTTAATGAAACAAACTGATCTATATTATCTCTAACACCCATATCTACTCATATCCACCTATCTAAGTCGAACTCATCCAATTCATCCCAAGAAATATGGTCAATCCCATAAAATCTCAAAACTGCCCCATTTCCTAGGGATTTTCTAGTGACTAGTCATGTTTGACCAGCCTTGACCGGGCCTAATAAAGCTTGTTCTGGCCGAACCAAGTGGAGTTAGCTTAGTCCTAGTTCCCAAGCTGTCCATCCATGCATCAAACTCGAGCCCAAGTGTCCTGCAAATATTTCATCCACATAGCTATTACGGGAATTTCTGATTCAGTCCAAAATTACACTTGAAACTCAATTTTCATAAAAACTTCTAGAAATTGCAAAATTAAATTTAAACACCTGAATATGCATAAAATACATCAAAATGAGATGGATGTGATGGAAAATGGATGGAAAATATAAGGATTAAGTAGGTTTCCCTAAGCAAAAATAGACCAAAACTGAGGGCCAACAGTTATTTGTTACTAGGTTTCTCTGAAGTCTAGGGAGATCAATCTTTTCTGCAAGAGGGATAAGTCCACATAAAAATTTTGTGACTCCGTTGGGGACTCATATCACTCTACATTATTTTCCTTGTTTGACCTTTTGAACCTTCTGTAGAATCCCTCTCTCAATGTTTGGAAATTTTAAAAATCTCGATTTTAGGTTTTATTTGACTTGTTTTTTTTTTTTTCCAAAATTCCCCACTGTGAGAACTTTAGCTTTAGGCACAGAGTGCACTCCTGCACAATTTTCTCTTTGCAACAACACATATGCACATTGTATTGTTCTATGACCTGCACATATACCCGGAATTCTTGAAAATTTAAGTTTTCTCCTCATCAAGTCCAGGAATTTTGATTTTTCCTGTCTAATTACACTTGTTTGTACCTTCAATAAATCTCCATCAACTTGATTTTTTTTTTTTGAATTTCATTTTTGAGAAATTCTTAAGTTGATTTCCTTTGGTCATTACTCAAAGGTTTGTCTCAGTTTCTTAACAATTTTTGCATGTTTTTTCTTTCATTTTCCCTCCTCATTCCGGGGGGGGCGCTGAATTGTGTCTGAGTGTTAATTGCCATTGAGTGTCTTTAATTTTGATCTTCAGAATTTTCACCCAATTTCCTTTACTTACACTCGATTTATTCTTTAGTTACATTGGTGAAGGAAAGTAGTCTTGCTTTTCTTTCGCTGATTTTCAATTGTCTTGTGTTTGTTTTGAAGAATTCTCTTGCATAGATTTCATTTGCATGGTTAGAATTCTCATTTCATCATATGAATGGAAATTGTGCATATTTTACATTTTTATAGTTGTTATGAAATCAACTCAAAAAATAGAAGAAAAGATAGAGCAACGACTTCAAAATTAGCCTCTTCGAGAGGAAAACCTCCTTTACATTACATAAATGAATAATTCTTGGATGCTACAAATGACAAGACATCCTTTATATATATAGGAGTCTAAGGGGTCAAAATATAGTCAAAGCCGACATGAAAACTATAATTTAAGGGCACGATAATAACAATAATGGGCTTCTATGGGGAACAATAATAACAATATGGGGACAACATGGGCACAAAAATAACAATAAGGGATACAATGACAATAATAATAAAGGAATACACTAGTATTATAGGGATGTAACATGCCCCTCTTCTTCATAAAAGTGTTGTCCTCAACACTTGAGTAGTTCTGGATGCTTATGTATAAAATTCTCATCATCCCATCTGAAATCTTCAGTGGGTAAGTTATTCTACTTGATGAGATAATATAAAATTTATCGATTTCGTAGCTGTCGAGTTCTTGTTTCTACGACTGCTTGAGTTTCCAATATTATTTTTCCTTCCTCCTCAAGTTCTAGCAATATTGTTTGAACTTAGAGCTTGTCACCTATAACCTTCTTTAAGCATGAAACATGGAAAATTGGGTGCACTGGGGAAGTTATAGGAAGCTCCAATTTGTATGCCATAGTACCATTATTTTGCAACACCTTGTACGAGCCATAATACTTTCGTGATAATTTATCATCCTTCTTAGCTTGGTTGAGGGACATTTTCTTGTATTGTTGTAGTTGTAGAAATATCCAGTCGACTACGCCAAAACTTCTTTTGCTGCAATGTTGATTTGCCTATTGTTTTTCTATTTTGTGCCAATGTGAGGTTATCCTTTAAGAGTTGGAGAACTTGTTGTTGACGCTTGATGTGATCTTCCATTGCTTGAACCTTAGAATTTTCTATTAAATATGATGTGATGGATGGTGGATGATATCCATAAAGTGCCATAAATGGGGTCATTTTTGCTACAGTATGGAAGGAAGTGTTATACCACCATTCATCTAGAGGAAACAATTTGACCCATTGTGTATGTTTATCAGATACAAAGCAATAAAGATATCCTTCCAAACATTTGTTCACTATCTCAGTTTGCCCATCAGATTGAGGATGATAAGATGATCTATGAGTTAACTGAGTACCCATACAAGAAGATAATTCTATCCAAAAATTTCCAGTGAAAATGGGATCTCTGTCACTTACAATAATTTCTGGGTTTCCATGGAGCTTTTGAATTGTTTCCATAAATGCAGTAGAAACTGTACTAGATTTAAAGGGATGAGATAATGCACAAAAGTGTGCATACTTGGTAAGTCTATCAACTACCACCATGATGATTCTCTTTCCTTTAGGCTTGGGTAAACCTGTGATAAAATCCATTGAAACATCCTCCCAACATTGACTTGGAATGGATAAAGGTTGTAATAGACCTGGGGTCATAATTGTTTCAACTTTATTTTGTTGGAAAACCAAACATTCTGCCACAAACTTTTGAATATTAGATTTAAGGCCACCCCAAAAAAATTCCTTCTTAACCTTGTGGTAAGTTTTTAAAAATCTCGAGTGCCCTCCTAAGGGAGAGGTGTGGAATTCCATGCCAATCTTTTGTTTGAGTTGGGAATTCTTACACAGTTGTCAGTGATCTTTTTACCATAACGAATCATTTTTCCAGCTAAATGTATCAAATGTACTGGGGTCTTGCTGTAACTTTTGAATGAGTGCCCACACTTCTTCATCATTCTTCCATTCATCCCTTGCTTCATTTATCCAATCTGGTTGGATAATAGAAATGGCGCAAAGAAATGCTTCCACATCCTCATCCTTTCTTGAGAGTGCATCTGCAACAATGTTTTTCTTCCCTTTTTTTAGATGATTTCAAAGTCATAACCCAAGATATTTGTGACCCATTTTTGATCCTCTTTTGAAGATAAGATTTGTTCTAAAAATTATTTATGATTATCATGATCTATTTTTATTTTGAAGTGTATTCCCATTAGGTAAGGTCACCATTTCTTAAGTGCATGTAGTATTGCCAACATTATCTTCTTATAAATAGCTTTGTGCAAATACTTTCCTTTGATTAGACGACTTTTGAGCAATGGGTGTTTCTTCTTGCACTAAAACAACCCCAATTCCATTTCCTGAAGCATCACATTCCACAATAAAGGTTTTTTTGAAGTCTGGCGTAGCTAAGGCTAGTGCTTGGCGCATTGCCTCTTAAGATGTTCAAAGGCTTTCATTGCTTTTGGAGTCCAAGAAAATGCATCTTTCGTGAGTAATGTTGTTAGAGGCGCTGCTATTCTCCCATAATTCTTAACAAACTTGCGATAATACCCTGTCAACTTGAGGAATCTTCGCAGATGCTTTATGGATGTTGGGATTTTCCATTCCTTAATGGCATTATTTTTTCTAGGGTCTACCTTAACACCTTCATGAGATACAATATGACTCAAATATTCCACCTCTTGTACTCCAAAGAAACATTTGGAGGGCTTTGCATATAATTATTTCTCCTCCAATAGTTTGAGCACTCTATCAACATGTTGAACATGATCTTTCCAAGACTGTATATTAGTATATCATCAAAAAAATACTAACACAAATTTTCTAAGGAAGGTTTGAAAATGGAATTTACCAAACCTTGAATGTAGAAGGTGCATTGGTAAGGCCAAAAGGCATGACCAAAAATTCATAATGACCATCATAAGTTCTAAATGTTGTTTTCGAAATGTCTTCAATCTTCATTCTGATTTGATGATATCTTGAAAGAAGGTCCAACTTGGTGAAGTAAATTGCTCCATGAAATTCATCCAATAATTAATCAATGACAGGAATGGGAAATTTATCTTTAATAGTGAGCTTGTTGATCTCCCTATAATTCGAACACATGTGCCATGATCCATCCTTTTCGTGCACCAATACTACTGGAGTAGAGAAAGAACTTTAGATAGGTTGAATTATACAAGCCTCTAGCATTTCTCCAACCATACGTTCAATTTCACTCTTATGGGCATAAGGATATATGTAAGGCCTGATGTTTGGAGGAACACTTCCTCGAATCAAATGAATATCATGATCATGATCACAAATAGGTGGGAGGCCTTTGGGAGTCTCAAATACCTTGGAATGATTGGCCAATACTTTTTAGAGATTTGGAGAAATAGATGATTTCGATGTGGGAAACTCTAGTGAACATAATTGTGCAATTACGTCACGTTGTTATTTCTTTAGAAGCTTTGTCATGCCATTAGAGCTGATTATCTTCCTTGGTTTCCCTATGATATCCATTAATTCAACTTCCTTTCATTTTGAAAAAAAATTCAAGAAAAGTTCTTGAAAATTAAAAGCTATCGTACCTGAAGATTGTATCCATTGGACTCTTAGTACAACATAAGCACGACCCCCTGGAATGGAAAGCAGTGGAATATATTCAACACATAGTCTCCCATGGATAGCTTGATATTATGGGAATTTCTAGAGAAATTTATGGTTCTTCCATTTGCAACCATCACTTGACACTCCGTTGTTGGATATAGGAAGAAATTAAATTCCTTTGTTATCTTACAATAAATAAAATTATGGGTACTTCTCGAATCAATCAACACTATTATCTTTTTCTTCTTGATATGTCCTTATATCTTGATGGTTTGAGGAGTGGTTATCCCAGCCAATGTATTACAAGATATGAGTAGATTCATTTCTTCTTTCTCTAGGATTTTTTTCTCGTGTGTATCCTCTTCTTTTGATGTTTCTTATTCATTTTCTTCTGCGTCTTCACAATCTATGTAAAATAATTTCTTCTCAGCACACTTCTGACCTTTAGTGTATTTTCTATCACAGCTGTAACAAAAGCCCTTTTGCTCTTTTTTCTTCCAATTGTTGTGGTGTCAACCTTGTAGGTTGCGGAATGCTATGGGCAACAACACTTCCATCTTTATAGTTGTGATTGGTAGGCTTCCTTGTTTCCATAACTTTTTTCAAATTTTCTTGCCAACCTAAATGCTTTCTCCAATGAATAAGGTTCCCAAAGGCAAACCTCATGTTGGATGTTATCCTTTAATGTCCCTATGAACACATCAGTCCTATGGTCCTCTAGAATATCTTTTACCCTTATATTCAATTTTTGGAATTCCTCAATGTGCTCCACCATTGAAACTTTTTTTTTAGATTTATCAATTATCTAAAAAGGTGTTTCTTTTTGTATCCTCATAATTTTCTATCATTTATTCCATAAAAATTTCGCAAGTCACAATTTTTTTACCAGAGAAAAGCCATTGATATCATACAAACTGATTGGATTCCAAATATAAAGTTGCAATGTGTACCTTTTGCGTGTTTTCCACATTATGGAGATCTAAATATTGCTCCATCTGTAGTATCCATGTTACGGGATCCTTACCATCAAACTTCCTCATATTGATCTTTGGAACATGGTGGGTTTTCAATCCAACGTTAGAGTCTATGAAATCACAATTAACATTTTTTTTTCTCATCATGAGTTTCATTTACTTCCCTTTCGCCATTAGTAAGCATTTCTTGCAACAACTTTGTCAAATATATCTTCAAATATTCCATGTTCAGATCCATCCTAGCTTCCATGCCATCCATCTTAGCTTCCATGCCATCCATCTTAGATTCCAAACCATTCATCTTAGCTTCCATGCCATTTTTTAAACCATCCATCTTATCTTCCATGCCTTTCTTTAAACCATCCATCTTAGCTTCTGTTACCTTTTGTGAGAGTGAAATTTGTTGCACTTGGTCTCGTAATTTTGATATATCATGTTGTATTTCTTCCCCTTCTTCATGAGTCATGCTAGAGCTTTTAGGTTGCTTACTAGGTTTTTCCATTTTCTTTCTTCGGGGCATCAATTAATGATAATTATGCTTCACTATGTCCTTTGAATTCCTTCAATCTATTTTTTCAAAACAAACTTATGCAAAATTTTAAAAAGACTACATCAAGCTTTTTCACAAAGCGAGATGATCCAGGTCTCTGAAACTTAGGGCCAGATGCCACAAGAGAGTTGAAGGAAACTATCTCCCTCGATAAGCTTGATTCATGCGTCGACTCAGCCATGATTGGTTGTCCGACCAACAAAGAGCTGAGCGTAGCACTCAATGAATCAACAGAAACCGAGAGTAGGAAAGGAAGGAGAAAATTGCAAAACATAGGAGCTGACAACCCAATCTAGCAACGATTGGAATTATAAGCTCGGGAAGTAGGCGAGTCGAAGACACTCGTTGTTCTACCTGCCTTGTTTTGATAACGACATATCATTTTTAAAGAATATTATAAATTTAGTTAATTCTTATATTTTTTTTTAGCAACTTAAGATGTACATTGAAGTAAGTGTTTCAATGTTTATTTTGGATGGATGCCTGCCAAAATTTACCAAACATTTAATTTAGGCATAGTCTAACTAATAGATGAAATAACTTTCTTGATCGCAATATGACAATACAATTTGTTGCGAGATTATGATTTCTTGTTATGTAAAATATACTTTTGAATGCATAAATGGATTCAACACCTTGAAAAACCAGTAAGGAACTTGATCTTTGTAGATTAAACAACTTAAACTTATGTTTTTTAAAAATATGTACAGTGTTTTGGACAAAATTGATGAGGAAAAATGATCGAGAAATGGTCATTTTGTCTATTAGTTAGACTAATCGTTTAATTTATATGGTTGCACTATTTAATAACAAGTCTACTTTTCCATCATTTTTAGATAAATATAGATACTTTAATGTAAAAAATAAATAAATAAAAATATTAATGCAAAATATGAAATGAAATGTAAACATTGAAAAACATCGAACTTGCTAACTAGGTTTGGAGAAAATATAAGAACAAACAAATTGTCCATCATTTTTAGATAAATATAGATACTTTAATTTTCTCTCAGGAGCCCCAAGGGATAGCTCAATTGGTCGAGTCCCTTTTGCTAAGTACCTTGCCAATTGGGAGGTCACGAGGTGAAATATCCTCGATGCCCTTGGGGTTAGGCTCGCCCAGAAAAGCTGACGTACCTTGCCAATTGGGAGGTCACGGGGTGAAATCTCCTCGACGCCCTTGGGGTTAGGCTTGCCCAGAAAAGCTGACGGGTAGATCCCTTCGGGTGGATCTGCTCAGATTATTTCCCATGGAAAAAAAAAATATAGATACTTTAATGTAAAAAACAAATAAATAAAAATATTAATGCAAAATATGAAATGAAATGTAAACATTGAAAAACATCGAACTTGCTAACTAGGTTTGGAGAAAATATAAGAACAAACAAAATATGCATGTTTGTTTTGGAGTTGAGTTTTCATGATTTTATTTAATTATCAATAATTTTTATCTAGATGGTAGGGATTTAACCAAATATTCTTAGTAGTATACATAAATCAAAGGTTGAGATTTAACTCAAAGTAGTTATGCCTTTTTTTCTCTTTTAATAAAATTGATTAATTAAAAAAAATATCATATGAATGAGTGTCATATGAAGTGAGTAGTTTTTTGGACATGTGGTATTGATAAGCCATGGTATTGGCTCATGGTATTGTAACAAAGTCTATTTACAGATTAAAAATCTCCAAAATAAAATGGAGGTAAATATATATAGATAAGAATCTTGTTCCATGTTTTTTCATATATATATATATATATATATGTTTAACATATATATTAATTCTTTAACAATAGTAATAATAAAAGTGATAATTTAGTTTTATAATTTTTTAAATTTTAACCATATCAAATGTATTATGAAATGTTTTGATACTTATTATGAATTAACATTTAACATTTATCTAAATTTAATTTATATAGTTTTATAAGTAGTAATTGTTTTTTAATATTTTTATATAATAATCTATCTTAAAATTATTACTATTAATTATATCTTTAATATCTGCCAGTGTTCAAGTTCTTCATCTGAATTTGAGGCGTAGGAGATATCCCTGTCCCACACATTTCGTCCATCAGCTGTGGGATTGAACCAATCTTCATCTCACATTGTTATCTTGTATATCTGATCCAAGTCATCGTCACTTTCTACATAGTCGCAGACAGGTTCTGTATAACGCACTCCTTCTGCAGGGTCTAGTGGTACTATAACCCTGAGCGACTTCTTCTCAAATGACATCTTATGCTTCTTCAAGTTTATTACCCTGTTCATATCAATAGCCTAATAAATCCTTAGCAACGTATGGTAGGGGTTATTGTCATCCACTATTTCAATGACCTCAAAGTTAGCCAGCACACTCCCGCCCTCAATGTCCACCGTTACACCATATAAGCACCCCATCGGAATAATCTTATGCTGGTTTTCCATGCGCAACTGAATAGGAGACCATTGCAGCGCAGGTATCCCCATCCTTCCCCATGTCTTCTTAGGTAATACATTCACATCAGATCCCATATCCAAGACTACCAGTCCATTTCATATTCACCTATCTGCGTAGTTAGCCTCACCTCACACCCCGTTCGTGTCTTATGCCTAGAAAATCTTTCTCAATGTGCGTTGTTCAGCGGGACTCTTTTCTTTATTTGCACACTTGTCGATTAATTCTTGCAACCCTTGTACTACTTTCTAATAACTTCATACAAGTCTCCAGAAAAGTGGCTAGTATTGAAGGATCTACTTCTTGCATCACGCTAGTCTCGGGTGATTTCTCCTGACTTCCTGAGGTAGAGGCCTTAGTAAAGTTCTTCTTAGCCTCCATGAAGGTCTCTTTAGCGTGATTAAGATCAAAATATACTTCCTTCTTAGCAAACCTTGAGCACCCATCCATCTTCCTAAGACTTCTTTCCTTTATCTGCACCAGTTGTTATGCCACTTGTCAGCACGATATTTACGTTCTGATCCTCTGCGCGGGGCTCATCCCTCATCATCTGAATGTTCTGCATAGGCTGTTGTGGCTGCGCATTCTCTTCTTGAATCTTCTTCAAAAGGACCAGACATTCCTCTATGATATGGTCAAATTGTTTAGAATACTGACAAATGAATGCGTGGGATTTGTACAATCTCACGCAAAGTGCCCTACTTCGCCACAGTTATAGCAGATTACCTACCCATGCCCCCAACCTGGTCCAATGCCCCTTCCTCGTCCTCAACCTTGGAATCCTCTAAGCATAGCCCTTATGTCCTGATCTGTATTCCGGTTCTTTACCTACATTCTGTAGGTAGAGGTTTTATCCATCATCAGCTCCTAACTCCTACAATGGCGTTCATCGTGTCCTACATACTTACAGAAGTTGCAAAACAACTACTAAGGAGTCTGTACAAATTTTTGCAATAAATGGCAATTATCAATAGCATGTTGTCCTGTAACCTGACAGATAGTGCACCATAGCACAACTCGCATGCTCGTCCCAACATTATTCTCTGGTTTCAGGGGGACAGGTCCTCCCCCTATAATATAGTTTTTATAGACCAAGTAATGGTCCTTATCATATCCATGGCTCTTACACTTCAGACACCAAATCTTAGCGCACACGTTCGGCTGAGCTTCCTGTCCTTTCTTCAAACTCCGCAACTCCAAGTACATGATTTCCAGCTGTGAATGAATATGTTGCACTCTAAGGTTCGTATCCTGAATAAGCAATGCATCCAGCTTCATCGCGATCTTCAAGGCTTCCACTTGCGTTTCTATCTTCTACTGTGACAGAGGTATTCTTAAATCTAGCAAGAGCGATCCTATAAATAAATCATGATGCTAGAAATCTGAGACTAACATATTAGCTTGCCTAATAAGGCACTTCAACCTCTAATCAATGTCCCAAGGTGTCTCATCGACCTTTTTCAGATTTCCTTCAATTCAATTACTGATTGCGCCTCTGACTTAGGCCTACTGAACTTCTTGTTCAAAGTTAGTTGGGTATCCTCCAACGTCGCGTTGGGGTTATCAGTGCAATACTTGATATACCCTGTTTATGCGTGATCATGTAAGGTTGTAACCAATTGCACTTTCTTAACATTATCGTCCGTAATCTGTTGTGTTGTCCAAACAACATCTGCGACAAACCAAAACTGTTATGGATATTCGCTCCCTATTCCTTTAAAAATAGGTATTTTCATTGCATTCGCCATGTTCAATGGTGGGAGTGGAGGTGGAGGTGTAAGTGAAGGTGTATGAGGCGTAGGTGGAGGTGGAGGTGGAGTGGATGGATGAGGTATCCTGAGAATACCCTTGTTATTAACTGAACTACTCTTCACGGCGTAGTCAGCACCGTCCCTTCGTCATCGCTTGAAGGAGGTTTGATGAGTGGACTATATTCTGGGCTAGATCCTCCATTTCTACTAAAGAATCTCTCGCTTCGCATAGCGCCAAACATCAAGGTAATTTTATAACCCTCTTTTCACATAACAACATTTTAATCCAAGACTTCACTGATTTCAAATACTTATCTTGCGATCGTTTAAAAATTCTTCATTTCGCTTCGTTGTAGTTGATGTTTCTGTCGATCCCGAAATAAGTCAGAAAGCTTCCCAATGTGCGATCAATCCAGTGATCCACAACCCGCGCAATATTTCTTCCTGACACCTTCAGACATCACACCAATTCAGGAGTCCACACTATAGGGCCTTCAAGCCTCCACATCCCTTGACTATCAGCCAATTTAGACAACCACTCATATAGTTCTTCAGGGAAGAAACAAAATAATGCAATGGTCTTGTCTGTATACAAAACCTCTATAACCACCGCTCCTTGGATAATTTAGGGCTCCTATTCTCTTGAGCTATGAATGCATGCCATTTTCAATCAATCCACTTATCAAGCTCTTTCTTCGTAGGGAACCATTTATCACACATCTCTCAGACAGATCTTGGTCCCGAAAACAGTATCATTTGTTGGATTAAGGGGGCCTGACATAGGGTCAGAGTTGTTCACGCCGAACAACAAAACCCTAATTGCTGGCGCTTTTGCTCTCTTGCTGATCTTCGTGGTAGTTCGTGAGGAACTCCTTGCACAGATACTTCACCCAATTGTATTGAATTCCCTTCGCGCACTAGGCAGCTAGTGATACCAATGACTTCGGAACTTCGTTAGCAGGACATTTCCTCAGGATTTTCCCTGCAAGAATTTGGGTGGCGATTGCACCGCCTCGTCCTAAATAGAGAGGATAGAATATCTGTGTGACTTCTTAATGAGCCCATATTCGGCCTTCATCTTGTCTATTAACTCATTTTCTCCAATTTTCCCTCCAAACTCCTTGGCAGGCTCTGCCCCTTTGTAGGGAAGCTTTGTGATCCGATGAATTAACATGTTTGTAATTGGGATGGACTCCCCAAGCCATAGGCACCCATCATGCACCAATGCGAGGAGCTTGCGTATACACACCGTGTTGATTGTCAATCTATGAAGAGGCAGTATGCAGAGTATGTGCAGCAACCCAGCCTACTCAACGGCCTTGAACCACACCATAGGTTCCAACAGTGTAACCCCAGTCTCTTTATAGTAAATTTTCATCATATACTCATTGGTCACCAAATGTGTGAATTTCTCATGGTCCACGATGTCCCAATCCCCCATTTTCAGCACTAGAATGCACGCAAGCGTTGTGCCTTCAAATTCCACCTGTTCAGGCAACAAGGGTGTTGAAACTGTGAATTTCCCATAATCCGAGTCCTTGGTAACTTTGGTTTATCCCTTCTGCATAGGGATATACTTTGAGAGCCATGTGATAGGCTCACCCTCCTTGGTAGCAACCTCTTCCACACCTTCGTATTCTTCCTCCTCCAAATCGACCACTTTCTCCAGTTGTTTACCTTTCTTCTCCTTCGGTCGCACCTCTGGGGTCTTACTCGGTGACTATCTCACCATCATCAGCTTCTTCTGTTTTTCTTTAGCATCAGCTTGCTTCAGTGTAGGAAACCTCGGCGTGGTAGGGACAAGGTTTGACGCTTCCATAGTTGAACTCTCAGGGCCCGACGAATCAGAAACAACAGCTTCGGAACCTACAACATCGGTGGGGTTTGTAGCAGTCATCCATTATATGAACAGCTCTTGGGATTATTCAGTGTATTCAGTGTATTATTCCAACACGCATAATTTATAGGAAGTTTTAAATTCAAATCTGACCATTCCACCAAATTATGATAATAAATGCATCTTTGACGGTAGATCTCCAATGATATTCAAAATAATAGCGCCTACCCACTCCTCTTAACTGATTTTTGGCCATCAAATCATGAATCGTAACCCCAACGACTAATTTTGGACCCCTCTGCACAACACCATCCTCCATGGCGCAGCTCATCCAGTGCAACTTCACGTGTCGCACTCTTGTATTCTGTTGCGCAACCCCCAACTATGTCATTGACTTCATCGAGTAGCATATTTTATAGTCCCACAATCCCTTACAATTGCTTGGATTACTAAGATTGTCCTGTAGCCATATATTCATTGCACAGGGGCATGATCCCTTGTGTAAAACTTCAGTCTACTTCCGTTCACTTTCCGAGGGAATGGTTCCCCATTCATCTTTGGGAGCTGAACTACGCCACCATTCATGATCTCCTTAATAACATATGCCCCCAACTAGTGCATTTGAAACTCTCCTGGAAATTTCGTGAAATTGTTGTCGTATAACAACACTAAATCATCCACCTTAAACGTGTGCAGCTTAATATGCCTATCGTGCTTTGATTTCTCGCGCTCCTTTTTCACTTGCTAATGAAATCCCTCAAGAAAGTGATCTTATTCTAACTCCATCAACTAAGCAAGTCATTCCTCCAAGGTCTTGCAATCTGCAATGTTTGTTAAAGCTGTAATACGTAGACTCAGCACAATATACTCCATAGGCATGACTGCTTCAATCCCATAGACCAACATGGATGGTGTTTGACCTGTCAACTTCTTGCAATTCATCCTATAATCCCATAAAACAACAAGTATGTGCATGTCCCAATCATTCATATTTGCGTTGCAGACCTTTGTTAATGCATTCTCCAAAATCTTGTTAAAATCTTCCACCATTCCATTCACCTATGGGTGATAGGGCGTGATTTTTTGATGATATTCCTGGAACTCCTCAAGCATCGCACTGATAGTTTCATTCAAGAAATGGGTACCCCTATCACTCATCAATATCTTAGGACATCCAAACCTAGTCGAGACATATTCAAACAAAAACTTCAAAGTAGTGGCCCCTGTACAATCTTTCACTGACTGCGCTTCCGCCGATCTGGTTAAGTATTCTGTGGCAGTAATGATATACTGAACACCTATCTTCTTTCCTAGTGGCTAGATAGGACCTATGAAATCAATGGCCCATTTATCAAAGACTTGCAACAAAACCTGGGGATGTAACGACATTTCATCTTTTAGCGAAGGTTTCCCCGTCCATTGGCAAGAATCGCACAGCTTGCAATACTCCTTAGAATCCTTATGAAATGTAGGGCACCATAACTCAGTGTGAAAAATATTTTGCGCAGTCGCTTTTCCGGCATAGTGGCCTCCTGCCACTCCTCCATGGGCTTTAGCTGGGATACTAGCGCATTCAAACTCCGGAACATACCTTCGCAGTATCTCATTTATTACCATCTTATAAAAATGACCTGCAATCACTAAAAAATTCCCAGCGCGGACTACTAACTCCTTCTTTTGTGAGTGGAATAACCTTCGAGAGTGGTTCCCGTTGTTAAGAACTAAATGATATCGGAAAAATGACCATCTGCGATGTGCACCGCAAAGAGCTGCGCATCTGACAATTCCTCCAAACTACTTGGTTCTTTGCCTGTTTCAATACTTGACAGATGGTCTGGTCCGACATTCAACCTTCCCAGGTTCATAATTACATCGAAGTCATATTCCTAGAACAATAGTAACCATCAACATATCTTTCCCCCCAACATAGACTTATTGACCAGGTTCTTCAGCACGAAGCGATCTATATACATTTTAAAGCGTTCACCCAATAAATGATGTCTAAACTTCTGTAGCGCATAGACCATTGCGAACCCTTCGCGCTCTGTAGTGGAATAATTCTTCTTAGCTTTGGATAACTTTCTGCTCGCAAAAGCTACCAGACAATCAATCTCGCCCTCACTTGCTTGTGTTGATACTACTCCAATCACAATTCGAGAGGTGTCTACATGCACATGGAATTATTTCATCTAGTCCGGAGATACCAAAATAGGCGTTTTCACCATATTTTCCTTCAAGACATCCAAACTGCACTGACAGTCTTCATCCCAGCAAAAATATCATCTTTCTTCAATAGTTTCTCCATCGTCGTGGTTATCTGGGCATATGCCTTGATAAACTTCCTGTAATACCCAATGTGTCCTAATTTTTTGCAAATTTGTTTCACATTCCTAGGGGCTTCCAAATTCACAATTACAGCGATCTTCGAAGGGTCCACCATCAATCCCTACTTACATACAACATGGCTGAGCAAAATTCCAAAAGGGACACAGAATATACACTGCTTCAAATTTAGTGTGATATGATACCTTCGACAGGTATCCAACATAAGGTGCAAAATCGCAACATGGTACTTCACCAATCCAAACAAAGTCCAATCGTCAAAGTATACTTCCAAGAATTTATGAATAAACACTTTGAACGCCGCGAGCACAACTGAGGAAAAGATTGCAGGCGCTTTCTTTAATCTGAATGACATAATTATATATTGAAAACAACCCCACTCCATCGTGAAGGTTGTCTTGCTTCGATCTTAAGGCATGATATTGAATTGATGATATCCTGAAAAACCATCAGTAAATGAATATGCCTCTTGTCCACTCCACGTCAGTCAAACCATCATAATGCGAAAGATTTCTTACCTTAGTCGTGACACACCGTAGCGATTTGGACATTATATTTCAACGGAGAGTAGATACTTCATGTAGTCGATTCTGCCAGTGTTCAAGTTCTTCATCTGAATTTGAGGCGTAGGAGATATCCCTGTCCCACACAATTCGTCCATCAGCTGTGGGATTGATCCAATCGTCATCTCACATTGTTATCTTGTATATCTGATCCAAGTCATCGTCACTTTCTACATAGTCGCAGACAGGTTCTGTATAACACACTCCTTCTGCAGGATCTAGTGGTACTATAACCCTGAGCGACTTCTTCTCAAATGACATCTTATGCTTCTTTAAGTTGATTACCCTGTTCATATCAATAGCCCAATAAATCCCTAGCAACGTATGGTAGGGGTTATTGTCATCCACTATTTCAATGACCTCAAAGTTAGCCAGCACGCTCCTGCCCTCAATGTCCACCGTTACACCATATAAGCGCCCCATCGGAATAATCTTATGTTGGTTTTCCATGCGCAACTGAATAGGAGACCATTGCAGCACAGGTATCCCCATCCTTTCCCATGTCTTCTTAGGTAAGACATTCAAATCAGATCCCGTATCCAAGACTACCTGGTCCATTTCATATTCACCTATCTGCGCAATTAGCCTCACCTCACACCCCGTTCGTGTCTTATGCTTAGAAATATTTCTTACTGTGCGTTGTTCAGCGGGACGCTTTTCTTTATTTGCACACTTGTTGATTAATTCTTGCAACCCTTGTACTACTTTCTGATCACGCAATAACTTCATACAAGTCTCCATAAAAGTGACTAGTACTGAAGGATCTACTTCTTGCATCACGCTAGTCTCGGGAGCTTTCTCCTGACTTCTTGAGGTAGAGGCCTTAGCAAAGTTCTTCTTAGCCTCCATGAAGGTCTCTTTAGCGTGATTAAGATCAAAATCTACTTCCTTCTTACAAACCTTGAGCACCCATCCATCTTCCTAAGACTTCTTTCCTTTATCTGCACCAGTCGTTATGCCACTTCTCAGCACAATATTTATGTTTTGATCCTCTTCGCGGCGCTCATCCCTCATCATCTGAATGTTCTGCATAGGCTGTTGTGGATGCACATTATTTTCTTGAATCTTTTTCAAAAGGACCAGACATTCCTCTATGATATGGTCAAATTGTTTACAATACTAACATGATGGATGTGTGGGATTTGTACAATCTCATGCAAAGTTCCCTACTTTGCCACAGTTATAGAAGATTACCTACCCATGCCCCCAACCTGGTCCAATGCCCCTTCCTTGTCCTCAACCTTGGAATCCTCTAAGCATAGCCCTTATGTCCTGATCTGTATTCTGGTTCTTTACCTACATTCTGTAGGTAGAGGTTTTATCCATCATCAACTCCTAACTCCTACAATAGTGTTCATCGTGTTCTACAGACCTACAGAAGTTGCAAAACAACTACTAAGGAGTCTGTACAAATTTTTGCAATAAATGGCAGTTATCAATAGCATGTTGTCTTGTAACCTGACAGATTGCACCATAGCAAAACTCGCATGCTTGTCCCAACATTATTCTCTGGTTTCAGGGGGACAGGTCCTCCCCCTATAATATAGTTTTTATAGACCAAGTAATGGTCCTTATCATATCCATGGCTCTTACACTTTAGACACCAAATCTTAGCACACACGTTCGGCTAAGCTTCCTGTCCTTTCTTCAAGCTCTGTAACTACAAGTACAGGATTTCTAGCTGTGAATGAATATGTTGCACTCCAAGGTTCGTATCCTGAATAAGCGATGCATCCAGCCTCATCGCGATCTTCAAGGCTTCCACTTGCATTTCTATCTTCTACTGTGACAGAGGTATTCTTAAATCTAGCAAGAGCGATCCTATAAATAAATCGTGATGCTGGAAATCTGTGACTAACATATTAGCCTGCCTAATAAGGCACTTCAACCTCTAATCAAATTCCCAAGATGTCTCATCGACCTTTTTTCAGATTTCCTTCAATTCAATTACTAATTGCACCTTTGACTTAGGCCTACTGAACTTCTTGTTCAAAGTTAGTTGGGTATCCTCCAACGTCGCGTTGGGGTTGTCAGTGCAATACTTGATATAACCTGTTTATTCGCGATCCTGTAAGGTTGTAACCAATTGTGCTTTCTTAACATTATCGTCTGTAATTTGTTGTATTGTCCAAACAACATCTGCAACAAACCAAAACTGTTATGGATATTCGCTCCCTATTCCTTTAAAAATAGGCATTTTCATTGCATTCGCCATGTTCAATGGTGGGAGTGGAGGTGGAGGTGTAGGTGAAGGTGTATGAGGCGTAGGTGGAGGTGGAGATGGAGTGGGTGGATGAGGTATCCTCAGAATACCCTGTGTTATTAACTGAACTGCACTTCACGGCATAGTTAGCACCGTCCTTTTGTCATCGCTTCAAGGAGGTTTGATGAGCAGACTATATTCTGGGCTAGATCCTCCATTTCCACTAAAGAATCTCTCACTTCGCGTAGCGCCAAACATAAAGGTAATTGCATAACCCTCTTTTCGCATAACAACATTTTAATCCAAGACTTCACTGATTTCAAATACCTATCTTGCGGTCCTTTAAAAATTCTTCGTTCCGCTTCGTTGTAGTTGATGTTTCTGTCGATCCTGAAATAAGTCAGAAAGCTTCCCAATGTGCGATCAATCCAGTGATCTACAACCCACGCGATATTTATTCCTGACACCTTCAGACGTCACACCAATTCAGGAGTCCACACTATAGGGCCTTTGAGGCTTCACAGCCCTTGACTATCAGCCAATTTAAACAACTACTCATATAGTTCTTCAGGGAAGAAACAAAATAATGCAGTGGTCTTGTCTGTATACAAAATCCCTATAACCACTACTCCTTGGATAATTTAGGGCTCCTATTCTCTTGATCTGTGAATGCGTGCCATTTTCGATCAATCCACTTATCAAGCTATTTCTTCATAGGGAACCATTTATCACACATCTCTCAGACAGATCCCGGTCCCGGAAACAGTATCATTTGTTGGATTAAGGGGGCATGACATAGGGTCAGCGTTGTTCACTCCAAACAACAAAACCCTAACTGTTGGCACCTTCGGCAACAACCCATGTAGCGCATGCTGCAGTCTCACCCAAAGCTATATTTGGGGATGCTAGAACCAGGTTTCTGCATCCAAGAAAATGTGATAAGTGGTTTTTAAGTCTTTGCAGCTCAGATCTGCCTTTACGCAAATCGGTATCCTTCTAGAGCTCGTTACAGTGACTCGGTTAAAATGGCTTCTAGACCTCTATGAAGGTCTACGATCGGTCTTTGCGGACCCTAAATAGGAATACTATCCACTTTCGCGTGTTAATCGATAACCCTAGATCTCCCTTCGCGTAGATCTATCCAATTTATCAGAAATCATAACAGAAATAACCCGTAACTTCGCGAACAAATATAATTACTTAAAACAGGGATAAATAAGATAGATTCAGTACTTTCGCGCAGACTTCGTACATTATTCCAAGAAAACATATTATTGAGCAACAAAATATAACATAAGCATAATTGACAATAATACTCAAATGCACGATAATTCTTCAAAATCAGTCTTTATTCAATTCCAGCATTCAAATTACAGTCTTCTCTGCCCTGTACAGTCAGCTGCAAGGGTCTGTGCACTTAGTTGCAGACTTACCAAGGCCTCCTACACACTCAGCCGTAGGAGCCTTCCCCATCTCGCCTAAGTACAGGAAGCAGAGCCCTCCTACCTTAGCACTTGCCCAAAACCACAAAACTCATTCAAAGTTCACAATTCTTCATTCTAAGTTATCTCTAAGACTCGCTATGACTCAACTATTTATAGATTTCTTCCATACAATTACCATGGTCCCCGGACCATGGGAGAATCTTAAAATTGACCCAAAACAAGGGGCTGAAACCCCTTTGACTCCTATCTAGCTGCGTGCTCTGCATTTACATTTCGCGGAGACTTTATATTCTTTACAAAAAAAATTACAAATTTTGGTTAAACTAACCCCAAAACTGACCCCTAGGGACCCTAACCCAATAGAATGCACAAGATCTTACCTAGTGATACACTCTCTTCTTTGTAACTGTTGCCAACTTCATTAATCAGGAGTCTACATGCACTTCTTTATTCAAGCCACACTTATCCACCAGTTCAGGATTAAGATAAATATAATTAGATCTAGGTTCAATCAAAATAGAAACAACTTGATCACAAATCTTATCGTCCATCTCGATAATACACGTCTGGTGATCTACCTACTTATTATTCAACATTGCATAGATATGAGGAATGATCTGCCCAACATCCCAAAATATATGTGCTTCCTATGCACTGTAAATCTGAGGCCTGCCATCTTGATTCAGCTGACAATCCCTCTTAAGATTCCTCTTACCACATGTTCAACACTGCAACTGTCCTATACCATCACCTCTATTATGTTTCCCTCCATGTTGTGACCCATTAAACGTATTTTAAGGCACAACATCTTCCTTCTCACATGCATCATGAGTCCTTGTTCTTTTTGGTTTCCATTTACCTTTAGCTATGTCCTTCCATTTCCAAGCTTGCTGAGATCTTGTCTTGCGCTTAAACTACTCATAACAATGCTTCAATTTCCCAATAACTTCCTCAAGTGACTGAGGCTCATCATACTCAATCTGATCTCTAAATGCTAATGGAAATCCACTAACAAATATCTGAACTTTGGCTTTCTCATGCTTAACATATGGTACATACCTCAATAAGTCTAGGAACTTAGTAGTGTACTCCTCATTTGTCATCGATCCCATCTTTAGCTAATGGAATTCCTTGGCTTTGTTGTCGTAGTACCTCTCTGACAAGTACATCTTCCTAAAAAATCTATTAAATTACTGCCAATTCAAGTCTTATGTCTTGATATCTCTAACCCACTTCTTATCTTCCCACCAGATGTCTTCTTTCCCTTTGAGGCTGAAGATAGCTATTCTAGCCTTCATATTCTCTATGTATTCATGTAATTCAAAGAATTTCTTCATCCCAAATAACCATGCTTCTACATCCTATGGCTTCTACAAATCTCCATCAAAGGTAGGTGGTTTCACTTTCTGATCTCCCTGTTGCTCTTGGCCTACTTGTGATTTGGGGCATCCTTTTGCAAAATGCCCATATTCATGACAAATTTTGCATCTAAAAGGAAGTTGGTCATATTCAACTTCTTAAACATGAGACCAGTTACCCATGCAAAGGTTGATCACATTCGCTAGTTCTTTGTATATATCTACCTCTACACATATATGTGCACAGGAAAATCATCCATCTTAATATCAATAGCTATAACAATAGCTATATCTTAATATCCATTAATAGATTATGTGTTCTCTTATAGATTTCACCAGCACAAGCACAGAATATTCCAAAAAGTCACACTAAAGACAACTCCATACATTAATCTCTCATCTCAAAATAACACCTAATCCTTACATTGATTGATGGCATTGAATATTAAGCGTGCACCCATCAAATCATTAATACAAATTAGAGTTTGGGAAAGAGGTTATGATTCAAAGGTATGGCCTCTTGAACAACATTTATCTTTTAATCTATATATTCCCTTGTAATATGTAAATGGCAGTTTTTAAAGAGCAATGGTCATTTCATTGCATTCTTTCAACTCTGCGTCCTGTGTTTCATGCTTCTGTTCCGAGACTTCAACATTTTTAAGTTTTCATTCATAATTTGTGAGTAACTATATCAAATTTGTTTTCACTAAGAGTTTTTGGGATCTCTAGCCATGTCTCTATTTCTAGGTTATTATTAACATTCATATGTGTTTTCTATAAGATAAATTCCATTATATTTGAGTTCTTAAGGTTTCTGGGCAAACTTTTATCATATCTTGTAACTCTTTGTTTGATGCATGTTTTTTAATTAAAAATACACTTTTTGAAGGTTTTATGTTCCTAGAAGTTGTTGGTCGTTGTCTGTATTTGAGCCATGAGTTTTAAATATCATGTAGGGTAGAGAGGGTTTTTTCATTTTCTAGCGGAATTACGTGTTGGCGATTTCCTTATGTTGTAAATTATGTTAGCTTTTATATGATGTCTATATTTTTTCTGCTAATATGCTTTAATGATTTTCAGGTATATCTAAGAGGTCAATAGAGTTGTAGGAGCAGCAAAATCTATTTAGTCGCCATGGTTCTGAAGCAAGTTTCCCATTATCACTATGGTGGGACAACATTATGTCTACGTCTTTATTGTCAGAAATGTTTTTTTATGAATGTTTTATTAGGGTTTCGCTAATGATTTCCATTGTTGTTTCTAAAGAACTTATATGTGCTTCATCTCAAACTCTCTTTCAAGGTCCTCCTTGCAAGATCAGATCAGTTGCTCATCGCCAGTAAGGATCAATTCATCAACATATAAAACAATAATCAATAAGTTACCTTCTACCAAAATATGATAGAGGTTTGCATCTGCTTCACTTTTCGTGAAGCCCAAACCGGTGAGATAGCTATCGATCCTAGTGTACCATGCACGAGATGCTTACTTGAGTCCATATAATTCTCGCTTGAGTCTGCACACATGAAAATCTTTGTCAAAGGTCTCAAACCCCTCCAGCTTTTCAATATACACCTCCTCCTCAATAACTCCATTGAGGAATTTTGTCTTCACATCCATCTGGAGGATCTTCCACCCCATTTATGATGATAGTGCTAGAATTGACCTGATGGATGAGTACCTTGCTACTGGAGCAACGGTCTCATCATATTTATGTCCCTCAACTTGAGAGAACCCTTTGGCCAAGAATCTTTCCTTTTGTTTCTCTATGCTTCCATCTGCTGCATGCTTTTCTTTGTAAATCCATCTCGAGCCAACTAATGATTTGTCTATTGGTCTTGGGACCACTTCCCAAACACTGCTTATGACAATGGAATTATATACCTCTACCATAACATCAACACATATTGGTTACTTTACAACTTCCTCAAATGAGGATGGCTCAGTCTCTATAAGCTCACTCATCATAGCCATATAGCCAGTGTACTAATCCGATGACCCCCTCTGCTTGTGTTATGATGTGGGTGCTCCCACATTCTCTCTAGCCTCGTTTAATAATCTGTCAAATTCCTTGGTTCACTTCCTTCCTTCTCTGGATGTCTCAGTTTGAATGTAAGGATCCCTTCTCTACTCCTCTTCTTGTAGCGACTCCACAAATTCCTTAGGTTCTTCCTTTGGAGCCAAAAGCTCCTGATCAGATTACAACTGAAGCTCCCTCTCAACAGAACACTTCATTTCCTTCCCCTCATCAAATTTCACATCCCTTCTAACCATTGTCATCTTGAGGGATGGAAAGTACACACGATAGTTGTCAGGTGTTTCTGTGTACCCCACAAATATGCCCAACCCTATTGTTGACTCTAGCATTTTCCTTACTTCCTTGGAAACATGACAGTAAACTGATGATCCAAATATTTTGAAGTGTGACACAACTAATTTCTTCCTTAAAAAAGGTTCCTCTGGTTTACTCATGCCAAGAATCCTGTGAGGACTCTTTTTCTACGAATAGACCTTTGTGTTGCATGCTTCAGCCCAAAAGTGCAGTGGTAGGCCTTGGTCATGCAAAATCACCCTGGCTGTTGCCAAAATACTACTATTCTTCCTCTCAGTCACCCCATTTTGTTGTGGGTTATGGGGTGTTGTCAACCCCGTTGAATGCCTTCCTTTGCATAGAAATTTTTAAACTCATTCGACATGTACTCACCGTCCTTATCACTCCTAAGATCCTTCACCTTCTTGCCAATTAATTTCTCAACAAGTATTTTAAATTCAACAAATTTGGAGAATGTATGGTCTTTCTTCTGCATGAAGTAGATCCACCACTTCCGTGAGAAATCACCTACACATATAAAATAATACCTATGATTGGAATTTGATGTTGTTGAGAAAGGTCCACATACATCAAAATGGATCCTTTCAAGGACTGTGTGTGCCTTGATATACTGATCATTGAAGGAGGATTTTTTTTACTTCCCCAACACACACCCTTTACATGTACGCCACTGCCTTAGTGCTCCTTTGGGGAGGCCTGTAGAAATATGTTGCATGATCTTCAAAGCACCATGATGCAAAGGCCAAGTCTTATATTCCATAATTAGCCAACATCACAGCTCTGCACCTTCTCTACTTTTGTGCTCAATGCTACACAATCTTCCACATCTAACTTTTACAAGTTATTCACTCGAACCCCGATTTGCTTCACTTGTCTCGTGGAAATGTATCTCAAGAAAGCCTTCCCTTTTCTAAATATCACATTATAGCCATGGTCTTCTAACACAGCTACGAAGACTAGATTCTTATTCAGGCTCAGTACGAACATCACATCCTTGAGTGTGAGAGGAGAGTCATACTCCCTCTAAAAAGTAATTGTACCAATGTAGGTTGTGCTATAACTTCCATCATCTCCCATCTCGATGTGCATCTAGAGATTTCCTTTGGATTGGGATTTCTTCCCTTTCCCTTTCTTTGAATTTCCATCCAAGGCACAATTATCCTCATCCTCACCCTTGGATGAGGTCTAGTCTAAGGTGTTTCGCCTTATCTCCTCTTGTACCAAATTGAACCAAAGGCACTCCCAATTTGGTCGTTTCTCCCTTTCGTTCACCAAATATTGGTAGTTGCGTCAGCTCTTGGGAAGGTCTGTAAGTGCTAGGCTCACCAAATCATTCGTTGCTACAGTAACACCAACTTGACCAAGTTCATCACGACATTGTGTGAACCTGATTAGGTACAGTGGAATGGTCTCATTCCTCTGCATCTTGATATTTTGAAGCTTTTCCTTAAGTGCCAATTTCCTATGGTCACTACTATTCTAGAACAAATTTGTCAGCACTTTCCACATTGGATACAAAGTATATTTCCCATGGATATTGGATACAATATGGTCTCGTACTCTCTCCAATATGATCCTTCTCCCCTTGGCAACACACTTCTTCCAGTCTGTTAGATTATGAGCATCCGTTGTTGTTGGTTTCAGAATATCATTATCAATGAATTCCTTCAACCCATTATCCTCCAGTACTGCCTCCATGAGGTCCTTCCATGAAACATAATTTTAGCTTCCATCAAGGGCATACTCGAGCCTTAGTCCATTGAAAGCCATCTTCTCAGTCCTGAAGAAAACCTGCAACCTGATATGCAACCTCGAACCTCCTGCAATGAAAACTTCAAAATATCTGCTCTACTGTGATTCCAGCTCTGATACCATGTAGAAATTAATGTGTAGATTTAATACTACTCATGAAATTTACTAAACCACAAGACTTGAAGCTACTCTACTGATTTGTGGAAGTTAATTCACCATATAAAACAAGAATCATAGACATGCAAGAGGAAACATCACACATGCACAAAGATTTATCTAGGGTAAAGCAACTGCTCAAAACCCCTTTACTATATATATTGCATTAATCAGAGAATAGAGAAGAAATACAATGCTTGCTCAAGCCTGAGCACACCCTGCAAGTGTATAGTTTATCCCTCTGCCTAACTAACTGAACTTGGCCCAACACTTAGCCAATTTCAAGCCTTCCCAAGCTCCTATTTACTTGCATTGTTCCCTTGGGATTCCCCTATTTTTTAGGAATTTCACACCAAGGAATTGTGCAATAGCCTTAGGTAAATCTCTGACTGCATGCACCACCTATACACATGGGAATATGCTACAACTGATAGTACACTGCCTTGGAATTTCCATCTCAACTGGGTAATTCAATTTATCTGCATGCAACAATTATTTTAGGTTGATTAATCAGTTAATTGGTTGATCACTGAACGATGGTTGAAGTTCCACTACCCTACCTCCACTAGTTCTTCTAACAATTAGAACTTGTTAAACCAACAATAACTCAGATTAATCGCAATCGATTGCTACAAATTAGCAATTGATCATCTAGAATTTAACTCAATCTTTCCCAACTTTAATTTACTGAGTTAACTGAGTGACAAGAGCCATGTCTCCTCAGTTAACTACCTCCAAGTATTATGTTGAAATAGAAATTCAAATTTTAATCTAGTTTGAACAAGACAAAGTCAAAACTATTTTTTCTTATTGCGTTTTCAACAAGAAACTCAACCATAATATCACCAACATAATCACTACAAGCATACATGAATCATAGTATAAGAATAGCTCTTATAAATATGTGAAAATACCAACCAAGCCAAGGAATTCCATGTACCACCTGACCATATATGGGGCTAAACCAAACCTTTCTTTGAGTCAATCACCCCCACGCCATATTCCAATCATGAATATGGGATCTCATGGAATAAACTAAGAAAAAACCAACCAGAGCTTCCAGATGCCAAGCCACCTCAATTGTTAACCATATTTATTCCACCTCCATTGTCAGACATTACTAACATCAACCAAATTGGTCTCTACCCAAGTTGTCCAAGGCTCCAGGAACTAGTAACTCAACCCATAGCCTTGCAGGACTCTAAAGAGTTTTTCCAACTCTGCTCTAGGGACTAGTAACTCAACCCACTAAGGGCTCCAGATCGTTTGTCCGAACCTAGGCTCTAGGATGAGTAACTCAACCCAAGTTGTTCCAGGGCTTCCAGAGCATTTGTTCCAACCCAAATCCATAAGGAACATGAGCACCAATAAGAAAATAATCAAGTGGAAACACCCACAACACCATGGATATCCAGGAAATGGCAAGGCAAGGCTCAAAACACTGTCAATCCAGGGAATCCTCCATGCTAATGACATCACATTAACAGATAATGACATGCATATATCATGCATCCAAAAATCAACAAGGAGATCATACATGCAACCTGTTACCTACAAAGAAATTCAGTTGTAGCTACAGATCCATATGTTCCCTTGCGCTATCTTACTTTCCCCTGCATTATTTCTCCAATCCAAGTGAATACTAGAGTGCTCCAAGCATGCTACAAGAATTCTCTAAGTGTGCAAGAGTATGATAGAATGGGAGAATGAACAAGAGCTCCCATCCAAAACTATCAAAAGACTAAAAAATGATCCTTAGAATCCTTTTTATCTATAACACCCTCCTCCCACATTTACCCAAGTTAACAGATCCCCTAGGGTAAACATGTGACGAGAGGCTACTGTGAACTTTCCATGTCCAATTAAGGAAGTATAACTGAAAAAACAAAACCATTATGAACTTCCACACATGCTATAGAACCTTCAGGAGCCAACCAATCTTTCCAGGTGGCCAACCCTTGAGAAAACTTGACATTTCACAGATTTGGACCCTTAGTCTCTCCCATGACAAGCCATGCTACCTAGAACTTCATGAAACTTTCAAAAATGATAAATAACAATATAATAAGGATACTAATGCAATCATTGATATAATTACTTGATGTAACCCCTACAATCCATTTTAGGCATTTTGTTAAATATGTCACAAATATGTAATCTACAGGTCATAACAATAGATTTTAGCATAGGGATCTCATAGTTATCTGATATTCAGAAAGAGGCATTGTTGCTCTATCACAATATCTACATTATCATATATTATTTCATCTATTCATTTTACATTCATTTGTAAATCAAAGCATGATGAGAGACATACATCAAGTTTTTCATAAAATATACTCATAACTAGCATATAACCAACAGTAATAACAAAGATATAACAGCCATAAGAATGACATATTAACCAATATATTTACACTTGAAATACCAAGGAGAAAGAACTCTTATTAATGAATGCATAATTCAATCAGCTATGGGACTTCCACAAACCCCCCAACCATAGATTGGTTGAACCAAATATTTCTTTCAGCCTATCACCCCCCTGCCATATTCCAGGCATGAATGTGGGACTCACAACAAAACCAATCCAAGTTTTCTAAGGCTTTACCTCAATCCTTGTCAGACCACTAGGCCCTAAACAAGCATGGGTGCCACCGGATTTCTCCACCTACACCGTGAGGAATTTGTCTTCGTCCTGGTCTCTAGGCTTTACCGTATATCGTACCATTCACCAATCAAGGATTCTTAGGCCTAATCGAGACTCCACCCTCCAAGCTTTACCGTATATGTCGCCATTCACTAGTCGAGAATTCCTAGGCCTGATCGAGGGCACATACCTCTAGGCTTTACCATATATCTCTCCATTCATTGGCCAAGGATGCCTAGGCCCACCGAGGTACACAAAATTTGGTTTTACTACAATCCCACCTTATCCGGTCCAGGGATTCCTAGGCCTTGTGTTCTTCTTCAAAGATCACCTCACTTAGTTTCAAAACCATCTGAAAATCCAGGTTAACCAATTAAAAGAGAGCCCATCACACCATGGCTATGTAGAAATGGCAAGGTAAGGTTGAAAACCATTGCCACACTTGGAAAACCCCATGCCAATGACAACAAGAGAACCAAGTACTCACATGCATGTACCATGCATGCCAAATCTAGCAAGGAAATCACACATGAAAATCGATAACTACAAGTAATCTCACTGTAGCTACTTGATCCTGCTCTTCCTTGCTTGATCTTTGCTTCCCTTTGCATTCTTTTTCCTTCCTTTTCTTTCATTGATCCAATGCTAGAGTGTCCCAAGTATGCTCTAAGTGTCCAAGAGTGTGAGAGAGAGAAAGAGAATAGAGAGAAAGCTCCAAAACTGAACCGACAAAATGTAAACTACAAAAAGGTACCAATTGATCCTCAGAAGCTTTTTTATTGATGAGGCTTCTATTTTCTATTATTTTCCTTCATTTTCCTCCTCACATGCAACCTGTGACATTTCACCTTCCTTTTCTCCTAATTTCCATTATTTTCATAAATAAAATACCAATTAATGCCTCATTTCTTTCCAAAGCCTTTGTCAATTTTCTTTAGCCATAATAAACCAACCACTGGGATGTTTTTCCCACCATTCAGCTTGGAATACATGTCCCATGACCTTGGTTATTATTTTTCCTTTATTAATTTTATTACATGGAATTTTGACCAGGGTTGTTACAGAACCCTCCCCCTTGGTGGAACACTATCATCGGTGTTCAATGACACCTACAATCAGCAAGACTGCTGAAAGCAAAACATACTACCCATGAAGCTTTATAACTTAGCTTGTTGCAGTATTTACAATGATCAACTTGCTAAGAAGCAAAATAACATGACAACCATAATGACATGACACCCATACTTCTTATTGGAGCTTTATAACATATCTCATGGTGGTATTTACGTCCATATACATATGTACATATACCAAAACAACACACCAAAACATATACCAAAAACATTCACTCAAACAGTGAATAGATAAGGATACATAATCCACATCTGATGCACCATCTCCCATGTATCTTCATTGGGCACAAAGTGCTTCCACTACACTTTGACCTGCTTGCTTGCTTAGTTTTGGTGCATGAGCATCTTTCTAGGAAAAATACAATGAGGTTATGACTGGAATTATCCTTTTGGATCCACCTACAAAACAGACCAGTAAATCACATGATCAACATCTTTAACACACTTCTTAAGTAATGACACATGGAAAACATCATGGACTTTCACTGTAGGAGGCAATGCAAGTCAATGGGCTATTGGACCAATCCTTTCAAGAATCTTGAAAGGTACACAAAACCAAGTTGCCAGCTTCACACATGACCCAATCCTTAAGGAACTCTTCTTGGGATTGATGCGCAAGTACACCTGTTCCCCAACCTAAAACTCCTTAAACACCTTGTTCTAATCTGCATAAACTTTATGTTTTTCCTATGCTGCCTTTAGATTCTTCTTGATTACCTACATTTCTTGTTCCATCTCCACCAACATGTCCGATCCTATCAACACCCTATTCACTAGATCACTCCAACTAATGGGAATATTCCAACTCCACCCATATAGTACATCAAACAGACTCATCGTCAGTAACTCTTGGGAACCATTTTTATAAGTGAACTCATCCAAAGGTAGATACTCTTCCCACTTCCATTGTCAATGCATCACATACATCCTCAACATGTCCTCCAAAATCCTGTTGACCCTCTCCATCTGTCCATATGTCTGCAGATGATAAGTTATGTTGAAGGCCAACTATGTAGCCAAACCTGCAAATAAGTCTTTCCATAACATAAAAGTGAATGTAGCACCCCTCTCTGACACAATGTTCTTCGGCACACCATGCAACCTCACCACATCTCTAATGAATACCTGTGCCACATCACTAGCTACATGTAAGTGCGCTACCTTTGTCAACCTGTTTACCACAACCATGATATAATCGTGCTGTCTAGATGTCCCCAACAAACCTGTAATGAAATACATGTAAATGACCTCCCACTTCCACTCTAAAATCATAATCAGTTGTAGTAGTCCACCCGGATGCTTACATTTGTCTTTCACCTTCTGACAACCCAAACATCTAGCCACAAACTCTACTATGTCCTTTCTCATATTTTGGAAATGATAAAACATATTCACTGTTGTCAATGTCTTCTGGTAGCCTGGGTGACCTGTATATTGTTTTGCATGAAACTCTCACAAAATAGTTGTCTTGAGCTCACTATCATTCAATACATGTATTATGTCCCTAAATATGACCAAACCATATTCAGTAAGACAATGGTTCACATCTTGAACACATGTACCCTACTATAACCTATACATTAGCTCCATGTACTGAACATCCTATTGTTCTACCTGTAAGATCCAATCATGTAAGTATATCCCATAAGAACTCATAGTTGTTATGTGATTCACCTATACTCTCCTACTAAGAGCATCTGCAACCCTATTCTCCTTACCCTTTATGTACCTAATCGCAAAGTCAAACTCACTAATTGTGGACAACCATCTAGCTTTCCTAGCGTTTAGATTCGGTAGGTCAAAAATGTATCTCAATCCACTGTGCTTTCTCATCAGTACAAACCTCTTGCCAAGATGATAGTGCCTCCACATATTAAATGCATGGATGGTTGTTGCCAACTCAAGATCATGTGTCGGATAATTCTTCTCATTCTCATTCAGTTTTCATGACTCATATCATACTACCTATCCTTCCTGCATCAAGACTCTGCAAAGTCCTCTCTTGCAAACATTTGTACACACCACAAACTCTTTGCCTCAATCTATAATCTTTAACATAGGATCATTTGTCAACAACTACTTCAATTGCTCAAAACTAGCTGCACATTCCTCTGTCCATTCAAATTTCTTACCTTGCCTCTGTAGTGACGTAATAGGATATGAAATGCGAGAGAAGTTCTTGATGAACCTCCTGTAATAACCTACTAGCTCCATGAATGATCTCACCTCATCCACATTTCTAAGAGTTTCCTACTCCATGATAGCTCTTATCTTATCTGGTTCCACAACTATACCTTCCTTACAAAAAACATGTCCCAAGTAATGTACCTGTCTCTGATAGAAACTGCATTTGCTAAGCTTGGCATAAAACCGATGCTCTCTTAGTAATCTCAACACTATTGCTAATTGCTCGACGTGATATTACTCATTTTTAGAATATATCAAGATTTCATCAATGAATACAATAACAAACTTGTCCAGATAAGGATACAATACACTATTCATCAAGTACATAAAATTAGTTGGAGCATTAGTCAAACCAAATGGAACTACAACAAACTCATAATGCCCATACCTGGTCTGAAAATTTGTCTTGTAAATTTCCTCCTCCTTGATGCGTACCTGATGGTTTCCTGATCACAGATCAATCTTCGAGAACATTTCTTCTCCCTTCAACTGATCAAACAAGTCATCAATCGTTAGGAACAGATACCTGTTCTTGATGGTTACCTTGTTAAAATTCTTGTAATCAATCCATACCCTGAGAGTACCATCCTTCTTCTTCACAAACAATATTGATGCACCCTAAGGTGATACACTTGGCCAAATGTATCCCTTGTCAAGCATTTCCTTCAGCTATAACTTTAGCTCTACTAACTCTGGTGTGTTCATCTTGTATGGTGCTTTCGATGTTGGTGCTACCCCTAGTACCAACTGAATGGAAATTTCCACTTCTCTATGAGGGAGAAACTCTAAAATCTGTTCTGGAAACACATATTGAAACTACTGCAAGATCGGGTACCTTCTCAATACATCCACATCCTCAACATCCTTACCTTATCACTAGAAATGTGAAATGCAAATAACGCACACCTTTTTCTGCAACTATGCTTTTCCTGCATAGTTGTCACCATTCTACGGATGTTGTCTTCTTCTTATCTTGCAAGATCCTTTGTTCTCCATTGCCATCCAAGAACTCAATGGCCTTGTCTTAACAATCCAGCTTGGTCCTAGTAAGATACAACCAGTCCATGCACAAAAGAATACTATATGATCCAAGCAACAATACATTCAAATGTGTTGATGTAGGCATACCATTAAAATCGAATGTGTTGGCTTACGGGGGCCTAACCCAAGTTCAGAGTTGTTCACACCAACCAAAAAAACCCTAATTGTTGACCCTTTCGGCAACAACCCGCGTAGCGCAGGCTACAGTCTCACCCAAAGCAGTATTGGGGGATGGTAGAACTAGGTTTCTGCATCGAGGGACATGTGATAAGTGGTTTTTAAGTCTTCGCACCTCAGATATGCCTCCGCGCAGATCGATATCCTTCTAGAGATCGTTACAGTAACTCGGGTAAAATGGCTTCTAGAGCTTCACGAAGGTCAATGATCAGTATTTGAAGACCCTAAATAGGAGGATTATCGACTTGCATGTGTTAATCAATAACCCTAGATATCCCTTCACACAGATCTATCCAATTTATCATAAATGATAATAGAAATAACCCGTAACTTCGTGAACAAAGATAATTTCTTAAAACAGGCATAAATAAGATAGATTCAGTAGTTTCACATAGAATTCATACATTATTCCATGAAAACATATTATTGAGCCAGATAATATAGCATAAGCAGAATTGAAAATAATACTCAAATGTACAATAATTCTTCAAAACCAGTCTTTATTCAATTCCAACTTTCAAATTATAGACTTCTTCGCCCTGCACACTCAGCTATAGGGGTCTGCGCACTCAGTTGCGGACTTACCAAGGCCTCTTGCACACTCAGCTGTAGGAGCCTTCCCCTTCTCACCTAAGTACAAGAAGCAGAGCCTTCCTACCTTAGCACTTTCCCAAAACCACAAAACTCATTCAAAGTTCACAATTCTTCATTCTAAGTTATCTCTAAGACTCGCTATGACTCAACTATTTATAGATTTTTTTCCATATAATACCATGGTCCCCAGACCATGGGAGAATCTTAAAACCGAACCAAAACAAGGGGCTAAAACCCTTTTGACTCCTATCTAGCTACGCGCTCCGCATCCACATTTCGCGGAGACTTTACATTCTTTACAAAAAATTTTACAAAATTGGGTTAAACTAACCCCAAAACTGACCCCTAAGGACCCTAACCCAACAGGACCCCAACACAAATATAGTGACTCACCCTCGAGTCACCCAATTGGCACCTCGATCTTGCTGCGAAGGCCACCCAAATCAACTTATAATGTTGCGGCCTCAACAACGATCTGTACTGCTACCTATTGTACTTCCTCGACTAATTTCTTTGTTATCGAGCCTTCAACCATTAGGCGCATTATCCTCTGAGTCTGCTGCAAGACTTTTAACTTTTTCTTAAGCAATAAAGTAAGCTGGAAGGCCTCCTCTAGCCACGGCTTCAGCCTAGCCTTTAGAAGGGCCTCTTTCCTCTGTAATTCTTCCGTTTGTGCTTGCAACCGCTTGCCTTCCTGCAACTTCGTGATCCATTGCGTTGGCACCAAAATGCATGCAATCTCACAGACTTCATCACACTTGTAGTGTGTCTCTCATACATCGTTGTTCAATGTTATGAAACCAGCTCAAGAAAAGATAGAAAAGATAGATCAACGCCTTAGAATTCAGCCTCTTCGAGGGGGCAACCTCCTTTACATTACATAAATGAATAATTCTTGGATGATTCAAATGACAAAACCTCCTTTCTATATATATGAGTCTAAGGAGTCACAATATAACCCAGCTGACCTAACAATAATAATATAAAGCCACAAAAATAACAATAGAGGGATTCTATGGGGCACAATAATAACAATATGGGGATAATAGGGGCACAACAATATTAATAAGGGATGAAACTACAATATTAATGGGGTAATCACTAGTATTATAGGGACCCAACATGCCCCTCTCCTTCAAAAAATTGTTGTCCTCAAAGCTTGAGTAGTTTTGGATGCTTCTGTATAAAATTCTCATCTTCCCATGTGGAATCTTCAGCGGATAAGTTCTTCCACTTTATAAGATACTCCGAAATTGATCGATTTCGTAGCTGTTGAGTTCTTGTTTCTGTGACTGCTTCCGGTTCCAATATAATTTTTCCTTCCTCATCAAGTTCTGGCAATATTGTTTGAACTAGGAGCTTGTCACCTATAACCTTCTTTAAACATGAAACATGGAAAACTGGGTGCAATCGAGAAGCTACAGGAAGCTCTAATTTGTATGCCATAGTACCAATCTTTTGCAACACCTTGTACGGACCATAATACTTTGGTGATAATTTATTATCCTTCTTAGCTTGCTTGAGGGACATTTGCTTATATGGTTGTAGCCGTAGGAATACCCAATCACCTACATCAAAAATTCTTTCACTGCGATGTTGATCTGCCTGTTGTTTCATTCTATTTCGTGCCAACACGAGGTTATCCTTTAAGAGTTGCAGGACTTGTTTTTGATGTTCGATGTGATGTTCCACTGCTTGAACCTTAGAATTTTCTCTTAAATATGATGTGATGGATGGTGGCTGATATCCATAAAGTGCCATAAATGGGGTCATTTTTGTTGCTGTATGGAAGGAAGTGTTATACCACCATTCAGCCAGAGGCAACCATTTGACCCATTGTGTCTATTTATCAGATACAAAGCAACGAAGATATCCTTCCAAACATTTGTTTACTATCTCAGTTTGCCCATCAGATTGAGGATGATAAGATGAGCTATGAGCTAAATGAGTACCAAGACAAGAAAATAATTCTGTCCAAAAATTTCCAATGAAAATGGGATCTCTGTCACTTACAATAATCTTTGGGTTTCCATGTAGCTTTTGAATTGTTTCCATAAATGCAGTAGATATTGTACTGGCTTTAAATGGATGTGATAATGCACAAAAGTGTGCATACTTAGTAAGTCTGTCAACTACCACCATGATGACACTCTTTCCCTCAGACTTGGGTAAACCTGTGATAAAATCCATTGAAACCTCCTCCCAACGTTGGCTTGGAATGGATAAAGGTTGTAATAGACCCGGTGTCTTAACTATTTCAACTTTATTTTGTTGGCAAACCAAACATTCCGCCACAAATTTTTGAATATCCAATTTAAGGCCATCCCAAAAAAATTCCTTCTTAACCCTGTGGTAAGTTTTTAAAAATCCCGAGTGCCCTCCTAAGGGAGAAGTGTGCAATTCCATAAGAATCTTTTTTTTAGTTGGGAATTCTTACAGAGGTATAAGCGATCTTTGTACCATAAAGAATCATTTTTCCAGCTAAATGTATTAGACGTACTGGAATCTTGTTGTAACTTTCGAATAAGTGCCCACACTTCTTCGTCATTCTTCCATTCCTCCCTTGCTTCGTTTATCCAATCTGGTTGGATAATAGAAATGGCGCACAACAATGCTTCCACATCCTCATCCTTTCTTGAGAGTGCATCTGCCACCACATTTTGCTTCCCTTCTTTGTAGATGATTTCAAAGTCATAACCCAACATCTTTGTGACCCACTTTTGTTGCTCTTCAGAGGATAATCTTTGTTCTAAAAAGTATTTAAGGCTATCATGATATGTTTTTACCTTGAAGTGTCTTCCCATTAGGTAGGGTCGCCATTTCTTAAGTGCATGGAGTATTGCCAACATTTCCTTCTCATAAATAGCTTTGTGTAAAAACTTTCCCTTGATTGGACGACTTTCAAAAGCAATGGGTCTTTCATCTTGCATTAAAAAAACACCAATTCCATTTCCTGAAGCATCACATTCCACAATAAAGGTCTTTGTGAAGTCTAGTGTAGCTAAGACCGGTGCTTGGCACATTGCCTCTTTAAGATGTTCGAAGGCCCTTGTTGCTTTTGGAGTCCATGAAAATGCATCTTTCTTCAATAATGTTGTTAGAGGTGCTGCTATTCTCCCATAATTCTTAACAAACTTACGATAATACCCTGTCAACCCGAGAAATCCTTGCAAATGCTTTATGGATGTGGGGATTTTCCATTCCTTAATGGCTTTAATTGTACTCCAAAGAAACATTTGGATCTTTTTTCATATAATTGTTTCTCCTCCAATAGTTGTAGCACCCTGTCAACATGTTCAACATGATCCTTCCAAGACTTGTTGTAGATTAGTATATCATCAAAAAATACTAACACAAATTTTCTAAGGAATGGTTTGAAAATGGAATTCATCAAACCTTGAAATGTTGAAGGTGCATTGGTAAGGCCAAAAGGCATGACCAAAAATTCATAATGACCCTCATGAGTTCTAAATGTTGTTTTTGGAATGTCTTTAGTCTTCATTCTGATTTGATGATATCCTGAACGAAGATCCAACTTGGTGAAGTAAATTGATCCATGCAATTCATCCAGTAATTCATCAATGACAGGAATGGGAAACTTATCTTTAATAGTTAGCTTGTTGAGCTCCCTATAATCCGGACACATGCGCCATGATCCATCCTTCTTGTGCACTAATACTACTGGAGCAGAGAAAGAACTTTGACTCGGTTGAATTATACCAGCCTCTAGCATTTCTGCAACCATACGTTCAATTTCGATCTTTTGGCATAGGGATATCTCTACGGCCTAATGTTTGGAGAACACTTCCTGGAATCAGATGAATAGCATGATCATGATCACGAATAGGTGGGAGACCTTTGGGAGTCTCAAATACCTTGGAATGATTGTTCAAGACTTTTTGGAGATCTGGAGAAATAGATGATTCCAATGTGGAAACATCTAGTGAACATAATTGTGCAATTACACCTCTTTGTTCCTTTTTTAGAAGCTTTGTCATACCGTTAGAGCTGATTATCTTTCCTGATTTCCCTGCAATACCCCTTAATTCAACTTCCTTTCCTTCCACAGAAAATTTCATGAAAAGTTCTTGAAAATTAGAAGCTATTGTACCCAAGGATTGTAGCCATTGGACTCCTAATACAACATCAGCACCTCCCATTGCAATGGAAAGCATTGGGCTAGTCAATACATATTCTCCCATCGATAGCTTGATATTATGGCACTTTCCAGAGCAATTTATTGTTCCTCCATTTGCAACCATCACTTGACACTCTGGTGTTGGATATAAGAAGCAATTCAATTCTTTTTCTACCTTACAATCAATAAAATTGTGGGTACTTCCTGAATCAATCAACACTATTACCTTTTTCTTCTTGATTTGTCCTTCTATCTTGATGGTTTGAGGAGTGGTAATTCCAGCCAATGCATTACAAGATATGGTTGGATTCATTTCTTCTTTATCTAGGCTTTGTTCCTGGAGTATATCCTCTTCTTTTGACCTTTCTTGCTCCTTTTCTTCTTCCTCTTCACAATCTATGTAGAATAATTTCTTCTCAGCACACTTATGACCTTTAGTGTATTTTCTATCACAACTGTAACAAAGCCCTTTTGCTCTTTTTTCTTCCAATGTTGCGGTGTCAACCTTATAGGTTGTGGAAGACTAGGGGCAACAAAACTTCCATCTTTATAGTTGTGAGTGGTATGCTTCCTGGTTGCCATAATTTTGCTTTCCATTTTTCTTGCTAACCTGAATGCCTTCTCTAATGAATCAGGTTCCCAAAGGCGAACATCATGTTGGATATTATCCTTTAAAGTTCCTATGAACACATCAATCCTATGCTCCTCTGGAATATTTTTCACCCTTATGTTCAATTTTTGGAACTCCTCAATGTGCTCCATTATTGAACCCTTTTGTTTGAGACTTATCAATTGGCTAAAAAAAGTGTTGCTTTTTGTATCCTCATAATGTGCTGTCAATTCTTCCGTAAAAATTGCCCAAGTGATAATTTGTTTACGAGAGCAAAGCCATTGATACCATACAAATTGATTTGGTTCCAAATATAAAGTTGCAATACGTACCTTTTGTGTGTTTTGCACATTATTGAGATCGAAAAATTGCTCCATCTGTAATATCCATGTTGTGGGATCCTTGCCATCAAACTTCCTCATATCGATTTTTGGAATATGGTGGGTCTTCGATCCCACATTAGAGTCTATGAAATCATGATTAACATTTCTTTTGTTCGCATCATGAGTTTCCTTTACAACCTTTTCACCATTAGTAAGTATTTCTTGTAGAAAATTTGTCAAATCTGTCTTCAAATCTGCCATGTCTGTCTTCAAGTCTGTCTTCAAATTTGCCATGTCTCTCTTCAAATCTGTCTTCAAATCTATCTTCAAATCATCCATCTTAGCTTCCATGCCCTTTATCTTAGATTCCACGCCATTTATCTTAGCTTCTGTTAGCTTTTGTGAGCGTGACATTTGTTGCACTTGTTCTTGTAATTTTGATATATCATGTAGCATTTCTTCCTCTTCTTCATGAGTCATGCTAGAGCTTTCAGGTTGCTTACTAGGTGTTTGCATTTTCTTTCCTCGGGGCATCAGTTACTGATAATAATGCTCTACTATGCCCTTTGAATTCCTTCAAAATAAATTTTCAAACCAATCTTAAGAAAAAATTTAAAAGAATCTACACACCTTTTTTCACTTTGTAGGAGCTCGATATTGCCTCTGATGTATCTCTGTACTTTTGGATCATCTAGTTCTGGAATTGCAACCTGCAATAGCCCTCTATGTCCTCTTTCCAATGCCACCAGTCTGATCCAAATTGGATTCTCCAAGGAAGAGTTATGCAAAATCTCCCACAGTGACCTGATTATAGACTAGTTCAGTAGAGCGAACTTGTATGACGTGCCACAAGTCACTGTTTCAACCTTTGGCTCTGAAAAATATATACAAGAAACTATAGTTCGTCCTCTTTCTGTACCTTCTTATGAAATTTCAATCCGATGCTCAGAGAGAAAGTTATGACGATTTTCCCCAGGTCACCTGTTTGGAATGTAATTCAGGAGTCTGCAAAAAGACCAACTTCCTCAGATCATATCTCCGTAAATATAGCGCGAAAATCTTTGAAATTCGGTCCCACGATTTAGCGTGATTTCTTATCAAATGGTTTTTTTTTAGCTTCTGAAACTTCGCAAAAAAAATTTATAGCAAAAATGCCACGATGACCTGTTTGGAGGAGCGAAACCCTAGAATCCAAAGCTCTAATACCAAATGTTATGAAACCAGCTCAAGAAAAGATAGAAAAGATATATCAACGCCTTAGAATTCAGCCTCTTCGAGGGGGCAACCTCCTTTACATTACATAAATGAACAATTCTTGGATGATTCAAATGACAAAAACTCCTTTCTATATATAGGAGTCTAAGGAGTCACAATATAACCCAACCGACCTAACAATAATAATATAAAGCCACAAAAATAACAATAGAGGGATTCTATGGGGCACAGTAATAACAATATGGGGATAATAGGGGCACAACAATATTAATAAGGGATGCAACTACAATATTAATGGGGTAATCACTAGTATTATAGGGACCCAACATTTAGCCTCCTAAAGTTCGGGTCCTCCGACAAGTTGTTCCACAATTCCATAGCTTGATCAAACATCGTGGTGCAGTCTATGATTGTGGTATCCAATGTGCCCATATTCTCCTTGATTATTGCTCTGCGTTGCTCCCAAACCTCTGGCAGAGTAGTTGGCTACAACTTCAACTGTAGGTTGGATATCTTCATTTGGAAATCAAACATAACCATGCCCACTTCATCCTTTGATGCACATACTGCAACAACCAATTTCCTTGCTTTTGCCGAAGCTTTGGCATCCTCCGAGATGTTCAATTCTGGCACTGTCTTGCAGGCCTGATCAATTGATGTCTCCAGGCTCTGACTTCTTGTCTGTATCTCCTCCTTTTCCTTCAGCGACTACGTTTTCTCTGTGAACAGCTGTTCATTGTTGACCTTAAACTCACTTATGACTGTGAGGGCGCACTGCTCTCTGATCCTCAACTCATCTAAAACCCCCTGATGCAATGCATGGAGAGTCAAAAGTAGCAGCACGGATAAATTCACTCCCATGTCCTTCACTGTACTGAGTACAATGGAATCCTCATCTGATTTTGCATGAATGGACCCTTCTGGCAATGGTATGACTCTGAGGTCCAGAGTCCATTCTAGCTCTGCGACTATTCCACTTCCTTGTGTCAGGATCCCTTGTACCCCGCTCGCTTGCCCAACGCCCGCCTGAATCCTGCTAGTTTGGATCTGTAGCTCGCGCAAACCCTTTTGGATGCTCCCCAACGTCTACATATACTGTTGCTCGAACTGCTGCAACAACTCGGTTTTCATGTCTCTAACCTTGTCACTAATCTCATCAAGATCACCTTTTGTAAGCACCATCGGATCAATGCAAATCTTCTTATCATACTTATGCTTTTTTCATTGTCCACTAGTCTGCTCCTACCCACGCCTCTTCAAGGTGAAGGGAGTGCTCTTCTCCTCTCCACGGCCTCCTTCCTCCTTTGAAAGATCCTTCTTATCTGTGCATTACGAAGCCAAATCTTCAAAGTCTTCTATCTCCATGCATTCTTTTCAGCTCTCTCTTTCATAGCGCACTCCTTCTTAGCACATTCCTTCACAGCGCGTTCTTTTTCCACGGCGACCTTGTCAGCGGCTTCTTTCTTCTTTTTCTCAACCAGAGCCCTTGCTTCCTTTGCGCTACTTCTTTATGCTTCTACACAGTAGAGCTGACTGCACCTTTACTAGTACCTATGCCAAGCTCTATGGGTTCATGCCACTCAGCTAGCCAACTCCCCACGATCTTCTCCATGTCCGTCTCAGGTACCAAATATGGCAGCTTGTGCCATAGGTGCTTTGGGTCCTTGCACACCCTGATTGAAACATTATGGAAATTGGCCTTGAACTTCGCGTAGGTCATCAATTGCACGAAAAAGGTTGGGGACAACCTTGGCCTCTGACCAATAACCATGGGAAGGTCCATCTCCATCAGAATCCTGAAAATTTTCGACTGCTTGATCCTTTCTGGATCCTTTGTTATCCACAACGAAGTGAACCTTGTTGCCCCAGGTAATTATTTTGGTTGCGGGGAAACTCACTGTCCTCCGACAATATCCAAGCTACTAAAACAATAGACAGTAACAACCACACATAGTGGAAATGATTGCTCTCTTGCTGATCTTCGTGGCAGTTCGCGAGGAACTCCTTGCACAGATACTTCACCCAGTTGTATTGAATTCCCTTCGCGCACTAGGTAGCTAGTGATACCAATGACTTCGGAACTTCGTTAGCAGGACATTTCCTCAGGATTTTCCCTGCAAGAATCTGGGCGGCGAATTGCATCGCCTCGTCCTAAATAGAGAGGATAGAATATCTGTGTGACTTCTTAATGAGCCCATATTCGGCCTTCATCTTGTCTATTAACTCTTTTTCTCCACTTTTCCCTCCAAACTTCTTGGCAGGGTCCGCCCCTTTGTAGGGAAGCTTTGTGATCCGATGAATTAACATGTTCGTAATTGGGATGGACTCCCCAAGCCATAGGCACCCATCATGCACCAATGCGAGGAGCTTGCGTACACACACCGTGTTGATTGTCAATCTATGAAAAGGCAGTACGCAAAGTATGTGCAGCAACCCAGCCTACTCAACACCCTTGAACCACGCCATAGGTTCCAACAGTGTAACCCCGGTCTCTTCATAGTAATTTTTCATCATATACTCGTTGGTCACCAAATGTGTGAATTTCTCATGGTCCACGATGTCCCAATCCCCCATTTTCAGCACTAGAATGCACGCAAGTGTTGTGCCTTCAAATTCCACCTGTTCAGGCAACAAGGGTGTTGAAACTGTGAATTTCCCATAATCCGAGTCCTTGGTAACTTTGGTTTATCCCTTCTACGTAGGGATATACTTTGAGAGCCATGTGATAGGCTCACCCTCCTTGGTATCAACCTCTTCCACACCTTCATATTCTTCCTCCTCCAAATCGAGCACTTTCTCCAGTTGTTTACCTTTCTTCTCCTTCGGTCGCACCTCTGGGGTCTTACTCGGTGACTATCTCACCGTCATCAGCTTCTTCTGTTTTTCTTTAGCATCAGATTGCTTCAGTGTAGGAAACCTCGGTGTGATAGGGACAAGGTTTGACGCTTCCATAGTTGAAATCTCAGGGCCCGACGAATCAGAAACAACAGCTTGGGAACCTACGGCATCGGTGGGGTTTGTAGCAGTCATCCGTTATATGAACAACTCTTGGGATTATTCAGTGTATTTTGCGAACGAGGGGCAGATAACAAAATCCTCCCAGAGTTGACGATTCGTAAGCATCAAACAACAAAGCACCCAGAGAACTCTCAGAATGAAAAGTGTTCTTCAGCAGACCAACACGCATAATTTATAGGAAGTTTTAAATTAAAATCCGACCATTCCACCAAATTATGATAATAAATGCATCTTTGACGGTAGATCTCCAATGATATTCAAAATAATAGCATCTACCCACTCCTCTTTACTGATTTTTGGCCATCAAATCATGAATAGTAACCCCAATGACTAATTTTGGACCCCTCTGCACAGCACCATCCTCCATGGTGCAGCTCATCCAACGCAACTTCACATGTCACACTCTTGTATTCCGTTGCGCAACCCCCAATTATGTCATTGACTTCATCGAGTAGCATATTTTATAGTCCCACAATCCCTTACAATTTCTTGGATTACTAAGACTGTCCTATAGCCATATATTCATTGCACAGGGGCATGATCCCTTGTGTAAAACTTCAGTCTACTTCCGTTCACTTTCCCAGGGAATGGTTCCCCATTCATCTTTGCGAGCTGAACTACGCCACCATTCATGATCTCCTTAATAACATATGCCCCCAACTAGTGCATTGAAACTCTCTTGGAAATTTCGTGAAATTGTTGTCGTAAAACAACACTAAATCATCTACCTTAAACTTGTGCAGCTTAATATGCCTATCGTGCTTTGATTTCTCGCGCTCCTTTTTCGCTTGCTAATGAAATCCCTCAGGAAAGTGATCTTATTCTAACTCCATCAACTACGCAAGTCATTTCCAAGGTCTTGCAATCTGCCATGTTTGTTAAAGCTGTAATATGTAGACTCGGCACAATATACTCCATAGGCATGACTGCTTCAATCCCATAGACCAACATGGATGGTGTTTGACCTGTCAACTTCTTGCAAGTCATCCTATAAGCCCATAAAACAACAAGTATGCGCATGTCCCAATCATTCATATTTGCGTTGCAAACCTTTGTTAATGCATTCTCCAAAATCTTGTTAAAATCTTCCACCATTCCATTCACCTGTGGGTGATAGGGCGTGATTTTTTGATGATATTCCTGGAACTCCTCAAGCATCGCACTGATAGTTTCATTCAAGAAATGGGTACCCCTATCACTCATCAATATCTTAGGACATCCAAACCTAGTCAAGACATATTCAAACAAAAACTTCACAGTAGTGGCCCCTGTACAATCTTTCACTCACTGCGCTTCCGCCCATCTGGTTAAGTATTCTGTGGAAGTAATGATATACTAAACACCTATCTTCTTTCCTAGTGGCTAGATAGGACCTATGAAATCAATGGCCCATTTATCAAAGACTTGCAACAAAACCTGGGGATGTAACGACATTTCATCTTTTAGCGAAGGTTTCCCCATCCATTGGCAAGAATCGCACGGCTTGCAATACTCCTTAGAATCCTTATGTAATGTAGGGCACCATAACTCAGCGTGAAAAATATTTTGCGCAGTCGCTTTTTCGGCATAGTGGCCTCCTGCCACTCCTCCATGGGCTTCAGCTGGGATACTAGCACATTCAAACTCCGGAACATACCTTCGCAGTATCTCATTTATTACCATCTTATAAAAATGACCTGCAATCACTAAAAAATTCGCAGTGCGGACTACTAAATCCTTCTTTTGTGAGTGGAATAACCTTCGAGAGTGGTTCCTGTTGTTAAGAACTAAATGATATCGGAAAAATGATCATCTGTGATGTGTACCGCAAAGAGCTGCGCATCTGACAATCCTTCCTCCAAACTACTTGGTTCTTCGCCTGTTTCAATCCTTGACAGATGGTTTGGTCTGACATTCAACCTTCCCATCTTCATAATTACTTCAAAGTCATATTCCTAGAACAATAGTAACCATCAGCATATCTTTCCCCCCAACATAGGCTTATTGACTAGGTTCTTCAGCACAAAGTGATCTGTATACATTTTAAAACGTTCACCCAATAAATGGTGTCTAAACTTCTGTAGCGCATAGACCATTGCAAACCCTTCGCGCTCTGTAGTGGAATAATTCTTCTCAGCTTTGGATAACTTTATGCTCGCAAAAGCTACTAGACAATCAATCTCGCCCTCACTTGCTTGTGTTAATACTACTCCAATCACAATTCGAGAGGTGTCTACACGCACATGGAATTATTTCATCTAGTCTGGAGATACCAAAATAGGCGTTTTCACCATATTTTCCTTCAAGACATCCAAACTGCACTGATAGTCTTCATCCCAGCAAAAATAGCATCTTTCTTCAATAGTTTCTCCATCGTCGTGGTTATCTGGGCATATGCCTTGATAAACTTCCTGTAATACCCAGTGTGTCCTAATTTTTTGCAAATTTGTTTCACATTCATAGGAGCTTCCAAATTCACAATTACAGCGATCTTCGAAGGGTCCACCATCAATCCCTACTTACATACAACATGGCTGAGCAAAATTCCAAAAGGGACACAGAATATACACTTCTTCAAATTCAGTGTGATATGATACCTTCCACAGGTATCCAACATAAGGTGCAAAATCGCAACATGGCACTTCACCAATCCAAACAAAGTCCAATCGTCAAAGTATACTTCCAAGAATTTATGAATAAACTCTTTGAACGCCGCGATCACGACCGAGGAAAATATTGCAGGCGCATTCTTTAATCTGAATGACATAACTATATATTGAGAACAACCCCACTCCATCGCGAAGGTTGTCTTGCTTCGATCTTCAGGCATGATATTGATTTGATGATATCCTGAAAAACCATCAGTAAATGAATATGCCTCTTGTCCACCCACATTTTCCAATACTTCATCTGTGAACGGCATAGGAAATGGATCGTGTACACATGCATCATTCAGCTTCTTTAGATCTACGCATATCCTGATTTCACCTTTTTGTTTCTTCTCCTGGACCACCATAGGGCTTACCTAATCAGATTCTTCAACAGGTTCAATAATACTGGTAGCCAGCATCTTCTTAAGTTCTTGGCGCGCCTTTTCCTTATACTTTAGATTCAACCTATAAGGTCGCTGCTTAACAGGCTTCACATCCGGTTTCAATGTAATATTCATAACACCCAAGTCTCCTACAATCCCTTTCAAATCGAAGAACTTCATTGGGAATAAATACTAGTACTCGCGCAGTAGTTCGACCACATTACCGACTATGTCATCATACCAATAGTCTCTTATCTTCGTGAACTTAGGTTCTGCTTCAAACCTAATGTTTACTTATCGAGTTTTCAAAGGTTCCAATATATCTAGGTTCTCCACCTTCGGTCCTTCAACTTCGCTATGTCCTTCCCTATCCAGAATGTTAATATTCTGTGCATCATCATCATCTTGTTCAGTAGTCACATTGTAACATTTAAGCGCATGGCACAACTGTGTACTCCAATCAAGCTGAGCCCATTCTACCGGTTCCTTCGATGCTTTGAATATAGTTGGAGCGCTTCGTCAATACAGGAAAACCCATCCTCAAAGCTAAAAATTAGTAAGAATATTTATTAGATATCATTTTTGGGATTCAACTGCGTTAAGTAAGTCATTCAAACGTATGACCATTTCCATGAGAGGTAGTCGTAACTGACTAATTTCTCATGATTTTTGAATAGTTCACTTAGCACTCATTGCATCGGGTGATGCTCACAGGGGTGAAGAAGTGGGATTGAAACTAGTGAAATGTGGAGAACGAATCACATAGCATCAATCATCACCTCCGGGGCTTGCACCCGGTAACCAGGACTTCCCAGGAGGTCACCCATCCCAGAACTCCTCTGGCTCAAGTGCGCTTAACTGTGGAGTTTTTCCCACAATCAAGTCCACTTAGCTTCCAACATTCAAATTACAGTCTTCTCCGCCCTGTACAGTCAGCTGCAAGGGTCTGTGCACTTAGTTGCAGACTTACCAAGGCCTCCTGCACACTCAACCGTAGGAGCTTTCCCCATCTCGCCTATGTACAGGAAGCAGAACCCTCCTACCTTAGCACTTGCCCAAAACCACAAAACTCATTCAAAGTTCACAATTCTTCATTCTAAGTTATCTCTAAGACTCGCTATGACTCAACTATTTATAGATTTCTTCCATACAATACCATGGTCCCCGGACCATGGGAGAATCTTAAAATTGACCCAAAACAAGGGGCTGAAACCCCTTTGACTCCTATCTAGCTGCGCGCTCTGCATTTACATTTTGCAGAGACTTTACATTCTTTACAAAAAAATTTACAAAATTCGGTTAAACTAACCCCGAAACTGACCCCTAGGGACCCTAACCCAATAGAATGCACAAGCTCTTACCCAGTGATACACTCTCTTCTTTGTAATTGTTGCCAACTTCATTAATCAGGAGTCTGCATGCACTTCTTTATTCAAGCCACACTTATCCACCAGTTCATGACTAAGATAACTATAATTAGATCTAGGTTCAATCAAAATAGAAACAACTTGATCACAAATCTTATCGTCCATCTCGATAATACACGTCTGGTGATCTACTTACCTATTATTCAATGTTGCATAGATACAAGGAATGATCTGCCCAACATCCCAAAATATATGTGCTTCCTATGCACTGTAAATCTGAGGCCTACCATCTTGATTCAGCTGACAATCCTTCTTAAGATTATTCTTACCACATGTTCAACACTGCAATTGTCCTATACCATCACCTCTATTATGTTTCCCTCCATGTTGTGACCCATTAAACGTATTTTAAGGCACAACATCTTCCTTCTCACATGCAACATGAGTCCTTGTTCTTTTTGGTTTCCATTTACCTTTTGCTATGTCCTTCCATTTCCAAGCTTGCTGAGATCTTGTCTTGCGCTTAAACTACTCATAACAATGCTTCAATTTCCCAATAACTTCCTCAAGTGATTGAGGCTCATCATACTCAATCTGATCTCTAAATGCTAATGGAAATCCACTAACAAATATTTGAACTTTGGCTTTCTCATGCTTAACATATGGTACATACCTCAATAAGTATAGGAACTTAGTAGTGTACTCCTCATTTGTCATCGACCCCATCTTTAGCTAATGGAATTCCTTGGCTTTGTTGTCACAGTACCTCTCTAACAAGTACATCTTCCTAAAAAATCTATTAAATTAATTCCAACTCAAGTCTTATGTCCTGATGTCTCTAACCTACTTCTTATCTTCCCACCAGATGTCTTCTTTCCCTTTGAGGCTGAAGATAGCTATTCTAGCCTTCATATTCTCTATGTATTCATGCAATTCAAAGAATTTCTTCATCCCAAGTAACCATGCTTCTACATCCTATGGCTTCTTCAAATCTCCATCAAAGGTAGGTGGTTTCACTTGCTTGAACTCGTCTAGAAAATATCCCCTGTCACTCCTCTTGAAAGGATTATAATGATGATAATCATAGTTCCTGTCAGAACCATAACTAGAATAGAACTTGTGTCCATCACCTCTCCTATCTAGAGTATCCAAGAGCCTTCCATCTCATATCGTGTCATCCCTATCCGACCTGTGCGCACCATGATACCAACTACCATATGCCCCATTAGTTCTTTCCTCCTTCCCATGGTTGATCTTAAGTGGTCCCTATCTCTACAATTTTGACACGCCGTGAAGAATGACCGCATTAAATTCTGCTCGTTTCTCTTGTGCTTGCATGATTACGTCACTATTAGCCTTGCAAATTCTTATTTTTTCCTTCAATATTCTCAATGTGTCTGCTATATCAGAAGAGTTCCCAACACCACACTCATCTGATCCATTAAGAGAGTCTCGTGAACTATAACCTACCATCTTTCTAGTCATATTTGATCTTCATCCTGCAACCATACGATGTTAGCTTAAACGAAAACATAACATAATCAAAATACCTTGGTATAGTTAAAGGGAGGATATATCGCCTGCAAGACCAACTAGATTAGCACAATTCATGGATAATGATAATCATATCAATACACAAACAAGATTTCAACCATCAGCCAGTTACCGTGCATGAGCATACTGACCACATACCATGATCTCATGCACAACAACTATAACCATGTCAATGTATGCATAACAACATATAAGCACTAACATGCATAACCTGCACACACTCATGATGACCACATCCAAAAACAACACCATCAAATTTCACATGGCGACACAACTGCAACCATGACCACCACCTTGCATACACAACAAACACATAACCCACAAGCATAAGGAACACATATGCAACCAATATGTATGCATGTCCAACACACACCGCCGATCTAGTCCAAGGGGTGAACCATGCTTTGATACCACTTTGCAGCACCCTCCTCCCAAATTTACCCAAGTTGACCGATCTGTTGGGTTAAACATGTGATGAGAGGCTACTATGATGTAATTAAACTCCCCATGTACACTTAAGGAAGTGGAACCGATAAAACAAAACCATTATGGCCTTCTACACATGCTACATAACCTTCAGGAACCAACCAACCTTTCCAAGTGACTATTTTATCTTCAATTTCTTCCTCATGCAAATTTGTGATCCTTCAACTCCATTTTCTCATATTTTCCTTTATTTTCATAAATAAATGTCAATTAATGTCTCTTTTCCTTTGCCAATGCATTTTCCAATAGCCAGTAATTAATCACAAGTGATACCCATCACCATGTTTTGCCCAACATTTAGCTTGGAGTATGTGTCCCATGACCTTGGTTTTATTTTATTTACATGGAAAATCAACCAAGGGCTATCACACAATATTTTGGGTAGGTTGATTCTAGTGGCAGTTATTTCCTATTCTCCTTTTCACTTATTGCCATTGCTCATTCTGATCTCCCTGTTGCTCTTGGCCTACTTGTGATTTGGGGCATCCTTTTGCAAAATGCCCATATTCATGACAAATTTTGCATCTAAAAGGAAGTTGGTCATATTCAACTTCTTAAACATGAGACCAGTTACCCATGCAAAGGTTTATCACATTTGCTAGTTCTTTGTATATATCTACCTCTACACATATATGTGCACAGGAAAATCATCCATCTTTAGTCTCAACGCAATCGATATAGCTACCCAAGGAATTTTCAATCAACCCGAAGGTTGCATCATTCTAGTAATGTAAGGGAAAATAGGGAAGCTTTACCCAGACTGGGATAGTCGTGGGGATATTGCAGTCTGGGTTGAAGTTAGGGTTTCAACAATCTAGATAAAGACCATAGGCTCCCATGAAATAAAGACCGCTCCTAAACATTAGATCTCGATCTAGTTTGTTCTCCAAAATAAAATGGAGGTAAATATATATGCATAAAAATCTTGTTCCATGCTTTTTCAAATATATATATATATGTTTAACATATATATTAATTCTTTAACAATAATAATAATAAAAGTGATAATTAAATTTTATAATTTTTTAAATTTTAACCGTATCAAATGTATTATGAAATGTTTTGATACTTATTATGAATTAACATTTAACATTTATCTAAATTTAATTTATATAATTTTATAAATAGTAATTGTTTTTAATATTTTTATATAATAATCTATCTTAAAATTATTACTATTATTTATAATTTATTGCTTTGGTTTAATTTAAATTTCTATATATCTAATTTTATAATTATTTGTATTATTGGTAAAAAAAAATTGAAATAAATAATTCATGTAGAAATTAAAATAATATTATTATTACTGTGAAAATGATGCTATCACAGTAACATAAATATGAAATATATATAAAAATAAAAAGAGAGAAAAGGTCAAATTAGTTTTAAAAATTATGACTAATAAAATAATAAACTAAATTAATAACCCTTGGAATATATTAGAAAAGAATATCTTTAATATAATGTTGATAAACCTTGGAATAGTTTCCGCGAATAGTTTCCGCGATATTCCAAAAATCATATTAAAAACAACTCTTTCGGAAAATAAAAGTGATGGCGCGGTCCGGCACCAATGCCCATGAAAGTGGAGGTTGGAAATAGTGAGATTCCATGAAGGACCATTTTGAACGTTGCAAATCAAAATCATGTTGTTTCCCACTTATTATTATCAAAATCCAACGGTTGAATACGACGGACGCTGCTGACGCCGAGTCAACATCTTTCCAGCTGTCAATCATTCTCTCTCCTCTCCATGTGACGGAAAGTAATAGCAGCGAAGTTGTTTAAGATATTAATTTTTTAATTTAATACTTTTTAATGAGAAATCTAAAATTATTGAAATGATTGTAACTTGCTCTGACATTTTCGCATTTTATTTTAATTTTGATCCGTTTTGTTTTCTACAAACTAACCAACTATTTTTTATAATCGGTTGAAATCTTCATATTTCTTCTTTCTTTATTTAGGGTATTTTTACTTAAATATGTGATATGATTTAAATATTTTAATTTTGTTTTATACAAATTAATAAATTATTTTCTATGATGGGTTGAAAGGGTTTTATACAAATTAATAATCAATAAGTTACCTTCTACCAAAATATGATAGAGGTTTGCATCTGTTTCACATTTTGTGAAGCCCAAACCGGTGAGATAGATATCGATCCTAGTGTACCATGCACGAGATGCTTACTTGAGTCCATATAATTCTCGCTTGAGTCTGCACACATGAAAATCTCTGTCAAAGGTCTCAAACCCCTCCAGCTTCTCAATATACACCTCCTCCTCAATAACTCCATTGAGGAATTTTGTCTTCACATCCATCTGGAGGATCTTCCACCCCATTTATGATGACAGTGCTAGAATTGACCTGATGGATGAGTACCTTGCTACTGGAGCAAAGGTCTCCTCATATTTAATTCCCTCAACCTGAGAGAACCCTTTGGCCAAGAATCTGGCCTTGTGTTTCTCTATGCTTCCATCTGCCGCATGCTTTTCTTTGTAAATCCATCTCGAACCAACTAATGATTTGTCTGTTGGTCTTGGGACCACTTCCCAAACACTGTTTATGACGATGGAATCATATTCCTCTACCATATCATCAACACATATTGGTTGCTCTACAACTTCCTCAAATGAGGATGGCTCAGTCTCTATAAGCTCACTCATCAGAGCCATATAGCCAGTGTACTAATCTGGTGACCTCCTCTGCCTGTGTTATGATGTGGGTGCTCCCACATTCTCTTTAGCCTCATTTAATAATCTGTCAAATTCCTTGGTTCACTTCCTTCCTTCTCTTGATGTCTCAGTTTGAATGTAAGGATCCCTTCTCTACTCCTCTTCTTGTAGCTACTCCACAAATTCCTTAGGTTCTTCCTTTGGAGCCAAAAGCTCCTGATCAGATTACAACTGAAGCTCCCTCTCAACAGAACACTTCATTTCCTTTCCCTCATCAAATTTCACATCCCTTCTAACCATTGTCATCTTGAGGGATGGAAAGTACACACGATATTTGTCAGGTGTTTCTGTGTACCCCACAAATATGCCCAACCCTGTTGTTGACTCTAGCATTTTCCTTACTTCCTTAGAAACATGACAGTAAACTGATGATCCAAATATTTTGAAGTGTGACACAACTAATTTCTCCCTTAAAAAAGGTTCCTCTGGTTTACTCATGCCAAGAATCATGTGAGGACTCTTTTTCTACAAATAGACCTTTATGTTGCATGCGTCAGTCCAAAAGTGCAGTGGTAGGCCTTGGTCATGCAAAATCACCTTGGCTGCTACCACAATACTACTATTCTTCCTCTCAGTCACCCCATTTTGTTGTGGGTTATGGGTGTTGTCAACCCCGCTGAATGCCTTCCTTTGCATAGAAATTTTTAAACTCATTCGACACGTACTCACCGTCCTTATCACTCCTAAGATCCTTCACCTTCTTGCCAATTAATTTCTCAACAAGTGTTTTAAATTCAACAAATTTGGAGAATGTATGGTCTTTCTTCTGCATGAAGTAGATCCACCACTTCCGTGAGAAATCACCTACACATATAAAATAATACCTATGCTTGGAATTTGAGGTTGTTGACAAAGGTCCACATACATCAAAATGGATCCTTTCAAGGACTGTGTGTGCCTTGATATACTGATCATTGAAGGAGGATTTTTTGTACTTCCCCAACACACACCCTTTACATGTACGCCACTGCCTTAGTGCTCCTTTGGGGAGGCCTGTAGAAATATGTTGCATGATCTTCAAAGCACCATGATGCAAATGGACAAGTCTTATATTCCATAATTAGCCAACATCACAGCTCTGCACCTTCTCTACTTTTGTGCTCAATGCTACACAATCTCCCACATCTAACTTTTACAAGTTATTCACTCGAACCCCGATTTGCTTCACTTGTCTCGTGGAAATGTGTCTCAAGAAAGCCTTCCCTTTCTAAATATCACATCATAGCCATGGTCTTCTAACACAGCTACGAAGACTAGATTTTTATTCGGGCTCAGTACGAACATCACATCCTTGAGTGTGAGAGGAGAGTCATACTCCCTCTGAAAAGTAATTGTACCAATGTAGGTTGTGATATAACTTCCATCATCTCCCATCTCGATGTGCATCTAGAGATTCGCTTTGGATTAGGATTTCTTCCCTTTCCCTTTCTTTGAATTTCCATCCAAGGCACAATTATCCTCATCCTCACCCTTGGATGATGTCTCGTCTAAGGTGTTTCGCCTTATCTCCTCTTGTACCAAATCGAACCAAAGGCATTCCCAATTTGGTAGCTTCTCCCTCTCGTTCACCAAATATTGGTAGTTGTGCCAGCTCTTGGGAAGGCCTAGAAGGGCTAGGCTCACCAAATCATTCGTTGCTACAGTAACACCAACTTGACCAAGTTCATCACAACATTGTGTGAACCTGCTCAGGTACAGTGGAATGGTCTCATTCCTCTGCATCTTGATATTTCGAAGCTTGTCCTTGAGTGCCAATTTCCTATGGTCACTACTATTCTAGAACAAATTTGTCAGCACTTGCCACATTACATACAAAGTCTCTTTCCCATGGATATTGGAGACAATATGGTCTCGTACTCCCTCCAATATGATCCTTCTCTCCTTGGCAACACACTTCTTCCAATCTGCTAGATTTTGAGCATCCGTTGTTGTTGGTTTCAGAATATCATTATCAATGAATTCCTTCAACCCATTATCCTCCATTATTACCTCCATAAGGTCCTTCCATGAAACATAATTTTAGCTTCCGTCAGGCGCATACTCGAGCCTTAGTGCATTGAAATCCATCTTCCCAGTCCTGAAGAAAACCTGCAACCTAATATGCAACCTCGAACCTCCTGCAATGAAAACTTCAAAATATCTGCTTTACGGTGATTCCAGCTCTGATACCATGTAGAAATTAATGGGTAGATTTAATAATACTCATGAAATTTACTAAACCACAAGACTTGAAGCTACTCTACTGATTTGTGGAAGTTAATCCACCATATAAAAACAGAATCATAGACATGCAAGAGGAAACATCACACCTGAACAAAGATTTATCTAGGGTAAAGAAACTGCTCAAAACCCCTTTACTATATATATTGTATTCATTAGAGAATAGAGAAGAAATACAATGCTTGCTCAAGCCTGAGCACACCCTGCAAGTGTATAGTCTATCCCTCTGTCTGACTAACTTAACTTGTTCCAACACTTCGCCAATTTCAAGCCTTCCCAAGCTCTTATTTACTTGCATTGTTCCCTTGGGATGCCCCTATTTCTTAGGAATTTCACACCAAGGAATTGTGCAATAGCCTTAGGTAAATCTCTAACTGCATGCACCAGCTATACACATGGGAATATGCTACAACTGATAGTACACTACCTTGGAATTTCCATCTCAACTGGGTAATTCAATTTATCTGCATGCAACAATTATTTTAGGTTGATTAATTAGTTAATTGGTTGATCACTGAACGATGGTTGAAGTTCCACTACCCTACCTCCAGTAGTTCTTCTAACAGTTAGAACTTGTTAAACCGACAATAACTCAGATTAATCACAATCGATTGCTACAAATTAGCAATTGATCATGTAGAATTTAACTCAATCTTTCCCAACTTTAATTTACTGAGTTAACTGAGTGACAAGAGCCATGTCTCCTCTGTTAACTACCTCCAAGTATTCTGTTGAAATAGAAATTCAAATTTTAATCTAGTTTGAACAAGACAAAGTCAAAACTATTTTTTCTTATTGCGTTTTCAACAAGAAACTCAACCATAATATCACCAACATAATCACTACAAGCATACATGAATCATAGTATAAGAATAAGTCTTCTAAATATGTGAAAATACTAACCAATCCAAGGACTTCCATGTACCACCTGACCATATATTGGGCTAAACCAAACCTTTCTTTGAGTCAATCACCCCCACGCCATATTCCAATCATGAATATGGGATCTCATGGAATAAACTAAGAAAAAACCAACTAGATCTTCCAGATGCCAAGCCACCTCAATTGTTAACCATATTGATTCCACCTCCATTTTCAGACATTACTAACATCAACCAAATTGTTCTCTACCCAAGTTGTCCAAGGCTCCAGGAACTAGTAACTCAACCCATAGCCTTGCAGGACTCTAAAAAGTTTTTCCAACTCTGCTCTAGGGACTAGTAACTAAACCCAGTAAGGGTTCCAGATCGTTTGTCTGAACCTAGGCTCTAGGATGAGTAACTCAACCCAAGTTGTTCCATGGCTTCCAGAGAATTTGTTCCAACCCAAATCCATAAGGAACATGAACACCAACAAGAAACTAATCAAATGGAAACACCCACAACACCATGGCTATCCAGGAAATGGCAAGGCAAGCCTCAAAACATTGTCAATCTAGGCAATCCTCCATCCTAATGACATCACATTAACAGATAATAACATGCATATATCATGCATCCAAAAATAAACAAGGAGATCATACATGCAACATGTTACCTACAAAGAAATTCAGTTGTAGCTACAGATCCATATGTTCCCTTGCACTATCTTACTTTCCCCTGCATTATTTCTCCAATCCAAGTGAATACTAAAGTGCTCCAAGCATCCTACAATAATTCTCTAAGTGTGCAAGAGTATGATAGAATGGGAGAATGAACAAGAGCTCCCATCCAAAACTATCAAAAGACTAAAAAATGATCCTTAGAATCCTTTTTATCTATAACACCCTCCTCCCACATTTACCCAAGTTAACAGATCCCCTAGGGTAAACATGTGACGAGAGGCTACTATGAACTCCCCATGTCCAATTAAGGAAGTATAACTGAAAAAACAAAACCATTATGAACTTCCACACATGCTATAGAACCTTCAGGAGCCAACCAATCTTTCCAAGTGGCCAACCCTTGAGAAAACTTGACATTTCACAGATTTGGACCCTTAGTATCTCCCATGACAAGCCATGCTACCTAGAACTTCATGAAACTTTCAAAAATGATAAATAACAATATAATAATGCTACTAATGCAATCATTGATAAAATTACTTGATGTAACCCCTACAATCCATTTTAGGCATTTTGTTAAATATGTCACAAATATGTAATCTACAGGTCATAACAATAGATTTTAGCATAGGGGTCTCATAGTTATCCGATATTCAGAAAGAGGCATTATTGCTCTATCACAATATCTACATTATCATATATTAGTTCATCTATTCATTTTACATTCATTTGTAAATCAAAGCATGGTGAGAGACATACATCAAGTTTGTCATAAAATATACTCATAACTAGCATATAACCAACAACAATAACAAAAGATATAACAGCCATAAGAATGACATATGAACCAGTATATTTACACTTGAAATACCAAGGAGAAAGAACTCTTATTAGTGAATGCATAATTCAATAAGCTATGGGACTTCCACGAACCCCCCAACCATAGATTGGTTGAACCAAATATTTCTTTCAGCCTATTACCCCCATGCCATATTCCAGGCATGAATGTGGGACTCACAACAAAACCAATCCAAGTTTTCTAATGCTTTACCACAATCCTTGTCGGACCACTAGGCCCTAAACAAGCATGGGTGCCACCGGATTTCTCCACCTACACCGTGAGGAATTTGTCTTCCTCCTGGTCTCTAGGCTTTACCGTATATCCTACAATTCACCAATCAAGGATTCTTAGGCCTAATCGAGACTCCACCCTCCAAGCTTTACTGTATATGTCGCCATTCACTAGTTGAGAATTCCTAGGCCTGATCGAGGGCACATACCTCTAGGCTTTACCATATATCTCTCCATTCACTGGCCGAGGATGCCTAGGCCCACCGAGGTACACAAAATTTGGCTTTACTACAATCCCACCTTATCCGGTCCAGGGATTCCTAGGCCTTGTGTTCTTCTTCAAAGATCACCTCACTTAGTTTCAAAACCATCTGAAAATCCAGGTTAACCAATTAAAAGAGAGCCCATCACACCATGGCTATGTAGAAATGGCAAGGTAAGGTTGAAAACCATTGCCACACTTGGAAAACCCCATGCCAATGACAACAAGAGAACCAAGTACTCACATGCATGTACCATGCATGCCAAATCTAGCAAGGAAATCACACATGAAAATCGATAACTACAAGTAATCTCACTGTAGCTACTTGATCCTGCTCTTCCTTGCTTGATCTTTGCTTCACCTTGCATTCTTTTTCCTTCCTTTTCTTTCATTGATCCAATGCTAGAGTGTCCCAAGTATGCTCTAAGTGTCCAAGAGTGTGAGAGAGAGAAAGAGAATAGAGAGAAAGCTCCAAAACTGAACTGAAAAAATGTAAACTACAAAAAGGTACCAATTGATCCTCAGAAGCTTTTTTTATTGATGAGGCTTCTATTTTCTTCTATTTTCTATTATTTTCCTTCATTTTCCTCCTCACATGCAACCTGTGACATTTCGCCTTCATTTTCTCCTAATTTCCATTATTTTTCATAAATAAAATACCAATTAATGCCTCATTTCGTTCCAAAGCCTTTGTTAATTTTCTTTAGCCATTATAAACCAAATGAACACCCATCGGGATGTTTTTCCCACCATTCACCTAGGAATACATGTCCCATGACCTTGGATATTATTTTGCCTTCATTAATTTTATTACATGGAATTTAGACCAGGGTTGTTACAGAACCCTCCCCCTTTGGTGGAACACTATCATCCGTGTTCAACGACACCTACAATTAGCAAGACTGCTGAAATCAAAACATACTACTCATGGAGCTTTATAACTTAGCTTGTTGCAGTTTTTACAATGATAAACCTGCTAAAAAGCAAAATAACATGACAACCATAATGACATGACACCCATACTTCTTATTGGAGCTTTATATCATATCTCATGGTGGTATTTACGTCCATATACATATGTGCATATACCAAAACAACACACCAAAACATATACCAAAAACATTCACTCAAACACTGAATAGATAAGGATACATAATCCACATCTGATGCACCATCTCCCAAGTATCTTCATTGGGCATAAAGTGCTTCCACTACACTTTGACCTACTTGCTTTCTTAGTTTTGGTGCATGAGCATCTTTCTAGGAAAAATACAATGAGGTTATGACTGGAATTCTCCTTTTGGATCCACCTACAAAACAAACCAGTAAATCACATGATCAACATCTTTAACACACTTCTTAAGTAATGACACATGGAAAACATCATGGACTTTCACTGTAGGAGGCAATGCAAGTCAATGGGCTATTGGACCAATCCTTTCAAGAATCTTGAAAGGTACACAAAACCAAGTTGCCAGCTTCACACATGACCCAATCCTTAAGGAACTCTTCTTGGGATTGATGCTCAAGTACACCTGTTCCCCAACCTAAAACTCCTTAAACACCTTGTTCTAATCTGCATAAACTTTATGTTTTTCCTATGTTTCCTTTAGATTCTTCTTGATTACCTACATTTCTTGTTCCATCTCCACCAACATGTCCGATCCTTTCAACACCCTATTCACTAGATCACTCCAACTAATGGGAATATTCCAACTCCACCCATATAGTACATCAACAGACTCATCCTCAGTAACTCTTGGGAACCATTTTTGTAAGTGAACTCATCCAAAGGTAGATACTCTTCCCACTTCCATTGTCAATGCATCACATACATCCTCAACATGTCCTCCAAATTCTTGTTGACCCTCTCCATCTGTCCATATGTCTGCAGATGATAAGTTATGTTGAAGGCCAACTATGTAGCCAAACCTGCAAATAAGTCTTTCCATAACATAAAAGTGAATGTAGCATCCCTGTCTGACACAATCTTCTTCGGCACACCATGCAACCTCACCACATCTCTAATGAATACCTGTGCCACATCACTAACTAAATGTGTAGACTTCACTAGAATGAAGTGCGCTACATTTGTCAACCTGTCTACCACAACCATGATAGAATCATGATGTCTAGATGTCCTCAACAAACTTGTAATGAAATACATGGAAATGACCTCCCACTTCCACTCTAAAATCATAATCAGTTGTAGTAGTCCACCTGGATGCTTACATTTGTCTTTCACCTTCTGACAACCCAAACATCTAGCCACAAACTCTACTATGTCCTTTCTCATATTTTGGAAATGATAAAACATATTCACTGTTGTCAATGTCTTCTGGTAGCCTGGGTGACCTGTATATTGTTTTGCATGAAATTCTCACAAAATAGTTGTCTTGAGCTCACTATCATTCAATACATGTATTCTGTCCCTAAATATGACCAAACCATATTCAGTAAGACAATGGTTCACATCTTGAACACATGTACCCTACTATAACCTATACATAAGATCCATGTACTGTCCATCCTATTGTTCTACCTGTAAGATCCAATCATGTAAGTCTATCCCATAAGAACTCATAGTTGTTATGTGATTCACCTATACTCTCCTACTAAGAGCATCTGCAACCCTATTCTCCTTACCCTTTATGTACCTAATCGCAAAGTCAAACTCACTAATTGTGGACAACCATCTAGCTTTCCTAGCGTTTAGATTCGGTAGGTCAAACATGTATCTCAATCCACTGTGGTTGCTCATCAGTACAAACCTCTTGCCAAGATGATAGTGCCTCCACATATTAAATGCATGGATCGTTGTTGCCAACTCAAGATCATGTGTCGGATAATTCTTCTCATTCTCATTCGGTTTTCATGACTCATATCATACTACCTATCCTTCCTGCATCAGGACTCTGCAAAGTCCTCTCTTGCAAACATTTGTACACACCACAAACTCTTTGCCTCAATCTATAATCTTTAACATAGGATCATTTGTCAACAACTACTTCAATTGCTCAAAACTAGCTGCACATTGCTCAGTCCATTCAAATTTCTTACCTTGCCTCTGTAGTGACGTAATAGGATATGAAATGAGAGATAAGTTCTTGATGAACCTCCTGTAATAACCTACTAGCTCCATGAATGATATCACCTCATCCATATTTCTAAGAGTTTCCTACTCCATGATAGCTCTTATCTTATCTGGTTCCACAACTATACCTTCCTTACAAAAAACATGTCCCAAGTAATCTACCTGTCTCTGATAGAAACTGCATTTGCTAAGCTTGGCATAAAACCGATGCTCTCTTAGTAATCCCAACACTATCGCTAATTGCCCGACGTGATATTACTCATTTTTAGAATATATCAAGATTTCATCAATGAATACAATAACAAACTTGTCCAGATAAGGATACAATACACTATTCATCAAGTACATAAAATTAGTTGGAGCATTAGTCAAACCAAATGAAACTACAACAAACTTATAATGCCCATACCTGGCCTGAAAAATTGTCTTTTTAATTTCCTCCTCCTTGATGCGTACCTGATGTTTTCCTGATCACAGATCAATCTTCGAGAACATTTCTTCTCCCTTCAACTGATCAAACAAGTCATCAACCGTTAGGAACATATACCTGTTCTTGATGGTTACGTTGTTAAAATTCTTGTAATCAATCCATACCCTGAGAGTACCATCATTCTTCTTCACAAACAATATTGATGCACCCTAAGATGATACACTTGGCCAAATGTATCCCTTGTCAAGCATTTCCTTCAGCTATAACTTTAGCTCTACTAACTCTGGTGTGTTCATCTTGTATGGTGCTTTCGATGTTGGTGCTACCCCTGGTACCAACTGAATGGAAATTTCCACTTCTCTATGAGGGAGAAACTCTAAAATCTGTTCTGGAAACACATATTGAAACTACTGCAAGATCGGGTACCTTCTCAATACATCCACATCCTCAACATCCTTACCTTATCACTAGAAATGTGAAATGCAAATAACGCACACCTTTTTCTGCGACTACGCTTTTCCTGCATAGTTGTCACCATTCTATGGATGTTGTCCTCCTCTTATCTTGCAAGATCCTTTGTTCTCCATTGTCATCCAAGAACTCAATGGCCTTGTCTTAACAATCCACCTTGGTGCTAGTAAGATACAACCAGTCCATGCACAAAAGAATACTATATGATCCAAGCAACAATACATTCAAATGTGTTGATGTAGGCATACCATTAAAATCAAATGTGTTGGCTTACGGGGGCCTAACCCAGGTTCAGAGTTGTTCACACCAACCAAAAAAACCCTAATTATTGACCCTAGAACTAGGTTTCTGCATCCAGGGACATGTGATAAGTGGTTTTTAAGTCTTCGCACCTCAGATATGCCTCCGCGCAGATCGATATCCTTCTAGAGATCGTTACAGTAACTCGGGTAAAATGGCTTCTAGAGCTTCACGAAGGTCCATGATCAGTATTTGCAGACCCTAAATAGGAGGATTATAGACTTGCATGTGTTAATCAATCACCCCAGATATCCCTTCACACAGATCTATCCAATTTATCATAAATGATAATAGAAATAACCTGTAACTTCGCGAACAAAGATAATTTCTTAAAATAGACATAAATAAGATAGATTCAGTAGTTTCACATAGAATTAATACATTATTCGATGAAAACATATTATTGAGCCAGATAATATAGCATAAGCAGAATTGACAATAATACTCAAATGCACAATAATTCTTCAAAATCAGTCTTTATTCAATTCCAACTTTCAAATTATAGACTTCTTCGCCTTGCACACTCAGCTATAGGGGTCTGCGCACTCAGTTGCGGACTTACCAAGGCCTCTTGCACACTCAGCTGTAGGAGCCTTCCCCTTCTCACCTAAGTACAAGAAGCAGAGCCTTTCTACCTTAGCACTTTCCCAAAACCACAAAACTCTTTCAAAGTTCACAATTCTTCATTCTAAGTTATCTCTAAGACTCGCTATGAATCAACTATTTATAGATTTTTTTCCATATAATACCATGGTCCCCAGACCATGGGAGAATCTTAAAACCGAACCAAAACAAGGGGCTAAAACCCTTTTGACTCCTATCTAGCTGCGCGCTCCGCATCCACATTTCGCGGAGACTTTACATTCTTTACAAAATTTTTTACAAAATTGGGTTAAACTAACCCCAAAACTGACCCCTAAGGACCCTAACCCAACAGGACCCCAACACAAATATAGCGACTCACCCTCGAGTCACCCAATTGGCACCTCGATCTTGTTGCGAAGGCCACCCAAATCAACTTATAATGTTGCGACCTCAACAACGATCTGTACTGCTACCTATTGTACTTCCTCGACTAATTTCTCTGTTATCGAGCCTTCAACCATTAGGCGCATTATCCTCTGAGTCTGCTGCAAGACTTTTAACTTTTTCTTAAGCAATAAAGTAAGCTGGAAGGCCTTCTCTAGCCACGGATTCAGCCTAGCCTTTAGAAGGGCCTCTTTCCTCTGTAATTCTTCCGTTTGTGCTTGCAACCGCTTGCCTTCCTGCAACTTCTTGATCCGTTGCGTTGGCACCAAAGTGCATGCAATCTCACAGACTTCATCACACTTGCAGTGTGTCTCTCATACATCGTTGTTCAGTGTTATGAAACCAGCTCAAGAAAAGATAGATCAACGCCTTAGAATTCAGCCTCTTCGAGGGGGAAACCTCCTTTACATTACATAAATGAATAATTCTTGGATGATTCAAATGACAAAACCTCCTTTCTATATATATGAGTCTAAGGAGTCACAATATAACCCAGATGACCTAACAATAATAATATAAAGCCACAAAAATAACAATAGAGGGATTCTATGGGGCACAATAATAACAATATGGGGATAATAGGGGCACAACAATATGAATAAGGGATGAAACTACAATATTAATGGGGTAATCACTAGTATTATAGGGACCCAACATGCCCCTCTCCTTCAAAAAATTGTTTTCCTCAACGCTTGAGTAGTTCTGGATGCTTCTGTATAAAATTCTCATCTTCCCATGTGGAATCTTCAGCGGATAAGTTCTTCCACTTTATAAGATACTCCGAAATTGATCGATTTCGTAGCTGTTGAGTTCTTGTTTCTGTGACTGCTTCTGGTTCCAATATAATTTTTCCTTCCTCATCAAGTTCTGGCAATATTGTTTGAACTAGGAGCTTGTCACCTATAACCTTCTTTAAACATGAAACATGGAAAACTGGGTGCAATCGAGAAGCTACAGGAAGCTCTAATTTGTATGCCATAGTACCAATCTTTTGCAACACCTTGTACGGACCATAATACTTTGGTGATAATTTATTATCCTTCTTAGCTTGCTTGAGGGACATTTGCTTATATGGTTGTAGCCGTAGGAATACCCAATCACCTACATCAAAAATTCTTTCACTGCGATGTTGATCTGCCTGTTGTTTCATTCTATTTCGTGCCAACACGAGGTTATCCTTTAAGAGTTGCATGACTTATTGTTGATGTTCGATGTGATGTTCCACTGCTTGAACCTTAGAATTTTCTCTTAAATATGATGTGATGGATGGTGGCTGATATCCATAAAGTGCCATAAATGGGGTCATTTTTGTTGCTGTATGGAAGGAAGTGTTATACCACCATTCAGCCAGAGGCAACCATTTGACCCATTGTGTCTATTTATCAGATACAAAGCAACGAAGATATCCTTCCAAACATTTGTTTACTATCTCAGTTTGCCCATCAGATTGAGGATGATAAGATGAGCTATGAGCTAAATGACTACCAAGACAAGAAAATAATTCTATCCAAAAATTTCCAATGAAAATGGGATCTCTGTCACTTACAATAATCTTTGGGTTTCCATGTAGCTTTTGAATTGTTTCCATAAATGCAGTAGATATTGTACTGGCTTTAAATGGATGTGATAATGCACAAAAGTGTGCATACTTAGTAAGTCTGTCAACTACCACCATGATGACACTCTTTCCCTCAGACTTGGGTAAACCTGTGATAAAATCCATTGAAACCTCCTCCCAACGTTGGCTTGGAATGGATAAAGGTTGTAATAGACCTGGTGTCTTAACTATTTCAACTTTATTTTGTTGGCAAACCAAACATTCCGCCACAAATTTTTGAATATCCAATTTAAGGCCATCCCAAAAAAATTCCTTCTTAACCCTGTGGTAAGTTTTTAAAAATCTCGAGTGCCCTCCTAAGGGAGAAGTGTGCAATTCCATAAGAATCTTTTTTTTAGTTGGGAATTCTTACAGAGGTATAAGCGATCTGTGTACCACAAAGAATCATTTTTCTAGCTAAATGTATTAGACGTACTGGAATCTTGTTGTAACTTTCGAATAAGTGCCCACACTTCTTCGTCATTCTTCCATTCCTCCCTTCATTTATCCAATCTGGTTGGATAATAGAAATGGCGCACAACAATGCTTCCACATCCTCATCCTTTCTTGAGAGTGCATCTGCCACCACATTTTGCTTCCCTTTTTTGTAGATGATTTCAAAGTCATAACCCAACATCTTTGTGACCCACTTTTGTTGCTCTTCAGAGGATAATCTTTGTTCTAAAAAGTATTTAAGGCTATCATGATATGTTTTTACCTTGAAGTGTCTTCCCATTAGGTAGGGTCGCCATTTCTTAAGTGCATGGAGTATTGCCAACATTTCCTTCTCATAAATAGCTTTGTGTAAAAACTTTCCCTTGATTGGACGACTTTCAAAAGCAATGGGTCTTTCATCTTGCATTAAAACAACACCAATTCCATTTCCTGAAGCATCACATTCCACAATAAAGGTCTTTGTGAAGTCTAGTGTAGCTAAGACCGGTGCTTGGCACATTGCCTCTTTAAGATGTTCGAAGGCCCTTGTTGCTTTTGGAGTCCATGAAAATGCATCTTTCTTCAATAATGTTGTTAGAGGTGCTGCTATTCTCCCATAATTCTTAACAAACTTACGATAATACCCTGTCAACCCGAGAAATCCTTGCAAATGCTTTATGGATGTGGGGATTTTCCATTCCTTAATGGCTTTAATTGTACTCCAAAGAAACATTTGGATCTTTTTGCATATAATTGTTTCTCCTCCAATAGTTGTAGCACCCTGTCAACATGTTCAACATGATCCTTCCAAGACTTGCTGTAGATTAGTATATCATCAAAAAATACTAACACAAATTTTCTAAGGAATGGTTTGAAAATGGAATTCATCAAACCTTGAAATGTTGAAGGTGCATTGGTAAGGCCAAAAGGCATGACCAAAAATTCATAATGACCCTCATGAGTTCTAAATGCTGTTTTTGGAATGTCTTTAGTCTTCATTCTGATTTGATGATATCCTGAACGAAGATCCAACTTGGTGAAGTAAATTGATCCATGCAATTCATCCAGTAATTCATCAATGACAGGAATGGGAAACTTATCTTTAATAGTTAGCTTGTTGAGCTCCCTATAATTCGGACACATGCGCCATGATCCATCCTTCTTGTGCACTAATACTACTGGAGCAGAGAAAGAACTTTGACTCGGTTGAATTATACCAGCCTCTAGCATTTCTGCAACCATACGTTCAATTTCGATCTTTTGGCATAGGGATATCTCTACAGCCTGATGTTTGGAGAACACTTCCTGGAATCAGATGAATAGCATGATCATGATCACGAATAGGTGGGAGACCTTTGGGAGTCTCAAATACCTTGGAATGATTGTTCAAGACTTTTTGGAGATCTGGAGAAATAGATGATTCCAATGTGGAAACATCTAGTGAACATAATTGTGCAATTACACCTCTTTGTTCTTTTTTTAGAAGCTTTGTCATACCGTTAGAGCTGATTATCTTTCCCGATTTCCCTGCAATACCCCTTAATTCAACTTCCTTTCCTTCCACAGAAAATTTCATGAAAAGTTCTTGAAAATTAGAAGCTATTGTACCCAAGGATTGTAGCCATTGGACTCCTAATACAACATCAGCACCTCCCATTGCAATGGAAAGCATTGGGCTAGTCAATACATATTCTCCCATCGATAGCTTGATATTATGGCACTTTCCAGAGCAATTTATTGTTCCTCCATTTGCAACCATCACTTGACACTCTGGTGTTGGATATAAGAAGCAATTCAATTCTTTTTCTACCTTACAATCAATAAAATTGTGGGTACTTCCTGAATCAATCAACACTATTACCTTTTTCTTCTTGATTTGTCCTTCTATCTTGATGGTTTGAGGAGTGGTAATTCCAACCAATGCATTACAAGATATGGTTGGATTCATTTCTTCTTTATCTAGGCTTTGTTCCTGGAGTATATCCTCTTCTTTTGACCTTTCTTGCTCCTTTTCTTCTTCCTCTTCACAATATATGTAGAATAATTTCTTCTCAGCACACTTATGACCTTTAGTGTATTTTCTATCACAACTGTAACAAAGCCCTTTTTCTCTTTTTTCTTCCAATGTTGTGGTGTCAACCTTATAGGTTGTGGAAGACTAGGGGCAACAAAACTTCCATCTTTATAGTTGTGAGTGGTATGCTTCCTGGTTGCCATAATTTTGCTTTCCATTTTTCTTGCTAACCTGAATGCCTTCTCTAATGAATCAGGTTCCCAAAGGCGAACATCATGTTGGATATTATCCTTTAAAGTTCCTATGAACACATCAATCCTATGCTCCTCTAGAATATTTTTCTCCCTTATGTTCAATTTTTGGAACTCCTCAATGTGCTCCATTATTGAACCCTTTTGTTTGAGACTTATCAATTGGCTAAAAAAAGTGTTGCTTTTTGTATCCTCATAATGTGTTGTCAATTCTTCCGTAAAAATTGCCCAAGTGATAATTTTTTTACGAGAGCAAAGCCATTGATACCATACAAATTGATTTGGTTCCAAATATAAAGTTGCAATACGTACCTTTTGTGTGTTTTGCACATTATTGAGATCGAAAAATTGCTCCATCTGTAATATCCATGTTGCGGGATCCTTGCCATCAAACTTCCTCATATCGATTTTTGGAATATGGTGGGTCTTCGATCCCACATTAGAGTCTATAAAATCATGATTAACATTTCTTTTGTTCGCATCATGAGTTTCCTTTACAACCTTTTCACCATTAGTAAGTATTTCTTGTAGAAAATTTGTCAAATCTGTCTTCAAATCTGACATGTCTGTCTTCAAGTCTGTCTTCAAATCTGCCATGTCTCTCTTCAAATCTGTCTTCAAATCTATCTTCAAATTGTCCATCTTAGCTTCCATGCCCTTTATCGTAGATTCCACGCCATTTATCTTAGCTTGTGTTAGCTTTTGTGAGCGTGACATTTGTTGCACTTGTTCTTGTAATTTTGATATATCATGTAGCATTTCTTCCTCTTCTTCATGAGTCATGCTAGAGCTTTCAGGTTGCTTACTAGGTGTTTTCATTTTCTTTCCTCGGGGCATCAGTTACTGATAATAATGCTCTACTATGCCCTTTGAATTCCTTCAAAATAAACTTTCAAACCAATCTTAAGCAAAAATTTAAAAGAATCTACACACCTTTTTTCACTTTGTAGGAGCTCAATATTGCCTCTAATGTATCTCTGTACTTTTGGATCATCTAGTTATGGAATTGCAACCTTCAATAGCCCTCTATGTCCTCTTTCCAATGCCACCAGTCTGATCCAAATTGGATTCTCCAAGGAAGAGTTATGCAAAATCTCCCACAGTGACCTAATTATAGACTAGTTCAGTAGAGCGAACTTGTATGACGTGAAACAAGTCACTGTTTCAACCTTTGGTTCTGAAAAATATATACAAGAAACTATAGTTCGTCCTCTTTCTGTACCTTCTTACGAAATTTCAATCCGATGCTCAGAGAGAAAGTTATGACGATTTTCCCTAGGTCACCTGTTTGGAATGTAATTCAGGAGTTTGCAAAAAGACCAACTTCCTCAGATCATATCTCCGTAAATATAGCGCGAAAAGCTCTGAAATTCGGTCCCACGATTTAGCATGATTTCTTATCAAATGGTTTTTTTTAGCTTCTTAAACTTCGCAAAAAAATTTTTATAGCGAAAATGCCACGATGACCTGTTTGGAGGAGCAAAACCCTAGAATCCAAAGCTCTAATACCAAATGTTATGAAACCAGCTCAAGAAAAGATAGAAAAGATATATCAACGCCTTAGAATTCAGCCTCTTCAAGGGGGCAACCTCGTTTACATTACATAAATGAACAATTCTTGGATGATTCAAATGACAAAAACTCCTTTCTATATATAGGAGTCTAAGGAGTCACAATATAACCCAGCCGACCTAACAATAATAATATAAAGCCACAAAAATAACAATAGAGGGATTCTATGGGGCACAGTAATAACAATATGGGGATAATAGGGGCACAACAATATTAATAAGGGATGCAACTACAATATTAATGGGGTAATCACTAGTATTATAGGGACCCAACATTCAGCCTCCTAAAGTTCGGGTCCTCCTACAAGTTGTTCCATAATTCCATAGCTTGATCAAACATCGTGGTGTAGTTTATGATTTTGGTATCCAATGTGCCCATATTCTCCTTGATTATTGCTCTGCGTTGCTCCCAAACCTCTGGCAGAGTAGTTGGCTACAACTTCAATTGTAGGTTGGATATCTTCATTTGGAAATCAAAAGTAACCATGCCCACTTCATCCTTTGATGCATGTACTGCAACATCCAATTTCCTTGCTTTTGCCGAAGCTTTGGCATCCTCCAAGATGTTCAATTATGGCACTGTCTTGCAGGCCTGCTCAATTGATGTCTCCAGGCTCTGACTTCTTGTCTGTATCTCCTCCTTTTCCTTCAGCAACTACGTTTTCTCTGTGAACAACTGTTCATTGTTGACCTTAAACTCACTTATGGCTGTGAGGGCACACTGCTCTCTGATCCTCAACTCATCTAAAACCCCCTGATGCAATGCATGGAGAGTCGAAAGTAGCAGCACGAACAAATTCACTCCCATTTCCTTCACTGTACTGAGCACAGTGGAATCCTCATATGATTTTGCATGAACGGACCCTTCTGGCAATGGTATTACTCTGAGGTCCAGAGTCCATTCTAGCTATGCGACTATTCCACTTCCTTGTGTCAGGATCCCTTGTACCCAGCTCGCGTGCCCAACGCCCGCCTGAATCCTGCTAGTTTGAATCTGTAGCTCGCGCAAACCCTTTTGGATGCTCCCCAACGTATACATATACTGTTGCTCGAACTGCTACAACAACTCGGTTGTCATGTCTCTAACCTTGTCACTAATCTCATCAAGATCACCTTTTGTAAGCACCATCGAGTCAATGCACATCTTCTTATCATACTTATGCTTTTTTCATTGTCCACTAGTCTGCTCCTACCCACACCTCTTCAAGGTGAAGGGAGTGCTCTGCTCCTCTCCACCGCCTCCTTCCTCCTTTGAAAGATCCTTCTTATCTGTGCATTACGAAGCCAAATCTTCAAAGTCTATCTCCATGCATTCTTTTCAACTCTCTCTTTCATAGCGCACTCCTTCTTAGCACATTCCTTCACAGCGCGTTCTTTTTCCACGGCGACCTTGTCAGCGGCTTCTTTCTTCTTTTTATCAACCAGAGCCCTTGCTTCCTTTTGCGCTACTTCTTTATGCTTCTGCACAGTAGAGCTGACTGCACCTTTACTAGTACCTATGCCAAGCTCTATGGGTTCATGCCACTCAGCTAGGCAACTCCCCACGATTTTCTGCATGTCCATCTCAGGTACCAAATATGGCAGCTTGTGCCATACGTGCTTTGGGTCCTTGCACACCCTGATTGAAACATTATGCAAATTGGCCTTGAACTCCGCGTAGGTCATCAATTGCACGAACAAGGTTGGGGACAACCTTGGCCTCTGACCAATAACCATGGGAAGGTCCATTTCCATCAGAATCTTGAAAATTTTCGACTCCTTGATCCTTTCTGGATCCTTTGTTATCCACAACGAAGTGAACCTTGTTGCCCCAGGTAAGTATTTTGGTTACGGGGGAAACTGACTGTCCTCCGACAATATCCAAGCTACTAAAACAATAGACAGTAACAACCACACATAGTGGAAATGATTGCTCTCTTGCTGATCTTCGTGGCAGTTCGCGAGGAACTCCTTGCACAGATACTTCACCCAGTTGTATTGAATTCCCTTCATGCACTAGGCAGCTAGTGATGCCAATGACTTTGGAACTTCGTTAGCAGGACATTTCCTCAGGATTTTCCCTGCAAGAATCTGGGCGGCGAATTGCATCACCTCGTCCTAAATAGAGAGGATAGAATATCTGTATGACTTCTTAATGAGCCCATATTCGGCCTTCATCTTGTCTATTAACTCTTTTTCTCCACTTTTCCCTCCAAACTCCTTGGCAGGGTCCGCCCCTTTGTAGGGAAGCTTTGTGATCCGATGAATTAACATGTTCGTAATTGGGATGGACTCCCCAAGCCATAGGCACCCATCATGCACCAATGCGAGGAGCTTGAGTACACACACCGTGTTGATTGTCAATCTATGAAAAGGCAGTACGCAGAGTATGTGCAGCAACCCAGCCTACTCAATGCCCTTGAACCACGCCATAGGTTCCAACAGTGTAACCCCAGTCTCTTCATAGTAATTTTTCATCATATACTCGTTGGTCACCAAATGTGTGAATTTCTCATGGTCCACGATGTCCCAATCCCCCATTTTCAGCACTAGAATGCACGCAAGTGTTGTGCCTTCAAATTCCACCTGTTTAGGCAACAAGGGTGTTGAAACTGTGAATTTCCCATAATCTGAGTCCTTGGTAACTTTGGTTTATCCCTTCTGCGTAGGGATATACTTTGAGAGCCATGTGATAGGCTCACCCTCCTTGGTATCAACCTCTTCCACACCTTCATATTCTTCCTCCTCCAAATCGAGCACTTTCTCCAGTTGTTTACCTTTCTTCTCCTTCGGTCGCAACTCTGGGGTCTTACTCGGTGACTATCTCACCGTCATTAGCTTCTTCTATTTTTCTTTAGCATCAGATTGCTTCAGTGTAGGAAACCCCGACGTGATAGGGACAAGGTTTGACGCTTCCATAGTTGAACTCTCAGGGCCCGACGAATCAGAAACAACAGCTTCGGAACCTATGGCATCGGTGGGGTTTGTAGCAATCATTCGTTATATGAACAGCTCATGGGATTATTCGGTGTATTTTGCGAACGAGGGGCGGATCACAAACTCCTCCCAGAGTTGACGATTCGTAAGCATCAAACAGCAAAGCACCCAAAGAACTCTTAGAATGAAAAGTGTTCTTCAGCAGATCAACATGCATAATTTATAGGAAGTTTTAAATTCAAATCCGACCATTCCACCAAATTATGATAATAAATGCATCTTTGATGGTAGATCTCCAATGATATTCAAAATAATAGCGCCTACCCACTCCTCTTAACTGATTTTTGGCCATCAAATCATGAATAGTAACCCCAACGACTAATTTTGGACCCCTCTGCACAACGTCATCCTCCATGGCGCAGCTCATCCAGCGCAACTTCACATGTCTCACTCTTGTATTCCGTTGCGCAACCCCCAACTATGTCATTGACTTCATTGAGTACCATATTTTATAGTCCCACAATCCCTTACAATTTCTTGGATTACTAAGACTGTCCTGTAGCCATATATTCATTACACAGGGGCATGATCCCTTGTGTAAAACTTCAGTCTACTTCCGTTCACTTTCCCAGGGAATGGTTCCCCATTCATCTTTGCGAGCTGAACTACGCCACCATTCATGATCTCCTTAATAACATATGCCCCCAACTAGTGCATTTGAAACTCTCCTGGAAATTTCGTGAAATTGTTGTCATAAAACAACACTAAATCATCCACCTTAAACGTGTGCAACTTAATATGCCTATCGTGCTTTGATTTCTCGCGCTCCTTTTTCGCTTGCTAATGAAATCCCTCAGGAAAGTGATCTTATTCTAACTCCATCAACTATGCAAGTCATTCCTCCAAGGTCTTGCAATCTGCCATGTTTGTTAAAGCTGTAATACGTAGACTTGGCACAATATACTCCATAGGCATGACTGCTTCAATCCCATAGACCAACATGGATGGTGTTTGACCTGTCAACTTCTTGCAAGTCATGCTATAAGCCCATAAAACAACAAGTATGCACATGTCCCAATCATTCATATTTGCGTTGCAGACCTTTGTTAATGCATTCTCCAAAATCTTGTTAAAATATTCCACCATTCCATTCACCTGTGGGTGATAGGGCGTGATTTTTTGATGATATTCCTGGAACTTTTCAAGCATCGCACTGATATTTTCATTCAAGAAATGGGTACCCCTATCACTCATCAATATCTTAAGACATCCAAACCTAGTCGAGACATATTCAAACAAAAACTTCACAGTAGTGGCCCCTGTACAATTTTTCACTGACTGTGCTTCCGCCCATCTGGTTAAGTATTCTGTGGCAGTAATGATATACTGAACACCTATCTTCTTTCCTAGTGGCTAGATAGGACCTATGAAATCAATGGCCCATTTATCAAAGACTTGCAACAAAACCTGGGGATGTAACGACATTTCATCTTTTAGCGAAAGTTTCCCCATCCATTGGCAAGAATCGCACGGCTTGCAATACTCCTTAGAATCCTTATGTAATATAGGGCACCATAACTCAACGTGAAAAATATTTTGCGCAGTTGCTTTTTCGGCATAGTGGCCTCCTGCCGCTCCTCCATGGGTTTCAGCTGGGATACTAGGGCATTCAAACTCCGGAACATACCTTCGCAGTATCTCATTTATTACCATCTTATAAAAATGACCTGCAATCACTAAAAAATTCGCAGTGCTGACTACTAACTCCTTCTTTTGTGAGTGGAATAACCTTCGAGAGTGGTTCCCGTTGTTAAGAACTAAATGATATCGGAAAAATGATCATCTGTGATGTGCACCGCAAAGAGCTGCGCATCTGACAATCCTTCCTCCAAACTACTTGGTTCTTCGCCTGTTTCAATCCTTGACAGATGGTTTGGTCTGACATTCAACCTTTCCATCTTCATAATTACTTCAAAGTCATATTCCTAGAACAATAGTAACCATCATCATATCTTTCCCCCCAACATAGGCTTATTGACCACGTTCTTCAACACGGAGTGATCTGTATACATTTTAAAACGTTCACCCAATAAATGGTGTCTAAACTTCTGTAGCGCATAGACCATTGCGAACCCTTCGCGCTCTGTAGTGGAATAATTCTTCTCAGCTTTGGATAACTTTCTGCTCACAAAAGCTACTAGACAATCAATCTCGCCCTCACTTGCTTGTGTTAATACTACTCCAATCACAATTCGAGAGGTGTCTACATGCACATGGAATTATTTCATCTAGTCTGGAGATACCAAAATAGGCGTTTTCACCATATTTTCCTTCAAGACATCGAAATTGCACTGACAGTCTTCATCCCAACAAAAATATCATCTTTCTTCAATAGTTTCTCCATCGTCGTGGTTATCTGGGCATATGCCTTGATAAACTTCCTGTAATACCCAGTGTGTCCTAATTTTTTGCAAATTTGTTTCACATTCATAGGAGCTTCCAAATTCACAATTACAACGATCTTCGAAGGGTCCACCATCAATCCCTACTTACATACAACATGGCTGAGCAAAATTCCAAAAGGGACACAGAATATACACTTCTTCAAATTCAGTGTGATATGATACCTTCGACAGGTATCCAACATAAGGTGCAAAATCGCAACATGGCACTTCACCAATCCAAACAAAGTCCAATTGTCAAAGTATACTTCCAAGAATTTATGAATAAACTCTTTGAACGCCGTGATCACGACCGAGGAAAAGATTGCAGGCGTGTTCTTTAATCTGAATGACATAACTATATATTGAGAACAACCCCACTCCATCGCGAAGGTTGTCTTGCTTCGATCTTCAGGCATGATATTGATTTGATGATATCCTGAAAAACCATCAGTAAATGAATATGCCTCTTGTCCACCCACATTTTCCAATACTTCATTTGTGAACGGCATAGGAAATGGATCGTGTACACATGCATCATTCAGCTTCTTTAGATCTACGCATATCCTGATTTCACCTTTTTGTTTCTTCTCCTGGACCACCATAGGGCTTTCCTAATCAGATTCCTCAATAGGTTCAATAATACTGGTAGCCAACATCTTCTTAAGTTCTTGGCGCGCCTTTTGCTTATACTTTAGATTCAACCTATAAGGTCGCTGCTTAACAGGCTTCACATCCGGTTTCAACGTAATATTCATAACACCCAAGTCTCCTACAATCCCTTTCAAATCGAAGAACTTCATTAGGAATAAATACTAGTACTCGCGCAGTGGTTCGACCACATTACTGACTATATCATCATACCAATAGTCTCTTATCTTCGTGAACTTAGGTTCTGCTTCAAACCTAATGTTTAGTTATTGAGTTTTCAAAGTTTCCAATATATCTAGGTTCTCCACCTTCGGTCCTTCAACTTCGCTATGCCCTTCCCTATCCAGAATGTTAATATTCTGTGCATCATCATCATCTTGTTCAGTAGTCACATTGTAACATTTAAGCGCATGGCACAACTGTGTACTCCAATCAAGCTGAGCCCATTCTACCGGTTCCTTCGATGCTCTGAATATAGCTGGAGCACTTCGTCAATACAGGAAAACCCATCCTCAAAGCTAAAAATTAGTAAGAATCTTTCTCTTAAAATGTCCCATTCGGCTGTTCCGTGGAAAAGCTCCGTTTCCAGATACCAATTCATTGGGATTGTATCTAAGGTTTGACAAAAAATATGCACCCATTCTAGTTGTGGTTTTGTTCCCTGGGCCTTAGTCCATCACACTGAATGATCGCGCAGATCATCCTTTCCACTTTATTTTTCTGTCATCTATGTATTAGTATACCCAAATCTTAACTTCATCATTCTTCTGCATTATTTCCATCCAGCAAAGTTCTCCTTGTGCGTACCCCACCAACGGGCAGGCGTAGTGCCAATTCCAGTGCCTAGAATCGATGCTCTTCTGATACTTCCCTTTCAAATTCATCCAAAAACAACTCCACATCAGTCAAACCATCATAATGCGAAAGATTTCTTACCTTAGTCGAGACACACCGCAACGATTTGGACATTATATTTCAACGGAGCATAGATACTTCATGTAGCCGATTCTGCTAGTGTTCAAGTTCTTCATCTGAATTTGAGGCGTAGGAGATATCCCTGTCCCACACAATTCGTCCATCAGCTATGGGATTGATCCAATATTCATCTCACATTGTTATCTTGTATATCTGATCCAAGTCATCGTCACTTTCTACATAGTCACAGACAGGTTCTGTATAACGCGCTCCTTCTGCAGGGTCTAGTGGTATTATAACCCTGAGCAACTTCTTCTCAAATGACATCTTATGCTTCTTCAAGTTGATTACCCTGTTCATATCAATAGCCCAATAAATCCCTAGCAACGTATGGTAGGGGTTATTGTCATACACTATTTCAATGACCTCAAAGTTAGCCAGCACGCTCCTGCCCTCAATGTCCACCGTTACACCATATAAGCGCCCCATCGGAATAATCTTATGTTGGTTTTCAATGCGCAACTGAATAGGAGACCATTGCAGCACAGGTATCCCCATCCTTTCCCATGTCTTCTTAGGTAAGACATTCAAATCAGATCCCATATCCAAGACTACCTGGTCCATTTCATAATCACCTATCTGCGCAGTTAGCCTCACCTCACACCCTGTTCATGTCTTATGCTTAGAAATCTTTCTCACTGTGCGTTGTTTAGCGGGACTCTATTCTTTATTTGCACACTTGTCGATTAATTCTTGCAACCCTTGTACTACTTTCTGATCACGCAATAACTTCATACAAGTCTCCAAAAAAGTGGCTAGTACTGAAGGATCTACTTCTTTCATCACGCTGGTCTCGGGCGCTTTCTCCTGACTTCCTGAGGTAGAGGCCTAAGAAAAGTTCTTCTTAGCCTCCATGAAGGTCTCTTTAGCATGATTAAGATCAAAATCTACTTCCTTCTTAGCAAACTTGAGCACCCATCCATCTTCCTAAGACTTCTTTCCTTTATCTGCACCAGTCATTATGCCACTTCTCAGCACGATATTTATGTTCTGATCCTCTTCGCAGGGTTCATTCCTCATCATCTGAATGTTCTGCATAGGCTGTTTTGGCTGCGTATTCTTTTCTTGAATCTTTTTCAAAAGGACCAGACATTCCTCTATGATATGGTCAAATTGTTTACAATACTGACATGATGGATGTGTGGGATTTGTACAATCTCACGCAAAGTTCCCTACTTCGCCACAATTATAGCAGATTACCTACCCATGCCCCCAACCTGGTCCAATGCCCCTTCCTCGTCCTCAACCTTGGAATCCTCTAAGCATAGCCCTTATGTCCTGATCTATATTCCGGTTCTTTACCTACATTCTGTAGGTAGAGGTTTTATCCATCATCAGCTCCTAACTCCTACAATGGCGTTCATCGTGTCCTACAGACTTACAGAAGTTGCAAAACAACTACTAAGGAGTCTGTACAAATTTTTGCAATAAATGGCAGTTATCAATAGCATGTTGTCCTGTAACCTGACAGATAGTGCACCATAGCACAACTCGCATGCTCATCCCAGCATTATTCTCTGGTTTCAGGGGGACAGGTCCTCCCCCTATAATATAGTTTTTATAGACCAAGTAATGGTCCTTATCATATCCATGGTTCTTACACTTCAGACACCAAATCTTAGCGCACACGTTCGGCTAAGCTTCCTGTCCTTTCTTCAAGCTCCACAACTACAAGTACAGGATTTCCAGATGTGAATGAATATGTTGCACTCCAAGGTTCGTATTCTGAATAAGCGATGCATCCAGCCTCATCGCGATCTTCAAGCCTTCCACTTGCATTTCTATCTTCTACTGTGACAGAGGTATTCTTAAATCTATCAAGAGCGATCCTATAAATAAATCGTGATGCTGGAAATCTGAGACTAACATATTAGCCTGCCTAATAAGGCACTTAAACCTCTAATCAAAGCCCCAAGATGTCTCATCGACCTTTTTTCCGATTTCCTTCAATTCAATTACTGATTGCGCCTTTGACTTAGGCCTACTGAACTTCTTGTTCAAAGTTAGTTGGGTATCCTCCAACGTCGCGTTGGGGTTGTCAGTGCAATACTTGATATACCCTGTTTATTCGCGATTCTGTAAGGTTGTAACCAATTGCACTTTTTTAACATTATTGTCCGTAATCTGTTGTGTTTTCCAAACAACATCTGCGACAAACCAAAACTGTTATGGATATTCGCTCCCTATTCCTTTAAAAATAGGCATTTTCATTGCATTTGCCATGTTCAATGGTGGGAGTGGAGGTGGAGGTGGATGTGAAGGTGTATGAGGCGTAGGTGGAGGTGGAGGTGGAGTGGATGGATGAGGTATCCTCAGAATACCCTGTGTTATTAACTGAACTGCACTTCACGGTGTAGTCAACACCGTCCCTTCATCATCGCTTGAAGGAGGTTTGATGAGTGGACTATATTCTGGGCTAGATCCTCCATTTCTACTAAAGAATCTCTCACTTCGCATAACGCCAAACATCAAGGTAATTACATAACCTTCTTTTCACATAAAAATATTTTAATCCAAGACTTCACTGATTTCAAATACTTATCTTGCGTCCCTTTAAAAATTCTTCGTTCCGCTTCGTTGTAGTTTATGTTTCTGTTGATCCTGAAACAAGTCAGAAAGCTTCCCAATGTGCGATCAATCCAGTGATCCACAACCCACACAATATTTCTTCCTGACAGCTTTAGACGTCACACCAATTCAGGAGTCCACACTATAGGGCCTTTGAGCCTCCACATCCCTTGACTATCAGCCAATTTAGACAACCACTCATATAGTTCTTCAGGGAAGAAACAAAATAATGCAGTGGTCTTGTCTGTATACAAAACCTCTATAACCACTACTCCTTGGATAATTTAGGGCTCCTATTTTCTTGAGCTGTGAATGCATGCCATTTTCGATCAATCCACTTATCAAGCTCTTTCTTCATAGGGAACCATTTATCACACATCTCTTAGACAGATCCCGGTCCCGGAAACAATATCATTTGTTGGATTAAGGGGGCCTGACATAGGGTCAGAGTTGTTCACGCCAATCAACAAAACCCTAACTGCTAGCGCTTTCGGCAACAACCCACGTAGCGCAGGCTGCAGTCTCACCCAAAGCTATATTTGGGGATGCTATAACTAGGTTTCTGCATCCAAGAACATGTGATAAGTGGTTTTTAAGTCTTTGCAGCTCAGATCTACCTTTACGCAAATTGGTATCCTTCTAGAGCTTGTTACAGTGACTCAGTTAAAATGGCTTCTAGACCTCTATGAAGGTCTACGATCGGTCTTTGCGGACCCTAAATAGGAATACTATCCACTTTCACGTGTTAATCGATAACCCTAGATCTCCCTTCGCGTAGATCTATCCAATTTATCAGAAATCATAATAGAAATAACTCGTAACTTCGCGAACAAATATAATTACTTAAAACAGGGATAAATAAGATAGATTAAGTAGTTTCGTGCATACTTTGTACATTATTCCAAGAAAACATATTATTGAGCAAAAAAATATAACATAAGCATAATTGACAATAATACTCAAATGCACGATAATTCTTCAAAATCAGTCTTTATTCAATTCCAACATTCAAATTACAGTCTTCTCCGCCCTGTACAGTCGGCTGCAAGGGTCTGTGCACTCAGTTGCAGACTTACCAAGGCCTCCTGCACACTCAACCGTAGGAGCTCTCCCCATCTCGCCTATGTACAGGAAGCAGAACCCTCCTACCTTAGCACTTGCCCAAAACCACAAAACTCATTCAAAGTTCACAATTCTTCATTCTAAGTTATCTCTAAGACTCGCTATGAGTCAACTATTTATAGATTTCTTCCATACAATACCATTGTCCCCGGACCATGGGAGAATCTTAAAATTGACCCAAAACAAGGGGCTGAAACCCCTTTGACTCTTATCTAGCTGCGAACTCTGCATTTACATTTCGCAGAGACTTTACATTCTTTACAAAAAAATTTACAAAATTCGGTTAAACTAACCCTAAAACTGACCCCTAGGGACCCTAACCCAACAGAATGCACAAGCTCTTACCTAGTGATACACTCTCTTCTTTGTAACTGTTGCCAACTTCATTAATCAGGAGTCTGCATGCACTTCTTTATTCAAGCCACACTTATCCACCAGTTCATGACTAAGATAACTATAATTAGATCTAGGTTCAATCAAAATAGAAACAACTTGATCACAAATCTTATCTTCCATCTCGATAATACACGTCTGGTGATCTACTTACCTATTATTCAACGTTGCATAGATACAAGGAATGATCTTCCCAACATCCCAAAATATATGTGCTTCCTATGCACTGTAAATCTGAGGCCTACCATCTTGATTCAGCTGACAATCCTTCTTAAGATTATTCTTACCACATGTTCAACACTGCAACTGTCCTATACCATCACCTCTATTATGTTTCCCTCCATGTTGTGACCCATTAAACGTATTTTAAGGCACAACATCTTCCTTCTCACATGCATCATTAGTCCTTGTTCTTTTTGGTTTCCATTTACCTTTAGCTATGTCCTTCCATTTCCAAGCTTGCTGAGATCTTGTCTTGCGTTTAAACTACTCATAACAATGCTTCAATTTCCCAATAACTTCCTCAAGTGACTGAGGCTCATCATACTCAATCTGATCTCTAAATGCTAATGGAAATCCACTAACAAATATTTGAACTTTGGCTTTCTCATGCTTAACATATGGTACATACCTCAATAAGTCTAGGAACTTAGTAGTGTACTCCTCATTTGTCATCGATCCCATCTTTAGCTAATGGAATTCCTTGGCTTTGTTGTCGTAGTACCTCTCTGACACGTACATCTTCCTAAAAAATCTATTAAATTAATGCCAACTCAAGTCTTATGTCCTGATATCTCTAACCCACTTCTTATCTTCCCACCAGATGTCTTCTTTCCCTTTGAGGCTGAAGATAGCTATTCTAGCCTTCATATTCTCTATGTATTCATGCAATTCAAAGAATTTCTTCATCCCAAGTAACCATGCTTCTACATCCTATGGCTTCTACAAATATCGATCAAAGGTAGGTGGTTTCACTTGCTTGAACTCATCTAGAAAATATCCCCTGTCACTCCTCTTGAAAGGATTATAGTGATGACGATCATAGTGCCTGTCAGAACCATAACTAGAATAGAACTTGTGTCCATCACCTCTCCTATCTAGAGTATCCAAGAGCCTTCCATCTCATATCGTGTCATCCCTATCCGACCTGTGCCTACCATGATACCAACTACCATATGCCCCATTAGTTCTTTCCTCCTTCCCATGGTTGATCTTAAGTGGTCCCTATCTCTACAATTTTGACACATCGTGAAGAATGACTGCATTAAATTCTGCTCGTTTCTCTTGTGCTTGCATGATTACGTCACTATTAGCCTTGCAACTTCTTATTTTTTCCTTCAATATTCTCAGTGTGTCTGCTATATCAGAAGAGTTCCCAACACCACACTCATCTGATCCATTAAGAGAGTCTCGTGAACTATAACCCACCATCTTTCTAGTCATATTTGATCTTCATCCTGCAACCATACGATGTTAGCTTAAACCAAAACATAACATAATCAAAATACCTTGTTATAGTTCAAGGGAGGATATATCGTCTGCAAGACCAACTAGATTAGCACAATTCATGTAGAATGATAATCATATCAATACACAAACAAGATTTCAACCATCAGCCAGTTACTGTGCATGAGCATACTGACCACATACCATGATCTCATGCACAACAACTGTAACCATGTCAATGTATGCATAACAACATATAAGCACTAACATGCATAACAACATATAAGCACTAACATGCATAACCTGCACACACTCATGATGACCACATCCAAAAACAACACCATCAAATTTCACATGGTGACACAACTGCAACCATGACCACCACCTTGCATACACAACAAACACATAACCCACAAGCATAAGGAACACATATGCAACCAATATGTATGCATGTCCAACACACACCGCCGATCCAGTCCAAGGGGTGAACCATGCTCTGATACCACTTTGCAGCATCCTCCTCCCAAATTTACCCAAGTTAACCGGTCTGTTGGGTTAAACATGTGATGAGAGGCTACTATGATGTAATTAAACTCCCCATGTACACTTAAGGAAGTGGAACAGATAAAAAAAAACCATTATGGCCTTCTACACATGCTACATAGCCTTCAGGAACCAACCAACCTTTCCAAGTGACTATTTTATCTTCAATTTCTTCCTCATGCAAATTTGTGATCCTTCAACTCCATTTTCTCATATTTTACTTCATTTTCATAAATAAATGTCAATTAATGTCTCTTTTCCTTTGCCAATGCATTTTCCAATAGCTAGTAATTAATCACAAGTGATACCCATCACCATGTTTTGCCCAACATTTAGCTTGGAGTATGTGTCCCATGACCTTGGTTTTATTTTATTTACATGGAAAATCAACCAAGGGCTATCACACAATATTTTGGGTAGGTTGATTCTAGTGGCAGTTATTTCCTATTCTCCTTTTCACTTATTGCCATTGCTCATTCTGATCTCCCTGTTGCTCTTGGCCTACTTGTGATTTGGGGCATCCTTTTGCAAAATGCCCATATTCATGAAAAATTTTGCATCTAAAAGGAAGTTGGTCATATTCAACTTCTTAAACATGAGACCAGTTACCCATGCAAAGGTTGATCACATTCGCTAGTTCTTTGTATATATTTACCTCTACACATATATGTGCAAAGGAAAATCATCCATCTTTAGTCTCAACGCAATCGATATAGCTACCCAAGGAATTTTCAATCAACCTGAAGGTTGCATCATTCTAGTAATGTAAGTGAAAATAGGGAAGCTTTACCCAGACTGGGATAGTCGTGGGGCTATTGCAGTCCGGGTTGAAGTTAGGGTTTTAACAATCTAGATAAAGACCATAGGCTCCCATGAAATAAGGACCGCTCCTAAACATTAGATCTCGATCTAGTTTGTTCTCAGAGTAAAAAATGTAGAAGCCCAGAAGGAGGATGCCACTTATCCCTTGATGAGGAGTTTCTAGTTCTTCTCCACCCATGTCTTAATTGAGTGAGGGGAGGGCAAAAGACCCATAACTGACCAATAAGACCTTGATCTACCAACTACAGGGCTCCAATCCATGCTTGAGGAGTCTTGATCTCGATCTTTGAGATTTCATCAAGCTTTTTCACAAAGCGAGATGATCCAGATATCTGAAACTTAGGGCCAGATGCCACAAGAGAGTTGAAGGCAACAATCTCCCTCGAGAAGCCTGATTCATGCGTCGGCTCAGCCACGATAGGTTGTCCAACCAACAAAGATCTGAGCATAGCACTCAGTGAATCAACAGAAACCGAGAGTAGGAAAGGAAGGAGAAAATTGCAAAACATAGGAGCTGACAACCCAATCTAGCAACGATTGGAATTATAAGCTCGGGAAGCAGGCGAGTCGAAGACACTCATTGTTCTACCCGCCTTGTTTTGATAACGACATATCATTTTTCAAGAATATTATAAATTTAGTTTTTTGGACATGTGGTATTGATAAACCATGGTATTGGCTCATGGTATTGTAACAAAGTCTATTTACAAATTAAAAATCTCCAAAATAAAATGGAGGTAAATATATATGGATAAAAATCTTGTTCCATGCTTTTTCAAATATATATATGTTTAACATATATATTAATTCTTTAACAATAATAATAATAAAAGTGATAATTTAGTTTTATAATTTTTTAAATTTTAGCCATATCAAATGTATTATAAAATGTTTTGATACTTATTATGAATTAACATTTAATATTTATCTAAATTTAATTTATATAATTTTATAAATAGTAATTGTTTTTTAATATTTTTATATAATAATCTATCTTAAAATTATTACTATTATTTATAATTTATTACTTTGATTTAATTTAAATTTCTATATATCTGATTTTATAATTAATTGTATTATTGCTAAAAAAAAATTGAAATAAATAATTCATGTAAAAATTAAAATAATATTATTATTACTGTGAAAATGATTCTATCACAGTAACATAAATATGAAATATATATATAAATAAAAAGTGAGGAAAGGTCAAATTAGTTTTAAAAGTTATGACTAATAAAATAATAAACTAACTTTTATATGTTATACGGTTGCTGGTTGATTATTAGAAAAGTTACGCGTGATTATTATCTTTTTGTTCTTTGAAGGATGGCCCTTTGAGACCGCATGACACGTGGATTCAAGTTGCCCACTACCTCTCGTGATGCGACGTAAAGTTGCTCATTGTGATGCCGAATTTAGAAAATAAAAGTGATGGCGCTGTCCGGCACCAATGACCATGAAAGTGGGCCTGGGAAATAGTGAGATTCCACGAAGGAGTATTACAGTGTCATCTTCATATTTGTTCTTTCTTTATTTAGGGTATTTTAATTTAAATATGTGATATGATTTAAGTATTTTAAATTTTACAATCATATGGTAAATATTTTTTAGATTAAAAAGAATATTGTTGATATTTGTATTAATGAAAATTAATATATGGACATATTTAATCATGTATGTCTATCATCAATTATGAAAATTACAATTCAAAGAACTATCACAACTAAGTTATAACATCAGCTATATCTTAATATTCATTAATAGATTATGTGTTCTTTTATAGATTTCACCCCAAAATTTTCCGCCGGATTTCGGCACCGAATATTCCAAAAAGTCACACTAAAGACAACTCCATACATTAATCTCTCATCTGAAAATAACACCTAATCCCCGCATTGATTGATGGCATTGAATATTAAGCGTGCACCCATCAAATCATTAATACAAATTAGAGTTTGGGAAAGAGGTTATGATTCAAAGATATGGCCTCTTGAACAACATTTATCTTTTAATGTATATATTCCCTTGTAATATGTTAATGGCAGTTTTTCAAGAGCAATGGTCATTTCATTGTATTCTTTCAACTCTGCGTCCTGCGTTTCGTGCTTCTGTTCCGAGACTTCAACATTTTTAAGTTTCCATTCATAATTTGTGAGTAACTATATCAAATTTGTTTTCACTAAGAGTTTTTGGGATCTCTAGCCATGTCTCTATTTTAGGTTATTATTAACATTCATATGTGTTTTCTATAAGATAAATTCCATTATATTTGAGTTCTTAAGGTTTCTGGGCAAACTTTTATCATATCTTGTAACTCTTTGTTTGATGCATGTTTTTCTATTAAAAATACACTTTTTGAAGGTTTTATGTTCCTAGAAGTTGTTGGTCGTTGTCTGTATTTGAGCCATGAGTTTTAAATACCATGTAGGGTAGAGAGGGTTTTTTCATTTTCTAGCGGAATTACGTGCTGGCGATTTCCTTATGTTGCAAATTATGTTAGCTTTTATATGATGTCTATATTTTTTCTGCTAATGTGCTTTAATGATTTTCAGGTATATCTAAGAGGTCAATAGAGTTGTAGGAGCAACAAAATCTATTTAGTTGCCATGGTTCTGAAGCAAGTTTCCCATTATCACTATGGTGGGACAACATTATATCTACGTCTTTATTGTCAGAAATGTTTTTTTATGAATGTTTTAGGGTTTCGCTAATGATTTCCATTGTTGTTTATAAAGAACTTATATGTGCTTCATCTTAAACTCCGTTTCAAGGTCCTCCTTGCAAGATCAGATCAGCTGCTCATCGCCATTAAGGATGTAGAAATTTGAATAATATAACACTTATTCACAGAGATTATCCTGATTATACACTATTTGCAGAATGCACGCATAATACATAACCTCCTCTACCATTGATCATCAATTTGCGGAATTAAAAACAATCCCGTGCGCACATTGAAACATCAATCACACATATCAACACAGTATGTAATGAGGAAAGCATATAGCTGAAAACCCCCAACTATCTGTATATTATAATGATAGAGAACATGTAACAATACATAGTACAATACTCCTCACGAGTACTCAGGACTATCTCCACATGTTACACACAAACTAGCTCAGATCTGAACGAGTCACGGGTTCAAATCTCCTCCACTGTTTTCCTGCCTCTACTGCGCAATCCAAGTTGAGAATAGATCAGATCCAAGTTCGAATTCCCTTGGCTTGTACTGCGCAATACTCATTGGAAATCTCAATCAATGATTGTGCAAAATCTCATGCACAGCTATAGTCACAACTGATAGTAGTCTCACCCTTTCACCCACCTCTAACACTTGTCTCCACTGAACTGTCCATGCACTGAGTTAACTGATGTATACTTTAGTTGATTTATGAGTTAATAATTAGTGAATTAATTAATAATTAATTCACATCACTCATCACTACTGTATTTGGCAGTTAGACTAAATACAACTAGTTCAACTAAGTCAAACTGAACACAACTCCATCAACTCCTCAATCAACTCCACCAAACTCAATCACTTGAGTTCTAACTGAAGTCCATCATGCAATAGCTCAACTAACCCAAAGTAATTGTACCAATGTAGGTTGTGCTATAACTTCCATCATCTCCCATCTCGATGTGCATCTAGAGATTCCCTTTGGATTGGGATTTCTTCCCTTTCCCTTTCTTTGAATTTTCATCAAAGGCACAATTATCCTCATCCTCACCCTTGGATGAGGTCTAGTCTAAGGTGTTCCGCCTTATCTCCTCTTGTACCAAATCGAACTAAAGGCACTCCCAATTTGGTCGTTTCTCCCTTTCGTTCAACAAATATTGGTAGCTGTGCCAGCTCTTGGGAAGGCCTATAAGAGCTAGGCTCACCAAATCATTCATTGCTACAGTAACACCAACTTGACCAAGTTCATCACGACATTGTGTGAACCTGCTTAGGTACAGTGGAATGGTCTCATTCCTCTGCATCTTGATATTTTGAAGATTTTCCTTAAGTGCCAATTTCCTATGGTCACTACTATTATGGAACAAATTTGTCAGCACTTGCCACATTGGATACAAAGTATATTTCCCATGGATATTGGATACAATATGGTCTCGTAATCTCTCCAATATGATCCTGCTCTCCTTGGCAACACACTTCTTCCAGTCTGTTAGATTATGAGCATCCGTTGTTGTTGGTTTCAGAATATCATTATCAATGAATTCCTTCAACCCATTATCCCCCAGTATTTCCTCCATAAGGTCCTTCCATGAAACATACTTTTAGCTTCTGTCAAGTGCATACTCGAGCATTAGTCCATTGAAATCCATCTTCTCAGCCTGGAAGAAAACCTGCAACCTAATATGAAACCTCGAAACTCCTGCAATGAAAACTTCAAAATATATGGTCTACAATGATTCCAGCTCTGATACCATGTAGAAATTAATGTGTAGATTTAATAATACTCATGAAATTTACTAAACCACAATACTTGAAGCTACTTTACTGATCTCTGGAAGACAATTCACCATATAAAACAAGAATCATAGACATGCAAGAGGAAACATCACACCTGAACAAAGATTTATCTAGGGTAAAGAAACTGCTCAAAACCCCTTTACTATATATATTGTATTCATTAGAGAATAGAGAAGAAATACAATGCTTGCTCAAGCCTGAGCACACCCTGCAAGTGTATAGTCGATCCCTCTGCCTGACTAACTGAACTTGGCCCAACAATTCACCAATTTCAAGCCTTCCCAAGCTCCTATTTACTTGCATTGTTCCCTTGGGATGCCCCTATTTTTTTATGAATTTCACACCAATGAATTGTGCAATAGCCTTAGGTAAATCTCTGACTGCATGCACCACCTGTACACATGGGAATATGCTACAACTGATAGTACATTGCCTTGGAATTTCCATCTCAACTGGGTAATTCAATTTATCTGCATGCAACAATTATTTTAGGTTGATTAATCAGTTAACTGGTTGATCATTGAACGATGGTTGAAGTTCCACTACCATACCTCCACTAGTTCTTCTAACAGTTAGAACTTGTTAAACTGACAATAAATCAAATTAATCGCAATCAGTTGCTACAAATTAGCAATTGATCATGTAGAATTTAACTCAATCTTTCCCAACTTTAATTTACTGAGTTAACTGAGTGACAAGAGCCATGTCTCCTTAGTTAACTACCTCCAAGTATTCTGCTGAAATAGAAATTCAAATTTTAATCTAGTTTGAACAATACAAAGTCGAAACTATTTTTCTTATTGCGTTTTCAACAAGAAACTCAACCATAATATCACCAACATAATCACTACAAGTATACATGAATCATAGTATAAGAATAGCTCTTATAAATATGTGAAAATACCAACAAAGCCAAGGACTTCCATGTACCACCTGACCATATATTGGGCTAAACCAAACCTTTCTTTAAGCCAATCACCCCCACGCCATATTCCAATCATGAATATGGGATCTCATGGAATAAACTAAGAAAAAACCAACTACAGCTTCCAGATGCCAAGCCACCTCAATTGTCAACCATATTGATTCCATCTCCACTGTTAAACATTACTAACATCAACCAAATCGTTCTCTACCCAAGTTGTCTAAGGCTCCAGGAACTAGTAATTCAACCCATAGCCTTGCAAGACTCTAAAGAGTTTTTCCAACTCTGCTCTAGGGACTAGTAACTAAACCCAGTAAGGGTTCCAGATCGTTTGTCCAAACCTAGGCTCTAGGATGAGTAACTCAACCCAAGTTGTTCTAGGGATTCTAGAGAATTTGTTCCAACCCAAAGCCATAAGGAACATGAACACCAACAAGAAACTAATCAAATAGAAACACCCACAACACCATGGCTATCCAGGAAATGGCAAGGCAAGGCTCAAAACATTGTCAATCAAGGAAATCCTCCATGCTAATGACATCGCATTAACAGATAATGACATGCATATACCATGCATCCAAAAATAAACAAGGAGATCATACATGGAACATGTTACCTACAAAGAAATTCAATTGTAGCTATTGATCCATATGTTCCCTTGCGCTATCTTACTTTCCCCTGCATTATTTCTCCAATCCAAGTGAATACTAAAGTGCTCCAAGCATCCTACAATAATTATCTAAGTGTGCAAGAGTATGATAGAATGGGAGAATGAATAAGAGGTCCCATCCAAAACTATCAAAAGACTCAAAAATTATCCTTAGAATCCTTTTTATCTATAACACCCTCCTCCCACATTTACCCAAGTTAACTGGTCCCCTAGGGTAAACATGTGACACGAGGCTACTGTGAACTCCCCATGTACAATTAAGGAAGTATAACTGAAAAAAAAAAAACCATTATGAACTTCCACACATGCTATAGAACCTTCAGGAGCCAAACAATCTTTCCAGGTGGCCAACCCTTGAGAAAACTTGACATTTCACAGATTTGGACCCTTAGTCTCTCCCATGACAAGCCATGCTACCTAGAACTTCATGAAACTTTCAAAAATGATAAATAACAATAGAATAAGGCTACTAATGCAATCATTGATAAAATTACTTGATGTAACCCCTACAATCCATTTTAGGCATTTTGTTAAATATGTCACAAATATGTAATCTACAGGTCATAACAATAGATCTAAGCATAGGGGTCTCATACTTATCTGATATTCATAAAGAGGCATTGTTTCTCTATCACAATATCTACATTATCATATATTAGTTCATCTATTCATTTTACATTCATTTGCAAATCAAAGCATGATGATAGACATACATCAAGTTTGTCATAAAATATACTCATAACTAGCATATACCCAACAACAATAACAAAGATATAACAGCCATAAGAATCACATATGAACCAGTATATTTACACTTGAAATACCAAGCAGAAAGAACTCTTATTAATGAATGCATAATTCAATCAGGTATGGGACTTCCACGAACCACCCAACCATAGATTGGTTGAACCAAATATTTATTTCAGCCTATTACCCCCATGCCATATTCCAGGCATGAATGTGGGACTCACAACAAAATCAATCCAAGTTTTCTCAGGCTTTACCACAATCCTTGTCGGACCACTAGGCCCTAAACAAGCATGGGTGCCACCGGATTTCTCCACCTACACCGTGAGGAATTTGTTTTCCTCCTATTCTCTAGGCTTTACCGTATATCCTACCATTCACAAATAAAGGATTCTTAGGCCTAATCGAGACTCCACCCTCCAAGCTTTACCGTATATGTCGCCATTCACGAGTCGAGAATTCCTAGGCCTGATCGATGGCACATACCTCTAGGCTTTACCATATATCTCTCCATTCACTGGCCGAGGATGCCTAGGCCCACCGAGGTACACAAAATTTGGCTTTACTACAATCCCACCTTATCCGGTCCAGGGATTCCTAGGCCTTGTGTTCTTCTTCAAAGATCACCTCACTTAGTTTCAAAACCATCTGAAAATCCAGGTTAACCAATTAAAAGAGAGCCCATCACACCACGACTATGTTGAAATGGCAAGGAAAGGTTGAAAACCATTGCCACACTTGGAAAACCCCATGCCAATGACAACAAGAGAACCAAGTACTCACATGCATGTACCATGCATGCCAAATCTAGCAAGGAAATCACACATGAAAATCGATAACTACAAGTAATCTCACTGTAGCTACTTGCTCCTGCTCTTCCTTGCTTGATCTTTGCTTCCCTTTGCATTCTTTTTCCTTCCTTTTCTTTCATTGATCCAATGCTAGAGTGTCCCAAGTATGCTCTAAGTGTCCAAGAGTGTGAGAGAGAAAGAGAATAGAGAGAAAGCTCCAAAATTGAACCGACAAAATGTAAACTACAAAAAGGTACCAATTGATCCTCAGAAGCTTTTTTATTGATGAGGCTTCTATTTTCCTTCATTTTTATCCTCACATGCAACCTGTGACATTTCGCCTTCATTTTCTCCTAATTTCCATTATTTTCGTAAATAAAATACCAATTAATGCCTCATTTCATTCCAAAGCCTTTGTTAATTTTCTTTAGCCATAATAAACCAAACGAACACCCATCGGGATGTTTTTCCTACCATTCACCTAGGAACACATGTCCCATGACCTTGGTTATTATTTTGCCTTCATTAATTTTATTACATGGAATTTAGACCAGGATTGTTACAGAACCCTCCCCCTTTGGTGGAACACTATCATCAGTGTTCAATGACACCTACAATTAGGAAGACTGCTGAAATCAAAACATACTGCTCATGAAGCTTTATAACTTAGCTTGTTGCAGTATTTACAATGATAAACCTGCTAAAAAGCAAAATAACATGACAACCATAATGACATGACACCCATACTTCTTATTGGAGCTTTATATCATATCTCATGGTGGTATTTACGTCCATATACATATGTGCATATAACAAAACAACACACCAAAACATATACCAAAAACATTCACTCAAACAGTGAATAGATAAGGATACATAATCCACATCTGATGCACCATATCCCATGTATCTTCATTGGGTATAAAGTGCTTCCAGTACACTTTGACCTGCTTTCTTGCTTAGTTTTGGTGCATGAGCATCTTTCTAGGAAAAATACAATGAGGTTATGACTGGAATTCTCCTTTTGGATCCACCTACAAAACAAACCAGTAAATCGCATGATTAACATCTTTAACACACTTCTTAAGTAATGACATATGGAAAACATCATGGACTTTCACTGTAGGATGCAATGCAAGTCAATGGGCTATTGGACCAATCCTTTCAAGAATATTGAAAGGTACACAAAACCAAGTTGCCAGCTTCACACATGACCCAATCCTTAAGGAACTCTTCTTGGGATTGATGCGCAAGTACAGCTGTTCCCCAACCTAAAACTCCTTAAACACCTTGTTCTGATCTGCATAAACGTTATATTTTTCCTATGCTGCCTTTACATTCTTCTTGATTACCTACATTTCTTGTTCCATCTCCACCAACATGTCCGATCCTATCAACACCCTATTCACTAGATCACTCCAAATAATGGGAGTATTACAACTCCACCCATATAGTACATCAAACAGACTCATCCTCAGTAACTCTTGGGAACCATTTTTGTAAGTGAACTCATCCAAATGTAGATACTCTTCCCACTTCCATTGTCAATGCATCACATACATCCTCAACATGTCCTCAAAATCCTGTTGACCCTCTCCATCTGTCCATATGTCTGCAGATGATAAGTTATGTTGAAGGCCAACTATGTAGCCAAACCTGCAAATAAGTCTTTCCATAACATAAAAGTGAATGTAGCACCCCTGTCTGACACAATTTTCTTCGGCACACCATGCAACCTCACCACATCTCTAATGAATACCTGTGCCACATCACTAGCTAAATGTAAGTGCACTACCTTTCTAAACATGTCTACCACAACCATGATAGAATCATGCTGTCTAGATGTCCCCAACAAACCTGTAATGAAATACAGGGAAATGACCTCCCACTTCCACTCTAAAATCATAATCAGTTGTAGTAGTCCACTTGGATGCTTACATTTGTCTTTCACCTTCTTACGGCCCAAACATCTAGCCACAAACTCTACTATGTCCTTTCTCATATTTTGGAAATGATAAAACATATTCACTGTTGTCAATGTCTTCTGGTAGCCTGGGTGACCTGTATATTGTTTTGCATGAAACTCTCACAAAATAGTTGTCTTGAGATCACTATCATTCAATACATGTATTCTATCCCTAAATATGACCAAACCATATTCATTAAGACAATGGTTCACATCTTGAACACATGTACCCTACTATAACCTATACATAAGCTCCATGTACTGGCCATCCTATTGTTCTACCTGTAAGATCCAATCATGTAAGTCTATCCCATAAGAACTCATAGTTGTTATGTGATTCACCTATACTCTCCTACTAAGAGCATCTGCAACCCTATTCTCCTTACCCTTTATGTACCTAATCGCAAAGTCAAACTCACTAATTGTGGACAACCATCTAGCTTTCCTGGTGTTTAGATTCGGTAGGTCAAACATGTATCTCAATCCACTATGGTTTCTCATCAGTACAAACCTCTTGCCAAGATGATCGTGCCTCCACATATTAAATGCATGGATGGTTGTTGCCAAATCAAGATCATGTGTCGGATAATTCTTCTCATTCTCATTTAGTTTTCATGACTCATATCATACTACCTATCCTTCCTACATTAGGACTCTGCAAAGTCCTCTCTTGCAAACATTTGTAAACACCACAAACTCTTTGCCTCAATCTATAATCTTTAACATAGGATCATTTGTCAACAACTACTTCAATTGCTCAAAACTAGCTGCACATTCCTCATTCCATTCAAATTTCTTACCTTGCCTCTGTAGTGATGTAATAGGATATGAAATGAGAGAGAAGTTCATGATGAACCTCCTGTAATAACCTGCTAGCTCCATGAATGATCTCACCTCATCCACATTTCTAAGAGTTTCTTACTCCATGATAGCTCTTATCTTATCTGGTTCCACAACTATACCTTCCTTACAAAAAACATGTCCCAAGTAATGTACCTGTCTCTGATAGAAACTGCATTTGCTAAGCTTGGCATAAAACCAATGCTCTCTTAGTAATCTCAACACTATTGCTAATTGCTCGACGTGATATTACTCATTTTCAGAATATACCAAGATTTCATCAATGAATACAATAGCAAACTTGTCCAGATAAGGATACAATACACTATTCATCAAGTACATAAAATTAGTTGGAGCATTAGTCAAACCAAATGGAACTACAACAAACTCATAATGCCCATACCTGGTCTGAAAATTTATCTTTTTAATTTCCTCCTCCTTGATGCGTACCTGATGTTTTCTTGATCAAAGATCAATCTTCGAGAAAATTTCTTCTCCCTTCAACTGATCAAACAAGTCATCAATCGTTAGGAACAGATACCTGTTCTTGATGGTTACCTTGTTAAAATTCTTGTAATCAATCCATAGCTTGAGAGTACCATCCTTCTTCTTCACAAACAATATTGATTCACCCTAAGGTGATACACTTGGCCAAATGTATCCCTTGTCAAGCATTTCCTTCAGCTATAACTTTAGCTCTACTAACTCTGGTGTGTTCATCTTGTATGGTGCCTTCGATGTTGGTGCTACCCCCAGTACCAATTGAATGGAAATTTCCACTTCTCTATGAGGGAGAAACTCTAAAATCTGTTCTGGAAACACATATTGAAACTACTGCAAGATCGAGCACCTTCTCAATACATCCACATCCTCAACATCCTTACCTTATCACTAGAAATGTGAACTGCAAATAACGCACACCTTTTTCTGCGACTACGCTTTTCCTGCATAGTTGTCACCATTCTACCGGATGTTGTCTTCTTCTTATCTTGCAAGATCCTTTGTTCTCCATTGTCATCCAAGAACTCAATGGCCTTGTCTTAACAATCCACCTTGGTCCTAGTAAGATACAACCAGTCCATGCACAAAAGAATACTATATGATCCAAGCAACAATACATTCAAATGTGTTGATGTAGGCATACCATTAAAATCGAATGTGTTGGCTTACGGGGGCCTAACCCACATTCAGAGTTGTTCACACCAACCAAAGAAACCCTAATTGTTGACCCTTTCGGCAACAACCCGCATAGCGCAGGCTACAGTCTCACCCAAAGCAGTATTGGGGGATGCTAGAACCAGGTTTCTGCATCCAGGGACATGTGATAAGTGGTTTTTAAGTCTTTGCACCTCAGATATGCCTCTACGCAGATCGATATCCTTCTAGAGATCGTTACAGTAACTCGGGTAAAATGGCTTCTAGAGCTTCACGAAGGTCCATGATCAGTATTTACAGACCCTAAATAGGAGGATTATCCACTTGCATGTGTTAATCAATAACCCTAGATATCCCTTCACACAGATCTATCCAATTTATCATAAATGATAATAGAAATAACCTGTAACTTCGCGAACAAAGATAATTTCTTAAAACAGGCATAAATAAGATAGATTAAGTAGTTTCACATAGAATTCATACATTATTGGATGAAAACATATTATTGAGCCAGATAATATAGCGTAAGAAAAATTGACAATAATACTCAAATGCACAATAATTCTTCAAAACCAGTCTTTATTCAATTCCAACTTTCAAATTATAGACTTCTTCGCCCTACACACTCAGCTATAGGGGTCTGTGCACTCAGTTGCGGACTTACCAAGGCCTCTTGCACACTCAGCTGTAGGAGCCTTACCCTTCTCGCCTAAGTACAAGAAGCAGAGCCTTCCTACCTTAGCACTTTCCCAAAACCACAAAACTCATTCAAAGTTCACAATTCTTCATTCTAAGTTATCTCTAAGACTCGTTATGACTCAACCATTTATAGATTTTTTTCCATATAATACCTTGGTCCCCAGACCATGGGAGAATCTTAAAACCGAACCAAAACAAGGGGCTAAAACCATTTTGACTCCTATCTAGCTGCACGCTCCGCATCCACATTTCGCGGAGACTTTACATTCTTTACAAAAAAATTTACAAAATTGGGTTAAACTAACCCCAAAACTGACCCCTAAGGACCCTAACCCAACAGGACCCCAACACAAATATAGCGACTCACCCTCGAGTTACCCAATTTTCACCTCGATCTTGCTGCGAAGGCCACCCAAATCAACTTATAATGTTGCGACCTCAACAACGATCTGTATTGCTATCTATTGTACTTCCTCGACTAATTTCTTTGATATCGAGCCTTCAACCATTAGGCGCATTATCCTCTGAGTCTGCTGCAAGACTTTTAACTTTTTCTTAAGCAATAAAGTAAGCTGGAAGGCCTCCTCTAGCCACGGATTCAGCCTAGCCTTTAGAAGGGCCTCTTTCCTCTGTAATTCTTTCGTTTGTGCTTGCAACCGCTTGCCTTCCTGCAACTTCGTGATCCATTGCATTGGCACCAAAGTGCATGCAATCTCATAGACTTCATCAAATTTGTAGTGTGTCTCTCATACATCATTGTTCAGTGTTATGAAACCAACTCAAGAAAAGATAGAAAAGATAGATCAACGCGTTAGAATTCAGCCTCTTCGAGGGGGCAACCTCCTTTACATTACATAAATGAATAATTCTTGGATGATTCAAATGACAAAACCTCCTTTCTATATATATGAGTCTAAGGAGTCACAATATAACCCAGCTAACCTAACAATAATAATATAAAGCCACAAAAATAACAATAGAGGGATTCTATGGGGCACAATAATAACAATATGGGGATAATAGGGGCACAACAATATTAATAAGGGATGAAACTACAATATTAATGGGGTAATCACTAGTATTATAGGGACCCAACATGCCCCTCTCCTTCAAAAAATTGTTGTCCTCAACACTTGAGTAGTTCTGGATGCTTCTGTATAAAATTCTCATCTTCCCATGTGGAATCTTCAGCGGATAAGTTCTTCCACTTTATAAGATACTTCGAAATTGATCGATTTCGTAGCTGTTGAGTTCTTGTTTCTGTGACTGCTTCCGGTTCCAATATAATTTTTCCTTCCTCATCAAGTTCTGGTAATATTGTTTGAACTGGGAGCTTGTCACCTATAACCTTCTTTAAACATGAAACATGGAAAACTGGGTGCAATCGAGAAGCTACAGGAAGCTCTAATCTGTATGCCATAGTACCAATATTTTGCAACACCTTGTACGGACCATAATACTTTGGTGATAATTTATTATCCTTCTTAGCTTGCTTGAGGGAAATTTTCTTATATGGTTGTAGCCGTAGGAATACCCAATCACCTACATCAAAAATTCTTTCACTGCGATGTTGATCTGCCTGTTTTTTCATTCTATTTCGTGCCAACACGAGGTTATCCTTTAAGAGTTGCAGGACTTGTTGTTGATGTTCGATGTGATGTTCCACTGCTTGAACCTTAGAATTTTCTCTTAAATATGATGTGATGGATGGTGGCTGATATCCATAAAGTGCCATAAATGGGGTCATTTTTGTTGTTGTATGGAAGGAAGTGTTATACCACCATTCAGCCAGAGGCAACCATTTGACCCATTGTGTCTATTTATCAGATACAAAGCAACAAAGATATCCTTCCAAACATTTGTTTACTATCTCAGTTTGCCCATCAGATTGAGGATGATAAGATGAGCTATGAGCTAAATGAGTACCAAGACAAGAGAATAATTCTGTCCAAAAAATTTCCAATGAAAATGGGATCTCTCTCACTTACAATAATCTTTGGGTTTCCATGTAGCTTTTGAATTGTTTCCATAAATGCAGTAGATATTGTACTGGCTTTAAATGGATGTGATAATGCACAAAAGTGTGCATACTTAGTAAGTCTGTCAACTACCACCATGATGACACTCTTTCCCTCAGACTTGGGTAAACCTGTGATAAAATCCATTGAAACCTCCTCCCAACGTTGGCTTGGAATGGATAAAGGTTGTAATAGACCCGGTGTCTTAACTATTTCAACTTTATTTTGTTGGCAAACCAAACATTCCGCCACAAATTTTTTAATATCCAATTTAAGGCCATCCCAAAAAAATTCCTTCTTAACCCTATGGTAAGTTTTTAAAAATCCCGAGTGCCCTCCTAAGGGAGAAGTGTGCAATTCAATAAGAATCTTTTTTTTAGTTGGGAATTCTTACAGAGGTATAAGCGATATTTGTACCACAAAGAATCATTTTTCCATCTAAATGTATTAGACGTACTGGAATCTTGTTGTAACTTTCGAATAAGTTCCCACACTTCTTCGTCATTCTTCCATTCCTCCCTTGCTTCGTTTATCCAATCTGGTTGGATAATAGAAATGGCGCACAACAATGCTTCCACATCCTCATCCTTTCTTGAGAGTGCATCTGCCACCACATTTTGCTTCCCTTTTTTGTAGATGATTTCAAAGTCATAACCCAACATCTTTGTGACCCACTTTTGTTGCTCTTCAGAGGATAGTCTTTGTTCAAAAAAGTATTTAAGGCTATCATGATATGTTTTTACCTTGAAGTGTCTTCTCATTAGGTAGGGTCGCCATTTCTTAAGTGCATGGAGTATTGCCAACATTTCCTTCTCATAAATAGCTTTGTGTAAAAACTTTCCCTTGATTGGATGACTTTCAAAAACAATGGGTCTTTCATCTTGCATTAAAATAGCACCAATTCCATTTCCTGAAGCATCACATTCCACAATAAAGGTCTTTGTGAAGTCTGGTGTAGCTAAGACCGATGCTTGGCACATTGCATCTTTAAGATGTTTGAAGGCCCTTGTTGCTTTTGGAGCCCATGAAAATGCATCTTTCTTCAATAATGTTGTTAGAGGTGCTGCTATTCTCCCATAATTCTTAACAAACTTACGATAATACCCTGTCAACCCGAGAAATCCTTGCAAATGCTTTATGGATGTGGGGATTTTCCATTCCTTAATGGCTTTAATTGTACTCCAAAGAAACATTTGGATCTTTTTGCATATAATTGTTTCTCCTCCAATAGTTGTAGCACCCTGTCAACATGTTCAACATGATCCTTCCAAGACTTGCTAGATTAGTATATCATCAAAAAATACTAACACAAATTTTCTAAGGAATGGTTTGAAAATGGAATTCATCAAACCTTGAAATGTTGAAGGTGCATTGGTAAGGCCAAAAGGCATGACCAAAAATTCATAATGACCCTCATGAGTTCTAAATGTTGTTTTTGGAATTTCTTTAGTCTTCTTTCTAATTTGATGATGTCTTGAACGAAGATCCAACTTGGTGAAGTAAATTGATCCATGCAATTCATCCAGTAATTCATCAATGACAGGAATGGGAAACTTATCTTTAATAGTTAGCTTGTTGAGCTCCCTATAATCCGGACACATGCTCCATGATCCATCATTCTTGTGCACTAATACTACTGGAGCAGAGATAGAACTTTGACTCGGTTGAATTATACCAGCCTCTAGGATTTCTGCAACCATACGTTCAATTTTGATCTTTTGGCATAAGGATATCTCTACGGCCTGATGTTTGGAGAACACTTCTTGGAATCAGATGAATAGCATGATCATGATCACGAATAGGTGGGAGACCTTTGGGAGTATCAAATACCTTGGAATGATTGTTCAAGACTTTTTGGAGATCTGGAGAAATAGATGATTCCAATGTGGAAACATCTAGTGAACATAATTGTGCAATTACACCTCTTTGTTCCTTTTTTAGAAGCTTTGTCATACCGTTAGAGTTGATTATCTTTCCCGGTTTCCCTGCAATACCCCTTAATTCAACTTCCTTTCCTTCCACAGAAAATTTCATGAAAATTTCATGAAAATTTCTTGAAAATTAAAGCTACTGTACCTAAGGATTGTAGCCATTGGACTCCTAGTACAACATCAGCACCTCCCATTGCAATGGAAAGCATTGGGATAGTCAATACATATTCTCCTATCGATAGCTTGATATTATGGCACTTTCCAAAGCAATTTATTGTTCCTTCATTTGCAACCATCACTTGACACTCTGGTGTTGGATATAAGAAGCAATTCAATTCTTTTTCTACCTTACAATCAATAAAATTGTGGGTACTTCCTGAATCAATCAACACTATTACCTTTTTCTTCTTGATTTGTCCTTCTATCTTGATGGTTTGAGGAGTGGTAATTCCAGCCAATGCATTACAAGATATGGTTGGATTCATTTATTCTTTATCTAGGCTTTGTTCCTGGAGTGTATCCTCTTCTTTTGATCTTTCTTGCTCCTTTTCTTCTTCCTCTTCACAATCTATGTAGAATAATTTCTTCTCAGCACACTTATGACCTTTAGTGTATTTTCTATCACAACTGTAACAAATCTCTTTTTCTCTTTTTTCTTCCAATGTTGCGGTGTCAACCTTATAGGTTGTGGAAGACTAGGGGCAACAACACTTCCATCTTTATAGTTGTGAGTGGTATGCTTCCTGGTTGCCATAATTTTTCTTTCCATTTTTCTTGCTAACCTGAATGCCTTCTCTAATGAATTAGGTTCCAAAAGGCGAACATCATGTCTGATACTATCCTTTAAAGTTCCTATGAACACATCAATCCTATGCTCCTCTAGAATATTTTTCACCCTTATGTTCAATTTTTGGGACTCCTCAATGTGCTCCATTTTTGAACCCTTTTGTTTGAGACTTATCAATTGGATAAAAAAAGTGTTGCTTTTTGTATCCTCATAATGTGCTGTCAATTCTTCCGTAAAAATTGCCCAAGTGATAATTTGTTTACGAGAGAAAAGCCATTGATACCATACAAATTGATTTGGTTCCAAATATAAAGTTGCAATACGTACCTTTTGTGTGTTTTGCACATTATTGAGATCGAAAAATTGCTCCATCTGTAATATCCATGTTGTGGGATCCTTGCCATCAAAATTCCTCATATCGATTTTTGGAATATGGTGGGTCTTCGATCCCACATTAGAGTCTATGAAATCATGATTAACATTTCTTTTGTTCGCATCATCAGATTCCTTTACAACCTTTTCACCATTAGTAAGTATTTCTTGTAGAAAATTTGTCAAATCTGTCTTCAATCTGCCATGTCTGTCTTCAAGTTTGTCTTCAAATCTGCCATGTCTGTCTTCAAATCTGTCTTCAACTCTATCTTCAAATCATCCATCTTAGCTTCCATGCCCTTTATCGTAGATTCCACGCCATTTATCTTAGCTTGTGTTAGCTTTTGTGAGCGTGACATTTGTTGCACTTGTTCTTGTAATTTTGATATATCATGTAGCATTTCTTCCTCTTCTTCATGAGTCATGCTAGAGCTTTCAGGTTGCTTACTAGGTGTTTGCATTTTCTTTCCTCGGGGCATCAGTTACTGATAATAATGCTCTACTATTCCCTTTTAATTCCTTCAAAATAAATTTTCAAACGAATCTTAAGCAAAAATTTAAAAGAATCTACACACCTTTTTTCACTTTGTAGGAGCTCGATATTGCCTCTAATGTATCTCTGTACTTTTGGATCATCTAGTTATGGAATTGCAACCTGCAGTAGCCTTCTATGTCCTCTTTCGATTGCCACCAGTCTGATCCAAATTGGATTCTCCAAGGAAGAGTTATGCAAAATCTCCCACAGTGACTTGATTATAGACTTGTTCAGTAGAGCGAACTTGTATGACGTGCAACAAGTCACTGTTTCAACCTTTGGCTCTGAAAAATATATACAAGAAACTATAGTTCGTCCTCTTTCTGTACCTTCTTACGAAATTTCAATCTGATGCTCAGAGAGAAAGTTATGAAAATTTTCCCCAGGTCACCTCTTTGGAACGTAATTCAGGAGTCTGCAAAAAGACCAACTTCCTCAGATCATATCTCCGTAAATATAGCACGAAAAGCTCTGAAATTTGGTCCCATGATTTAGCGTGATTTCTTATCAAATGGTTTTTTTTTTTTTCTTCTGAAACATCGCAAAAAAAAAAGTTATAGCGAAAATGCCACGATGACCTGTTTGGAGCAGCGAAACCATAGAATCCAAAGCTCTAATACCAAATGTTATGAAACCAGCTCAAGAAAAGATAGAAAAGATATATCAACGCCTTAGAATTCAGCCTCTTCGAGGGGGAAACCTCCTTTACATTACATAAATGAACAATTCTTGGATGATTCAAATGACAAAAAATCCTTTCTATATATAGGAGTCTAAGGAGTCACAATATAACCCAGCCGACCTAACAATAATAATATAAAGCCACAAAAGTAACAATAGAGGGATTCTATGGGGCACAGTAATAACAATATGGGGATAATAGGGGCACAACAATATTAATAAGGGATGCAACTACAATATTAATGGGGTAATCACTAGTATTATAGGGACCCAACATTCAGCCTCCTAAAGTTTGGGTCCTCCTACAAGTTGTTCCACAATTCCATAGCTTGATCAAACATCGTGGTGTAGTGTATGATTGTGGTATCCAATGTGCCCATATTCTCCTTGATTATTGCTCTGCGTTGCTCCCAAACCTCTGGCAGAGTAGTTGGCTACAACTTCAACTGTAGGTTGGATATCTTCATTTGGAAATCAAAAGTAACCATGCCCACTTCATCCTTTGATGCACATACTGCAACAACCAATTTCCTTGCTTTTGCCGAAGCTTTGGCATCCTCAGAGATGTTCAATTCTGGCACTGTCTTACAGGCCTGCTCAATTGATGTCTCCAGGCTCTGACTTCTTGTCTGTATCTCCTCCTTTTCCTTCAGCGACTACATTTTCTCTGTGAACAGTTGTTCATTGTTGACCTTAAACTCACTTATGACTGTGAGGGCGCACTGCTCTCTGATCCAGCTCATCTAAAAACCCCTGATGCAATGCATGGAGAGTCGAAAGTAGCAGCACGTACAAATTCACTCCCATGTCCTTCACTGTACTGAGCATAGTGGAATCCTCATCTGATTTTGCATGAACGGACCCTTCTGGAAATGGAATGACTCTGAGGTCCAGAGTCCATTCTAGCTCTGCGACTATTCCACTTGCTTGTGTCAAGATCCCTTGTACCCTGCTCGCTTGCCCAATGCTCGCCTGAATCCTGCTAGTTTGGATCTGTAGCTCGCACAAACCCTTTTGGATGCTCCCCAATGTCTAAATATACTGTTGCTCGAACTGCTGCAATGACTCGGTTGTCATGTCTCTAACCTTGTCACTAATCTCATCAAGATCACCTTTTGTAAGCACCATCGGGTCAATGCACATCTTATTATCATACTTATGCTTTTTTCATTGTCCACTAGTCTGCTCCTACCCACGCCTCTTCAAGGTGAAGGGATTGCTCTACTCCTCTCCACTGCCTCCTTCCTCCTTTGAAAGATCCTTCTTATCTGTGAATTACGAAGCCAAATCTTCAAAGTCTTCTATCTCCATGCATTCTTTTCAGCTCTCTCTTTCATAGCGCACTCCTTCTTAGCACATTCCTTCACAGCGCGTTATTTTTCCATGGTGACCTTGTCAGCGACTTCTTTCTTCTTTTTCTCAACCAGAGCCCTTGCTTCCTTTTGCGCTACCTCTTTATTCTTCTGCACAGTAGAGCTGCCTGCACCTTTACTAGTACCTATGCCAAGCTCTATGGGTTCATGCCATTATGCTAGCCAACTCCCCACGATCTTCTGCATGTCCGTCTCAGGTACCAAATATGGCAGCTTGTGCCATAGGTGCTTTGGGTCCTTGCACACCCTGATTGAAACATTATGGAAATTGGCCTTGAACTCTGCGTAGGTCATCAATTGCACGAACAAGGTTGGGGACAACCTTGGCCTCTCACCGATAACCATGGGAAGGTCCATCTCCATGAGAATCCTGAAATTTTTTGACTCCTTGATCCTTTCTGGATCCTTTGTTATCCACAACGAAGTGAACCTTGTTGCCTTGGGTAAGTATTTTGGTTACGGGGGAAACTGTCTGTCCTCCGACAATATCCAAGCTACTAAAACAATAGACAGTAACAACCACACATAGTGGAAATGATTGCTCTCTTGCTGATCTTCGTGGCAGTTCGCGAGGAACTCCTTGCACATATACTTCAACCAGTTGTATTTAATTCCCTTCGCGCATTAGGCAGCTAGTGATACCAATGACTTCGGAACTTCGTTAGCAGGACATTTCCTCAGGATTTTCCCTGCAAGAATCTGGACGGCGAATTGCACCACCTCGTCCTAAATAGAGAGGATAGAATATCTGTGTGACTTCTTTATGAGCCCATACTCGGCCTTCATCTTGTCTATTAACTATTTTTCTCCACTTTTCCCTCCAAACTCCTTAGCAGGGTCTGCCCCTTTGTAGGGAAACTTTGTGATCCGATGAATTAACATGTTTGTAATTGGGATGGACTCCTCAAGCCATAGGCACCCATCATGCACCAATGCGAGGAGCTTGCGTACACACACCATGTTGATTGTCAATCTATGAAAAGGCAGTACGCAGAGTATGTGCAGCAACCCAGCCTACTCAACGCCCTTGAACCACGCCACAGGTTCCAACAGTGTAACCCCAGTCTCTTCATAGTAATTTTTCATCATATACTCGTTGGTCACCAAATGTGTGAATTTCTCATGGTCCACGATGTCCCAAACCCCCATTTTCAGCACTAGAATGCACGCAAGTGTTGTGCCTTCAAATTACACCTGTTCAGGCAACAAGGGTGTTGAAACTGTGAATTTCCCATAATCCGAGTCCTTGGTAACTTTGGTTTATCCCTTCTACGTAGGGATATACTTTGAGAGCCATGTGATAGGCTCACCCTCCTTGGTATCAACCTCTTCCACACCTTCGTATTCTTCCTCCTCCAAATCAACCACTTTCTCCAGTTGTTTACCTTTCTTCTCCTTCGGTCGCACCTCTGAGGTCTTACTCAGTGACTATCTCACCGTCATCAGCTTCTTTTGTTTTTCTTTAGCATCAGATTGCTTCAGTGTAGGAAACCTCGGCGTGGTAGGGACAAGGTTTGACGCTTCCATAGTTGAACTATCAGGGCCCGACGAATCAGAAACAACAGCTTCAAAACCTATGAAATCGGTGGGGTTTGTAGCAGTCATCCATTATATGAACAACTCTTGGGTATTTTGCGAATGAGGGGTGGATCACAAACTCCTCCTAGAATTGAAAATTCGTAAGCATCAAACAGTAAAGCACCCAGAGAACTCTCAGAATGAAAAGTGTTCTTCGGCAGACCAACACGCATAATTTATAGGAAGTTTTAAATTCAAATTCGACCATTCCACCAAATTATGATAATAAATGCATCTTTGACGGTAGATCTCCAGTGATATTCAAAATAATAGCGCCTACGCACTCCTCTTAATTGATTTTTGGCCATCAAGTCATGAATAGTAACCCCAACGACTAATTTTGGACCCCTCTGCATAGCACCATCCTCCATGGCGTAGCTCATCCAGCGCAACTTCGCGTGCTGCACTCTTGTATTCCGTTGCGCAACCCCCAACTATGTCATTGACTTCATCGAGTAGCATATTTTATAGTCCCACAATCCCTTACAATTGCCCTGATTACTAAGACTATCTTGTATCCATATATTCATTGCACAGGGGCATGATCCCTTGTGTAAAACTTCAATCTACTTCCGTTCACTTTCCCAGGGAATGGTTCCCCATTCATCTTTGTGAGCTGAACTACGCCACCATTCATGATCTCCTTAATAACATATGCCCCCAACTAGTGCATTTGGAACTCTCCTGGAAATTTCATGAAATTGTTGTCGTATAACAACACTAAATCATCCACCTTAAACGTGTGCAGCTTAATATGCCTATCGTGCTTTGATTTCTCGCGCTTCTTTTTCACTTGCTAATGAAATCCCTCAAGAAAGTGATCTTATTCTAACTCCATAAACTACACAAGTCATTCCTCCAAGGTCTTGCAATCTTCCATGTTTGTTAAAGCTGTAATACATAGACTCGGCACTATATACTCCATAGGCATGACTGCTTCAATCCCATAGACCAACATGGATGGTGTTTGACCTGTCAACTTCTTGCAAGTCATCCTATAAGCCCATAAAACAACAAGTATGCGCATGTCCCAATCATTCATATTTGCGTTGCAGACCTTTGTTAATGCATTCTCCAAAATCTTGTTAAAATCTTCCACCATTCCATTCACCTGTGGGTGATAGGGCGTGATTTTTTGATGATATTCCTGGAACTCCTCAAGCATTGCACTGATAGTTTCAATCAAGAAATGGGTACCCCTATCACTCATCAATATCTTAGAACATCCAAACCTAGTCGAGACATATTCAAACAAAAACTTCACAGTAGTGGCCCCTGTACAATCTTTCACTGACTGCGCTTCCTCCCATCTGGTTAAGTATTCTGTGGCAGTAATGATATACTGAACACCTATCTTCTTTCCTAGTGGCTAGATAGGACCTATGAAATCAATGGCCCATTTATCAAAGACTTGCAACAAAACCTGGGGATGTGTTGAGGGCCCCGAAATCGGGTCAACAACAAGGGGGATACCCACCCGGTCGGGAACCTGGTTGGCGGCTCCTTGCCCGTTTGGTGTAGCGGGTCCGACTGGGGATGATGGGACCAGCTTCCCAATCTAAAAGATGTGTGTGTGTGTGTAGATTTTGAAGATACTAATCAAAAGGTAATTTTAAACTAATTTAATTCTAGACTCTAAACTGACTCTATGCTACTGTAATCTAACAAAAACAACACATCTAATCTATACTAACCCGGGGTAAAATTCTTTCATTATGCGATCTAAAAAGATTTCATACAACAACTGGTAATAAAGATCATTCAGCTATCATAAGAATATAAATCAATTAAGATGAACCATTCTGCATAAGAAGTTAGGCAAAACAGTTGTGAACAACATATCGCATAATCAGTTGTTCATATGTCAAGCACAAACAAATGATTCCACCGTACAAAAGTGCCAAATGGTAATCCAGACATTCATACATTAACATATAAACAAATCAGTTGTATATCACTTTAAGAATATGAGCAAAAATTAATCAAGATATAAAAGTTCCATTTATGACTGATTTCACTCACAAACTTCAAGCAATAATGATTTATCTCTACTTACTTCTAACATCTACTAAGAGTACAGAAGTGCAACATCAGTAGCAGACATTAATATGCAAACATAAATAAATCTCGATCCATCCATTCATCAAAAACCCCCTCTGAGGGTGCAAAAGTGCATGTTCTGAGGACAAGTTTTTTGACAAATTTCCGGACCCTTCTCCAAATGCCATGAGAAGGGTTAAATACTACTAACTAACTAATCTTAATTACACAAATTTAGGGAACGACTTCAAATGACCGCCCTTTCACTAAAGCAAATTTATTTCTAAAAATTGAATCTAATTTCTAACAGTTTCTGTATCTGCTCCTTAGTGCTGTAAGCAATGTGAGGTTCGCCTGGAAAGAGTCGGCTGGTTGTCTTTTCCTTCTGCTCGGGCGATGAAAGTAGAAATAAAAAAAGCTGGCACCTCTTTCTGGCAACTTAGAAAATATTTTGAAAATCTCCCTCTGACTGGGTGTTTTTTGCTGTGCGTATACTTAGTATAACCCAGATTTCTTTCAAACCGATTGTGCTGTTGCTATTTTGGTTTCCGGCCATGTGAATGACTCAATGAATTAGGGATTTCGTTGCCTGAACAATCTTACGTATTGAAAATTGCTTCCATTCTTTGTTCCAGGCTTTTCTGAAGCATCATCCCTTTTCAGCGTTTTTCTTTTTGCTTTAGCCAATCTGAGCTTCAGGATCTTTTACAAACATGCTGCTTTTGTGCGCCTTTGACTCTGAGTCTTGGATAGTCTATTTTCATCAGTGTCTGTGGAGTGATACTCTGGAATCCGCGGCTCTGCTGCATGCGACATTCATTTGCGAAGGCATCTCCTCTCTGTTCTTCAAGTATTGGCGTTCTCCCCTTTTCCTTGGATGTTTCCTGCATATAGATTTATATCAGTTACTGCCTTACTGTTTACGCAAAGGAAAAGAGACATGACGAAAAGATTGACATGAAAGCTTTAAACTCTAATGAATGCATAATCATGACATTCATAATGACTTGACTCTTCGAAAAATGCAACATGATCATCTTTGGATACTCAGGCGTGCAATCATTAATTTCCCTTAGGGTGAGCGCTCGATTTTGGGTTTACAGATCATGCCGAAGGAACTTTGCGATGAGTGGTTTCTGTGATTCGTGTCGTAGCAATTAATAGTCTCATTCGTTGCAGGTCGTAAATCGCAAAATCGCAGTTTGTAGGATCGCAGATCGCAAATCGCAATATTGAAACATTCATTTGCTCGTTGTGTGCTGCTTTTGCGACGCTTGCGATATGCGACGTCGCATATCGGCCGTCGGCGATTCCTTTTTATTTTCCTTTAAGGGTGCTTTCAAAGTATGCGATGCGATGAATTTCGCATCGCTTCTTTGCAGCTTATTTACGCGCATAGGAAAACTCTTCACTCTCTCTCTGCGATGTGATATAACTTTTAGGGAGTTAAACACAAAAATTTGGATAAAAATATTTTTGGGATTTTTTGTTAAGGGTCCCCCTTTGCTTGATATTATTGCTAATACTAAACAAAGAGGGGGGTTGTTGTTGACCACAACAGGATGTAACGACATTTCATCTTTTAGCGAAGGTTTCCCCATCCATTGGCAAGAATCGCACGACTTGCAATACTCCTTAGAATCCTTATGTAATGTAGGGTACCATAACTCAACGTGAAAAATATTTTGCGCAGTCGCTTTTCGGCATAGTGGCCTCCTGCCACTCCTCCATGGGCTTCAGCTGGGATACTAGCGCATTCAAACTCCGAAACATACCTTCGTAGTATCTCATTTATTACCATCTTATAAAAATGACCTGCAATCACTAAAAAATTCGCAGCACAGAATACTAACTCCTTTTGTGAGTGGAATAACCTTCGAGATTGGTTCCCGTTGTTAAGAAATAAATGATATCGGAAAAATGATCATCTGCGATGCGCACCGCAAAGATCTGCGCATCTGACAATCCTTCCTCCAAACTACTTGGTTCTTCGCCTGTTTCAATCCTTGACAGATGGTCTGGTTCGACATTCAAACTTCCCAACTTCATAATTACTTCAAAGTCATATTCCTAGAACAATAGTAACCATCAGCATATCTTTCCCCCCAACATAGGCTTATTGACCAGGTTCTTCAGCACAGAGTGATCTGTATACATTTTAAAGCATTCACCCAATAAATGATGTCTAAACTTTTGTAGCGAATATACCATTGCGAACCCTTCGCGCTCTGCAGTGGAATAATTCTTCTAAGCTTTGGATAACTTTCTGCTCAGAAAAGCTACCAGACAATCAATCTCACCCTCACTTTCTTGTGTTAATACTACTCCAATCACAATTCGAGAGGTGTCTACATGCACATGGAATTATTTCATCTAGTCTGGAGATACCAAAATAGGCGTTTTCACCATATTTTCCTTCAAGACATCCAAACTGCACTGACAGTCTTCATCCCAACAAAAATATCATCTTTCTTCAATAGTTTCTCCATCGTCATGGTTATCTGGGCATATGCCTTGATAAACTTCCTGTAATACCCAGTGTGTCCTAATTTTTTGCAAATTTGTTTCACATTCCTAGGAGCTTCCAAATTCACAATTACAGCAATCGTCAAAGGGTCCACCATCAATCCATACTTACATAAAACATGGCTGAGCAAAATTCCAAAAGGGACACATAATATACACTTCTTCAAATTCAGTGTGATATGATACCTTCGACAGGTATCCAACATAAGGTGCAAAATCGCAACATGGCACTTCACCAATCCAAACAAAGTCCAATCGTCAAAGTATACTTCCAAGAATGTATGAATAAACTCTTTGAACACCACAATCACGATTGAGGAAAAAATTGCAGGCGCGTTCTTTAGTCTGAATGACATAACTAGATATTGAAAACAACCCCACTCCATCGCGAAGGTTGTCTTGCTTCGATCTTCAGGCATGATATTGATTTGATGATATCCTGAAAAACCATCAGTAAATGAATATGCCTCTTGTCCACCCACATTTTCCAATACTTCATTTGTGAATGGCATAGGAAATGGATCATGTACACATGCATCATTCAACTTCTTTAGATCTACGCATATCCTGATTTCACCTTTTTGTTTCTTCTCCTGGACCACCATAGGGCTTACCTAATCAGATTCCTCAACAGGTTCAATAATACTGGTAGCCAACGTCTTCTCAAGTTCTTGGTGCACCTTTTCCTTATACTTTAGATTCAACCTATAAGGTCACTGCTTAATAGGTTTCACATCCGGTTTCAACGTAATATTCATAACACCCAAGTCTCCTACAATCCCTTTCAAATCGAAGAACTTCATTGGGAATAAATACTATTACTCGCGCAGTAGTTCGACCACATTACCGACTATATCATCATACCAATAGTCTCTTATCTTTGTGAACTTAGGTTCTGCTTCAAACCTAATGTTTACTTATCGAGTTTTCAAAGGTTCGAATATATCCAGGTTCTCCACCTTCGGTCCTTCAACTTCGCTATGTCCTTCCCTATCTAGAATGTTAATATTTCTTGCATCATCACCATCTTGTTCAGTAGTCACATTGTAACATTTAAGTGCATGGCACAACTGTGTACTCCAATCAAGCTGAGCCCATTCTATCGGTCCCTTCGATGCTCTGAATATAGCTGGAGCGCTTCGTCAATACAGGCAAACCCATCCTCAAAACTAAATATTAGTAAGAATCTTTCTCTTAAAATGTCCCGTTCGGCTGTTCCGTGGCAAAGCTCCGTTTCCATATACCAATTCACTGGGATTGTATCTAAGGTGTGACAGAAAATATGCACCCATTCTAGTTGTGGTTCTGTTCCCTGGGCCTTAGTCCATCACACTAAATGATCGCGCGGATCATCCTTTCCACTTTATTTTTCTGTCATCTGTGTATTAGTATACCCAAATCTTAACTTCATCATTCGTCTGCATTATTTCCATCCAGCAAAGTTCTCCTTGTGCGTACCCCACCAACGGGCAGGCTTAGTGCCAATTCCAGTGCCTAGAATCGATGCTCTTCTGATACTTCCCTTTCAAATTCATCCAAAAACAACTCCACATCAGTCAAAGACACACCGCAGCGATTTGGACATTATATTTCAACAGAGCGTAGATACTTCATGTAGCCGATTCTGCCAGTGTTCAAATTCTTCATCTGAATTTGAGGCGTAGGAGATATCCCTGTCCCACACAATTCGTCCATCAGCTGTGGGATTGATCCAATCTTCATCTCACGTTGTTATCTTGTATATCTAATCCAAGTCATCGTCACTTTCTACATAGTCGCAAACAGGTTCTGTATAACGCGCTCCTTCTGCAGGGTCTAGTGGTACTATAACCCTGAGCAACTTCTTCTCAAATGACATATTATGCTTCTTTAGGTTGATTACCCTATTCATATCAATAGCCCAATAAATCCCTAGCAACGTATGGTAGGGGTTATCGTCATCCACTATTTTAATGACCTCAAAGTTAGACAGCATGCTCCTGCCCTCAATGTCCACCATTACACCATATAAGCGCCCCATCGGAATAATCTTATCCTGGTTTTCCATGCGCAACTGAATAGGAGACCATTGTGGCACAGGTATCTGCATCCTTTCCCATGTCTTCTTAGGTAAGACATTCAAATCAGATCCCATATCCAAGATGACCTGGTCCATTTCATATTCACCTATCTGTGCAGTTAGCCTCACCTCACACCCCGTTCGTGTCTTATGCTTAGAAATCTTTCTCACTGTGCGTTGTTCAGCGAGACTCTTTTCTTTATTTGCACACTTGTCGATTAATTCTTGCAACTCTTGTACTACTTTCTGATCACGCAATAACTTCATACAAGTCTCCAGAAAAGTGGCTAGTACTGAAGGATCTACTTCTTGCATCACGCTAGTCTCGGGCGCTTTCTCCTGACTTCTTGAGGTAGAGGCCTTAGCAAAGTTCTTCTTAGCCTCCATGAAGGTCTCTTTAGCGTGATTAAGATCAAAATCTACTTCCTTCTTACTAACCTTGAGCACCCATCCATCTTCCTAAGACTTCTTTCCTTTATCTGCACCAGTCGTTATGCCACTTCTCAGCACAATATTTACATTCTGATCCTCTTCGCGGGGCTCATCCCTCATCATATGAATGTTCTACATAGGCTGTTGTGGCTGCGCATTCTTTTCTTGAATCTTTTTCAAAAGGACCAGACATTCCTATATGATAAGGTCAAATTGTTTACAATACTGACGTGATGGATGTGTTGGATTTGTACAATCTCACGCAAAGTTCCCTACTTTGCCACAGTTATAGCAGATTACCTACCCATGCCCCCAACCTGGTCCAATGCCCCTTCTTCGTCCTCAACCTTGGAATCCTCTAAGCATAGATCTTATGTCCTGATCTGTATTCCGGTTCTTTACCTACATTCTATAGTTAGAGGTTTTATCCATCATCAGCTCCTAACTCCTACAATGGCGTTCATCGTGTCCTACAGACTTACAAAAGTTGCAAAACAACTACTAAGGAGTCTGTACAAATTTTTGCAATAAATGGCAGTTATCAATAGCATGTTGTCCTGTAATCTGACAGATAGTGCACCATAGCACAACTCGCATGCTTGTCCCAACATTATTCTCTGGTTTCAAGGGGACAGGTCCTCCCCCTATAATATATTTTTTATAGACCAAGTAATGGTCCTTATCATATCCATGGCTCTTACACTTCAGACACCAAATCTTAGTGCACACGTTCGGCTAAGCTTCCTGTCCTTTCTTCAAGCTCTGCAACTACAAGTACAGGATTTCCAGCTCTGAATGAATATGTTGCACTCCAAGGTTCGTATCCTGAATAAGCGATGCATCTAGCCTCATCGCGATCTTCAAGCCTTCCACTTGCATTTCTATCTTCTACTGTGACAGAGGTATTCTTAAATCTAGCAAGAGCGATCCTATAAATAAATCGTGATGCTGGAAATCTGAGACTAACATATTAGCCTGCCTGATAAGGCACTTCAACCTCTAATCAAAGTCCCAAGATGTCTCATCGACCTTTTTTCAGATTTCCTTCAATTCAATTACTGATTGCGCCTTTGACTTAGGCCTACTGAACTTCTTGTTCAAAGTTAGTTTGGTATCCTCCAACGTCGCGTTGGGGTTGTCAGTGCAATACTTGATATACCCTATTTATTCGCGATTCTGTAAGGTTGTAACCAATTGCGCTTTCTTAACATTATCGTCTGTAATCTGTTGTGCTGTCCAAACAACATCTGTGACAAACCAAAATTGTTATGGATATTCGCTCCCTATTCCTTTAAAAATAGGCATTTTCATTGTATTCGCCATGTTCAATGGTGGGAGTGGAGGTGTAGGTGTAGGTGAAGGTGTATGAGGCGTAGGTGGAGGTGGAGGTGGAGTGGATGGATGAGGTATCCTCAGAATACCCTGTGTTATTAACTGAACTGCACTTCACGGTGTAGTCAGCACCGTCCCTTCATCATCGCTTGAAGGAGGTTTGATGAGTGGACTATATTCTAGGCTAGATCCTCCATTTCTACTAAAGAATCTCTTGCTTCGCATAGCGCCAAACATCAAGGTAATTGCATAACCTTCTTTTCACATAACAACATTTTAATCCAAGACTTCACTGATTTCAAATACATATCTTGATGTTTCTGTTGATCCTGAAACAAGTCAGAAAGCTTCCCAATGTGCGATCAATCCAGTGATCCACAACCCACACAATATTTCTTCCTGACACCTTCAGACATCACACCAATTCAGGAGTCCACACTATAGGGCCTTTGAGCCTCCACATCCGTTGACTATCAACCAATTTAGACAACCACTCATATAGTTCTTCAGGGAAGAAACAAAATAATGCAGCGGTCTTGTCTGTATACAAAACCTCTATAACCACTGCTCCTTGGATAATTTAGGGCTCCTATTCTCTTGAGCTGTGAATGCGTGCCATTTTCGATCAATCCACTTGTCAAGCTCTTTCTTCATAGGGAACCATTTATCACACATCTCTTAGACAGATACCGGTCCTGGAAACAATGTCATTTGTTGGATTAAGGGGGCCTGACATAGGGTCAGAGTTGTTCACGCCAAACAACAAAACCATAACTGCTAGCGCTTTCGGCAACAACCCACGTAGCGCAGGCTGCAGTCTCACCCAAAGCTAAATTTGGGGATGCTAGAACCAAGTTTCTGCATCCAAGAACATGTGATAAGTGGTTTTTAAGTCTTTGCAGCTCAGATCTGCCTTTACGCAAATTGGTATCCTTCTAGAGCTCGTTACAGTGACTCGTTTAAAATGGCTTCTAGACCTCTATGAAGGTCTACGATCGGTCTTTGCGGACCCTAAATAGGAATACTATCCACTTTCGCGCGTTAATCGATAACCCTAGATCTCCCTTCGCATAGATCTATCCAATTGATCAGAAATCATAACAGAAATAACCCGTAACTTCGCGAACAAATATAATTACTTAAAACAGGGATAAATAAGATAGATTAAGTAGTTTCGTGTAGACTTCGTACATTATTCCAAGAAAACATATTATTGAGCAACAAAATATAACATAAGCATAATTGACAATAATACTCAAATGCACGATAATTCTTCAAAATTAGTCTTTATTCAATTCCAGCATTCAAATTACAGTCTTCTCCACCCTGTACAGTCAGCTGCAAGGGTCTGTGCACTCAGTTGCAGACTTACCAAGGCCTCCTGCAGACTCAACCGTAGGAGCCTTCCCCATCTCGCCTAAGTACATGAAGGAGAACCCTCCTACCTTAGCACTTGTCCAAAACCACAAAACTCATTCAAGGTTCACAATTCTTCATTCTAAGTTATATCTAAGACTCGCTATGACTCAACTATTTATATATTTCTTCCATACAATATCATGGTCCCCGGACCATGGGAGAATCTTAAAATTGACCCAAAACAAGGGGCTGAAACCCCTTTGACTCCTATCTAGCTGCGCGCTCTGCATTTACATTTCGCGGAGACTTTACATTCTTTACAAAAAAAATTACAAAATTCGGTTAAACTAACCCCAAAACTAACCCCTAGGGACCCTAACCCAATAGAATGCACAAGCTCTTACCCAGTGATACACTCTCTTCTTTGTAACCATTTCCAACTTCATTAATCAGGAGTCTTCATGCACTTCTTTATTCAAGCCACACTTATCCACCAGTTCATGACTAAGATAACTATAATTAGATCTAGGTTCAATCAAAATAGAAACAACTTGATCACAAATCTTATCGTCCATCTCGATAATACACATCTGATGATCTAGCTACCTATTATTCAATGTTGCATAGATACGAGGAATGATCTGCCCAACATCCCAAAATATATGTGCTTCCTATGCACTCTAAATCTGAGGCCTACCATCTTGATTCAGCTGACAATCCCTCTTAAGATTATTCTTACCACATGTTCAACACTGCAACTGTCCTATACCATCAACTCTATTATGTTTCCCTCCATGTTGTGACCCATTAAACGTATTTTAAGGCACAACATCTTCCTTCTCACATGCATCATGAGTCCTTGTTCTTTTTGGTTTTCATTTACCTTTAGCTATGTCCTTCCATTTCCAAGCTTGCTGAGATCTTGTCTTGCGCTTAAACTACTCATAACAATGCTTCAATTTCCCAATAACTTCCTCAAGTGACTGAGGCTCATCATACTCAATCTGATCTCTAAATGCTAATGGAAATCCACTAAAAAATATCTGAACTTTGGCTTTCTCATGCTTAACATATGGTACATACCTCAATAAGTCTAGGAACTTAGTAGTGTACTCCTCATTTGTCATCGATCCCATCTTTAGCTAATGGAATTCCTTGGCTTCGTTGTCATAGTACCTCTCTGACAAGTACATCTTCCTAAATTTTTTTATTAAATTAATGCCAACTCAAGTCTTATGTCCTGATGTCTCTAACCCACTTCTTATCTTCCCACCAGATGTCTTCTTTCCCTTTGAGGCTGAAGATAGCTATTCTAGCCTTCATATTCTCTATGTATTCATGCAATTCAAAGAATTTCTTCATCCCAAGTAACCATGCTTCTACATCCTATGGCTTCTACAAATCTCCATCAAAGGTAGGTGGTTTCACTTGCTTGAACTCATCTAGAAAATATCCCCTGTCAGTCCTCTTGAAAGGATTATAATGATGACGATCATAGTGCCTGTCAGAACCATAACTAGAATAGAACTTGTGTCCATCACCTCTCCTATCTAGAGTATCCAAGAGCCTTCCATCTCATATCATTTCATCCCTATCCGACCTGTTCCCACCATGATACCAACTACCATATGCCCCATTAGTTCTTTCCTCCTTCCCATGGTTGATCTTATGTGGTCCCTATCTCTACAATTTTGACACACCGTGAAGAATGACTGCATTAAATTCTGCTCGTTTCTCTTGTGCTTGCATGATTACGTCACTATTAGCCTTGCAACTTCTTATTTTTTCCTTCAATCTTCTCAATGTGTCTTCTATATCAGAAGAGTTCCCAACACCACACTCATCTGATCCATTAAGAGAGTCTCGTGAACTATAACCTACCATATTTCTAGTCATATTTGATCTTCATCCTACAACCATACGATGTTAGCTTAAACCAAAACATAACATAATCAAAATACCTTGGTATAGTTCAAGGGAGGATATATCGTCTGCAAGACCAACTAGATTAGCACAATTCATGTATAATGATAATCATATCAATACACAAACAAGATTTCAACCATCAGCCAGTTACCGTGCATGAGCATATTGACCACATACCATGATCTCATGCACAACAACTATAACCATGTCAATAACAAGATATAAGAACTAACATGCATAACAACATATAAGCACTAACATGCATAACCTGCACACACTCATGATGACCACATCCAAAAACAACACCATCAAATTTCACATGGCGACACAACTGCAACCATGACCACCACCTTGCATACACAACAACCACATAACCCACAAGCATAAGGAACACATACGAAACCAATATGTATGCATGTCCAACGCACACCGCTGATCTAGTCCAAGGGGTGAACCGTGCTCTAATACCACTCTGCAGCACCCTCCTCCCAAATTTACCCAAGTTGACCGGTCTGTTGGGTTAAACATGTGATGAGAGGCTACTATGATGTAATTAAACTCCCCATGTACACTTAAGGAAGTGGAACTGATGAAACAAAACCATTATGGCCTTCTACACATGCTACATAGCCTTCAGGAACCAACCAACCTTTCCAAGTGACTATTTTATCTTCAATTTCTTCCTCATGCAAATTTGTGATCCTTCAACTCCATTTTCTCATATTTTCCTTTATTTTCATAAATAAATGTCAATTAATGTCTCTTTTCCTTTGCCAATGCATTTTCCAATAGCCAGTAATTAATCACAAGTGATACCCATCACCATGTCTTGCCCAACATTTAGCTTGGAGTATGTGTCCCATGACCTTGGTTTTATTTTATTTACATGGAAAATAAACCAAGGGCTATCACACAAAATTTTGGGTAGGTTGATTCTAGTGGCAGTTATTTCCTATTCTCCTTTTCACTTATTGCCATTGCTGATTATGATCTCCCTATTTCTCTTGGCCTACTTGTGATTTGGGGCATCCTTTTGCAAAATGCCCATATTCATGACAAATTTTGCATCTAAAAGGAAGTTGGTCATATTCAACTTCTTAAACATGAGACCAGTTACCCATGCAAAGGTTGATCACATTCGCTAGTTCTTTGTATATATCTACCTCTACACATATATGTGCACAGGAAAATCATCCATCTTTAGTCTCAACGCAATCGATATAGCTACCCAAGGAATTTTCAATCAACCCGAAGGTTACATCATTCTAGTAATGTAAGGGAAAATAGGGAAGCTTTACCCAGACTGGGATAGTCGTGGGGATATTGCAGTCTGGGTTGAAGTTAGGGTTTCAACAATCTAGATAAAGACCATAGGCTCCCATGAAATAAGGACCGCTCCTAAAGATTAGATCTCGATCTAGTTTGTTCTCAGAGTAAAAGATGTAGAAGACCTTATCATAGAAGGAGGATGCCACTTATCCCTTGATGAGGAGTTTCTAGTTCTTCTCCACCCATGTCTTAATTGAGCGAGGGGAGGGAAAAAGATCCATAACTGACCAATAAGACCTTGATCTACCAACTACAGGGCTCGAATCCATGCTTGAGGAGTCTTGATCTCGATCTTTGAGATTTCATCAAGCTTTTTCACAAAGCAAGATGATCCAGATCTCTGAAACTTAGGGCCAGATGCGACAAGAGAGTTGAAGGCAACAATCTCCCTCGAGAAGCCTGATTCATGCGTCGGCTCAGCCATGATTGGTTGTCGAACCAACAAAGAGCTGAGCGTATCACTCAGTGAAGCAACAGAAACCGAGAGTAGGAAAGGAAGGAGAAAATTGCGAAACATAGGAGCTGACAACCCAATCTAGCAACGATTGGAATTATAAGCTCGGGAAGCAGGCGAGTCGAAGACACTCATTGTTCTACCCACCTTGTTTTGATAACGACATATCATTTTTAAAGAATATTATATATTTAGTTTTTTGGACATGTGGTTTTCAATGCAAAGGGTGATGCCGAATTTAGAAAATGAAAGTGATGGCGTTGTTCGGCACCAATGACCATGAAAGTAAGTGGGCCTAGCAAATAGTGAGATTCCATGAAGGAGCATTACATGGGACCATTTTGAACAACAAATACATGTGAATAGTTTCTACGAGATTCCAAGACTAGAAAATCCAAAAAATCATATTAAAAACAACTCTTTTGGAAAATAAAAGTGATGGCGCTGCACCAATAACCATGAAAGTGGAGGTTGGAAATAGTGAGATTTCATGAAGGAGCATTACATGGGACCATTTTGAATGTTGCAAATCAAAATCATGTTGGCTTTCCAATGGTTGAATACGACGGACGCTGTTGACGCCGAGTCAACATCTTTCCAGCTGTCAATGATTCTCTCTCCATGTGACGGAAATTGAAATAGTAATTTTTGAAATAGCGGCGAAGTCGTTTAAGATATTAATTTTTTAATTTAATACTTTTTAATGAGAAATCTAAAATTATTGAAATGATTGTAACTTGGTTTGACATTTTCACATTTTATTTTAATTTTGTTCCGTTTTGTTTTCTACAAACTAACAAACTATTTTCTATAACCGGTTGAAAGGGTTTTAATTCACAGTGTTATCTTCATATTTGTTCTTTCTTTATTTAGGGTATTTTTACTTAAATATGTGATATGATTTAAGTATTATAATTTTGTTTTATACAAATTAATAAATTATTTTCTCTGACCGGTTGAAAGGGTTTAAATTCGCAATGTCATTTTTGTACTTGTTCTTTCTTTCTTTATTTATTCAGGGTATTTTAACTTAAATATGTGATATGATTTAAGTATTTTAAATTTTACAATAATATGGTAAATATTTTTTTAGATTAAAAAAAAATATTGTTGATATTTATATTAATGAAAACTAATATATGGACATATTTAATCGTGTATGTCTATCATCAACTATGAAAATTACAATTCAAAGAACTATCACAACTCAGTTATAACATAGCTATATCTTAATATCCATTAATAGATTATGTGTTCTCTTATAGATTTCACCCCAAAATTTTCTGTCGGATTTCGGCACCGAATATTCCAAAAAGTTACACTAAAGACAAATCCATACGTTAATCTCTCATCTGAAAATAACACCTAATCCCCGCATTGATTGATGGCATTGAATATTAAGCGTGCACCCATCAAATCATTAATACAAATTAGAGTTTGGGAAAGAGGTTATGATTCAAAGGTATGGCCTCTTGAACAACATTTATCTTTTAATCTATATTTTCCCTTGTAATATGTTAATGGCAGTTTTTAAAGAGCAATGGTCATTTCATTGTATTCTTTCAACTCTGCGTCCTGTGTTTCGTGCTTCTGTTCCGAGACTTCAACATTTTTAAGTTTTCATTCATAATTTGTGAGTAACTATATCAAATTTGTTTTCACTAAGAGTTTTTGGGATCTCTAGCCATGTCTCTATTTCTAGGTTATTATTAACATTCATATGTGTTTTCTATAAGATAAATTCCACTATATTTGAGTTCTTAAGGTTTCTGGGCAAACTTTTATCATATCTTGTAACTCTTTGTTTGATGCATGTTTTTCTATTAAAATACACTTTTTGAAGGTTTTATGTTCCTAGAAGTTGTTGGTCGTTGTCTGTATTTGAGCCATGAGTTTTAAATATCATGTAGGGTAGAGAGGGTTTTTTCATTCTCTAGCGGAATTACGTGTTGGAAATTTCCTTATGTTGTAAATTATGTTAGCTTTTATATGATGTCTATATTTTTTCTGCTAATGTGCTTTGATGATTTTCAGGTATATCTAAGAGGTCAATAGAGTAGTAGGAGCAGCAAAATCTATTTAGTCACCATGTTTCTAAAGTAAGTTTCCCGTTATGGTGGGACAACATTATGTCTACGTCTTTATTGTTAGAAATGGTTTTTTATGAATGTTTTATTAGGGTTTCACTAATGATTTCCATTGTTGTTTCTAAAGAACTTATATGCGCTTCATCTTAAACTCTCTTTCAAGGTCCTCCTTGCAAGATCAGATCAACTGCTCATCGCCAGTAAACTCATTCAACACGTACTCACCTTCCTTATCACTCCTAAGAGCCTTCACCTTCTTGCCAATTAATTTCTCAACAAGTGTTTTAAATTCAATAAATTTGGAGAATGTATGGTCTTTCTTCTGCATGAAGTAGATCCAACACTTCCGTGAGAAATCATCTACACATATAACATAATACCTATGCTTGGAAGTGGAGGTTGTCGAGAAAGGTCCACAGACATCAGAATGGATCCTTTCAAGGACTGCATGTGCCTTGTTGTCCTGATCATTGAAGGTGGATTTTTTGTAGTTCCCCAACGCACACCCTTTGCATGTATCCCACTGCTTTAGTGCTCCTTTGGGGAGGCCTGTAGAAATCTGTTGCATGATCTTCAAAGCACCATGATGCAAATGGCCAAGTCTTATATTCCATAATTAGCCGACATCACAGCTCTGCACCTTCTCTACTTTTGTGCTCAATGCTACACAATCTCCCACATCTAACTTTTACAAGTTATTCACTCGAACCCCGATTTGCTTCAATTGTCCCGTGGAAATGTGTCTCAAGAAAGCCTTCCCGTTTCTAAATATCACATCATATCCATGGTCTTCTAACACAACTACAAAGACTAGATTCTTCTCCAGGCCCAATACAAAGATCACATCCTTGAGTGTGAGGGGAGAGTCATACTCCCTCTGAAAAGTAATTGTACCAATGTAGGTTGTGCTATAACTTCCATCATCTCCCATCTCGATGTGCATCTAGAGATTCCCTTTGGATTGGGATTTCTTCCCTTTCCCTTTCTTTGAATTTCCATCCAAGGCATAATTATCCTCATCCTCACCCTTGGATGAGGTCTAGTCTAAGGTGTTTCGCCTTATCTCCTCTTGTACCAAATTGAACCAAAGGCACTCCCAATTTGGTCATTTCTCCCTTTCATTCACCAAATATTGGTAGTTGCGCCAGCTCTTGGGAAGGCATGTAAGGGCTAGGCTCACCAAATCATTCGTTGCTACAGTAACACCAACTTGACCAAGTTCATCACGACATTGTGTGAACCTGCTTAGTTACAGTGGAATGGTCTCATTCCTCGGCATCTTGATATTTTGAAGCTTTTCCTTAAGTTCCAATTTCCTATGGTCACTACTATTCTAGAACAAATTTTTTAGCACTTGCCACATTGGATACAAAGTATATTTCCCATGGATATTGGATACAATATGGTCTCGTACTCTCTCCAATATGATCCTGCTCCCCTTGGCAACACACTTATTCCAGTTTGTTAGATTATGAGCATTCGTTTTTGTTGGTTTCAGAACATCATTATCAATGAATTCCTTCAACCAATTATCCTCCAGTATTGCCTCCATAAGGTCCTTCCATGAAATATAATTTTAGCTTCCGTCAAGTGCATACTCGAGCCTTGGTCCATTTAAATCCATCTTCTCAGTCCTAAAGAAAACCTGCAACCTAATATGCAACCTCGAACCTCCTGCAATGAAAACTTAAAAATATCTGCTCTACGGTGATTCCAACTCTGATACCATGTAGAAATTAATGGGTAGATTTAATAATACTCATGAAATTTACTAAACCACAAGACTTGAAGCTACTCTACTGATTTATGGAAGTTTATTCACCATATAAAACAATAATCATAGACATGCAAGAGGAAACATCACACCTGAACAAAGATTTATCTAGGGTAAAGAAACTGCTCAAAACCCCTTTACTATATATATTTTATTCATTAGAGAATAGAGAAGAAATACAATGCTTTCTCAAGCTTGAGCACACCCTGTAAGTGTATAGTCTATCCCTCTACTTGACTAACTTAACTTGGCCCAACACTTCGCCAATTTCAAGCCTTCCCAAGCTCCTATTTACTTGCATTGTTCCCTTGGGATGCCCCTATTTCTTAGGAATTTCACACCAAGGAATTGTGCAATATCCTTAGGTAAATCTCTGACTGCATGCACCAACTATACACATGGGAATATGCTACAATTGATAGTACACTGCCTTGGAATTTCCATCACAACTGGGTAATCCAATTTATCTGCATGCAACAATTATTTTAGGTTGATTAATCAGTTAACTGGTTAATCACTGAACGATGGTTGAAGTTCCACTACCCTACCTCCACTAGTTCTTCTAACAGTTAGAACTTGTTAAACTGACAATAACTCAGATTAATCGAAATTGATTGCTACAAATTAGCAATTGATCATGTAGAATTTAACTCAATCTTTCCCAACTTTAATTTACCGAGTTAACTGAGTGACAAGAGCCATGTCTCCTCAGTGAACTACCTCCAAGTATTATGTTGAAACAGAAATTCAAATTTTAATCTAGTTTGAACAAGACAATGCCGAAAATATTTTTCTTATTGCGTTTTCAACAAGAAACTCAACCATAGTATCACCAACATAATCACTACAAGTATACATGAATCATAGTATAAGAATAGCTCTTATAAATATGTGAAAATACCAACCAAGCCAAGGCCTTCCATGTACCACCTGACCATATATTGGGATAAACCAAACCTTTCTTTGAGTCAATCACCCCCACGCCATATTCCAATCATGAATATGGGATCTCATGGAATAAACTAAGAAAAAACCAACCAGAGCTTCCAGATGCCAAGCCACCTTAATTGTCAACCATATTGATTCCACCTCCATTGTCAGACATTACTAACATCAACCAAATCGTTCTCTACCCAAGTTGTCCAAGGCTCCAGGAACTATTAACTCAACCCATAGCCTTGCGAGACTCTAAATAGTTTTTCCAACCCTGCTCTAGGGATTAGTAACTAAACCCAATAAGGGTTCCAGATCGTTTGTCCGAACCTAGGCTCTAGGATGAGTAACTCAACCCAAGTTGTTCCAGGGCTTCCAGAGAATTTGTTCCAACCAAAATCCATAAGGAACATGAACACCAACAAGAAACTAATCAAATGGAAACACCCACAACACCATGGCTATCCAGGAAATGGCAAGGCAAGGCTCAAAACATTGTCAATCCAGGCAATCCTCCATCCTAATGACATCACATTAACAGATAATGACATGCGTATACCATGCATCCAAAAATAAACAAGGAGATCATACATGCAACATGTTACCTACAAAGAAATTCAGTTGTAGCTACAGATCCATATGTTCCCTTGCGCTATCTTACTTTCCCCTGCATTATTTCTCCAATCCAAGTGAATACTAAAGTGGTCCAAGCATCCTACAATAATTCTCTAAGTGTGCAAGAGTTTGATAGAATGGGAGAATGAATAAGAGCTCCCATCCAAAACTATCAAAAGACTAAACAATTATCCTTAGAATCCTTTTTATCTATAACACCCTCCTCCCACATTTACCCAAGTTAACTAGTCCCCTAGGGTAAACATGTGACGCGAGGCTATTGTGAACTCCCCATGTACAATTAAGGAAGTATAACTGAAAAAAAAAAAACCATTATGAACTTCCACACATGCTATAGAACCTTCAGGAGCCAACCAATCTTTCCAGGTGGCCAACCCTTGAGAAAACTTGTCATTTCACAGATTTGGACCCTTAGTCTCTCCCATGACAAGCCATGCTACCTAGAACTTCATGAAACTTTCAAAAATGATAAATAACAATAGAATAAAGCTACTAATGCAATCATTGATAAAATTACTTGATGTAACCCCTATAATCCATTTTAGGCATTTTGTTAAATATGTCACAAATATGTAATCTACAGGTCATAACAATAGATTTGAGCATAGGGGTCTCATAGTTATCTAATATTCAGAAAGAGGCATTGTTTCTCTATCACAATATCTACATTATCATATATTAGTTCATCTATTCATTTTACATTCATTTGTAAATCAAAGCATGATGAGAGACATACATCAAGTTTGTCATAAAATATACTCATAACTAACATATAACCAACAACAATAACAAAGATATAACAGCCATAAGAATCACATATGAACCAGTATATTTACACTTGAAATACCAAGGAGAAAGAACTCTTATTGATGAATGCATAATTCAATTAGCTATGGGACTTCCACGAACCACCCAACCATAGATTGGTTGAACCAAATATTTCTTTCAGCCTATTACCCCCTTGCCATATTCCAGGCATGAATGTGGGACTCACAACAAAACCAATCCAAGTTTTCTAAGGCTTTACCATAATCCTCATCGGACCACTAGGCCCTAAAGAAGAATGGGTCCCACTGGATTTCTCCACCTACACCGTGAGGAATTTGTCTTCCTCCTAGTCTCTAGGCTTTACCATATATCCTACCACTCACCAATCAAGGATTATTAGGCCTAATCGAGACTCCACCCTCCAAGCTTTACCGTATATGTCGCCATTCACTAGTCGAGAATTCCTAGTCCTGATCGAGGGCACAAACCTCTAGGATTTACCATATATAATTCCCTTCACCGGTGGAGGCTTCCTAGGCCCACCGAGGTACACAAAATTTGGCTTTACTACAATCCCACCTTATCCGGTCCAAGGATTCCTAGGCCTTGTTTTCTTCTTCAAAGATCACCTCACTTAGTTTCAAAACCATCTGACAATCCAGGTTAACCAATTAAAAGAGAGCCCATCACACCATGGCTATGTAGAAATGGCAAGGAAAGGTTGAAAACCATTGCCACACTTGGAAAACCCCATGCCAATGACAACAAGAGAACCAAATACTCACATGCATGTACCATGCATGCCAAATCTAGCAAGGAAACCACACATGAAAATCGATAACTGCAAGTAATCTCACTGTAGCCACTTGATCCTGCTCTTCCTTGCTTGATCTTTGCTTCCCTTTGCATTCTTTTTCCTTCCTTTTCTTGCATTGATCCAATGCTAGAGTGTCCCACGTATGCTCTTAGTGTCCAAGAGTGAGTGAGAGAGAAAGAGAATAGAGAGAGAACTCCAAAACTGAACCAACAAAAGGTAAACTACAAAAAGGTACCGATTGATCCTCAGAAGCCTCTTTATTAATGAGGCTCCTATTTTCTTCAATTTTCTATTATTTTCCTTCATTTTCCTCCTCACATGCAACCTGTGACATTTCGCCTTCATTTTCTCCTAATTTCCATTACTTTCGTAAATAAAATACCAATTAATGCCTCATTTCGTTCCAAAGCCTTTGTGAATTTTCTTTAGCCATAATAAACCAAATGAACACCCATCGGGATGTTTTTCCCACCATTCACCTAGGAATACATGTCCCATGACCTTGGTTATTATTTTGCCTTCATTAATTTTATTACATGGAATTTAGACCAGGGTTGTTACAAAACTCTCCCCCTTTGGTGGAACACTATCATAAGTGTTCAGTGACACCTACAATTAGCAAGACTGCTGAAATCAAAACATACTGCTCATGAAGATTTATAACTTAGCTTGTTGCATTATTTATAATGATAAACCTGTTAAAAAGAAAAATAATATGACAACCATAACGACATGACACCCATACTTCTTATTGGAGCTTTATATCATATCTCATGGTGGTATTTACGTCCATATACATATGTGCATATACCAAAACAACACACCAAAACATATACCAAAAACATTCACTCAAACAGTGAATAGATAAGGATACATAATCCACATCTGATGCACCATCTCCCATGTATCTTCATTGGGCACAAAGTTCTTCCACTACACTTTGACCTGCTTGCTTGCTTGGTTTTGGTGCATGAGCATCTTTCTAGGAAAAATACAATGAGGTTCTGGCTGGAATTCTCCTTTTGGATCCACCTACAAAACAAACCAGTAAATCACATGATCAACATCTTTAACACACTTCTTAAGTAATGACACATGGAAAACATCATGGACTTTCACTGTAGGAGGCAATGCAAGTCAATGGGCTATTGGACCAATCCTTTCAAGAATCTTGAAAGGTCCACAAAACCAAGTTGCCAGCTTCACACATGACCCAATCCTTAAGGAACTCTTCTTGGGATTGATGCGCAAGTACACCTGTTCCCCAACCTAAAACTCAGGTTAAACACCTTGTTCTGATATGCATAAACTTTATGTTTTTCCTATGTTTCCTTTAGATTCTTCTTGATTACCTACATTTCTTGTTCCATCTCCGCCAACATGTCCGACCCTATCAACACCCTATTCACTAGATCACTCCAACGAATGGGGGTATTACAACTCCACCCATATAGTACATCAAACAGACTCATCCTCAGTAACTCTTGGGAACCATTTTTGTAAGTGAACTCATCCAAAGGTAGATACCCTTCCCACTTCCATTGTCGATGCATCACATACATCCTCAACATGTCCTCCAAAATCCCGTTGACCCTCTCCATTTGTCCATATGTCTGCAGATGATAAGGTATGTTGAAGGCCAACTATGTAGCCAAACCTTCAAATAAGTCTTTCCATAACATAAAAGTGAATGTAGCACCCCTGTCTAACACAATGTTCTTCGACACACCATGCAACCTCACCACATCTCTAATGAATACTTGTGCCACATCACTAGATAAATGTAAGTGCACTACCTTTGTCAACCTGTCTACCACAACCATGATAGAATCATGCTGTCTAGATGTCCCCAACAAACCTGTAATGAAATACGTGGAAATGACCTCCCACTTCCACTCTAAAATCATAATCAGTTGTAGTAGTCCACCTGGATGCTTACATTTGTCTTTCACCTTCTGACAGCCCAAACATCTAGCCACAAACTCTACTATGTCCTTTCTCATATTTTGGAAATGATAAAACATATTCACTGTTGTCAATGTCTTCTGGTAGCCTGGGTGACCTGTATATTGTTTTGCATGAAACTCTCACAAAATAGTTGTCTTGAGCTCACTATCATTCAATAAATGTATTCTGTCCCTAACTATTACTAAACAATATTCAGTAAGACAATGGTTCACATATTGAACACATGTACCCTACTATAACCTATACATAAGCTCCATGTACTGGCCATCCTATTGTCCTACCTGCAAGATCCAATCATGTAAGTCTATCCCATAAGAACTCATATTTGTTATGTGCTTCACCTATACTCTCCTACTAAGAGCATATGAAACCCTATTCTCCTTACCCTTTATGTAGCTAATCGCAAAGTCAAACTCACTAATTGTGGACAACCATCTAGCTTTCCTGGCATTTAGATTCGGTAGGTCAAACAGATATCTCAATCCATTGTGGTTTCTCATCAGTACAAACCTCTTGCCAAGATGATAGTGCCTCCACATATTAAATGCATGGATGGTTGTTGCCAACTCAAGATCTTGTGTCGGACAATTCTTCTCATTCTCATTCAGTTTTCATGACTCATATCATACTGCCTATCCTTCCTGCATCAGGACTCTGCCAAGTCCTCTCTTGCAAACATTTGTACACACCACAAACTCTTTGCCTCAATCTATAATCTTTAACATAGGATCATTTGTCAAAAACTACTTCAATTGCTCAAAAGTAGCTGCACATTCCTCAGTCCATTCAAAGTTCTTACCTTACCGTTGTAGTGATGTAATAGGATATGAAATGAGAGAGAAGTTCTTGATGAAGCTCCTGTAATAACCTGCTAGCTCCATGAATGATCTCACCTCATCCACATTTCTAAGGGTTTCCCACTCCATGATAGCTCTTATCTTATCTGGATCCACAACTATACCTTCCTTACAAAAAACATGTCCCAAGTAATGTACCTGTCTCTGATAGAAACCGCATTTGCTAAGCTTGGCATAAAACCGATGCTCTCTTAGTATTCTCAACACTATTGCTAATTGCTCGACGTGATATTACTCATTTTTAGAATATATCAAGATTTCATCAATGAATACAATAACAAACTTGTCCAGATAAGGGTACAATACACTATTCATCAAGTACATAAAATTAGTTGGAGCGTTAGTCAAACCAAATGGAACTACAAAAAACTCATAATGCCCATACCTGGTCTGAAAATTTGTCTTTTTAATTTCCTCCTCCTTGATGCGTACCTGATGTTTTCCTAATCACAAATCAATCTTCGAGAACATTTATTCTCCCTTCAACTGATCAAATAAGTCATCAATCGTTAGGAACAAATACCTGTTCTTGATGGTTACCTTGTTAAAATTCTTGTAATCAATCCATAGCCTGAGAGTACCATCCTTCTTCTTCACAAACAATATTGTTGCACCCTAAGGTGATACACTTGGCCAAATGTATCCCTTGCCAAGCATTTCCTTCAGCTATAACTTTAGCTCTACTAACTTTGGTGTGTTCATCTTGTATGGTGCCTTCGATGTTGGTACTACCCCTGGTACCAACTGAATGGAAATTTCCACTTCTCTATGGGGAGAAACTCTAAAATCTGTTCTGGAAACACATATTGAAACTACTGCAAGATCAGGTACCTTCTCAATACATCCACATCCTCAACATCCTTACCTTATCACTAGAAATGTGCACTGCAAATAACGCACACCTTTTTCTGCGACTACACTTTTCCTGCATAGTTTTCACCATTCTACCTGATGTTGTCTTCTTCTTATCTTGCAAGATCCTTTGTTCTCCATTTTCATCCAAGAACTCAATGGCCTTGTCTTAACAATCCCCCTTGGTCCTAGTAAGATACAACCAGTCCATGCAAAAGATAATACTATATGATCCAAGTGACAATACATTCAAATGTGTTGATGTAGGCATACCATTAAAATCGAATGTGTTGGCTTACGAGGGCCTACCCAAGTTCAGAGTTGTTCACACCAACCAAAAAAACCCTAATTGTTGACGCTTTCAGCAACAACCCGCGTTGCGCAGGCTACAGTCTCACCCAAAGCAGTATTGGGGGATACTAGAACCAGGTTTCTGCATCCAGGGACATGTGATAAGTGGTTTTTAAGTCTTTTCACCTCAGATATGCCTCTGCGCAGATTGATATCCTTCTAGAGATCGTTACAGTAACTCAGGTAAAATGGCTTCTAGAGCTTCATGAAGTTCCATGATCAGTATTTGCAAACCCTAAATAGGAGGATTATCCACTTGCATGCGTTAATCAATAACCCTAGATATCCCTTCACACAGATCTATCCAATTTATCATAAATGATAACATAAATAACCTGTAACTTCGCGAACAAAGATAATTTCTTAAAACAGGCATAAATAAGATAGATTCAGTAGTTTCACATAGAATTCATACATTATTCGATGAAAACATATTATTGAGCGAGATAATATAACATAAGCAGAATTGACAATAATACTCAAATGCACAATAATTCTTCAAAACCAGTCTTTATTCAATTCCAACATTCAAATTACAGACTTCTTCGCCCTGTGCACTCAGCTGTAGGAGTCTGCGCACTCAGTTGTGGACTTACCAAGTCCTCCTACTCACTCAGCTGTAGGAGCCTTCCCCTTATCGCCTAAGTACAAGAAGCAGAGCCTTCCTACCTTAGCACTTTCCCAAAACCACAAAACTCATTCAAAGTTCACAATTATTGATTCTAAGTTATCTCTAAGACTCGCTATGACTCAACTATTTATAGATTTTTTTCCATATAATACCATGGTCCCGAGACCATGGGAGAATCTTAAAACCGAACCAAAACATGGGGCTAAAACCCTTTTGACTCCTATCTAGTTACGAGCTCCGCATCCACATTTCACGGAGACTTTACATTCTTTACAAAAAAATTTACAAAATTGGGTTAAACTAACCCCAAAACTGACCCCTAAGGACCCTACCCAACAGGACCCCAAAACAAATATAGCGACTCACCCTAGATCACCCAATTGGCACCTCGATCTTGCTGCGGAGGCCACCCAAATCAACTTATAATGTTGCGACCTCAACAACGATCTGTACTGCTATCTACTGTACTTCTTCGACTAATTTCTCTGTTATCGAGCCTTCAACCATTAGGCACATTATCCTCTGAGTCTGCTGCAAGACTTTTAACTTTTTCTTAAGCAATAAAGTAAGATGGAAGGCCTCCTCTAGCCATGGCTTCAGCCTAGCATTCAGAAGGTCCTCCTTCCTCTGTAATTCTTCCGTCTGTGCTTGCAACCGCTTGCCTTCCTACAACTTCGTGATCCGTTGCGTTGGCACCAAAGTGCATGCAATCTCACAGACTTCATCACACTTGCAGTGTGTCTCTCGTACATCGTTGTTCAGTGTTATGAAACCAGCTCAAGAAAAGATAGAAAAGATAGATCAATGCCTTAGAATTCAGCCTCTTCGAGGGGGAAACCTCCTTTACGTTACATAAATGAACAATTCTTGGATGATTCGAATGACAAAACATCCTTTCTATATATATGAGTCTAAGGAGTCACAATATAACCCAGCTGACCTAACAATAATAATATAAAGCCACAAAATTAACAACAAAGGGATTCTATGGGGCACAATAATAACAATATGGGGATAATAGGGGCACAACAATATTAATAAGGGATGAAACTACAATATTAATGGGGTAATCACTAGTATTATAGGGACCCAACATGCCCCTCTCCTTCAAAAAATTGTTGTCCTCAACGCTTGAGTAGTTATGGATGCTTCTGTATAAAATTCTCATCCTCCCATGTGGAATCTTCAGCGGATAAGTTCTTCCACTTTATAAGATACTCCGAAATTAATCGATTTCATAGCTGTCGAGTACTTGTTTCTGTGACTGCTTCCGATTCCAATATAATTTTTCCTTCCTAATCAAGTTCTGGCAATATTGTTTGAACTGGGAGCTTGTCACCTATAACCTTCTTTAAACATGAAACATGGAAAACTGGGTGCAATCGAGAAGCTACAGGAAGCTCTAATTTGTATGCCATAGTACCAATATGTTGCAACACCTTGTACGGACCACAATACTTTGGTGATAATTTATTATCCTTCTTAGCTTGCTTGAGGGACATTTGCTTATACGGTTGTAGCCGTAGGAATACCCAATCACCTACATCAAAAATTCTTTCGCTACAATGTTGATCTGCCTGTTGTTTCATTCTATTTCGTTCCAACACGAGGTTATCCTTTAAGAGTTGCAGGACTTGTTGTTGATGTTCGATGTGATTTTCCACTGCTTGAACCTTAGATTTTTATCTTAAATATGATGTGATGCATGGTGGCTGATATCCATAAAGTGCCATAAATGGGGTCATTTTTGTTGCTGTATGGAAGGAAGTGTTATACCACCATTCAACCAGAGGCAACCATTTGACCCATTGTGTCTATTTATCAGATACAAAGCAACGAAGATATCCTTCCAAACATTTGTTTACTATTTCAGTTTTCCCATCAGATTGAGGATGATAAGATGAGCTATGAGCTAAATGAGTACCAAGACAAGAAAATAATTCTGTCCAAAAATTTCCAACGAAAATGGGATCTTTGTCACTTACAATAATCTTTGGGTTTCCATGTAGCTTTTGAATTGTTTCCATAAATTCAGTAGATATTGTAATGGATTTAAATGGATGTGATAATGCACAAAAGTGTGCATACTTAGTAAGTCTGTCAACTACCACCATGATGACACTCTTTCCCTCAGACTTGGGTAAACCTGTGATAAAATCCATTGAAACCTCCTCCCAACGTTGTCATGGAATGGTTAAAGGTTGTAATAGACCTGTTGTCTTAATTGTTTCAACTTTATTTTGTTGGCAAACCAAACATTCCACCACAAATTTTTGAATATCCAATTTAAGGCCATCCCAAAAAAATTCCTTCTTAACCTTGTGGTAGGTTTTTAAAAATCTCGAGTGCCCTCCTAAGGGAGAAGTGTGAAATTCCATAAGAATATTTTTTTTAGTTGGGAATTCTTACAGAGGTATAAGCAATCTTTGTACCACAAAGAATCATTTTGCCAGCTAAATGTATCAGACGTACTGAAATCTTGTTGTAACTTTCGAATAAGTGCCCACACTTCTTCGTGATTCTTCCATTCCTCCCTTGCTTCATTTATCCAATCTGGTTGGATAATAGAAATGGCGCACAACAATGCTTCGACATCCTCATTCTTTCTTGAGAGTGCATCTGCCACCACATTTTGCTTCGCATTTTTGTATATGATTTCAAAGTCATAACCCAACATCTTTGTGACCCACTTTTGTTGCTCTTCAGAGGATAATCTTTGTTCTGAAAATTATTTAAGGCTATCATGATCTATTTTTACCTTGAAGTGTCTTCCCATTAGGTGGGGTCGCCATTTCTTAAGTGCATGGAGTATTGCCAACATTTCCTTCTCATAAATAGCTTTGTGTAAAACTTTCCCTTGCTTGGACGACTTTCAAAAGCAATGGGTCTTTCATCTTGCATTAAACAACACCAATTCCATTTCCTGAAGCATCACATTCCATAATAAAGGTCTTTGTGAAGTCTGGTGTAGCTAAGACCAGTGCTTGGCACATTGCCTCTTTAAGATGTTCGAAGGCCTTTTTTGCTTTTGGAGTCCATGAAAATGCATCTTACTTCAATAATGTTGTTAGAGGTGCTGCTATTCTCCCATAATTATTAACAAACTTACAGTAATACCCTGTCAACCCGAGAAATCCTTGCAAATGCTTTATGGATGTGGGGATTTTCCATTCCTTAATGGCTTTAATTTGACTAGGGTCTACCTTAACTCCTTCATGAGATACAATATGACCCAGATATTCCACCTCTTGTACTCCAAAGAAACATTTGGATCTTTTTGCATATAATTGTTTCTCCTCCAATAGTTGTAGCACCCTGTCAACATGTTCAACATGACCCTTCCAAGACTTTCTGTAGATTAGTATATCATCAAAAAATACTAACACAAATTTTCTAAGGAATGGTTTGAAAATGGAATTCATCAAACCTTGAAATGTTGAAGGTGTATTGGTAAGGCCAAAAGGCATGACCAAAAATTCATAATGACCCTCATGAGTTCTAAATGTTGTTTTTGGAATGTCTTCAGTCTTCATTCTGATTTGATGATATCCTGAACGAAGATCCAACTTGGTGAAGTAAATTGATCCATGCAATTCATCCAGTAATTCGTCAATGGCAAGAGTGGGAAACTTATCTTTAATAGTTAGCTTGTTGAGCTCCCTATAATCCGGACACATGCGCCATGATCCATCCTTCTTGTGCACTAATACTACTGGAGCAGAGAAAGAACTTTGACTCAGTTGAATTATACCAGCCTCTAGCATTTCTGCAACCATACGTTCAATTTCACTCTTTTGGCATAGGGATATATGTACGACCTGATGTTTGGAGGAACACTTCCTGGAATCAGATGAATAGCATGATCATGATCATGAATAGGTGGGAGACCTTTGGGAGTCTCAAATACCTTGGAATGATTGTTCAAGACTTTTTGGAGATCTAGAGAAATAGATGATTCGAATGTGGAAACATCTAGTGAACATAATTGTGCAATTACACCTCTTTGTTCCTTTTTTAGAAGCTTTGTCATACCATTAGATCTGATTATCCTTCCCGGTTTCCCTGCAATACCCCTTAATTCAACTTCCTTTCCTTCCACAGAAAATTTCATGAAAAGTTCTTGAAATTTAAAAGCTATTGTACCCAAGAATTGTAGCCATTGGACTCCTAGTACAACATCAACACCTCCCATTGGAATGGAAAGCATTGGGCTAGTCAATACATATTCTCCCATCGATAACTTGATATTATGGCACTTTCCAAAGCAATTTATTATTCCTCCATTTGCAACCATCACTTGACACTCTAGTGTTGGATATAAGAAGCAATTCAATTCTTTTGCTACCTTACAATCAATAAAATTGTGGGTACTTCCTAAATCAATCAACACTATTACCATTTTCTGCTTGATTTGTCCTTCTATCTTGATGGTTTGAGGAGTGGTAATTTCAGCCAATGCATTACAAGATATGGTTGGATTCATTTCTTCTTTATCTAGGCTTTGTTCCTGGAGTATATCCTCTTCTTTTGACCTTTCTTGCTCCTTTTCTTCTTCTTCTTCGCAATATATGTAGAATAATTTCTTCTCAGCACAATTATGACCTTTAGTGTATTTTCTATCACAACTGTAACAAAGCCCTTTTGCTCTTTTTTCTTCCAATGTTGCGGTGTCAACCTTATAGGTTGTGGAAGACTAGGGGAAAAAACACTTCCATCTTTATAGTTGTGAGTGGTATGCTTCCTGGTTGCCATAGTTTTTCTTTCCATTTTTCTTGCTAACCTGAATGCCTTCTCTAATGAATCAGGTTCCCAAAGGCGAACATCATGTTGGATATTATCCTTTAAAGTTCCTATGAACACATCAATCCTATGCTCCTCTGGAATATTTTTTACCCTTATGTTCAATTTTTGGAACTCCTCAATGTGCTCCATTATTGAACCCTTTTGTTTGAGACTTATCAATTGGCTTAAAAAAGTGTTGTTTTTTGTATCCTCATAATGTGTTTTCAATTCTTCCGTAAAAATTGCCCAAGTGATAATTTGTTTACGAGAGCAAAGCCATTGATACCATACAAATTGATTTGGTTCCAAATATAAAGTTTCAATACATACCTTTTGTGTGTTTTGCACATTATTGAGATCGAAAAATTACTCCATCTGTAATATCCATGTTGCGGGATCCTTGCCATCAAGCTTCCTCATATCGATTTTTGGAATATGGCGGGCCTTCGATCCCACATTAGAGTCTATGAAATCATGATTAACATTTCTTTTGTTCGCATCATGAGTTTCCTTTACAACCTTTTCACCATTAGTAAGTATTTCTTGTAGAAAATTTGTCAAATCTGTCTTCAAATCTGCCATGTCTGTCTTCAAGTCTGTCTTCAAATCTACCATGTCTCTCTTCAAATCTGTCTTCAAATCTATCTTCAAATTGTCCATCTTAGCTTCCATGCCCTTTATCTTAGATTCCACGCCATTTATCTTAGTTTGTGTTAGCTTTTGTGAGCATGATATTTGTTGCACTTGTTCTTGTAATTTTGATATATCATGTAGCATTTCTTCCTCTTCTTCATGATTCATGCTAGAGATTTTAGGTTGCTTTCTAATGCCACCAGTCTGATCCAAATTGGATTCTCCAAGGAAGAGTTATGCAAAATCTCCCATAGTGACCTGATTATAGACTAGTTCAGTAGAGCGAACTTGTACGACGTGCAACAAGTCACTGTTTCAACCTTTGGCTCTGCAAAATATATACAAGAAACTATAGTTCGTCCTCTTTCTGTACCTTCTTACTAAATTTCAATCTAATGCTCAGAGAGAAAGTTATGACGATTTTCCCCAAGTCACCTATTTGGAACGTAATTCAAGATTCTACAAAAATACCAACTTCCTCAGATCATATCTCCGTAAATATGGCGTGAAAATCTCTGAAATTCGGTCCCACGATTTAGCACAATTTCTTATCAAATGGTTTTTTTTTAGCTTCTGAAACGACGCAGAAAAAAAGTTATAGTGAAAATGCCACGATGACCTGTTTGGAGCAGCAAAACCCTAGAATCCAAAGCTCTAATACCAAATGTTATGAAACAAGCTCAAGAAAAGATAGAAAAGATATATCAATGCATTAGAATTCAGCCTCTTTGAGGGGACAACCTCTTTTAATTACATAAATGAAAAATTCTTGGATGATTCAAATGAAAAAACCTCCTTTCTATATATAGGAGTCTAATGAGTCACAATATAACCCAGCCGACCTAACAATAATAATATAAAGCCAAAAAATAACAATAGAGGGATTCTATGGGGCACAGTAATAACAATGGGGATAATAGGGGCATAATAATATTAATAAGGGATGCAACTACAATATGAATGGGGTAATCACTAGTATTATAGGGACCCAACATTCAGCCTCCTAAAGTTCGGGTCCTCCTACAATTTGTTCCACAATTCCAAAGCTTGATCAAACATCGTGGTGCATCTATGATTGTGGTATCCAATGTGCCCATATTCTCCTTGATTATTGCTCTGTGTTGCTCCCAAACCTCTGGCAGAGTAGTTGGCTACAACTTCAACTGTAGCTTGGATATCTTCATTTGGAAATCAAAAGTAACCATGCCCACTTCATCCTTTGATGCACGTACTGCAACAGCCAATTTCCTTGCTTTTGCCGAAGCTTTGGCATCCTCCGAGATGTTCAATTCTGGCACTGTCTTGCAGGCCTACTCGATTGATGTCTCCAGGCTCTAACTTCTTGTCTGTATCTCCTCCTTTTCCTTCAGTGACTACGTTTTCTTTGTGAACATCTGTTCATTGTTGACCTTAAAGTCACTTATGACTGTGAGGGCACACTTCTCTCTGATCCTCAGCTCATCTAAAACCCCCTGATGAAATGCATGGAGAGTCGAAAGTAGCAGCATGGACAAATTCACTCCCATTTCCTTCACTGTACTGAGCACAATGGAATCCTCATCTAATTTTGCATGAACGGACCCTTATGGCAATGGTATGACTCTGAGGTCTAGAGTCCATTCTAGCTTTGCGACTATTCCACTTCCTTATGTCAGGGTCCCTTGTACCCCGCTTGCTTTCCCAACGCCCACTTGAATCCTGCTAGTTTGGATCTGTAGCTCGCACAAACCCTCTTGGATGCTCCCCAACGTCTACATATACTGTTTCTCAAACTGTTGCAACAACTTAGTTGTCATGTCTCTAACCTTGTCACTAATCTCATCAAGATCACCTTTTGTAAGCACCATCTGGTCAATGCACATCTTCTTATCATACTTATGCTTTTTTCATTGTCCACCAGTCTGCTCCTACCCACGCCTCTTCAAGGTGAAGGGAGTGCTTTGCTCCTCTCCACCGCCTCCTTCCTCCTTTGAAAGATCCATCTTATCTATGCACTACGAAGCCAAATCTTCAAAGTCTTTTATCTCCATGCATTCTTTCTCAGCTCTCTCTTTCATAGCGCACTCCTTCTTAGCACGTTCCTTCACAGTGCGTTCTTTTTCCACAGCAACCTTGTCAGCGGCTTCTTTCTTCTTTTTCTCAACCAGAGCCCTTGCCTCCTTTTGTGCTACTTCTTTATGCTTCTGCACAGTAGAGTTGCCTGCACCTTTACTAGTACCTATGCCAAGCTCTATGGGTTCATGCCACTCAACTAGCCAACTCCCCACGATCTTTTGCATGTCTGTCTCAGGTACCAAATATGGTAGCTTGTGCCATAGGTGCTTTGGGTCCTTGCACACCCTGATTGAAACATTATGGAAATCGGCCTTGAACTCCGCGTAGGTCATCAATTGCACGAACAAGGTTGGGGACAACCTTGGCCTCTGACTGATAACCATGTGAAGGTCCATCTCCATCAGAATCTAGAAAATTTTCGACTCCTTGATCCTTTTTAGATCCTTTGTTATCCACAATGAAGTGAACCTTGTTGCCTCAAGTAAGTATTTTTGTTACGGGGGAAACTGACTGTCCTCCGACAATATCCAAGCTACTAAAATAATAGATAGTAAAAACCACACATAGTGGAAATGCTTGCTCTCTTGCTGATCTTCGTGGAAGTTCTCGAGGAACTCCTTGCACAGATACTTCGCCCAGTTGTATTGAACTCCCTTCGCGCACTAGGCAGCTAGTGATACCAATGACTTCAGAACTTCGTTAGCAGGACATTTCCTCAGGATTTTCCCTGCAAGAATCTAGGCGGCGCATTGCACCGCCTTGTCCTAAATAGAGCGGATAGAATATCTGTGTGACTTCTTAACGAGCCCATATTCGGCCTTCATCTTGTCTACTAACTCTTTTTCTCCACTTTTCCCTCCAAACTCCTTGGCAGGGTCCGCCCCTTTGTAGGGAAGCTTTGTGATCCGATGAATTAACATGTTTGTAATTGGGATGGGCTCCCCAAGCCATAGGCACCCATCATGCACCAATACGAGGAGCTGGACTACACACACCGTGCTGATTTTCAATCTATGAAAAGGCCGTACGCAGAGTATGTGCAGCAACCCAGCCTACTCAACACCCTTGAACCACGCCATAGGTTCCAACAGTGTAACCCCAGTCTCTTCATAGTAAATTTTCATCATATACTTGTTGGTCGCCAAATATGTGAATTTCTCATGGTCCACGATGTCCCAATCCCCCATTTTCAGCACTAGAATGCACGCAAGTGTTGTGCCTTCAAATTCCACCTGTTCAGGCAACAAGGGTGTTGAAACTGTGAATTTCCCATAATCTGAGTCCTTGGTAACTTTGGTTTATCCCTTCTGCGAAGGGATATACTCTGGGAGCCATGTGATAGGCTCACCCTCCTTGGTATCAACCTCTTCCACACCTTCGTATTCTTCCTCCTCCAAATCAACCACTTTCTTCGATTGTTTACCTTTCTTCTCCTTCGGTCCCACCTTTGGGGTCTTACTCGGTGACTATCTCACCGGCATCAACTTCTTCTGTTTTTCTTTAGCATCAGATTGCTTTAGCGTAGGAAACCTCAGCATGGTAGGGACAAGGTTTGACGCTTCCATAGTTGAACTCTCAGGGCCCAACAAATCAAAAACAACAGCTTTGGAACCTACGATATCGGTGGGGTTTGTAGCAGTCATCCGTTATATGAACAACTTTTGGGATTACTCAGTGTATTTTGTGAAAGAGGGGTAGATCACAAACTCCTCCCATAATTGACGATTCGTAAGCATCAAACAGCAAAGCACCCAGAGAACTCTCAGAATGAAAAGTGTTCTTCGGCAGACCAACACGCATAATTTATAGGAAGTTTTAAATTCAAATCCGACCATTCCACCAAATTATGATAATAAATGCATCTTTGACGGTAGATCTCCAATGATATTCAAAATAATAGCGCCTACCCACTCCTCTTAACTGATTTTTGGCCATCAAATCATGAATAGTAACCCCAACGACTAATTTTGGACCCCTCTGCACAGCACCATCCTCCATGGCGCAGCTCATCCAGTGCAACTTCACATGTCGCACTCTTGTATTCCGTTGTTCAACCCCCAACTATGTCATTTACTTCATCGAGTAGCATATTTTATAGTCCCACAATCCCTTACAACTGCTTGGATTACTAAGACTGTCCTGTAGCCATATATTCATTGCACAGGGGCATGATCCCTTGTGTAAAACTTCAGTCTACTTCCGTTCACTTTCCCAGGGAATGGTTCCCCATTCATCTTTGCAAGCTGAACTACACCACCATCCATGATCTCCTTAATAACATATGCCCCCAACTAGTGCATTTGAAACTTTCCTGGAAATTTCGTGAAATTGTTGTCGTATAGCAACACTAAATCATCCACCTTAAACGTGTGCAGCTTAATATGCCTATCGTGCTTTGATTTCTCGCACTTCTTTTTCACTTGCTGATGAAATCCCTCAGGAAAGTGATATTATTCTAACTCCATCAACTACGCAAGTAATTCCTCCAAGGTCTTGCAATTTGCCATGTTTGTTAAAGTTGTAATACGTAGACTCTGCACAATATACTCCATAGGCATGACTGCTTCAATCCCATAGACCAACATGGATGGTTTTTGACCTGTCAACTTCTTGCAAGTCATCTTATAAGGCCATAAAACAACAAGTATGTGCATGTCCCAATCATTCATATTTGCATTGCAGACCTTTTTTAATGCATTCATATTTCAATCCTTGACAGATGGTCTGGTCCGACATTCAACCTTCCTAGCTTCATAATTACTTCAAAGTCATATTCCTAGAACAATAGTAACCATCATCATATCTTTCCCCCCAACATAGGATTATTGACCAAGTTCTTCAGCATGGAGTGATCTGTATACATTTTAAAGCGTTCACCCAATAAATGATGTCTAAACTTCTGTAGAGCATAGACCATTGCGAACCCTTCGTGCTCTATAGTGGAATAATTCTTCTCAGCTTTGGATAAGTTTCTGCTCGCAAAAGCTACCAGACAATCAATCTTGCCCTCACTTTCTTGTGTTAATACTACTCCAAGCGCAATTCAAGAGGCGTCTACATGCACATGGAATTATTTCATCTAGTCTGGAGATACCAAAATAGGTGTTGTCACCATATTTTCCTTCAAGACATCCAAACTGCACTGACAGTCTTCATCCCAACAAAAAATCTCATCTTTCTTCAATAGTTTCTCTGTCATCGTGGTTACTTGGGCATATGCCTTGATAAACTTCCTGTAATACCCAGTGTGTCCTAATTTTTTGCACATTTGTTTCACATTCCTAGGAGCTTTCACATTCACAATTACGACGATCTTCGTAGGGTCCACCATCAATCCCTGCTTACATACAACATGGCTGAGCAAAATTCCAAAAGGGGACATAGAATATACACTTCTTCAAATTCAGTGTGATATAGTACCTTCCACACGTATCCAACATAAGGTGCCAAATCACATCATGGCACTTTACCAAGCCAAACACAGTCCAATTGTAAAAGTATACTTCCAAGAATTTATGAATAAACTCTTTGAACGCCGCGATCACGACTAAGGAAAAGATTGCAGGCGCGTTCTTTAATCCGAATGACATAATTGTATATTGAAAGCAACCCCACTCCATCACGAAGGTTGTCTTTCTTCGATCTTCAGGCACAATATTGATTTGATGATATCCTGAAAAACCATCAGTAAATTAATACGCCTCTTGTCCACCCACATTTTCCAATACTTCATCTGTGAACGGCATAGGAAATCGATCATGTACACATGCATCATTCAACTTCCTTAAATCTACGCATATCCTAATTTCACCTTGTTGTTTCTTCTCCTGGATCACCATAGGGCTTACCTAATCAGATTCCTCAACAAGTTCAATAATACTAGTAGCCAACATCTTCTAAAGTTCTTAGCGCACCTTTTCCTTAGACTTTGGATTCAACCTATAAGGTCGCTGCTTAATAGGCTTCACATCCAGTTTCAACGTAATATTCATAACACCCAAGTCTCTTACAATCCCTTTCAAATCAAATAACTTCATTGGGAATAAATACTAGTAATCATGCAATAGTTCGACCACATTATTGACTATATCATCATACCAATAGTCTCTTATCTTCGTGAACTTAGGTTCTGCTTCAAACCTAATGTTTACTTATCGAGTTTTCAAAGGTTCTAATATACCCAGGTTCTCCACCTTCGGTCCTTCAACTTCGCTATGTCCTTCTATATCCAGAATGTTAATATTTCATGGATCAGCATCATCTTGTTCAATAGCCACATTGTAACATTCAAGCGCATGGCACAACTGTGTACTCCAATCAAGTTGAGCCCATTCTACCGGTTCCTTCGATGCTCTGAATATATCTGGAGCGCTTCGTCAATACAAGCAAACCCATCCTCAAAGCTAAAAATTAGTAAGAATATTTCTCTTAAAATGTCCCATTCGACTATTCTGTGGCAAAGCTCCGTTTCCAGATACCAATTCACTGGGATTGTATCTAAGTTGTGACAGAAAATATGCACCCATTCTAGTTGTGGTTCTGTTCCCTGGGCCTTAGTCCATCACACTAAATGATCGCGCAGGTCATCCTTTCCACTTTATTTTTCTGTCATCTGTGTATTAGTATACCCAAATCTTAACTTCATCATTCTTCTGCATTATTTCCATCTAGCAAAGTTCTCCTTGTGCGTACCCCACCAACGGGCAGGCGTAGTGCCAATTCCACTGCCTAGAATCGATGCTCTTCCGATACTTCCCTTTCAAATTCATCCAAAAACAACTCCACATCAATCAAACCATCATAACGGGAACTGATACTGTTACCCGTTTCGTAGAGATAGCAAAAAAGTGACCTGATTTTGAAAAGGGGTGATGCAGAACAAACATGTTTTTTTAGAGCATAGTTTTTGGCACTTTAATTTTTTTATGTACATTACGTTTTAGAATCATAGTGATTTTCATGCTGATTTAAAAAAGTGAGTATTCTGCATCACCCCCTTTTTTTAAAAGACATGTTTTTTGGCTTTAAATTTTCTAATGTATAAAATGTAAATAATTATTTTGTAAATTTGATCATGGTTGAAGTGGTCGTTTTCTTCACATTTTCTTGTTTTTTATTTTAATTTTAACTTTCTTTTTAGTGAGGTTTTTATTGTTTTGCATTTTTAAATTAGGAGGTCGATATTTAGAATTTTCGATATTCTACATATTTATACATCCTTAATTAATTTTTCAATCCACATGAAATAATTGTTTCTAAAAAACAATATTTTTTAACAATGGACATAAAAATAACCATTTTTAACATAAATATAACTAAAAAACTACACGTTTTGATAATTTTTTGCTAGAATTGACATGTCAAAATCGCAATTTTTATATGATAATTTTAACTAAAAATGGTTAAATAATAGCTTTTTTTTATGAATTTCATGTCAAAAAAATAATAATAATCACTTTTTTTTTCAAAAAATAATGATTAACTTAAAAATCAATGCGAAAATCACATATTACAGATATTGAACGTATAACAACCCTAATTGAGTGTTTATTCTTCTCATAAAATGTCAAAGTCAAAACATTGCAAAGCTTGATTTACAAGCATAACTTAAATTTAATCAACAATGTCACGTAATCCAAACTCTTCGTCCTCTAGAGTTTCATCATTGCCTTCTTCCACAATATTTTCTGTTTCCTTTTGCTCATTTTCCTCTTCTAATGGGTCTTTGATGTCTGCGAATCTCGCACACAACCCCCGGCGCCCCAACCCTCTCAACCCCTCCCTCCACCGGCCCGGGCGCCCTCACCCGCCCCCCCAACCGACACCCCACCCTGCCCCGTCGCCCTCACCCACCCTCACCCGCCCCCCACCCCTGCCCGGGCACCCTGCCGCCTGCCGGGGGGAGGGGGCGCGGCCGAGGCAGGGTGGGTGAGGGTGGCCGGGGGGGCCGACGGGTCAGGGCGCCCGTGCGAGGGGGCGGTCGGGTCAGGGCACTTAGCGGGCAAGCGGGTGAGGGCGCCGAGCGGGCGGGTGAGGGCGCCGGTGCGGGCGGGCGGGTGAGGCTGGTGAGAGGGCCGGGCGGGCGGGTGTGGCGAGTAACGGCGCCGGGCGGGCAGGCGAGGGCGGGCGGGTGAGGGCGCCGGGCGGGCGAGGGTGGGTGAGGGCGGGCGAGGGCGCCGGATAGGCGAGGGCGGGCGAGGGCGGGCGGGCGAGGCGGGCGGGTGAGGGAGGCGGGCGGGCGAGGGCGCCGGGTGGGCGAGGGTGGGTGAGGCGAGTGAGGGTGCCGGGCGGGCGGGCGGGCGAGGGCGCACGGGCGGGTGAGGGTGCCGGGCGGGCGGGCGAGGGTGCCGGGCAGGCGAGGGCGGGCGAGAGCCGAGTGGGCGAGGGCAGGTGAGGCGGGTGAGGGCGCCGGGCGGGCGGGCGGGCGAGGGCGCCCGGGCGGGTGAGGTGGGTGAGGGTGCCGGGCGGGCGGGTGAGGGCGCCCGGGCGGGTGAGGCGGGTGAGGGCGCCGGGCGGGCGAGGGTGCCGTGTGGGCGGGCGGGTGAGGGCGCCGGGTGGGCGAGGGCGCCGGGCGGGCGGGTGGGTGAGGGCGCCCGGGCGATTCCCGGAATCGCCCTCACCCGCCTGGGCGCCCTCACCCGCCCGCCCGCCCGTGCCCTCGCCCGCCTCGCGCCCTCACCCGCCCGCCCGCCCGTGCCCTCGCCCGCCCGGCGGGCGAGCGGGTGAGGGCGCCGGACGGGCGGGCGGGTGAGGGCGCCCGGGCGATTCCCGGAATTGCCCTGCCGCCCGGGCGATTCCCGGAATCGCCCTCGCCCGCCCGGGCGTCCTCACCCGCCCGCCCACCCGTGCCCTCGCCCGCCCGGCGCCCTCACCCACCTCACCCGCCCGGCAGGCGGGCGGGTGAGGGCGCCGGGCGGGCGGGCGGGTGAGGGCGGCCGGGCGATTCCCGAAATCGCCTTGCCGCCCGGGCGATTCCCGGAATCGCCCTCACCAGCCCAGGCGCCTCACAAGGCTTAACCTTAGTTAATCAAAGTTATGACTCCTGTTGGTATAAGAACCTAACATCATCCACATACAAGACTAGATAAATAACACGGTCACCAATTAATTTAAAATACACACAATGATCTGCTTTTCTTCTAGTGAAGCCAAGTCCCCGTATAAATGTATCAAATTTCTGATGCCACATCCTTGGTGACTTTTTTAACCCATACAGATAATTCTTTAACTTGCATACCATTTGTTTCTTACCCTTCACCGCAAAACCTTCAGGTTGCTTCATGTAAATCTCCTCTTCTATATCCCTGTGAGGAAATGTTGTCTTCACATCCATCTGTTCTACTTCAAAATCAAAAGCAACAGCAACAGATAAAAATAATCTAATAGAAGCTACCTTGGAAACAGGAGAAAAAATATCACCAAAATCAATTCCCGGCACCTGGGAATAACCTTTTGCTACCAACTGAGCTTTGTATTTATCCACCTTTCCTTATGCATTTGGCTTCTTCTTGAACACCCATTTGCTGTTAATGGGTTTCCTTCCAGCTGGCAACTCCACCAGATCCGAAGCCTCATTTTTGTGCAAAGATGCAATTTCATCGACCATGGCCTCTTTCAAGAGTTTTCCATCCTCTCAATCTACTGCTTCCTTCACAGTTCTGGGATCATCATTATTAATAGATAAAGAAAAATTTGAACAGAAAGAGGATGGACTATACCTTTCTGGCTACCTTCTTTCTGGAAATGATCTTCTCACACCAGGAGTTTGTGGCTCTTCATCGTCAGATTCCTCCTCTATTGTAGAGTTCGATTCTTCCTCCTTTAGCTCAAACTCTATCTTCTCATGTTCCTTTGCTTGGACTTCATGTTTAATAACATCTTTCACCTCTCTGAGCACCACATCTCAGTTGTACACAACCTTCCTTGTTACTGGGTTCCAAAGCTTATAACCCTTTAAACCATACTTATACCCAATAAAGATGCACTTTTCAAATTTACTATCCAGCTTGGCTTGTTTCTCCTTTGGAACATGTACATATGCAACACATCCAAATACTCTCAGATGTGAAAGAGAGGGTTTCTTACTAGTCCATACCTCTTGTGGAGTCTTATCCTCTAACGCTAATGAAGGTGATCTGTTGACCAGGTAACATGTTGTCTCCACCACCTCTGCCTAGAATTCCTGTCCTTACCTGGCACCACTGAGCGGGCGGGCGAGGGCGGGTGAGGCGAGTGAGGGTGTCAAGCGGGTGGGCGGGCGAGGGCGCACGGGCGGGTGAGGCGGGTGAGGGTGTCGGGCGGGCGGGCGAGGGCGCCGGGCGGGCGAGGCCCGGGTGGGCGAGGGCGGGCGGGCGAGGGCGCTCAGGCGGGTGAGGGTGCCGGGCGGGTGAGGGCGCCCGGGCGGGTGAGGCGGGTGAGAGCGCCGGGCGGGCGAGGGTGCCGTGCGGGCGGGCGGGTGAGGGCGCCGGGCGGGCGAGGGCGCCGGGCGGGCGGGCGGGTGAGGGCGCCCGGGCGATTCCGGAATCGCCCTCACCCGCCCGGGCGCCCTCATCCGCCCGCCCGCCCATGCCCTCGCCCGCCCGGCGCCCTCACCCGCCTCACCTGCCCGGCGGGCGAGCGGTTGAGGGCGCCGGGCGGGCGGGCGGGTGAGGGCGCCTGGGGGATTCCTGGAATCGCCCTACCGCCCGGGCAATTCCCGGAATCGCCCTCACCCGCCCGGGCGCCCACACCCGCCTACTCGCCCGTGCCCTCGCCCGCCCGGTGCCCTCACACGCCTCACCCGCCCGGCGGGCGGGTGAGGGCGCCGGGCAGGCGAGGGCGCCAGGCGGGCGGGCGGGTGAGGGCGCCCGGGCGATTCCTGGAATCGCCCTGCCGCCCGGGAATCGCCCTGCCGCCCGGGCGATTCCCGGAATCGCCCTCACCAGCCCGGGCGCCCTCACCCGCCCGCCCGCCCGTGCCCTCGCCCGCCTGGCGCCCTCACCCGCCTCACCTGCCCGGGCGCCTCGCCCGCCCGCCCTCCCGACGACCTCGCCCGCCCGCCCGACACCCTCACCCGGCTTACCCGCCTGGGCGCCCTTGCCTGCCCGGAATCACCCGGGCGCCCTCACCCACCCGCCCGGCCGGCGCCCTCGCCCGCCCGGCGCCGTCACCCGTCTCACCCGCCCGGGCGCCCTCGCCCGCCCGCCCGCCGGACGCCCTCGCCCACTCGCCCGACACCCTCACCCGCCTCAACCGCCTGGGCGCCCTTGTCCGCCCGACGCCCTCACCCGCCCGGGCGGGCGGGCGGGTGAGGGCGATTCCAGGAATCGCTCGGGCGGGCGGGCGGGTGAGGGCGATTCCGAGAATCGCCCAGGTGGCAGGGCGATTCCGGGAATCGCCCGGGTGCCCTCACCCGCCCGCCCGTCCCGCGCCCTCACCCGCCTCACCCGCCAGGGCGCCCTCGCCCGCCCGCCCGGCACCCTCACCGCCTCACCCGCTTGGACGCCCTTGCCCGCCCGGCGCCCTCACCCGCCCGGGCGCCCTCTCCCGCCTGCCCGCCCGGCGCCCTCACCCGCCTCACCCGCCCCAGCGCCCTCGCCCGCCCGCCCGGCACCCTCACCGCCTCACCCGCCTGGACGACCTTGCCCGCCCGGCACCCTCACCTCCCCGGGCACCCTCTCCCGCCCGCCCGCCCGGCGCCATCACCCGCCTCACCCGCCCTGGTGCCCTCGCCCGCCTGCCCGCTCGGCGCCCTCACCCACCCACCACGCCCGCCCCCGCCCGGGTGCCCTCACCCACTCGCCCGGGCGATTCCCGGAAGCGCCCTGCCGCCTGCCGGGTGGGGGCGCAGGCGGCCCGGGTGGCGCGGCGGAGGCAGGCGTCACCCGGGCGGTCCGTGCTACCGCTCGGTAGGCGGCAGGGCAATTCTCGGAATCGCCCTGCCGCTTGCCGAGTGGGGGCGCGGCCGAGGCAGGGTGGGTGAGGGTGCCCGGGAGGGCCAGCGGGTCAGGGCGCCCGTGCGGGGGAGTGGGCGGGTCAGGGCACCGGGCAGACGGGCGTGTGAGGGCGCCGGGGCGGGCGAGCGAGGGCGCCCGGGCGGGCGGGTGAGGCTGGTGAGGGCACCGGGCAGGCGGGTGTGGCGGGTAAGGGCGCCGGGCGGGCGAGGGCGTCCGGCGGTCGGGCGGGCGAGGGCGGGTGAGGCGGGTGAGGAGGACGCGGGCGGGCGGGCAGGAGAGGGCACCTGGGCGAGTGAGGCAGGTGAGGGTGTCACGCCCCCAATCTTTTTTTTCGTTTATTGGGCGGGTGCGGCACTACCAACGTTCACCTTTTAACGAGTTTACGTTGTAGACTACGCCTTTATCCAAGACAATCGTGTATTAACCGATTCAACTTCTTCTTAAACCGATAATATAACATACATCAACCGATTATCTTACAGCCATATAAATCTTAACCTTTATATTCTTCATAAACTGATATACCTTAGCATGAATCTTTAATCCTTGTTCTTTACACAAACAATCATAACAGCTTCATAAATCGAACCAATAACACAGATATGTAAGTGGGAGGGGCAACTCCCAAACGAGTTCGCCCAACCAATATATTATAACTTTCTTTTCAATAGTACATGTACACAAGTATGCCGGCTAATACACGGCCATACTTATAACCATTACAACAAGGCACGAGAGGCCTTAATAATACATCAAAACTGCACCTTTTGTGTGAACGGTACCCACCCGGGTTCATACACCGTTCACCCAAATACTACACCGAATTGTGTATGTACCCGAGATCATAAACCTGCACCTTACAATCGTGACCTCATACCATAAGCCGTGAGACCCACTTGCCAAACTGCGCAAGCAGCTCGCTTATCCAAGGTATAATCCGACTCTATGAAACCGTGCTTTCCAACAATCTCCAACCGTGAACAACCTGTTATATATATCCCACTGCGCTGCTGTCCGAGCGGCTCACACGCTCACCATGATCTGCGACGGGCGAGGGCGAGTGAGGCGGGTGAGGGCGACGGGCGAGGGCGTCCGGCGGCCGGACGGGCAAGGGCGGGTGAGGCGGGTGAGGGCGCCGGGCGGGCGAGGGCGCCCGGGCAGGTGAGGTGGGTGAGGGTGCCGGGCGGGCGGGCGAGGGCGCTCGGGCGAGTGAGGCGGGTGAGGGCGTCGGGCGGGCGGGGGCGCCGTGCAGGCGGGCGGGTGAGGGCGCCGGGCGGGCGGGTGAGGGCGCCCGGGCGATTCCCGGAATCGCCCTGCCGCCCGGGCGATTCCCAGAATCGCCCTCACCCGCCCGGGCGCCCTCACCCGCCCGCCCGCCCCTGCCCTCGCCTGCCCGGCGCCCTCACCCGTCTCACACGCCCGGCGGGCGGGCGGGTGAGGGCGCCCGGGCGATTCCCGGAATCGCCCTGCCGCCCGGGCGATTCCCGGAATCGCCCTGCCACCCGGGCGATTCCCGGAATCGCCCTCACTCGCCCAGGCGCCCTCACCCGCCCGCCCGCCCGTGCCCTCGCCCGCCCGGAGCCCTCACCCGCCTCACCCGCCCGGGCGCCTTCGCCTGCCCGCCCTCCCGATGCCCTCGCCCGCCCGCCCGACACCCTCACCCGGCTCACCCGCCTGGGCGCCCTTGCCCGCCCGGCGCAGGGCGATTCCGGGAATCGCCCGTGCGCCCTCACTCGCCCGCCCGCTCGGCACCCTCGCCCGCCCGACGCCCTCACTCGCCTCACCCGCTCGGGCGCCCTCGCCCGCCCGACGCCCTGGCCCGCCCGCTCGACACCCTCACCCGCCTCACCCGTCTGGGCGACCTTGCCCGCCCAGCGCACTCACCCGCGTGGGCGCCCTCTCCCGCTCGCCCACCCGGTGCCCTCACCCCCCTCACCCGCCCTGGCGCCCTCGCCCGCCCACCCGCCCGGCGCCCTCGCCCGCCCATCCAGGCGCCCTCACCCGCTCGCCCGGGCGATTCCCGGAATCGCCCTGCCGCTTGCCGAGAGGGGGTGCGGGCCGCCCTGGTGGCGCGATTGAGACAGGCGCCATCCGGGCGGCCCGCGCCTGACAGGCGGCAGGGCGATTCCCGGAATCGCCCTGCGCCTGCCTGGCGGGGGCGCAGGCCGCCCGGGTCGCGCCGCTGCGCGGCGGAGCCAGGCGTCACCCGGGCAGACCGCGCCCCTGCCCGGCAGGCGGTAGGGCGATTCCCGGAATCGCCCTGCCGCCTGCCGGGCGGCTCGCACCGCCCCCCGGAAGGTGGCAGGGGCGCGGCCGAGGCAGGGTGGGTCAGGGCGCCCAGGCTGGTAGGTAGGTGCCAGGCGGGTGAGGGCACGCGGGGGGGCGGGCGGGTGAGGGTGCCAAGCGGGTGGGGGCGCCTGGGCCCGGCGGGTGAGGGCGCTCGGGCCGGGCCGGTGAGGGCGCCGGGGTGGGGGGGTGGGTGAGGGCGCCGGGCGAGGGGGCGGGTGAGGGTGCCCGGGCCTGGCGGGCGGGCGGGTGAAGGTGGGTGAGGGCGTCGGGGCCGGGTGGGGCGGCGGTTGTGGGCACCCGGGCCGGGGGGAGGGTGGGTTGAGAGGGTTGGGGCGCGGGGGGTTGTGTGGGCGCCCGGGCGGGGGGGGTTGGCAGGGTGCCCGGGCCGGGTGGGTCGGCGGGTGAGGGTGGGTGAGGGCACCAGGGTCGGGGGGGGGTGAGGGCGCTGGGGCCGGGTGGGGGGTCGGTTCTGGGGGCGGGTGAGGGCGCCCGGGCCAGGGGAGGGGGGCATTGAGAGGGTTTGGGCACGGGGGGTTGTGTGGGCGCCCGGGCGGGGAGGGTTGCAAGGCGCCCCGGCCGGGGGGGGGGGGGGGGGGGGGTTGGGAGGGTTGGTGGGGGCGGGGGTTGAGAGGGCACCCGGGTCAGGCAGGGGGAAGGGTGAGGGCACTCGGGCGGGCGTTGGGTGGGGTTGGTAGGGATTAAAGGGGGCAGGGATGCAGGTTGTGGGTGAAGGTAGTGAGGGTGTCGAGAGGGGGGTTAGAGGTAGGGGACGAGTCGGGCTGTGGCACCCACCCTAGCATGTTATGGTTGAAAACATGTTAAATTTATACTTAGGAAAGAAAAATGATATTCTACCAAAAACATTAATGTGTTTTTTTTCCTCATAAACAACTTTGTTTGACATATAAAAATTTGGTTTTATTAGCATTTTTTAAAAATGTTGAAAATTGACCCTAAAAAAAAAAAATCATTATTCCAGCATCATCACTTTCATTTTGAAGCTATATTTTGCACGAAAATTTCATAGTAAAGTTCATAGTTACTGCCATTTTTAAAACATGTTCAAAATTAACGCCTAAAAAATAAAAACATCGTTCCAGTATACACACTTTTCGTTTTTAGCACTGTTTTTGATGTTTTTTTGGGGTTTTTTGGCCAGAGTTCCCGTTTTGAGTTTATAGTTCCCGTTTCAAAGTTTACATTGTCTAAGTCGAGACACACCACATCGATTTTGTCATCATATTTCAACGGAGCGTAGATACTTCATGTTGCCGATTCTTCCAGTGTTCAAGTTCTTCATCTGAATTTGAGGCGTAGGAGATATCCCTGTCCCACACAATTCATCCATCAGCGGTGGGATTGATCCAATCTTCATCTCACATTGTTATCTTGTATATCTGATCCAAGTCATCGTCACTTTCTATATAGTCGCAGACAAGTTCTGTATAATGTGCTCCTTCTGCGGGGTCTAGTGGTACTATAACCCCGAGTGACTTCTTCTCAAATGACATCTTACGCTTCTTCAAGTTGATTACCCTGTTCATATCAATAGCCCAATAAAGCCCTAGCAACATATGGTAGGCATTATTGTCATCCACTATTTAAATGACCTCAAAGTTAGCCAGCATGCTCCCGCCCTCAATGTCCACCGTTACACCATATAAGCACCCCATCGGAATAATCTTATGCTGGTTTTCCATGCGCAACTGAATAGGAGACCATTGCAGTGCAGGTATCACCATCCTTTCCCACGTCTTCTTAGGTAAGACATTCCCATCAAATCCCATATCCAAGACTACCTGGTCCATTTCATATTCACCTATCTGCGTAGTTAGCCTCACCTCACACCCCGTTCGTGTCTTATGCTTAGAAATCTTTCTCACTGTGTGTTGTTCAGCGGGAGTCTTTTCTTTATTTGCAGCCTTGTCGATTAATTCTTGCAACCCTTGTACTACTTTCTGATCACGCAATAACTTCATAAAAGTCTCCAGAAAAGTGGCTAGTATTGAAGGATCTACTTCTTGCATCACGCTAGTCTCAGGTGCTTTCTCCTGACTTCCTGAGGTAGAGGCCTTAGCAAACTTCTTCTTAGCCTCCATGAAGGTCTCTTTAGCGTGATTAAGATCAAAATCTACTTCCTTCTTAGCAAGCTTGAGCACCCATCCATCTTCCTAAGACTTCTTTCCTTTATTTGCACCAGTCGTTATGCCACTTCTTAGCACAATATTTACGTTCTGATCCTCTTTGCGGGGCTCATAACTCATCATCTGAATGTTTTGCATAGGTTGTTGTGGCTGCACATTCTTTTCTTGCATATTTTTCAAAAGGACCCGACATTCCTCTATGATATGGTCAAATTGTTTACAATACTGACATGATGGATGCATGGGATTTGTACAATCTCACGCAAAGTGCCCTACTTCACCAAAGTTATAGCAGATTACCTACCCATGCCCCCAACCTGGTCCAATTCCCCTTCCTCGTCCTCAACCTTGGAATCCTCTAAGCATAGCCCTTATGTCCTGATCTGTATTCTGGTTCTTTACCTACATTCTGTAGGTAGAGTTTTTATCCATCATCAGCTCCTAACTCCTACAATGGCGTTCATTGTGTCCTACAGACTTACAGAAGTTGCAAAACAACTACTAAGGAGTCTGTACAAATTTTTGCAATAAATGGCAGTTATCAATAGCATGTTGTCCTGTAACCTGACAGATAGTGCACCATAACACAACTTGCATTCTCGTCCCAACATTATTCTCTGGTTTCAGGGGGACAGGTCCTCCCCCTATAATATAGTTCTTATAGACCGGGTAATGGTCCTTATCATATCCATGGCTCTTACACTTCAGACACCAAATCTCAGCGCACACCTCCGGCTGAGCTTCCTGTCCTTTCTTCAAGCTCCGCAACTCCAAATATAGGATTTCCAACTGTGAATGAATATGTTGCACTCCAAGGTTTGTATCCTTAATAAGCGATGCATCCAGCCTCATCGCAATCTTCAAGGCTTCCACTTGGATTTCTATCTTCTACTGTGACAGAGGTATTCTTAAATCTAGCAAGAGCGATCCTATAAATCAATCGCGATGCTGGAAATCTGAGACTAACATATTAGCCTGCCTAATCAGGCACTTCAACCTCTAATCAAAGTCCCAAGATGTCTCATCGACCTTTTTTCATATTTCCTTCAATTCAGTTACTGACTGTGCCTCTGACTTAGGCCTACTGAACTCCTTGTTCAAAGTTAGTTGGGTATCCTCCAACGTCGCGTTGGGGTTATCAGTGCAATACTTGATATACCCTATTTATGCACGATCTTGTAATGTTGTAACCAATTGCACTTTATTAACATTATCGTCCATAATCTGTTGTGTTGTCCAAACAACATCTGTGACAAACCAAAATTGTTATGGATATTCGCTCCCTATTCCTTTAAAAATAGGCATTTTCATTGCATTCGCCATGTTCAATGGTGGGAGTGGAGGTGGAGGTGTAGGTGAAGGCGTATGAGGGGTAGGTGGAGGTGGAGGTGGAGTGGGTGGATGAGGTATCATTAGAATACCCTGTGTTATTAAATGAATTTCACTTCACGGCGTAGTCAGCATCGTCCCTTCATCATCGCTTGAAGGAGGTTTGATGAGTGGACTATATTCTGGGCTAGATCCTCCATTTCTACTAAATAATCTCTCGCTTCGCATAGCACCAAACATCAAGGTAATTGCATAACCCTCTTTTCACATAACAACATTTTAATCCAAGACTTTACTGATTTCAAATACTTATCTTGCAGTCCTTTAAAAATTCTTTGTTTTGCTTCGTTGTAGTTGATGTTTCTATTGATCCTGAAATAAGTCAAAAAGCTTCCCAATGTGAGATCAATCCAGTGATCCACAACCCACGCAATATTTCTTCTTGACACCTTCAAATGTCACACCAATTATGGAGTCCACACTATAGGGCCTTCGAGCCTCCACATCCCTTGACTATCAGCCAATTTAGACAACCACTCATATATTTCTTCAAGGAAGAAACAAAATAATGTAGTGGTCTTGTCTATATAAAAAACCTCTATAACCACTTCTCCTTGGATAATTTACGGCTCCTATTCTCTTGAGTTGTGAATGCGTGCCATTTTCGATCAATCCACTTATCAAGCTCTTTCTTCGTAGGGAACCATTTATACACATCTCTCAGACATATCCCGGTCCAGGAAACAATATAATTTCTTGGATTAAGGGGGCCTGACATAGGGTCAGAGTTGTTCACGCCAAACATCAAAACCCTAACTGCTGGCACTTTCGGCAACAACCCACGTAGCACAGGCTGCAGTCTCACCCAAAGCTTATTTGGGGATGCTACAACCAGGTTTCTGCATCTAAGAACATGTGATAAGTGGTTTTTAAGTCTTTGCAGCTCAGATATGCCTTTACGCAAATTCGTATCCTTCTAGAGCTCGTTACAGTGACTCGGTTAAAATGGCTTCTAGACCTCCACGAAGGTCTACGATTGGTCTTTGCGGACCCTAAATAGGAATATTATCCACTTTTGTGTGTTAATCGATAACCCTAGGTCTCCCTTCGCGTAGATCTATCCAATTTATTAGAAATCATAACTGAAATAACCCGTAACTTTGCGAACAAATATAATTACTTAAAACATGGATAAATAAGATAGATTCAGTAGTTTCGCGCAGACTTCGTACATTATTCCAAGAAAACATATTATTGAGCAACAATTTTATTTCCTACCAATCCTACAAACTACACAAATCTACAAAGAGGAGAAGGGATTACCTTCTCAATTAAAGAATTTCTTCAAGATCAGGCCATTAACAGGGAGAGAATCTCTCAACCCTGATAAGTCTTGCAATATAAAGGTTGAATGGCCTATCTTTTCACAGATTTGAAATGGTCCAAGCCACATTTTCTGAAATTTGGTATGCTTACCTTTATCTTCATACCTTTATCTTCATGGGCCTTGTCCCATTTGAGAACTAAGTCACCGACTTGAAACTGTTTGGGACCAGATGAGGCTAAGTCAAAAGATGCTTTGATGATTTGTTGATGTTTGGCATGAGTAATTCTGGCTTTTTCCCTCTCTTCTTCTAACTTGAGGATTTGGTCATGTCTAAGCTGGATAGAAGAAGAAGGAATCTCTTCAATGTACTGTACTAGGGCTAAAGAGGGTAGAACAAGATTGGTAGGCAATACGGCTTCTTTTCCATATACCAGATTAAATGGGGAGGAACCTATTGAAGCCTTTTGTGTTATTCTATCGGCCCATAATGCAAACACTAAAGATTTGTGCCAGTTTCTATGATTCTGTTCAACAGTTCGCTTAATGATTTTGATGAGATTCTTATTAGTAGATTCAGCTAAACCATTTCCCTGGGGATAATAATTAGCAGAATACTTTAGTTTAAACCCTCTCTTAATAGCAAAATCATATATATCATTTCCTGAGAAATAGGAAGCATTATCAAAAACGAGAGCGTTTGGGACACCAAACCTGGTAATGATGAATTGGTCTATGAACTCGATGATTGCCTCTGAATTGGCTGCCTTCAAAGGAATAGCCTCCACCCATTTGGTAAAATAATCGGTAGCAGTGAGGATATACCTATGTGTTTGGAAGATGGTGGAGTAATTTCCCCGATGATATCTAATCCCCATTGTTCAAATGGTTGTTCAATGTTGACAGGTTGCAGAGGGAAAGCTGATTTCCGCTGTCTTCCACTAGAAGTTTGGCAATTGAAACATTTTCTTACGTATTCATGAGCATCTCTAAATAGAGTAGGCCAATAATATCCAGCATGAATAACTTTGTGAGCTGTTGTGTCTGCTCCAAAATGTCCTCCTGCTGGTCCATCATGCAGTTCCTGCAAAACATTTTGAGCTTCAGGTTTCTCAAGACATCTTAACAGGATAGAATCATAATTTCGTCTAAAAAGCACATCATCAATAAGAGTGAAATTCTTTGCTTTCAACCTAATGGCCCTTTTATTTTTGTAAGATAAATGTGTGGGGGCATAGCCATTTTTTAAGAAAAAGATTAAATCAGCATATTAAGATTGGGAATCAGTGACACTTAGCTGATAAACTTCTTCAATTGGGCTTGTATCTCCTGGTTCTAGAATGTTGGATGCTCCTGCCAGTATCCTGCAAAAACCTTGACCTCTAACAATCTTTGCTGGTTTAATTTCTAAGTCATATTCTTGAAGCGCTGTGACCCAATTTGCTCTTTTTTCTCCCAACTCCCTTTGAATTAATAATTGCCTGACTGCAGAAAAAGGGACTATAACTTTTGTGTGGGTTTTCAAAAGAAAGGATCTATAATGCTTGACCGCTTTAAAAACCGCAAAGGCTTGTTTTTCTACGTCAGAGTAATTCAATTCGGCACCCTGAAGATTAGAGCTAAAGAATGAGATAGGAGCTTCCAAGTTGTCTTCATTTAATTGGGTTAATACTGCAGCATAAGATAAATCGGATGCCATGGTATACAATGTAAAGTGATTGGAGAAATTTGGAGTGCTTAAGGCTGGGGCATTGATTATCGATTGTTTGATTAGATCAAAAGCTTCCTTCTCCGCTGATCCCCACTTAAAGACCGAATTCTTCTTAATCATTGCTTGAAGTGGCAAAACAACTTGGGAAAAATCTGGAACAAACCTTTTAACGAAATTGATCTGGCCTAAAAATGACTGCATTGATTTCTTATTGTGAGGAAATGGGATTTCAGAAATTTCTTTGATTCGATCGGGATCAATGTAAATGCCATGTTTGGATACGATAAAGCCCAGGAGTTTATCTTGATCAAGAGCGAAAAATGACTTCTTAGGGTTCAGGGAAATATCGTACCTTTTGCATCGTTGAAAGATTTGATTTAAATCATGCAAATGGTTATATCTCTCTTTAGAGAATACAGTTATATCATCTAAATAGACAACCACTGTTCTATTAATTAACCCTTTAAAAGTTGTATCCATAGCTCTTTGGAACGTCGCTCCTGCATTTATAAGTCCAAAAGGCATTTTCTGATATGCATATGTTCCCCATTTTGTCCTAAATGTGGTTTTGAGTTGGTCATCAGGATGAACCAAGACCTGGTTGTATCCTGAGAAACCATCCAGAAAGGACATCAATTCAGAACCTGCCACAGATTGAAGTATTTGTTCCATAGTGGGTAATGGAAAATTGTCTTTTAAACTTGCTTTGTTGAGGTTTCTGAAATCAATACAAATTCGGATATCTCCATTCTTCTTTCTAACTGGTACCATATTAGAAACCCAGTTTGAATGCCGAACGGGAAAAATAATCTTGGCCTTCAGGAGCTTGTTAAGTTCTGACTTTATTTGACCTTCTAAGTTTGGGTGTATTTTCCTTAACTTCTGCTGAATTGGTTTCTGATCAGGAAGCATAGGAATGGTGTGCTGGATAATAGATGTGTCATAAGTCTTTAAATCATCATATTTCCAAGAAAAAACTTGTTTGTTTTTTCTTAATAATCCAATGAATGCTTCCTTTTCGCTTGAAGAAAGTCCTAACCCCAAATTGATATTTTGAGGAGCTTGCTCGGTACCTAAATTTATCAATTCGAACCTTAGAGTAGAGCTTTGGAGTTTGGTATTAATCACAGGTCTAAACATGTCCTTAATATCATACAGATCTTCTAGTTTTACTACAGGCTTAGGAATTTCATTTTCTGGAGATGATTCTTTCATTTGCGAGTCATGCTCATTTTCTTCAATAATTTGGTTATCATAGGACTTCTCAGAGGTCAAGAATTGTAAAATATCTTCATCGTGGTTGAACACCCTCCAATTAGTCACATTATCAGGAACTGAAGGCCTAAAAATCAATTCTACAGAAAATCTATCAAGACTGTAATCATCAGAAGGCAAAAGCTTAGAAGCTACATTGGCTAGTAGGTCAGCTGCTGAGTTCTGAGACCTAGGAATTGAGGAAATGTTGAATGCTGAGAAATGTGATGTAAGATCCTGCACAAGGGATTGGTAATGCTTAAGGTGAGTGGAGAGACAATGAATAGCATTTCGTACTTGTTTAACAATTATTTCAGAATCTCCAAACACTTTAAGGTGTTTTACCTTTAGGTCGATCGCTTTATATAACCCCTGGATTAAGGCTTCATATTCAGCCGTATTGTTAGTGCATTCAAATTCTAATCTGCAAGACAACATTGTTTTTTCCCCATGTGGACTAACCAAAATGCAACCTGCTCCTGAGCCTTCGCTGGACTTAGAGCCATCAAAATATAAAGACCAAAATGAAGGAACATTAGGGCTTAAATTTACAGCTTTCTTATTTACATTGAAACATCTAGAGTTATCTGTTTGTGAGAAATTTTCAATCTGTGATGACAAATGATTAACTGAAAAAGGAGATGGTTGGGCAACAAAGTTGCCAAAGAATGATTCTGCTGAATAGTTCCCCAAAATGTTATTATTAAATGCCGCCGACGGATTTTCTTGTTCAAATTCAGTTACTGTGTGGGTCATATGTTTCTCTCAATCGATCATTATTTGATTTGGCTTACCCTTATAGGGAAGCCACATGTGTGACCAATCGGTGGAAATATACCCATGTAGTTTTTCGGACCAATCCCTGCTTAAAATTAAACCATAAAACTCAGGAATATCAGCTATCAAAATATCAATTCTTTGTACTATCCTGGGATCAGCTGACAACCTGATAGTTACAGAATTAATTTCTCCCACAACCTGTACTTTAGTTCTGTCCAATTGTACAATATGGATGGCAGACTTCTGGGGTTCTATGTTCAGTTTAGAGCAAACTGAAGCAGGCATTATGTTAGATGATGCCCCTGAGTCAATTAAACAATTGTGCAGGTTTCGGTTATAAATCTCGTAGGTCAGGAGGAATGGCGGAGTATGAGAGTTCGATCTATCCCCGATCAGAACTGAATCGGTAGCTTCAACCATACTCGGAGGAGGTTGGCCTGAGTCATTGGCAGCTTTAGCAGTGGGAAGTGGTGTAGAAGGAACAGCATTGAATTCCTTAAGAAGCAACTTTTGCTGATGTTTTAACTTACTAAGCTCGAACATGGTTATGTTCGCCTTAGTTTTCTTCATATCATCAACAATATTGTACTCCATTGAATCGGACACCACCAATGTTTTAGATGTTAAAGGAGAATTAGAAGTTGAAGGCTAGCTTTGGGGACTAACTGCAGGTGATTTATTTGGAGGTACTTTCTCCTTTGTTGTGGCAGCACCTGCACTCCTTTTCTTTGAAGTGACTTGTATAGGATCAGGAGTACCTCTACTTCTTGTAGTGACAGGGAAGGCTTCCTCTTCATTGTCAGTATCAGAGTTGGGGAGTATAAAATCCCACATTCCATGGCATTCAGCTACTTCCTCTTCATCATCTGTTTGTGAGGGTGTTTCCTCCTCTTCTTCTTCTTGTTCTGAGTCTGCATTAGATATGACATTTGGTGGTTTTGATTCAGTTCTTTTATAGGTTCTAAATGGTCTTTTGTTTGAGGTTTCGGCTACTTGCTTCTTTATATCAACCATTTCATTCGACAAAGTCTTCAAGACTTTTTGTAAACCCTCCATGTCATATGGGTCTTTTGGGGTTTTCTTCTTAGAATCTTCTTTAAAAGAGACTTTTTTGGCTTTTCTGTCTTCCAGAGCAGCTTTCTTTTCTAGAGCATTTATGCGCTTTTCCACAGCAAGTGCTTCTTTCATATTCTCAGCTAAGGTTGGTTTCCCAGCCCGATCTACAAAAATGGCTATGTTGGCAGGTAGGGCAGTTATATACCATTCGCTGCGAATTTGTTCACTTGGTTTGGACGCTGTGGGGATTTTATTCAGGAGCTTGTTGAATCTAGCATTAAATTCTTTTATTGGTTCCCTATGCTCTATTCTTAGATTGGAAAGATCGTTTATTAAAGTAGCCAAAGATCGATCATCTCCATATTTGGTCAGAAACTGCTCTTGGCAAGTATTCCAACTGGTAATTGAACCAGAGGGTAGAGAGAAATACCAGGATCCTGCTGATCCTTGCAAGGTATAAGGGAAAAGTCTGACCACAACATCTTCTTCTGTTACTCCTTTCAAGTTGACTGCTAACATGAAATTGTTTATATGTTCCTCTGCTTGAGTCCCATTATCTGGATTAAACTTGGGTAGCCATTTTTCTGGAAGATCTGGTAATGGATGTAATGGTGCAGGCATATTGACTGCGCCAGGTCTTGACCATGGATCTGCCATTATAACAGCAGTAGTAGAAGATACTATCGCTGAAGTTCCAGATGCCTGAGAAGGAAATACTATTGAGGAGTGAGCAGATTGGGATATTACAGTACTTGATCCCTGGTGAATATTGATATGTGATGGAGGAGTGGGTGGTCGACTTTGCAGATGAGAAGCTGAGATGGAGGATATGGATGAAAGTTCCTCACTTTCAGATCCTTCAGTAATTTTCTTTGCCTTCTTCCTTTTTGGTAAAGGCAACTCAGTAGGTTCAATACCGAGTTTTTCGCTCTGAAGTCTGGTGAGAGGGTGAGGTAATTTAAACTGCGAAGTCGCACTGCTGTAAGATACCTCAGATCGTTGTGGCGAAATCGAGAAACTCTGAAGTTTATGGATAAGAGACTGAACTTCAGGTGATTCAAGACTTAATTGTTCTGAAGTATGATGGGTTTGAGCAGTGGTGGTTGATTCCTCTTCTTCTTGTTCGGATACTGGTGAACCAGCATGCGAATAGGAAGTCTGAGGGGATTTGGAGGGAGAATTACTCTTAGAATGGCTTGTAATTCTAGGTTTGCTTGCCATTCACAGTCAGGCCCTCCTTCTAGCGCCAAAAATGTTGATGCCCCGAAAATCGTTGCAACAACATTGGGGAAACCACCCGGTCCGGACCTTAGTACAACTCCTTTTCCGTTTGGAATAGTGGCTCCGACTGGGGATGATGGGACCAGTTTCCCAAAAATTATAAGTAAACGGGATGGATGAGTGACTTATGGGGTATGATGGAAATAAGTGAACAACTAAAACTATCGGCTAAATATACTAACTATAATCTAATCCCGGGACTTATCAATCTTTAGAGCGTAGCGTTTGATAATCTGTGCTTTAAGGCAGGCATATAGATGACTCTAACGCTAAAGCATAGATGTTTAAACCATTTAAAATTGCTCTGCATAATTAGTTATGCAGAGTGATAATAGCGAATTACTACACTTTGTCATTCATATCATTGCTACATGCATGATTAAAAGAGAGGGCATATCACAAAACATCCAATAGTGGAATGAAATGAAGATTCGCTGTTACAGTGCATACATGTATTCAACAATAGCAAAAATAATAACACAGCAATTCATATAAGAGGAAAGAACACAGATGCAGATAAAAGTACCATGTAAGCTGCTTAACAATCCAGTATATTAATCGCTATGTCGCAGTCCTTCCTTCAAACCAGAAAGCATTCCAAACAAGAGACAATAGTGCGCAATTGTATAAAACAGCCTTCTCGTTGAATTAAGAACTATCGGTCGAGTTTCACAAAAGAATATAGGCTGAAGCACAGTAGTGCAAACTTCAGCCTTTAAGTCTATTACAAAATTTTACGACCCTTTCTAAAAACATGAAAGGGTCTATAAATACTAAGCTACTCTAAATATCTAAAAAACTGAAAAGCTATTTAAATGGCATCAATAAATATTTCTTTCATTTTCTTTGGCGATCTGGCAGTCGGCGGCAATGCTTCATCAGGTGGGCTCTTTGCCTTTAAACCTCAGCTGACATATCGCCAGCATTGGCTCTACTTCTGGTGGAGTGTTGAGACGCGACGTGAGCTGGGCATCATATGTGGCATCCTGAATGTCGGGGATCAGACATCCAAGAGCATCTGTTAAACACTTAAGGGCCGACCTTTGAGTGTGTGGCTTGATTAGAAAGATCCAATATGCCTCGGAGGTTAAAGTATTTACTCCAGCGATTGACCTTCCCTTTTCCTCTAGGTCATGATAACTTGTTTGTTCAATCATGTTTGCTGGTGTTATGCTTCCAAGTGTGCACTGAGAAATCATGTTTTCCAAATAGAGTGTGTTGTTGACTAAATCAATCATATTACTGGCAATCATTTTACACCTTGAAGTTGCCCTTTCCGCTTTCATCATCTGAGTGTTCCATTCCATGAAGAGTATGTCCTTGTATGTCTCATAGATTCTAGGCAAGTTCGCTGCCTTCCCCACATCAAAATCTTGCCAATCAAGATATGCGGCTATAGTTTCTTCGGCCTGATCTAGCTCATTTCTGGCTTTCTCTATCTGCTGACATACTGCTGTAGATATTTCGCATAATGGCTCAGCCTCAGCAATTTGTCGACATAGGAGTCTAATCTGAGATATTAATGCACCATTTATTTCAGCTGCTTCTGCTCTGAAATTCTCCACTTTCTTGGTGCCTTTGATGTCTTCGAGCTGTGCTAATAGTTGAGCGATTTGCTCATCTTTTGACTTCATCATCAGCTCATTCGCCGCTCTCAACTGTGCCAATGCCTCCGACAATTCTTTCTGCTTCTGGATTGCGCTCTGATCAATCCTCTGCTTTTCAGTCTGCAGTTGCTGGGTCAATATATTGTTTTCTTGCTGTTGTGCCAGCAACTGCTCTTCTACCTACGCTGCCTTGTTCTTCGCCTCGGCTACTTCTGCTTGTAATGCACAAATCTCTTGGTTCTTAGTCTTCAATAGGAGACTTACCTCCGATGCCTTGTCAATAGTCGCTGCAGAATAAGCTCCAGCATACTGCGACAGCTTTGTTAGATCATCGGAGGGTCCAATTCCTCCTTCCAGACTACATTGCCTGTGATTGTTTGCTCAGGAAAGATAGAAGGTTGATCAAGCCTTCGTCTTTTCCTTGAGCGCTTAACAACTGCTTTGTGCCTTGGGCTGTAGAAAACATCCAGGGGAGGAATATCTTCCACCCGGAGAACAATTTGATCGGAAGAGTCTTTAGTAATTACCTCGACATCCTTTGAAATGGGTGGGCCGCTGGTTCCGCTTAGAACCTGAGAAGAAGTGGTATCTGGTGCATCGCTTGTCTTAGAGGTGTCTGTGTCTTTGGAGCCTTCCTTTCCACTGATAATGGAATCGAATTGGTTCCATTGTTTAAGCAATTCAGGATCAATGGAGGTCTGTTTATGTTGCTCTGTCTGGGATTTGCTTTGCTCTTTTTCTTGTTCTAACCTCTGCTGCTCCTCTAATTCTTTTTGCTGCTGCTCCTCTATCTCTTTTCTTTGTTTCTCTTCTTGCTCTCTTTTCTGCCTATCTGCCAATTCCTTTTTCTGCCTATCTGCCAGTTCTTTCTTTTGTTTTTCTTCTTCTTCCTTCTTTCGCTGTTCCTCTATCTCTTTCTGCTTTCTCTGTTCTTGTTCCTTCTGCGCTTTCTGTTGTCTTTCTATCTGCTCCTTCTTTTGCCTCTCTGCTTGCTCCTTTCTTTGCTTCTCTGCCTGCAGCTTCTTTTGCCTCTCCTCCTGTTGTTTCTTTTGTTCCTTAGTTATAACAGGAGGTTGGCTTGTCTGTTGCCGACCAGGCTCGCTTGAGGAAGACGCTGGGGTTGTTGACAATAAATCTAGAGGCAGAGTTTGCAACCTCTGCTCTCTAAGTTTATTGAACTCAGTTAACTTCTCATCATTGTATTTCATTCTAGCAAGCTCTTTGGTCTGGCCTATTGTATCGGCGGCTACGAACAGGTCATCAAACTCATCCTCTTGATGGTCAATCTTTGTCAGTTTGGCCTGTTCTAAGGCAGCGAAAGCAGTCTTCCTTGGATCATAGAGTCTGCTTGAGATAGTGGCCAGGGATAAAGCTTGCATCTTTATTGCCTCCTTTTCTGCATGCTTGAGATCATGCAGAGTAAAAACACCAATTCTCAAGGGAAAAGAGGGCCAGCCCCTCTTCTTTTCTTTCTTGAGAGTTTGTGTAACACTCTCGGCCATAATCTGGTAGGAGATCTCTCGGGCTAACAGTTTGTCTGGAACATATAGAGGGAGAACATGCGGCTTGGCTTGGCTTCCATAAACCCTAATATAGGTAAAATGCTCTTCTCCAAACCAACTTGCTACAGCTGGTAAGTCGAAGGAAGCCAGATAGGAGATTTTGGGAATGGGCCGATCAAAAATGGAATAATGAATGGGAACCATAAAACCATTGCAAATTTGATACAAATGGTCCTTGTAAGAGGACTTCCACAATTTCTGATGGTACAAATGAATGGGTGAAGGGTCTTGGGTGGTCCACCTCCAACCGAGGATGGGAAACTCAGAATTAAAACACAATGTGTCCATAATGTAGGCACTATAATAAAATGGTGGGATTTTCCTTTCGGTGACTACAGATTTGGCTCTAAAGTCACGAACAGCTACGGCCAACTTATCAGAAAGAATGGTGGCCCAATCCATGATTATACTATTAACAGCTGCTTCCATCAGGGGAACCATCTCTATATCAAAATTGGCAGAGTCATGTAACCCCCATAGCCTACACATCATAATTCCCGCATAGCAATAGGGAGAAGCCAAAGAATCGACGGAGTACTTACCCGAGCTTTCATGCTTGTGTTTAGCCGGATTCTGCCTCCAATCCCGGATGGGCTCGGATTGCACTTCATTTTCGGTTGCAAATTTCTCCACGAAGGCTTTGTTATAGATTTTCTCCGGCTCAGGCAAATGATACATTTGCCTTAGGTGCTCTGGTTTGAACGACCCGAAAATCCTTCCATCCCTTGTGTGAAACGTTCTATCGATGATTGGAATTTCCTCGATTGCCCATCGCACTACATCAGTGTAGGGAAGGACTTGCTCTCTGGCTGCTGTCCTATGAAGGAAGGAATCGGCCAACTCTTTGAGAGTGGCATCGGACTTCTTTAGTGAGTCTGCAGTAGCCTCTGTCACTGAAACTTCCGGTTTCTCAACTTCTAATAGATTATATGTGCCCTGCCATGAAGTCCTAGTAAGACTAGTGCACGTAGTGTCTAAAATTAGGCCTTTCTTCTTATCTGTGGCAGCATGACCTGCTATAGATGTAGCAGCGGAGCCCGCAGTCCTCTTGGATTTCTTCCCCATCATGCTCAGGCTTCTCTCAACAGATTAATTCTACACAAATGCAAGAGAAATCGTAACAAGACAATAGCAATGGCACTCCATAGCGGGAAAGATATATCATTTGAAGCGTGCTGAGATTAATTCTCAAAAGTGGCTGCGGATCCAATCACTGGGGAGATATTGCAGATGCATTAATGGTGATTTAAGGCCTGCTACCCATTAAATGACTATTACACCGTTATCCGGCTGAATGACCCCCTTAAGCGTGTAACAGATATTTTGGCGGTTAAGCGCAGGTGTTCGTTAATCGAAGGGGCAAAGTTTTTAAATACACATGCATTATCTTATCCCTGCATTTAACGACATTTTGGAATTTGCGCTTTGTCAACCGGATATCAATATAAAATTAAGGCTTTAAGTGATGGCTTTTAAGAATGCTAACCACTGATAAACGATATCGCATCGCTTCGGGGAAAAGGTGCTGCACAATCACTAGCAAAAGATCCTGCCGACGATCGATAGCGACATCGCATCGGGCTAGCGCATGGAAACATAACAAGATGCATACAAAGTGATTTGCGGATTTCCGATTGCGATATCGCATCGCATCGGGGGTAAGATCTGGGCGCCTTATTAAAGTGTATGGGATTCTGTCGACGGCCGATAGCGATATCGCATCAGGTCGGGGTTTATAACTTAAAGCATTTTTTCCCGCATGAGGCAGCGCCGATAACCGATCGCCGATATCGCGTCGCGTCGGGGCGTGAGTTATGTGCCCTTATTTGGTGTGCATGGAACATCGCCGATCGCCGATAGCGATATCGCATCGGCGGAGATCAAAATACCACTTAAATGTGTTTCTCATGTCATTGCGATATGCGATCTTGCGATCGCTTTATCGCAATAACAAAAGATTGTTTTATTATTGAAACACTATTATTCAAAAAGGCTTAAATACACGAAAACTCATTTGATTATCAGGCCTTTTTTGAACATACAAGCATTGATGCCAAAATTTTAAAAGGGACCCATTCCATATATTAATTTTTTGTGAATAAAAATGTTATGAAATGGGGGGTTGTTGTAGAGCACAACACATACTCAATATGATCTCTAAATGCTAATGGAAATCCACTAACAAATCTATGAACTTTGGCTTTCTCATCCTTAACATATGGTACATACCTCAATAAGTCTAGGAACTTAGTAGTGTACTCCTCATTTTTCATCGATCCCATCTTTAGCTAATGGAATTCCTTGGCTTTGTTGTCGTAGTACCTCTCTGACAAGTACATATTCCTAAAAAATCTATTAAATTCATGCCAACTCAAGTCTTATGTCCTGATGTCTCTAACCCAATTCTTATCTTCCCACCAGATGTCTTCTTTCCCTTTGAGGCTGAATATAGCTATTCTAGCCTTCATGTTCTCTATGTATTCATGCAATTCAAATAATTTCTTCATCCCAAGTAACCATGCTTCTACATCCTATGGCTTCTACAAATCTCCATCAAAGGTAGGTGGTTTCACTTTCTAATCTCCCTGTTGCTCTTGGCCTACATGTGATTTGGGGCATCCTTTTGCAAAATGCCCATATTCATGACAAATTTTGCATCTAAAAGGAAGTTGGTCATATTCAAATTCTTAAACATGAGACCAGTTACCCATGCAAAGGTTGATCACATTCACTAGTTCTTTGTATATATCTACCTCTACACAATATATGCACAGGAAAATCATCCATCTTTAGGCTCAATGCAATCCATATAGCTACCCAAGGAATTTTCAATCAACCCGAAGGTTGCATCAGTCTAGTAATGCAAGGGAAAATAGGGAAGCTTTACCTAGACTGGGATAGTCATGGGCATATTGCAGTCTGGGTTGAAGTTAGGGTTCCAACAATCTAGATAAAGACCATGGGCTCCCATGAAATAAGGACCGCTCCTAAACATTAGATCTCAATCTAGTTTGTTCGCAAAGTAAAAGGTGTAGAAGCCCTTATCACAGAAGGAGGATCCCACTTATCCCTTGATGAGGGGTTTCTATTTCTTCTCCACCCATGTCTTAATTGAGCGAGGGGAGGGAAAAAGACCCATAACTGACCAATGAGACCTTGATCTGCCAACTACAGGGCTTGAATCCATGCTTGAGGAGTCTTGATCTCGATCTTTGAGATTTCATCAAGCTTTTTCACAAAGAGAGATGATCCAGATCTCTGAAACTTAGGGCCAGCTGCCACAAGAGAGTTGAAGGCAACAATCTCCCTCGAGAAGCCTGATTCATGTGTCGGCTCAGCCATGATTGGTTGTCTGACCAACAAAGAGTTCAACGTAGCACTTAGTGAATCAATAGAAACCGAGAGAAGGAAAGGAAGGAGAAAATTGCAAAACATAGGAGCCGACAACCCGATCTAGCAATGATTTGAATTATAAGCTTAGGAAGCAGGCGAGTCGAAGACACTCATTGTTCTACTTGCCTTGTTTTGATAACGCCATATCATTTTTAAAGAATATTGTAAATTTAGTTAATTCTTATTTTTTTTTTTAGCAACTTAAGATGTACGTTGAAGTAAGTGTTTCAATGTTTATTATGGATTGATGCCTATCAACATTTACCAAACATTTAATTTAGGCATAGTCTAACTAATAGATGAAATAACTTTCTTGATCACAATATGAGAATACAATTTGTTGCAAGATTATGATTTCTTGTTATGTAAAATATACTTTTGAATACATAAATGGATTCAACACCCTGAAAAACCCTTAAGGAACTTGATATTTGTAGATTAAACAACTTAAGCTTATGTTTTTTAAAAATATGTACAGTAGAGCTTCCTTTTGCGCTACTTCTTTATGCTTCTGCACAGTAGAGCTACCTGGACCTTTACTGGTACCTACGCCAAGCTCTATGGGTTCATGCCACTCAGCTAGCCAACTCCCCACGATCTTCTGCATGTCTGTCTCAGGTAACAAATATGGCAGCTTGTGCCATAGGTGCTTTGGGTCCTTGCACACCCTGATTGAAACATTATGGAAATCGGCCTTGAACTCCGCGTAGGTCATCAATTGCACGAACAAGGTTGGGGACAACCTAGGCCTCTGACTGATAACCATGGGAAGGTCCATCTCCATTAGAATCCTGAAAATTTTCGACTCCTTGATCCTTTCTGGATCCTTTGTTACCCAAAACGAAGTGAACCTTGTTGCCTCAGGTAAGTGTTTTGGTTACGGGGGAAACTGACTATCCTCCGATAATATCCAAGCTACTAAAACAATGGATAGTAACAACCACACATTGTGGAAATGCTTGCTCTCTTGTTGATCTTCGTGGCAGTTCAAGAGGAACTCCTTGCACAGATACTTCACCTAGTTGTATTGAACTCCCTTCACGCACTAGGCAGCTAGTTATACCAACGACTTCGGAACTTCGTTAGCAGGACATTTCCTCAGGATTTTCCATGCAAGAATTTGGGCGGCGAATTGCACCGCCTCATCCTAAATAGAGCGGATAGAATATCTATGTGACTTCTTAACGAGGCCATATTCTGCGTTCATCTTGTCTATTAACTCTTTTTCTCCACTTTTCCTTCCAAACTCCTTGGCAGGGTCCACCCCTTTGTAGGGAAGCTTTGTGATCCGATGAATTAACATGCTTGTAATTGGGATGGGCTCCCCAAGCCATAGGCACCCATCATGCACCAATGCGAGGAGCTGGAGTACACACACCGTGCTGATTTTCAATCTATGAAAAGGCCGTACGCAGAGTATGTGCAGCAACCCAGCCTACTCAACGCCCTTGAACCACGCCATAGGTTCCAACAGTGTAACCCCAGTCTCTTCATAGTCAATTTTCATCATATACTCGTTGGTCACCAAATGTGTGAAATTCTCATGGTCCACGATGTCCCAATCCCCCATTTTCAGCACTAGAATGCATGAAAGTGTTGTGCCTTCCAATTCCACCTATTTAGGCAACAAGGGTGTTGAAACTGTGAATTTCCCATAATCTGAGTCCTTGGTAACTTTGGTTTATCCCTTCTGCGGAGGGATATACTTTGAGAGCCATGTGATAGGCTCACCCTCCTTGGTATCAACCTCTTCCACACCTTTGTATTCTTCCTCCTCCAAATCGACCACTTTCTTCGGTTGTTTACCTTTCTTCTCCTTCGGTTGCACCTCTGGGGTCTTACTCGGTGACTATCTCACCGGCATCAGCTTCTTCTATTTTTCTTTAGCATCAGATTGCTTCAGCGTAGGAAACCTCGACGTGGTAGGGACAAGGTTTGACACTTCCATAGTTGAACTCTCAGGGCCCGACGAATCAGAAACAACAACTTTGGAACCTACGGCATCGGTGGAGTTTGTAGCAGTCATCCATTATATGAACAGCTCTTGGGATTATTCAGTGTATTTTGCGAACAAGGGGCGGATCACAAACTCCTCCTAGAATTGACGATTCGTAAGCATCAAACATCAAAGCACCCAGAGAACTCTCAGAATGAAAAGTGTTCTTTGGCAGACCAACAAGCATAATTTATAGGAAGTTTTAAATTCAAATACGACCATTCCACCAAATTATGATAATAAATGCATCTTTGACGGTAGATCTCCATTGATATTCAAAATAATAGCGCCTACCCACTCCTCTTAACTGATTTTTGGCCATCAAATCATGAATAGTAACCCCAACGACTAATTTTGGAACCCTCTGCACAGCACCATCCTCCATGGCGCAGCTCATCAAGCGCAACTTCATGTGTCGCACTCTTGTATTCCGTTGCGCAACCCCCAACTATGTCATTGACTTCACCGAATAACATATTTTATAGTACCACAATCCCTTACAACTGCTTGGATTACTAAGACTGTCTTGTAGCCATTTATTCATTGCACAGGGGCATGATCCCTTGTGTAAAACTTTAGTCTACTTCCGTTCACGTTCACAGGGAATGGTTCCCCATTCATCTTTGCGAGTTGAACTATGCCACCATCCATGATCTCCTTAATAACATATGCCCCCAACTTGTGCATTTGAAACTTTCCTGGAAATTCCGTGAAATTGTTGTCGTATAACAACACTAAATCATCCACCTTAAATGTGTGCAGCTTAATATGCCTATCGTGCTTTGATTTCTCGCGCTCTTTTTTCACTTGCTGATGAAATCCCTCAAGAAAATGATCTTATTCTAACTCCATCAACTACGCAAGTCATTCCTCCAAGGTCTTGCAATATGCCATGTTTGTTAAAGCTGTAATATGTAGACTTGGCACAATATACTCCATAGGCATGACTGCTTCGATCCGATAAACCAACATGGATGGTGTTTGACCTGTCAACTTCTTGCAAGTCATCCTATAAGCCCATAAAACTACAAGTATGCGCATGTCCCAATCATTCATATTTGCGTTGCAGACCTTTGTTAATGCATTCTCCAAAATCTTGTTAAAATCTTCCACCATTCCATTCACCTGTGGGTGATAGGGCGTGATTTTTTGATGATATTCTAGGAACTCCTCAAGCATCGCACTGATAGTTTCATTCAATAAATGGGTACTCCTATCACTCATCAATATCTTAGGACATCCAAACCTAGTTGAGACATATTCAAACAAAAACTTCACAGTAGTGGCCCCTGTACAATCTTTCACTGACTGCGCTTCTACCCATCTGGTTAAGTATTCTGTGGCAGTAATGATATACTGAACACCTATCTTCTTTCCTAGTGGCTAGATAGGACCTATGAAATCAATGGCCCATTTATCAAAGACTTGCAACAAAACATGGGGATGTAACGACATTTCATCTTTTAGCGAAGGTTTCCCCGTCCATTAGCAAGAATCACACGGCTTGCAATACTCCTTAGAATCCTTATGTAATGTAGGGCACCATAACTCAGCGTGAAAAATATTCTGTGCAGTCGCTTTTCTGGCATAGTGGCCTCCTGCCACTCCTCCATGGGCTTCAGCTGGGATACTAGCGCATTCAAACTCCGGAACATACCTTCGCAGTATCTCATTTGTTACCATCTTATAAAAATGACGCGCAATCACTAAAAAATTCACAGCGCAGACTACTAACTCCTTCTTTTGTGAGTGGAATAACCTTCGAGAGTGGTTCCCATTGTTAAGAACTAAATAATATCAGAAAAATGATCATCTCCGATGTGCACCGCAAAGAGCTGCGCATCCGACAATCTTTCCTCCAAACTACTTGGTTCTTCACCTGTTCCAATCCTTGACAAATGGTTTGGTCCGACATTCAACCTTCCCATCTTCATAATTACTTCAAAGTCATATTCCTAGAACAATAGTAACCATCAGCATATCTTTCCCCCCAACATAGGCTTATTGACCAGGTTCTTCAGCACGGAGTGATCTGTATACATTTTAAAGCATTCACCCAATACATGATGTCTAAACTTCTGTAGCGCATAGACCATTGCGAACCCTTCGCGCTCTGTAGTGGAATAATTCTTCTTAGCTTTGGATAACTTTTTGCTCGCAAAGGCTACCAGACAATCAATCTCACCCTCACTTGCTTGTGTTAATACTACTCCAAGCACAATTCGAGAGGCGTCTACATGCACATGGAATTATTTCATCTAGTATGGAGATACCAAAATAGGCGTTTTCACCATATTTTCCTTCAAGAAATCCAAACTGCACTAATAGTCTTCATCCCGGCAAAAAATATCATCTTTCTTCTATAGTTTCTCCATCGTCGTGGTTATCTGGGCATATGCCTTGATGAACTTCCTGTAATACCCAGTGTGTCCTAATTTTTTGCAAATTTGTTTCACATTCCTAGGAGGTTCCAAATTCACAATTACAGTGATCTTCGGAGGGTCCACCATCAATCCCTACTTACATACAACATGGCTGAGCAAAATTCCAAAAGGGAAACAGAATATACACTTCTTCAAATTCAGTGTGATATGATACCTTCGACAGGTGTCCAACATAAGGTGCAAAATTGCAACATGGCACTTCACTAAGCCAAACACAGTCCAATCGTCAAAGTATACTTCTAAGAATTTATGAATAAACTCTTTGAATGCCGTGATCACGACCGAGGAAAAGATTGCAGGCGCGTTCTTTAATCTGAATGACATAACTATATATTGAAAGCAACACCACTCCATCGTGAAGGTTGTCTTGCTTCGATCTTCAGGCATGCTATTGATTTGATGATATCCTGAAAAACCATCAGTAAATGAATATACCTCTTGTCCACCCACATTTTCCAATACTTCATCTGTGAACGGCATAGGAAATTGATCGTGTACACATGCATCATTCAGCTTCTTTAGATCTACACATATCCTGATTTCACCTTTTTGTTTCTTCTCCTGGACCACCATAGGGCTTACTTAACCAGATTCCTCAACAGGTTCAATAATACTGGTAGCCAACATCTTCTCAAGTTCTTGGCGCACCTTTTCCTTATACTTTGGATTCAACCTATAAGGTCGATGCTTAACAGGCTTCACATCCAGTTTCAACGTAATATTCATAACACCCAAGTCTCCTACAATCCCTTTCAAATCAAAGAACTTCATTGGGAATAAATACTAGTACTCACGCAGTAGTTCGACCACATTACCGACTATATCATCATACCAATAGTCTCTTATCTTCGTGAACTTAGGTTCTGCTTCAAACCTAATGTTTACTTATCGAGTTTTCAAAGGTTCCAATATATCCAGGTTCTCCACCTTCAGTCCTTCAACTTTGCTATGTCCTTCCGTATCCAGAATGTTAATATTTCGTGCATCATCATCATCTTGTTCAGTATTCACATTGTAACATTTAAGCGCATGGCACAACTGTGTACTCCAATCAAGCTGAGCCCATTCTACCGGTTCCTTCGATGCTCTGAATATAGCTGGAGCGCTTCGTCAATATTGGCAAACCCATCCTCAAAGCTAAAAATTAGTAATAATATTTTTCATAAAATGTCCCATTTGGCTGTTCCATGGCAAAGCTCTATTTCCAGATACCAATTCACTGGGATTGTATCTAAGGTGTGATAAAAAATGTGCACCCATTCTAGTTGTGGTTCTGTTCCCTGGGCCTTAATCCATCACACTAAATGATCGCGCGGATCATCCTTTCCAATTTATTTTTCTGTCATCTATGTATTAGTATACCTAAATCTTAACTTCATCATTCTTCTGCATTATTTCCATCTAGCAAAGTTCTCCTTGTGCATACCCCACCAACGGGCATGCGTAGTGCCAATTCCAGTGCCTAGAATCGATGCTCTTCCAATACTTCCCTTTCAAATTCATCCAAAAACAACTCCACATCAGTTAAACCATCATAATGCAAAAGATTTCTTACCTTAGTCGAGACGTACTGCAGCGATTTGGACATTATATTTCAATGGAGTGTAGATACTTCATGTAGCCTATTCTGCCAGTGTTCAAGTTCTTCATCTGAATTTGAGGCGTAGGAGATATCCCTATCCCACACAATTCGTCCATCATCTGTGGGATTGATCCAATATTCATCTCACATTGTTATCTTGTATATCTGATCCAAGTCATCGTCACTTTCTACATAGTCACAGACAGGTTCTGTATAACGTGCTCCTTCTGCAGGGTCTAGCGTTACTATAACCCTGTGTTATAGACATTTTTGTGCCCTACAACACCAAGCATGAAATGTCCATAAACCAAGGGCTCCTAAGTCCTTAAAATTGTTGTTCTAACCCCTAAAGGAACAAGGTCAATAGATTACAGCTTCTCCCAGAAGTTCTCCATGAAAAACTACTCAAAATTGGTCAAAACAGGATCATTGCAGCTGCTCCACTGGCTAGGTGCGTTGCATCTCACCCAAATGCACTATGAGGGTGCGTTTCATTTCAAAACTCCCTTCTATGGGGTGCGATGGGTGAGAAATGACAAATGGCAGTGTCATTCCGCGAGGTGGAGAGGCAATGGAAGCTTCCAAAATCTTCTCCTGTGACACTTGCCTCACTGAATTCGACCAAGGATGAGTAAGAGGCCCTCAATCTCCAAGTGGAAGCAAGAACTGACAGAGAGAAGGCACTAATCAAATCACAAGCTAACTCATCCCCCTTACAGATATCTATATATGGATCCCTCATCCCAGAGATCCAGAGGCTGGAATTTTGCATATTGTAAGGAATTGTTGTTGGTTTCTAGAGACAAACATCAGATTGTTGGATGATCTTTGCTTTGTTTGAGGTGAAGAGGGGCTTCTTTGCTGGGAGGTTGATGCTGGGTCGGAACAACTGGTTGTAACTCCTCCTGGATCTTTTCTTGTTTTATCAATAAAAGCTATTTGAGTTTTCCTCCATGCTTTTGTATTATTGATGCTTGTTACATTTGTATGGTCAATTTACATATGATCTGAGATTGTTTATGAATATAGATCCATGTCTTTGTATAGTGCTATGCTTCTGTGATCTTGCAGGTACTTTGTGAAGCTGGGCATGCAAGGGAGCAAGTAGCTGGGGACCATCAAAGAAGAGAGGGATCGAATCAAGGGATTAGCGCAAGACAGAGGTTAGTCCTTCTATTCCTCTCTATCTATAATTCATAAAGGAAAGACATAAGTAGCTTTTCTCTGTTTGTTTCTAAGGAAACTGTCACACCTTAGTGGGATAGAGCAGTTCTATATAGACACTTTTCCCTGTAACAAAATGGCGACTCCGCTGGGGACATAATTAGTTTGTTTGTTTATCATTATTTGTTGTTTGTTTCATAAACTTACAAGTAGCATTCGAACTGCATTTGCCATAACAAATGCAAAGTAGATAGCTGCTGCTTCAATCCATTCACTGGATCTGTTTATGATTTAAACAACTGATTCACAAACTATCTGATTGCCCTTGTGATAGCTCTTAGATCCTCCTTAGATCTACCCCTGATTGTTGAATTACTGATTGCTTTTTACTCAGCCAAAAACCAAGGACTGAACTGCAAACTGTGACCCGGAACCCCAACAGAGTCTCGTTTGTGGCCCAGCGCAGGTACTGTTCAGAGATTCTGAATTTCAGCGCACTTTCTGAGTGGACAACGTGCGCTGTATTTCAGATTCTCTGTGTTACAGGTGCGCTGATCAGACTAGCTCTGTGCAGCTGTGGCTTCTGTGCTTCATTCTTTCCAGTTCTATTCCTGAATTTTGTTGCCTGTGATTAGTATATGTCTGTTTGAAACCCCTTTTCCTTGCTGTTATTCCGCCTCCTTTGTACAAAAGAACTGTAGATGTTTTTGTGTGTTTGTTGAGTCATTTACAGTTTTCCTTTGCAAAAGTAGCATAGTCGTACTGTCGTCCTTTGATTTGAATCTGTCGCAAGTGTCGATTTCGATCGTAGGAGAAAGTTTGATTGTTGTTGATGGTCGATTATCCTGTTACTATTGCTTTTGGTCTGAATTTGTAATTTTCTAGTGTCAAGAACGAGTATTCATTTCAAAATCGTAAGGTGTCGTAATCATCTTTATTTTTGGTTTCGAAAAGAAGCTTGTTTATGTTTGTCGCTTCAAAAGAAATTCAGATTTGTACATCAACTTTCTTTTTAACATCTATATACTAAGAAAGTCGAAAAACAAATACATGCATGTGCATTTGCATATAGACAGTCTGTTTGGCTTGATTTAGGAAAGTGCATTTACAGTGTGCTCTTTGCTCTTTGTGAAAAGATGTTGTCTTTCTTTTCCTTAGTAGCTAGGATTTTCATTGCACAAAAGAGATAAAAAGTTTGTTTATCATCTTTAGATTGCATTTTAGGAATTACATCTACATCTCGTGGTGAACCCAAAAGGAAAACTTCATAAACAAGATCAACTTAAAATAAATTCAATGAATCTAACAACACTTTGGAACTTAACACACAACATTTAGAGGTCTAGGCTAGAGACATATTCCGGCGTCGTAAAGCCTGGTAACTGTTGTTCTCACTGATGGTTGGGTGATTCCTCCACTTTGAGACGATAAGTGCCAGTACGGACTTGTGCTCCCACGTACTGTCGAGTATATTTTGGGAGACCCCTATAGGCTTAAATCCTTTATCCATAGGAAGCCGTGTCTGCCGCCCTATCGATAGCAATGCACTGAACACAGCATTCAGGAAGATTGACTGTCGTACCGTAAAAAGTATTCTGTAGTTTTGCGATTGGTTTGGTACTCCCTCTACCTAGATTTACAGAGCAGTCCCTTTCGTTCCTTTTGAGACTCCTTAACGGAAAAGGTCCATCTAAGCACTTGTCACTTCAGGCCCATTAAAAATCAAAGGAGACTAGAGTCATCTTTTGTTTTTCTCGACTCTTAAAAACTGAAAAAACAAGTTGTGTCAAAGCGCCTAAAATTTATTTTAAATAGAATATTCATTACCCCTTTCCTACGTTGATCTTGGGTTGAGAAAATGGGATCCACCAACCAAGGTATTCCCCTTGGAGGAAATCCTAGTCCCTTCTCCTCTTGGGGAGATGTTGGTGCACCCCATATGGCCACATTGTCTCTTCCAGGACTGACAATTTGTTTGCCTGTATGGCTCTTCTCAACCTCTGTCGTTCAGAACACCACTATTCCTGAACAATCAAATCAGCAATTAGACGAGTCCAGAGTTACCCACCAACCTTCTACTTCCTCTAATTCTTCCTCTCCTCCTTCCTCTTCGCTTGATGGGGCTGGTAAAGCCAAAAGTCAAGTTCCTAAGGAGAAGAAGGAAAAGAAGAAGAAAGAGAAGAAGAAGAAGGAGCCAAAAGCGAATGAGGGCAAACGAGTGTCGTCTAACGAAAATCCACACACTGCACTAACCATGCCTAAATCGCCATGTGTAATTTGCAAGGGAGACCACTATCACAGAGATTGTCCTTGCATCCCTCGGATCTTAAGGGACTGGTCTCCTCGTTTTTACAACCCGGTGTCATCAACCTCTGATAATCATGTTGAAAACACACCATCAACTAGTGAGAGTGAAGCCCCAAGACAAAAAGGAAAATATAGATTTCCTTGTAAATTGTGCGAAGGCGATCATGACGTCCACCATTGTCCCTTCTTAGACGAAGCTAAAATAGTTTTGGATGATCGTCCGGTTTCACCGTTACGACTTCCTCCTGGATATTAAAAACTCTTGCCGAGTTCATCACTAGTTGAAAATCCGGCTGGCCCACTCAGGTGGTCGGCCGAAGCATCTGTCATTGAAGATAAAACATCTGAATCCATACCAGATGAAAGTCAAAAGGTCGAGGCGGCAATTGACCCGGTTTTTCCTTCAGAGGTTCCATCTTCATATGAGAGAACAAGGATGACACTGTCCAAATTCTTTTCATAAGCACAAACTCCAACGAACATGGGGGCAATTTACCCGTTCCTTTACCACAGGAAGGAAGTTCGTCAGAGTCGTACTCGGTCGTCTATTCGGTCCCACCTCCAAGAAACCTAGTTGTCTCCTTCGACTGGAATCAACTAGGCAGACCCCGTTTACCAGCTAGTGTACCATTCCGAATTATTGTTCAAATATATAGAATGGTTATGGCTGGTACCATCATAGATGAGGGGGCTTCTGTGAGTATCCTTTCCTTAACTGCTTGGAAAGCGCTTGGTTCACCATCGCTTTCGCCTGAGATGAGAAATCTGACAGGCTTTGATAAAGGAACCAGTCGACCATTGGGGATCCTTCCCAATGTGCCCATAACATTGAGAGGGAAAACCGTTCACATGAACGTGATGGTAGTTCAAGGACCCCTGGATTACAATCTACTCCTTGGACGAGACTATATTTATTGCATGAGAGCCATTGTCTCATCACTCTTTAGAGTGATGTGTTTTCCGCACGAAGGAAGAGTGATCAAGCTCGTAGACCAGCTTTCATTTCCCGGATCACGCATAGAAAATAGTCATATACCATCCCTAAATGGTCTTTTCACGCAAGAAATGTCTCAATCTCTAGTCCGTCCACCCGATGAGCACGAGTGATCCGGGGGGACATGACTGAAACCCAGGGGGCATGCACCCTGGTCTACTTCGGCAGGAAAGCTTTGGGTATAAGGTAGGTTTTCGCGAGAGAATATGACTAGTCTGTACCCCCGTCCGTGATTGGAAGAGGGAGTTATTCTGGAACAATATTCTCTTGTCAAAGTTATGTGAGTTGGCGGGCATCGTCGCTCACCTTTGTTTGTTTTGATAGACATCACCGAAGAAGTGTTTTGTTTGCGCTGTGAATAGAGCAATCTTTGGGTAACCTGTAAGAGGTAGGCCTCTCTCAGTAAAACAAATGTTTTAACGGACTAAAGAAGGGGTAACCTTGAAACTCTGTTTTATACCTGGGGGCATGCAAACCTTTTGGAGTGCAAGAGAAGAGCGGCTATTTATTTTTTAAATTTATAGGACCTCTAACCCTTTAAACTCGTAGGATTGGTCGTTTCCTAACTTGCATAAAGAAAGGATGTGGGGAAAATATCTAAAAGTTGCCGTTTTTATATGAGACATTCTTATCACAAGACTGGATTAATCGAGTAGTGTTACCGCAAGTTTCAAGCTCGTTAAAAAATAAACCCACATCGAGCAGTGTTACCGCAAGGTTCAAGCTCGTTAAAAAATAAACCTGCATCGAGTAGTTTTAGCACATAGGTCAAGCTCGTTAAAAAATAAACATAAGACATGAGAAAATGTTTCCACCCGCATTTAAACTCGTTATAAAATGAACTATTCCCCGGTAAATAACCATCGTGAATGTAGTACTTCAGCCGTTAAAGCCTTGGTCGTGTTTGCACCATCACCTCCACTTTTTCATTGGCCGATCATTCACCTCCATTTGATTGTTTACCCATTTTGAGGAACAGCTGCGAAGAGTGATTTCACTAGCCATCCTTGTGACATTGCCGTGATTGGAAAAATTCCAAACCTTACCTGGAATCAGCTGCTACCCGTTTTATCACTCGTTCCTCAAAAGACGAGTCTCCTTTAAGCTCTTTTCAACTGACTCGTAAAATATGAAAAGATTGCCGATCCATTGGCCTCTCCAGCTCGTTAAAGGGACAGGAAGTGCTATCCCTCCTCTAGATTTTAATCTTTTTGGACCTGAGGGATTATTACACAAAAAGATCAAGTGCTTGTTTTTTTCGGCTCGTTAAAACTATCGAAAATTCATCCCTTATGTATTGTTTTATACTTTTTCGGACTTAAGGGATTAGATGACGAAAAAGGAATTTTGGAGTTACCTTTACGTCCCTTTTCAGACTCTCTAAAATTGAAAAGGACCGAGTTATCTTTTTCGTTAAACTCGTTAAAAATATTAATAGCGACAAATTTGTCTTTAGACGAGAACGAGTTTCACTATCGCTAGGCTTGTTAAAACATAGCGATGGGTTTGCCCGAAGGGAAAATTATAGAACAAGCATATGTTATCCTCCTCAAGCTTGACAAAAATAAAGAGGTACTGGTCAGCAATGACTGGGGAAAAATTGGGAAGAAAACTCAAAGAAACTTTGTTGGTAGCAAGTCGCTCTTGAACATGACACTTCCACTCCGTGTCCGAGTCAGGTTGGGTTGTTTCATTCACCGGTCACATCACCATGGTCACGCCATACCATCCACATTTGGGGTTAATGCTACCAATCCATCACATCAGTGTCGCTGATATGTTCAAGAGAAGTCATCCAGAGAAGTCACCTGTGTCTCACCCACTACGATACATTATACTCCATTCTTTCATGACCGCCACCCTGAACCTTATATCACCAGATCGTTTTCACCTCCATCAAAATCATTTGCTCCGTTCCGTGTCATTGATGTGGGATTCATTAAGGCCCTCCTGTGACGGATAACTTCTTGTCGACATCAGCTCATTATCCAAGAAGTTGATCTAGGAACACCCCATTCAATACTTTGAAGCTTGCATGCCTCAATGGCAAGTTTCTCACTTCCGGCGACAGGTTTACATCAATGGCCTTCGACCGAAAGATTTTGCGTCGTGTTCGATGCCAAGTCCTTTATTCACACCACGTGAATTGTACTGTAGTACCTTGAGGGTCATTATCATTATCGGTGATTCCTCTCACGCTTGTTAACAATTTACATCATTGTCTGGTAATCAAGCGATGTCTTTCCATGTTCGACTTCAGAACATTTCTCACATGGATCGACTTGTACTTCGAGTGAAGATCAGACGAGATTGAAGACCCCAGATCTAGTTTCATCCATCCGGGCTGCGATATATATTCAGGGAAATAAAAACATTAAGTGTACATCATTGCAGCACAAATAATCATCCTACCAAAAGGATGATAGCTCTATCAGAATCATCAGTCTACACTCAGACGATTGTCTGTCCTATGTACATGAAAATGAATTTATAAAGCTAAGCATGGGAATGCCTGCCTCAGCTAGATCATGAAAATATTATGGAGATAATGTATTGTATTGTATCTTATTACAGGTCTCCTCCCAGCATTGAAAGAACTTCGGATCCTCATAATAAAGCATTTCACCCGACACCAAAAGGTTAACGGCCTCATACTTTAGGGGACAACTATTATAGACATTTTTGTGCCCTACAACACCAAGCATGAAATGTCCATAAACCAAGGGCTCCTAAGTCCTTAAAAGTGTTGTTCTAACCCCTAAAGGAACAAGGTCAATAGATTACAGCTTCTCCCAGAAGTTCTCCATGAAAAACTACTCAAAATTGGTCAAAACAGGATCATTGCAGCTGCTCCACTGGCTAGGTGCGTTGCATCTCACCCAAATGCACTGTGAGGGTGCGTTGCATTTCAAAACTCCCTTCTATGGGGTGCGATGGGTGAGAAATGACAAATGGCAGTGTCATTCCGCGAGGTGGAGAGGCAATGGAAGCTTCCAGAATCTTCTCCTGTGACACTTGCCTCACTGAATTCGACCAAGGATGAGTAAGAGGCCCTCAGTCTCCAAGTGGAAGCAAGAAATGAGAGAGAGAAGACACTAATCAAATCACAAGCTGACTCATCCCCCTTACAGATATCTATATATGGATCCCTCATCCCAGAGATCCAGAGGCTGGAATTTTTCATATTGTAAGGAATTGCTGTTGGTTTCTAGAGACAAACATCAGATTGTTGGGTGATCTTTGCTTTGTTTGAGGTGAAGAGGGGCTTCTTTGCTGGGAGGTTGATGCTGGGTCGGAACAACTGGTTGTAACTCCTCTTGGATCTTTTCTTGTTTTATCAATAAAAGCTATTTGAGTTTTCCTCCATGCTTTTGTATTATTGATGCTTGTTACATTTGTATGGTCAATTTACATCTGATCTGAGATTGTTTATGAATATAGATCCATGTCTTTGTATAGTGCTGTGCTTTTGTGATCTTGCAGGTACTTTGTGAAGCTGGGCGTGCAAGGGAGCAAGTAGCTGGGGACCATCAAAGAAGAGAGGGATCGAATCAAGGGATTAGCGCAAGACCGAGGTTAGTCCTTCTATTCCTCTCTATCTATAATTCATAAAGGAAAGACATAAGTAGCTTTTCTCTATTTGTTTCTAAGGCAACTGTCACACCTTAGTGGGATAGAGCAGTTCTATATAGACACTTTTCCCTGTAACACCTTGAGTGACTTCTTCTTAAATGACATCTTACGCTTCTTCAAGTTGATTACCCTGTTCATATCAATAGCCCAATAAAGCCCTAGCAACGTATGGTAGGGGTTATTGTCATCCACTATTTCAATGACCTCAAATTTAACCAGCACGCTCCCGCCCTCAATGTCCACCGTTACACCATATAAGTGCCCCATCAGAATAATGTTATGCTGGTTTTCCATACGCAACTGAATAGGAGACCATTGCAGCGCAGGTATCACCATCCTTTCCCATGTCTTCTTAGGTAAGACATTCACATCAGATCCCATATCCAAGACTACCTGGTCCATTTCATATTCACCTGTCTGCGTAGTTAGCCTCACCTCACACCCCGTTCGTGTCTTATGCTTAGAAATCTTTCTCACTGTGCGTTGTTCAGTGGGAGTCTTATCTTTATTTGTACACTTGTCAATTAATTCTTGCAACCCTTGTACTACTTTCTAATCATGCAATAACCTCATACAAGTCTCCAGAAAAGTGGCTAGTATTGAAGGATCTACTTCTTGCATCACGCTAGTCTCGGGCGCTTTCTCCTGACTTCCTGAGGTAGAGGCCTTAGCAAACTTCTTCTTAGCCTCCATGAAGGTCTCTTTAGCGTGATTAAGATCAAAATCTACTTCCTTCTTAGCAACCTTGAGCACCCATCCATCTACCTAAGACTTCTTTCATTTATCTGCACCAGTCATTATGCCACTTCTTAGCACAATATTTATGTTCTGATCCTCTTCGCAGAGCTCATCCCTCATCATCTGAATGTTCTGCATAGGCTGTTGTGGCTGCACATTCTTTTCTTGCATCTTTTTCAAAAGTACCAGACATTCCTCTATGATATGGTCAAATTGTTTACAATACTGACATGATGGATGTGTGGGATCTGTACAATCTCACGCAAAGTTCCGTACTTCGCCACAGTTATAGTAAATTACCCACCCATTCCCCTAACCTGGTCCAATGCCCCTTCCTCGTCCTCAACCTTGGAATCCTCTAAGCATAGTCCTTATGTCCTGATCTGTATTCCGGTTCTTTACCTACATTCTGTAGGTAGAGGTTTTATCCATCATCAGCTGCTAACTCCTACAATGGCGTTCATCGTGTCCTACAGACTTACAGAAGTTGAAAAACAACTACTAAGGAGTCTGTACAAATTTTTGCAATAAATGGCAGTTATCAATAACATGTTGTCCTTCAACCTGACACATAGTGCACCATAGCACAACTCGCATGCTCGTCCCAACATTATTCTCTGGTTTCAGGGGGACAGGTCCTCCCCCTATAATATAATTCTTATAGACTGGGTAATGGTCCTTATCATATCCATGGCTCTTACACTTCAGACACCAAATCTCAGCGCACACCTCCGGCTGAGCTTCCTATCCTTTCTTCAAGCTTCGCAACTCCGAGTATAGGATTTCCAGCTGTGAATGAATATGTTGCGCTCCAAGGTTTGTATCCTTAATAAGCGATGCATCCAGCCTCATCACAATCTTCAAGGCTTCCACTTGCATTTCTATCTTCTACTATGACAGAGGTATTCTTAAATCTAGCAAGAGCGATCCTATAAATCAATCGTGATGCTGGAGATCTGAGACTAACATATTAGCCTGCCTAATCAGGCACTTCAACCTATAATCAAAGTCCCAAGATGTCTCATCGACCTTTTTTCATATTTCCTTCAATTCAATTACTGACTACGCCTCTGACTTAGGCCTACTGAACTCCTTGTTCAAAGTTAGTTGGGTATCCTCCAATGTCGCATTGGGGTTATCAATCCAATACTTGATATACCCTATTTTATGTGCAATCCTGAAAGGTTGTAACCAATTGCACTTTCTTAACATTATCGTCCGTAATCTGTTGTGTTGTCCAAACAACATCTGCGAAAAACCAAAAATGTTATGGATATTCGCTCCCTATTCCTTTAAAAATAGGCATTTTCATTGCATTCGCCATGTTCAATGGTGGGAGTGGAGGTGGAGGTGTAGGTGAAGGTGTATGAGGAGTAGGTGGAGGTGGAGGTGGAGTGGATGGATGAGGTATCCTCAGAATACCCTGTGTTATTAGCTGAACTGCACTTCACGACGTAGTCAGCACCGTCCCTTCGTCATCGCTTGAAGGAGGTTTGATGAGTAGACTATATTCTGGGCTAGATCCTCCATTTCTACTAAAGAATCTCTCGCTTCGCATAGCACCAAACATCAAGGTAATTGCATAACCCTCTTTTCACATAACAACATTTTAATCCAAGACTTCATTGATTTCAAATACTTATCTTGGGGACCTTTAAAACTTCTTCATTCCGCTCCATTATAGTTGATGTTTTTGTCGATCCTAAAATAAGTCAGAAAGCTTCCCAATGTGCGGTCAATCCAGTGATCCACAACCCACGCAATATTTCTTCTTTACACCTTCAGACATCACACCAATTCAAGAGTCCACACTATAGGGCCTTTGAGCCTTCACAACCCTTGACTATCAACCAATTTAGACAACCACTCATATAGTTCTTCAAGGAAGAAACAAAATAATGTAGTGGTCTTGTCTGTATACAAAATCCCTATAACCACTACTCCTTGGATAATTTAGGGCTCCTATTCTCTTGAGCTGTGAATGCGTGCCATTTTCAATCAATCCACTTATCAAGCTATTTCTTCATAGGGAACCATTTATCATACATCTCTCAGACAAATCCCGGTCCCGGAAACAATATCATTTGATGGATTAAGGGGGCATGACATAGGGTCAGAGTTGTTCACTCCAAACAACAAAACCCTAACTGCTGGCACCTTCAGCAACAACCCACGTAGCGCAAGCTGCAGTCTCACCCAAAGCTATATTTGGGGATGCTAGAACCAAGTTTCTGCATCCAAGAACATGTGATAAGTGGTTTTTAAGTCTTTGCAGCTAAGATCTGCCTTTACGCAAATCGATATCCTTCTAGAGTTCGTTACAGTGACTCATTTAAAATGGCTTCTAGACCTCTATGAAGGTCTACGATTGGTCTTTGCGGACCCTAAATAGGAATACTATCCACTTTCGCGTGTTAATCGATAACTGTAGATCTCCCTTCGCGTAGATCTATCCAATTTATCAGAAATCATAACAGAAATAAACCGTAACTTCGCGAACAAATATAATTACTTAAAACAGGGATAAATAAGATAGATTTAGTAGTTTCGTGCAGACTTCGTACATTATTCCAAGAAAACATATTATTGAGAAACAAAATATAACATAAGCATAATTGACAATAATACTCAAATGCACGATAATTCTTCAAAATCAGTCTTTATTCAATTCCAACATTCAAATTACAGTCTTCTTCGCCCTGTACAGTCAGCTGCAAGGGTCTGTGCACTCAGTTGCAGACTTACCAAGGCCTCCTACACACTCAGCCGTAGGAGCCTTCCCCATCTCGCCTAAGTACAGGAAGCAGAGCCCTCCTACGTTAGCACTTTCCCAAAACCACAAAACTCATTCAAAGTTCACAATTCTTCATTCTAAGTTATCTCTAAGACTCGTTATGACTCAACTATTTATAGATTTCTTCCATACAATTACCATGGTCCCCGGACCATGGGAGAATCTTAAAATTGACCCAAAACAAGGGGCTGAAACCCCTTTGGCTCCTATCTAGCTGCGGAGACTTTACATTCTTTACATTTTGCGGAGACTTTACATTCTTTACAAATTTTTTTTACAAAATTCGGTTAAACTAACCCCAAAACTGACCCCTAGGGACCCTAACCCAATAGAATGCACAAGCTCTTACCCAGTGATACACTCTCTTCTTTGTAACTGTTGCCAACTTCATTAATCAGGAGTCTACATGCACTTCTTTATTCAAACCACACTTATCCACCAGTTCAGGACTAAGATAACGATAATTAGATCTAGGTTCAATCAAAATAGAAACAACTTGATCACAAATCTTATCGTCCATCTCGATAATACACGTCTGGTGATCTACCTACCTATTATTCAACATTGCATAGATACAAGGAATGATCTGCTCAACATCCCAAAATATATGTGCTTCCTATGCACTGTAAATCTGAGGCCTACCATCTTGATTCAGGTGACAATCTCTCTTAAGATTCTTCTTAACACATGTTCAACACTGCAACTGTCCTATACCATCACCTCTATTATGTTTCCCTCCATGTTGTGACCCATTAAACGTATTTTAAGGCACAACATCTTCCTTCTCACATGCATCATGAGTCCTTGTTCTTTTTGGTTTCCATTTACCTTTAGCTATGTCCTTCCATTTCCAAGCTTGCTGAGATCTTGTCTTGCGCTTAAACTACTCATAACAATGCTTCAATTTCCCAATAACTTCCTCAAGTGACTGAGGCTCATCATACTCAATCTGATCTCTAAATGCTAATGGAAATCCACTAACAAATATCTGAACTTTGGCTTTCTCATGCTTAACATATGGTACATACCTCAGTAAGTCTAGGAACTTAGTAGTGTACTCCTCATTTGTCATCGATCCGATCTTTAGCTAATGGAATTCCTTGGCTTTGTTGTCGTAGTACCTCTCTGACAAGTACATCTTCCTAAAAATTCTATTAAATTACTGCCAACTCAAGTCTTATGTCCTAATGTCTCTAACCCACTTCTTATCTTCCCACCAGATGTATTCTTTCCCTTTGAGGCTGAAGATAGCTATTCTAGCCTTCATATTCTCTATGTATTCATGTAATTCAAAGAATTTCTTCATCCCAAATAACCATGCTTCTACATCTTATGGTTTCTACAAATCTCCATCAAAGGTAGGTGGTTTCACTTTCTGATCTCCCTGTTGCTCTTGGCCTACATGTGATTTGGGGCATCCTTTTGCAAAATGCCCATATTCATGACAAATTTTGCATCTAAAAGGAAGTTGGTCATATTCAATTTCTTAAACATGAGACTAGTTACCCATGCAAAGGTTGATCACATTCGCTAGTTCTTTGTATATATCTCCCTCTACACATATATGTGCACAAGAAAATCATCCATCTTTAGGCTCAATGCAATCGATATAGCTACCCAAGGAATTTTCAATCAACCCGAAGGTTGCATCATTCTAGTAATGCAAGGGAAAATAGGGAAGCTTTACCCAGACTGGGATAGTCATGGGGATATTGCAGTCTGGGTTGAAGTTAGGGTTCCAACAATCTAGATAAAGACCATAGGCTCCCATGAAATAAGGACCGCTCCTAAACATTAGATCTCGATCTAGTTTGTTCTCAAAGTAAAAGGTGTAGAAGCCCTTATCACAGAAGGAGGATGCCACTTATCCCTTGATGAGGGGTTTCTAGTTCTTCTCCACCCATGTCTTAATTGAGGGAGGGGAGGGAAAAAGACCCACAACTGACCAATAAGACCTTGATCTGCCAACTACAGGGCTTGAATCCATGCTTGAGGAGTCTTGATCTCGATCTTTGAGATTTCATCAAGCTTTTTCACAAAGCGAGATGATCCAGATCTCTGAAACTTAGGGCCAGATGCCAAAAGAGAGTTGAAGGCAACAATCTCCCTCGAGAAGCCTGATTCATGTGTCGACTCAGCCATGATTGGTTGTCCGACCAACAAAGAGATGAGCGTAGCACTTTGTGAATCAATAGAAACCGAGAGTAGGAAAGGAAGGAGAAAATTGCAAAACATAGGAGCCGACAACCCGATCTAGCAATGATTTGAATTATAAGCTCGGGAATCAGGCGATTCGAAGACACTCATTGTTCTACTCGCCTTGTTTTGATAACGACATATCATTTTTAAAGAATATTATAAATTTAGTTAATTCTTATTTTATTTTTTAGCAACTTAAGATGTATGTTGAAGTAAGCGTTTGAATGTTTATTATGGATTGATGCCTGTCAACATTTACCAAACATTTAATTTAGGCATAGTCTAACTAATAGATGAAATAACTTTCTTGATCGCAATCTGACAATACAATTTGTTGCGAGATTATGATTTCTTGTTATGTAAAATATACTTTTGAATGCATAAATGGATTCAACACCCTGAAAAACCCCTAAGGAACTTGATCTTTGTAGATTAAACAACTTAAACTTATGTTTTTTTAAAATATGTACAGGATTTTGGACAAAATTGACCAGGAAAAATGATCGAGAAATGGTCATTTCATCTATTAGTTAGACTAATCGTTTAATTTATATGGTTGCACTATTTAATAACAAGTCTACTTTTCCATCATTTTTAGATAAATATAGATACTTTAATTTTCTCTCAGGAGCCCCAAGGGATAGCTCAATTGGTCGAGTTCCTGTTGCTAAGTACCTTGCCAATTGGGAGGTCACGGGGTCAAATCTCCTCGACGCCCTTGAGGTTAGGCTCGCCCAGAAAAGCCGATGGGTAGATCCCTTCGGGTGGATTTGCTCGGATTATTTCCCGTGGATGTAGCGGCCAACGGGTAGATCCCTTCGGGTGGATCTGCTCGGATTATTTCCCGTGGATGTAGTGGCCAACGGGTAGATCCCTTCGGGTGGATCTGCTCGGATTATTTCCCGTGGAAAAAAAAATATAGATACTTTAATGTAAAAAACAAATAAATAAAAAAATTAATGCAAAATATGAAATGGAATGTAAATATTGAAAAACATCCAACTTGCTAACTAGGTTTGGAGAAAATATGCATGTTTGTTTTGGAGTTGAGTTTTCATAATTTTATTTAATTATCAATAATTTTTATTTAGATTCTCCAGGTTTAACCAAATATTCTTAGTAGTATACATAAATCAAAAGTTGAGATTTAACTCGGAGTAGTTATGCTTTTTTTCTCTTTTAATAAAATTGATTAATTAAAAAAATATCATATGAATGAGTGTCATATGAAGTGAGTAGTTTTTTGGACATGTGATATTGATAAACCATGGTATGGCTCATGGTATTGTAGCAAAGTCTATTTACACATTAAAAATCTCCAAAATAAAATGTAGGTAAATATATATGGATAAAAATCTTGTTCCATGCTTTTTCAAATATATATATATATATATATATTTAACATATATATTAATTCTTTAACAATAATAATAATAAAAGTGATAATTTAACTTTATAATTTTTTAAATTTTAACCGTATAAAATATAATATAAAATGTTTTGATACTTATTATGAATTAACCTTTATGGTAATTGTTTTTTAATAATTTTATATAATAATCTATCTTAAAATTATTACTATTAATTATATCTTTAATGTAATGTTGATAACCCTGGGAATATATTAGAAAAGTTAGGCGTGATTATTATCTTTTTGTTCTTTGAAGGATGGCCCTTTGATACCGCATGACACGTGGATTCAAGTTGCCCACTACCTCCCCTGATGCGACGTAAATGAAGCAGAGCAAGAAAATAGAGTAACAACATTGGTTTTCAATGCAAAGGGTGATGTCGAATTTAGAAAAATAAAGTGATGGCGCTGTCCGGCACCAATGACCATGAAAGTGGGCCTGGGAAATAGTGAGATTCCATGAAAGAGCAACATGAAAGACAAATACATGTGAATAGTTTCCGTGAGATTCCAAAACAAGAAAATCCAAAAAATCATATCAAAAAATAAAAGTGATGGAGCTGTGAGGTTCCATGAAGGAACCAATGTGTCCATGTGGACGACCATTTTGAACGTTTAGTATCAAAATCATGTTGGCTTTCCAACGGCTGAATACGACGGACGCTGCTGACGCCCAGTCAACATCTTTCCACCTGTCAATCATTCTCTCTCTTCTCCATGTGACGGAAATTGAAAAAGTAATTTTTGAAATAGCAGCGAAGTTGTTTAAGATATTAATTTTTTAATTTATTACTTTTTAATGAGAAATCTAAAATTATTGAAATGATTGTAACTTGCTCTGATATTTTTGCATTTTATTTTAATTTTGTTCCGTTTTGTTTTCTACAAACTAATCAACTATTTTCTATAATCGGTTGAAAGGGTTTTAATTCACAGTGTCATTTTCATATTTCTTCTTTCTTTATTTAGGGTATTTTTACTTAAATATGTGATATGATTTAAATATTTTAATTTTGTTTTATATAAATTAATAAATTATTTACTATGACTGGTTGAAAGGGTTTAAATTCGCAATGTCATTTTCATATTTATTCTTTTTTTCTTTATTTAGGGTATTTTAACTTAAATATGTGATATCATTTAAGTATTTTAAATTTTATAATAATATGGTAAATATTTTTTTAGATTAAAAAAAAATATTGTTGATATTTATATTAATGAAAACTAATATATCGATATATTTAATCGTGTATGTCTATCATCAACTATAAAAATTACAATTCAAAGAACTATCACAATTAAGTTATAACATCAGCTATATCTTAATATCCATTAATAGATTATCTGTTCTCTTATAGATTTCACCAGCACAGAATATTCCAAAAAGTCACACTAAAGACAACTCCATACATTAATCTCTCATCTGAAAATAACACCTAATCCCCACATTGATTGATGGCATTGAATATTGAGCGTGCACCCATCAAATCATTAATACAAATTAGAGTTTGGGAAAGAGGTTATGATTCAAAGATATGGCCTCTTGAACAACATTTATCTTTTAATCTATATTTTCCCTTGTAATATGTTAATGGCAGTTTTTCAAGAGCAATGGTCATTTCATTGTATTCCTTCAACTCTGCGTCCTGTGTTTCGTGCTTTTGTTCCGAGACTTCAACATCTTTAAGTTTTCATTCATAATTTGTGAGTAACTATATCAAATTTGTTTTCACTAAGAGTTTTTGGGATCTCTAGCCATGTCTCTATTTCTAGGTTATTATTAACATTCATATGTGTTTTCTATAAGATAAATTCCATTATATTTGAGTTCTTAAGGTTTCTGGGCAAACTTTTATCATATCTTGTAACTCTTTGTTTGATGCATGTTTTTCTATTAAAAACACACTTTTTGAAGGCTTTATGTTCCTAGAAGTTGTTGGTCGTTGTCTGTATTTGAGCCATGAGTTTTAAATCTCATGTAGGGTAGAGAGGGTTTTTTCATTTTCTAGTGGAATTATGTGCTGGCGATTTCCTTATGTTGTACATTATGTTAGCTTTTATATGATGTCTATATTTTTTCTGCTAATGTGCTTTAATGATTTTCAGGTATATCTAAGAGGTCAATAGAGTTATAGGAGCAGCAAAATCTATTTAGTCGCCATGGTTCTGAAGTAAGTTTCCCGTTATCACTATGGTGAGACAACATTATGTCTACGTCTTTATTGTCAGAAATGTTCTTTTATGAATGTTTTTTTAGGGTTTCACTAATGATTTCCATTGTTGTTTCTAAAGAACTTATATGTGCTTCATCTTAAACTCTCTTTCAACGTCCTCCTTGCAAGATTAGATCAACTGCTCAACGCCATTAAGGATGTAGAAATTTGAATAATATAACACTTATTCACAAAGATTATCCAGATTATACACTATTTGCGGAATGCATGCATAATACATAACCTCCTCTACCATTGATCATCAATTTGCGGAATTAAAAACAATCGCATGTGCACATTGAAACATCAATCGCACATATCAACACAGTATGTAATGAGGAAAGCATACAACTGAAAACCCCCAACTATCTGTATATTATAATGATAGAGAACATGTAACCATACATAGTACAATACTCCTCACAAGTACTTAGTACTATCTCCACGTGCTACACACGAACTAGCTCAGATCTGAACAAGTCACGGGTTCAAATCTCCTCCATTGTTTGCCTGCCTCTACTGCGCAATCCAAGTTGAGAATAGATCAGATCCAAGTTCGAATTCCCTTGGCTTGTACTGCGCAATACTCATTGGCAATCTCAATCAATGATTGTGCAAAATCTCATGCACAGCTTGTTATAGACATTTTTGTGCCTCGCAGCATGGAGCATGAAATGTCGATAATTACAGGGATCCAAAGTCCCTAAACATGTTGTTCTTACCCCTAGAGGAACAAGGTCAGCAAACCACAACACTTCAGATCAGTTCTCCACCTGAAAACACTCAAAAACAGGCAAATTCAGGATCATGTCAGCTGCCCCATTGAGCATCTGCGCTGAATGTCAACTGTCCCACTCTGTACCTGCGCTGAATGTCAAAAGTACTGAAGGCTACCTGCGCTGGGCGAGATTGGCCAAGTGGCACAGTCATTCTGCAAGGTGTCAGATGCCCAGGAAGCTTCCAAAAGACACTTGGATCAGCAAATTTGCCCTATGATGAGTAAGAGGTCCTTAAACTCCAAGTGGAAGCTAGGATCTCCAAGTGGACTCAAGAACTGAAGTTTAACTGAAGAGGGAGAGGACACAAGTCAGCTTCATGTCAGTCTCAAGCTGACTCATCCTTTCTCCATTTATCCTATATATAGAGCTCTCTCATGAGGTCTAAGGAGGCTGGAATTTTGTGCAAAGCAAGGAAGTGCTGTTGGTTTGAGTTTAGAGCTATTGGGTGATTGCTTTGAAGGAGGTGAAGAGGAGATTTCTTGCTGCTGGGAGGTGTTGCTGGATTGGGCCTCTATGGTTGTAACACTCTCAGAACTTTACTTCTTCCATTAATAAAGCATTTGAGGTTCTTCTATATACATGTGTTTCAATGATGTATTGTTGTACTTGTGTATTTGATTTATTCTAATCCTTGAATCAGTTATGAATGTATGCTTCTTGTAGTTTCCCTCTCTTGCCTTTTTGCAGGACCTTTGTGTAGCTGGGCCAATAAAAGAGCAAGGAGCTGGGAGCAAGCAGCAAGGAGAGAAGACTGGATCAACAATAGCGAAAGACATCGGTTGGTGGATCTCTTTCTCCTCTCTTTACTTTCATAAAGAAGAAATCTTAGATAGCTTTGCTTTCTGTTGTTGCTGAGGTACTATCACCCTTAGAGTAGGGATAGGGTCATTCCGAGTCGGATACTTTTCCCCACAACAAATTGGCGACTCCACTGGGGATCGTATCTTGTTGGTTGTTTGTGTTTCTTGCTATTCATTTCATAAACAAAGGGAGTACCGAATCGAACTGCACTTGAATCTTTCAATTGCAAAGTAGAGGGCAGCTACTCTAGCTCAGTTTCTGGGCATGTTTATGATTTGAAGAGCTGATCCACAAGGACTCTTAAGCTCTTAGTGATAGCTCTTCATCCTCCTAATCATTCCTTAGTGTGTACTTGACTGATAGCTTCTGATTTGGCCAAAAACTGTGAATTTTTGAGCAAATTGTGACCCGGAAACTGTGAAAACGCAACTCTCGTTCTTCAGTGCAGGCTGTACAAAGGCAGTCTGCATTTTAGCGCAGGTAGCCCCTTCGGGAACTGCGCTGAAGGTCAATCTGACAGACCAGAGCCTGCGCTGAACCAGTTTGGCAGTGTCCTACTGGGGTTTTCCACTGTGTCCTTGCCTTGTTTTCACTGTTGTTTTGCTGCCTGTTGCTTGTCATTGTACCTAGCTGAAACCAACTGTCCTTGCCACTATTCCGCCTCGGTTGTATGAAGAAACTGTGATTGTTCTTTGTGTATTTCTTGTTTCATTTACAGTTTCCCATAGCGAAAAGCGAACTAGTCTTGCTGTGGCCTCTTAGATCCAGAACTGTGATAAGTGTCGTAGTGATCTTAAGAGTTAGTTTGATTGTTGTTCATAGCTGATTGAGTTTGTTTGCTTTCGTCATATGGTTTGAATTTATACATTTCCAGTGTCGAAACAAGTTAATCTTAAGGTGTCTTTTGATTTTGGACAAGCTTGTTTGCTTTCACTTGAAATTAGATTCAAAGTTATACAACAGCTTTCTTTTTGTAATACATCAACATTAAGAAAGAGAAAAGAAATACCTGCATTGTGCATGTGCATTATTGACAGCTTGCATGTTGATTTAGGAAAAAGTGCATTAGTGTGTGTTCTATGATCTGTGTGAAAAGTTGATGTCTTTCTTTTCCCTCAGTAGTTAAGATTTTCAAAGTTGAAAGATTGAAAAGCTTGCTTCTCATCTTAGATTGCATCTAGGAAGTTGTATATACATCTCGTGGTGATCCTTAAAGGCAAACTGCTAAGCAAGATCAACATTAAAATGAATTGAATTTACATAACAACGCATTGAAACATAACGCAAACACATAGAGGTCTAAGCTAGAGACGTGTTCCGGCGTCGTTAAACGTGATATCTTAGCGTTGAGTGGTTGGGTGATTCCTCCACGGTGAAGCGATAAGTATCAATACGGACTTGTGCTCCCGCGTACCGTCGCGTATATTGGGAGACCCCTATAGGAACAAAGCCTTTATCCTTAGGAAGCCGTGTCGGCCGCCCTACTGATCGTGATGCAGTGAACACAGCATTCACGAAGATCGACCACCCGTACCGTAAAACGTATTCTGTGGTTTTGCGAAAGGTTTGGCACACCCTCTGCCTAGATCTCCAGAGCAGTTTCTTTTGGCCTTTTTCAAACTCTATAACTGAAAAAGTCCATCCGAGCATTTGTCACTTCGGGCTCGTTAAAACATCGAAGGAGACTAGAGTCATCTTTAGCTTTTTCTCGACTCTTAAAAAGTGAAAAAGCAAGTTGTGTCTAAAAAGCGTCGTTATAAAATTCATTTTAAACAGAACATAATCACCTCTTATTCCCGCGTTGATCTGTAGGTTGAGAACATGGAACGCCCCAACCAAGGAAGTCCACAAGATGGAAATCCTAGTCCTTTCTCCTCTTGGGGAGAAGTTGGTGTGCCCCATATGGCCACATTGTCGCTTCCAGGACAGACAATTGGCCTGCCAGTTTGGCTTTTCTCAACCAATGTAGTTCAGGCCACCATGGTTCCTGATCAATCGAGTCAACAGTTAGATCAGTCTATAGCTGCCCACCAGCCTTCTACTTCCAAAAACTCTTCCTCCAATCCTTCATCTTCGCAAGGTAGAGCCAGCAAAAGCCAAGCTCCCATGGAGAAGAAGGAGAAGAAGAAGAGAGAGAAGAAGAAGAAGGAGCCTAAGGCGACTGGGGGCAAGCAAAAGACATCTGACAAAAATCCACACACAGCACAAACCGGGCCTAAATCACCATGTGTCATATGTAGAGGAGACCATTTCCATAGAGATTGTCCCCGTATTCCCCGGATACTAAGGGACTGGTCCCCTCGTCTGCACAATTCGGGAGCATCAACCTCTGATAGTCAGGTTGAATGCTTACCGTCAACCAATGAAAGTGAAGGATCAAGACAAAGGGGAGGAGTGAGATCCCCCTGCAGATTGTGTGAAGGCGATCACGCCATTCACCGTTTTCCCTTCTTAGACGAAGCGAAGAGAGTTTTGGAAGATCGTCCGGTTTCACCGGTAAGACTTCCTCCTGGATACAAAAAACTCGTGCCAAGTCCTTCGTTAATTGAAAATACAGCTGGCCCGCTCAAGTGGTCGGCTGAAGCGTCAGTCACTGAAAATGAACCTACTGAATCCAGGCCGGACGAAAGTCCGAAGGTCGATACGGCAGTTGACCCGGTTCTACCTTCAGAAGTTTCATCTTCAAATGACACCATCGCTGAAGAGTCATCTTCGAGTGACACTCTCACTGAAGAGAATAAGGATGACACCATCCAGATTCTTTTCATCAGCACCGACTCTGATGAGCGTCAGGGCAATGCGCCCATTCCTTTATCGCAGGAAGGAACATCATCAGGATCGTATCCGGCCGTATATTCGGTCCCACCACCAAGCAACCTGGTTGTATCCTTTGATTGGAATCAACTAGGCAGACCCCGGTTGCCAGCCAGTATACCATTCAGAATCATTGTCCAAATCTATAGAATGATTATGGCTGGCACTATCATTGATGAAGGGGCATCTGTGAGTATCCTTTCCTCTGTTGCTTGGAAAGCACTGGGTTCCCCGGCGCTTTTACCTGAGTTAAGAAATCTCTCGGGTTTTGATAAAGGAACCAGTCGACCATTAGGGATCCTATCCAATGTGCCTGTTACATTGAAAGGGAAGACCGTTCAAATGAACGTGATGGTCGTCCAAGGACCCTTGGATTATAACCTACTCCTTGGATGTGACTATATTTATTGCATGGCAGCGATAGTCTCCTCACTCTTTAGAGTAATGTGTTTTCCACACGAAGGAAGAGTGGTCAAACTCGTAGACCAACTTTCATTTCCGGGATCACGCATCGCAAATAGTCAAATACCAACCCTGAATGGTCTATTCACTCAAGAAATGTCTCCACCCCCAGTCCTCCTTCCCGATGAGTGCGAGTGATTCGGAAAGATGGGACTGGAACCCAGGGGGCATGCATCCTGGTCTGCTTCGGGCAGAAGAAACCCTAGGTATAAGGTAGAATTTCCGCGGGAGAATATGACTAGTCCGTACCCCGTCCGTGGTTGGAAGAGGGGTTGTTCTAGAATAGGATTCTTTTGTTAAGGTCTTGTGTTTGACAAAGGTCATTCACCATTGTCTACTATGGGAGACAGTGCCGAAGAAGGAGTTTCATTTGCGGCAGCAAATAAAACCATTCTTTGGGTAACCAGGAAGAGGCAAGCCTCACCCTTTAAAACAAATGTTTTATTGATTTTGGATTGCATGTTTCTGTGGAGAGTTTTTTGAGAGATTGTATTCGGATAATCCACAGCCTTGAAATTCTACTTCGTACCTGGGGGCATGCAAACCTTTTGGAGTGCAAGCTAAGGGCGGTTATTTATCTGGTTTTGGGATTAACCATTTCTGAATTTGCATAAAGAAAGGATGTGGGGCAAAAGTCAAAATTTGCCAAATATAGAGCATAGCTTTGGTAAGGCGCAAGCTCTATAAAAAATGGAATCTTTCAGGAGACATTCTTATTTTATGACTGATATATCGAGCAGTTTTTTGGCGTAAAGTTCATGCTCGTTAAAAAATAAATGCAAGGTTCGAGCAGTTTTACCGCGGAATTTATGCTCGTTAAAAAATAGAAAAGCGTGAGCAAGGGTTTCCACCAGAGTTCAAGCTCATTAAAAAATGAACCTATCCCGGTAAATAACCTTTGTGATCGTAATTTTATCAGCCCTAAAAGCCTTGGTTGTGTTTGTCCACCACCTCCACCATCATTTGGCCGATCGTTCACCCCGTATGATTGTTTACCCATTTTGAGGAACAACTGCGAAGAGTGATTTCACCTAGCCATCCTTGTGACACTGCCGTGATTGGAAAATTCCAACCTGTACCTGGAATCAGTTGCTATCCCTATTTATCACTCGTTCCTCAAAAGACGAGTCTTCTTTGAGCTCTTTTCTGACTCGTAAAATATGAAAAGTTTGCCGAGTTTTGGCCTTCCAGCTCATTAAAAGGACCGGAAGAGCTATCCCTCCTCTAGATTTTAATCTTTTTGGACCTGAGGGATTATTGCACAAAAAGGTCGAGCGCTTGCTTTGTTCGGCTCGTTAAAAGTACCGAACATCCATCCCTTCTGTATTGTTTTATACTTTTTCGGACTTAAGGGATTAGATGACGAAAAAGGAATTTTGGAGTTAACTTTCTGTACCTTTTCAGACTCTCTAAAAATGAAAAGGACCGAGTTTTCTTTGTCGTTAGACTCGTTAAAATGATTAAATAGCAACAAACTTGTCTTTAGACGAGAACGAGTTTCCCTATCGCTAGGCTCGTTAAAACATAGCGATGGGCTTGCCCGAAGGGCAGGTTATAGAACAAGCATATGTTATCCTCCTCAAGCTTGACAAAAATAAAGAGGTACTGGTCAGAAATGACTGGGGAAAAATTGGGAGAACCTCAAAGCTTTAATGGTAGCAAGTCGCTCTTGAACATGACACTTTTCCTCCGTACCACATCGGGTTGGGTTGTTTCATTCACCGGTCTCATCACCATGGTCCTCGCCAAACCATCCACATTTGGGGTAATGCTAACGATCCATCGCATCAATGTCGTTATATGTTCAAGAGAGGTCATTCAGAAAGTGTCAACTGTGTCCCATCCACTACCATACATTATCCTTCATCCGTCCATGATCGCCACCCTGAATCATATGTCACAGTTTGTTTTCACCTCCACGAAAATCATTAGCTCCGTTCCGTGTCATTGATGTGGGATTCATTAAGGCCCTCCTTTGACGGATCGCTTCTTGTCGACTTCAGCTCATTATCCAAGAAGTTGATCTAGGAACAACCCCTTCAGTACTTTGAAACTTGCATGCCTCAATGGCAAGTTTCTCACTTCCGGCGACAGGTATACATCAATGACCTTCGACCAGAAGATTTTGCGTGGCGTTCGACGCCAAGTCCTTTATTCACGCCACGTGAATTGTACTGCAGTACCTTGAGGGTCATTATCATTATCGGTGATTCCTCTCGCGCTTGTTAACGGTTTTCATCATTGACCGGTAATCAAGCGATGTCTTTCCATGTTCGACTTCAGCGCAATTCTCACATGGATCGACTTGTACTTAGAGTGAAGATCGAACAAGTTTGAAGACCCCGGATCTAGTTTCATCCATCCGGGCTGTGATATATATTCAGGAAATATAAAAACATTTGTCATGTACATCATTGCAGCAGATGATCATCCTATTCAAAGGATGATAATTTCAGCAGAGAATTATCGGTCTACCATCAGACGATCGTCTGTTCTATGTACCAAAATGTATTTATAAAGCTGAGCATGGGAATGCCCGCCTCAGCTAGATCATGAAAAAAGAATGAAAAATAATTTATTGTATTGTATTTTATTACAGGGCACCTCTCAGCGCTTGAATGAACTTCGGATCCTCAGGATAAAGCATTTCACCCGATAAACGACCTCATACTTTAGGGGGCAACTGTTATAGACATTTTTGTGCCTCGCAGCATGGAGCATGAAATTTCGATAATTACAGGGATCCAAAGTCCCTAAACATGTTGTTCTTACCCCTAGAGGAACAAGGTCAGCAAACCACAGCACTTAAGATCAGTTCTCCACCTGAAAACACTCAAAAAAAGGCAAATTCAGGATCATGTCAGCTGCCCCATTGAGCATCTGCGCTGAATGTCAACTGTCCCACTCTGTACCTGCGTTGAATGTCAAAAGTATTGAAGGCTACCTACGCTGGGCGAGATTGGCCAAGTGGCACAGTCATTCTGCAAGGTGTCAGATGCCCAGGAAGCTTCCAAAAGACACTTGGATCAACAAATTCGCCCTATGATGAGTAAGAGGTCCCTAAACTCCATGTGGAAGCAAGGATCTCCAAGTGGACTCAAGAACTGAAGTTTAACTGAAGAGGGAGAGGACACAAGTCAGCTTCATGTCAGTCTCAAGCTGACTCATCCTTTCTCCATTTATCCTATATATAGAGCTCTCTCATGAGGTCTAAGGAGGCTGGAATTTTGTGCAAAGCAAGGAAGTGCTGTTGGTTTGAGTTTAGAGCTATTGGGTGATTGCTTTGAAGGAGGTGAAGAGGAGATTTCTTGCTGCTGGGAGGTGCTGCTGGATTGGGCCTCTATGGTTGTAACACTCTCAGAACTTTACTTCTTCCATTAATAAAGCATTTGAGGTTCTTCTATATACATGTGTTTCAATGATGTATTGTTGTACTTGTGTATTTGATTTATTCTAATCCTTGAATCAGTTATGAATGTATGCTTCTTGTAGTTTCCCTCTCTTGCCTTTTTGCAGGATCTTTGTGTAGCTGGGCCAATAAAAGAGCAAGGAGCTGGGAGCAAGCAGCAAGGAGAGAAGACTGGATCAACAATAGCGAAAGACATCGGTTGGTGGATCTCTTTCTCCTCTCTTTACTTTCATAAAGAAGAAATCTTAGATAGCTTTGCTTTCTGTTGTTGCTGAGGTACTATCACCCTTAGAGTAGGGATAGGGTCATTCCAAGTCGGATACTTTTCCCCACAACACAACTATAGTCACAACTGATAGTAGTCTCACCCTTTTACCCACCTCTAACACTTGTCTTCACTGAACTGTCCATGTACTGAGTTAACTGATGTATTCTTTAGTTGATTTATGAGTTAATAATTAGTGAATTAATTAATAGCTAATTCACATCGCTCATCACTAGTGTATTTGGCAGTTAGACTAAATACAACTAATTCAACTAAGTCAAACTGAACACAACTCCATCAACTCCTCAATCATCTCCACCAAACTCAATCACTTGAGTTCTAACTAAAGTCCATCATGCAATAGCTCAACTAGCCCATAGGAAGAGCGTATTTCCTTCTAGCAGTTGCGTGTGCCACATCCGTAGCTTGAACTGAAGTGTTGCAAGAGGATAAGATAATGTTTATAGTCCAAATATTATTAAGAGCTAATAATATTCGATTGTTCTATTTTTGGACTGGCAGTCTAAAAATAGACTCCGCCCATATGTCTAAAAATAGAAGTCCATCTATTTTTACCAACATGACCAATCATCCATAAATATCATCCTGCAACTCATAGACCATGATCCATATGTCTAAAAATAGACATAGTCTAAAAATAGACTTTGCGCCAAAAATAGCCTGTGGGCCCACTTAGTGAAAGCGACATCTTTTCACTAAGCTCCATCATCTTGTTGCATTTTCAACACTCCCTCTCAACAAGATATGGATTATCTGCAACCCCTATCTTGCCTCTGTGGTATTTGAATTTTCTCTTGGTGAGCGCCTTCGTCAAGATAGCAGCATCCTAATCCTCCGTGGGAATGTATGAAAGTAACATGATTCTATGCTGCACACAATATTTGATATGATGGTACCTGATGTCGATGTGCTTGGATCTATCATGAAATACTAGATTAGCCAAGAGTTTAATGCAACTCTGGTTATCACAATAAATCACAGTACGCTCCAAGTGTGACCCGAAGAAGCTGACAAGGATCTTTCTCATCCATATAGCCTCGCATGCAGCCAAACTTGTTGCCATATACTCAGCCTCTGTTGAACTGAGTGCCAGGGATCTCTGCTTCCTGCTGTACCAAGAAACTACTGTCGACCCGATACTGAAGATCCCTCCAGATGTGCTCTTTCTGTCCGTTGGGCTCCCTGTCCAATCTGCATCTGTGAAGCCACATAGCTTCACCTCATCCTCCTGTCTATACCACAATCCATATCCCGATGTGCCTCTGAGATAATGCAATACATGCTTGCTTGCCTTCCAGAAGAGCTTGGTTGGCTTAACCATAACTTGTGACAGTTGGCTAATAGCATAACATATATCGGGTCATGTATTGACCAGATACATAAGCGACCCCACCAACTGTCAATAAACAATGGCATCCACTACCTCTGATGAAGTAGCATCCTCCTTCTTCCAACCTCCAGGAAGAGGAGTATCAATGGGCTTGCAGCCATGCATGTTGAACTTCTCCAGTATCTCCCGGGCACACTTACCCTGAGAAACAAATAGTCCATCACTGCGCTGCCAAATTTCCAATCCCAGGAAATAATGAAGGAGGCCCAAGTCCTTCATCTTAAACTCTCTTTCAAGGTCTTCTTGCAAGATCAGATCAGCTACTCATCGCCAATAAGGATCAATTCATCAACATATAAAAAAATAATGAATAAGTTACCTTCTACCAAAATATGATAGAGGTTTGCATCTGCTTCACTTTTCGTGAAGCCCAAACCGATGAGATAGATATCGATCCTAGTGTACCATGTACGAGATGGTTACTTGAGTCCATATAATTATGGCTTGAGTCTGCACACATGAAATTTTTTGTCAAAGGTCTAAAACACCTCCAGCTTTTCAATATACACCTCCTTCTCAATAACTCCATTGAGGAATTTTGTCTTCACATGCATCTGGAGGATCTTCCACCCCATTTACGATGATAGTGCTAGAATTGACCTGATGGATGAGTACTTTGCTACTGGAGCAACAATCTCATCATATTTATGTCCCTCAACTTGAGAGAACCCTTTGGCCAAGAATTTGTTTCTCTATGCTTCCATCTGCTGCATGCTTTTCTTTGTAAATCCATCTCGAACCAACTAATGATTTGTCTATTGGTCTTGGGACCACTTCCCAAACATTTCTTATGACAATGGAATTATATACCTCTACCATAACATCAACACATATTGGTTACTTTACAACTTCCTCAAATGAGGATGGCTTAGTCTCTATAAGCTCACTCATCATAGCCATATAGCCAGTGTACTAATCCGATGACCCCCTCTGCTTGTGTTATGATGTGGGTGCTCCCACATTCTCTGTAGCCTCATTTAATAATCTGTCAAATTCCTTGGTTCACTTCCTTCCTTCTCTGGATGTCTCTGTTTGAATGTGTGTCTCCACTCTCTACTCCTCTTCTTGTAGCTACTCCACAAATTCCTTAGGTTCTTCCTTTGGAGCCAAAAGCTCCTGATCAGAATACAACTGAAGCCCCCTCTCAACAGAACACTTCATTTCCTTCCCCTCATCAAATTTCACATCCCTTCTGACCATTGTCATCTTGAGGGATGGAAAGTACACACGATAGTTGTGAGGTGTTTCTGTGTACCCCACAAATATGCCCAACTCTGTTGTTGACTCTAGCATTTTCCTTACTTCCTTGGAAACATGACAGTAAACTGATGATCCAAATATTCTGAAGTGTGACACAACTAATTTCTTCCTTAAAAAAGGTTCCTCTGGTTTACTCATGCCAAGAATCCTGTGAGGACTCTTTTTCTACGAATAGACCTTTGTGTTGCATGCTTCAGCCCAAAAGTGCAGTGGTAGGCCTTGGTCATGCAAATCACCCTAGCTGCTGCCACAATAATACTATTCTCCCTCTCAGTCACCCCATTTTGTTGTGGGTTATGGGGTGTTGTCAACCCCGTTGAATGCCTTCCTTTGCATAGAAATTTTTAAACTCATTCGACACGTACTCACTGTCCTTATCACTCCTAAGATCCTTCACCTTCTTGCCAATTAATTTCTCAACAAGTGTTTTAAATTCAACAAATATGGAAAATATATGGTCTTTCTTCTACATGAAGTAGATCCACCACTTCCGCGAGAAATCACCTACACATATAAAATAATACCTATGCTTGGAATTTGAGGTTGTTGAGAAAGGTCCACATACATCAAAATGGATCCTTTCAAGGACTGTGTGTGCCTTGATATACTAATCATTGAAGGAAGGTTTTTTGTACTTTCCCAACACACACCCTTTACATGTACGCCACTGCCTTAGTGCTCCTTTGGGGAGGCTTGTAGAAATCTGTTGCATGATCTTCAAAGCACCATGATGCAAATGGCCAAGTTTTATATTCCATAATTAGCCAACATCACAACTCTGCACCTTCTCTACTTTTGTGCTCAATGCTACACAATCTCCCACATATAACTTTTACAAGCTATTCACTTGAACCCCGATTTGCTTCACTTGTCCCATGGAAATGTGTCTCAAGAAAGCCTTCCCTTTTCGAAATATCACATCATAGCCATGGTATTCTAACACAGCTACGAAGACTAGATTCTTATTCAGGCTCAGTACGAACATCACATCCTTGAGTGTGAGAGGAGAGTCATACTCCCTCTGAAAAGTAATTGTACCAATGTAGGTTGTGCTATAACTTCCATCATCTCCCATCTCGATGTGCATCTAGAGATTCCCTTTGGATTGGGATTTCTTCTCTTTCCCTTTCTTTGAATTTCCATCCAAGGCACAATTATCCTCATCCTCACCCTTGGATGAGGTCTAGTCTAAGGTGTTTCGCCTTATCTCCTCTTGTACCAAATTGAACCAAAGGAACTCCCAATTTGGTCGTTTCTCCCTATCGTTCACCAAATATTGGTAGTTGCGCCAGCTCTTGGAAAGGCCTGTAAGGGCTAGGCTCACCAAATCATTCGTTGTTACAGTAACACCAACTTGACCAAGTTCATCATGACATTGTGTGAACCTGCTTAGGTACAGTGGAATGGTCTCATTCCTCTGCATCTTGATATTTTGAAGCTTTTTCTTAAGTGCCAATTTCCTATGGTCACTACTATTCTGGAACAAATTTGTCAGCACTTACCACATTGGATACAAAGTATATTTCCCATGGATATTGGATACAATATGGTCTTTTACTCCAATATTTTTCCTGCTCCCCTTGGCAACACACTTCTTCCAGTCTGTTAGATTATGAGCATCCGTTGTTGTTGGTTTCAGAATATCATTATCAATGAATTCCTTCAACCCATTATTCTCCAGTATTACCTCCATAAGGTCCTTCCATGAAACATAATTTTATCTTCCGTCAAGTGCATACTCGAGCCTTAGTCCATTGAAATCCATCTTCCCAGTCCTGAAGAAAACCTGCAACATAATATGCAACCTCGAACCTCCTGCAATGAAAACTTCAAAATATCTGCTTTACGATGATTCCAGCTCTGATACCATGTAGAAATTAATGGGTAGATTTAATAATACTCATGAAATTTAGTAAAGCAAAAGACTTGAAGCTACTCTACTGATTTGTGGAAGTTAATTCACCATATAAAACAAGAATCATAGACATACAAGAGGAAACATCACACCTGAACAAAGATTTATCTAGGGTAAAGAAATTGCTTAAAACCCCTTTACTATATATATTGTATTCATTAGAGAATAGAGAAGAAATACAATGCTTGCTCAAGCCTGAGCACACCTTGCAAGTGTATAGTCTATCCCTCTGCCTGACTAACTTAACTTGGCCCAACACTTCGCCAATTTCAAGCCTTCCCAAGCTCCTATTTACTTGCATTGTTCCCTTGGGATGCCCCTATTTCTTAGGAATTTCACACCAAGGAATTGTGCAATAGCCTTAGGTAAATCTCTGACTACATGCACTAGCTATACACATGGGAATATGCTACAACTGATAGTACACTGCCTTGGAATCTCCATCTCAACTGGGTAATTCAATTTATCTGCATGCAACAATTATTTTAGGTTGATTAATCAGTTAACTGGTTGATCACTAAACGATGGTTGAAGTTCCACTACCCTACCTCCACTAGTTCTTCTAACAGTTAGAACTTGTTAAACTGGCAATAACTTAGATTAATCGCAATCGATTGCTACAAATTAGCAATTGATCATGTAGAATTTAACTCAATCTTTCCCAACTTTAATTTATTGAGTTAACTGAGTGACAAGAGCCATGTCTCCTCAGTTAACTACCTCCAAGTATTCTGTTGAAATAGAAATTCAAATTTTAATCTAGTTTGAACAAGACGAAGTCAAAACTATTTTTTCTTGTTGCGTTTTCAACAAGAAACTCAACCATAATATCACCAACATAATCACTACAAGCATACATGAATCATAGTATAAGAATAGCTCTTATGAATATGTGAAAATACCAACCAAGCCAAGGACTTCCATGTACCACCTGACCATATATTGGGCTAAACCAAACCTTTCTTTGAGTCAATCACCCCCACGCCATATTCCAATCATGAATATGGGATCTCATGGAATAAACTAAGAAAAAACCAACGAGAGCTTCTAGATGCCAAGCCACCTCAATTGTTAACCATATTGATTCCACCTCCATTGTCAGACATTACTAACATCAACCAAATCGTTCTCTACCCAACTTGCCCAAGGCTCCAAGAACTAGTAACTCAACCCATAGCCTTGCGGGACTCTAAAGAGTTTTTCCAACTCTTCTCTAGGGACTAGTAACTAAACCCAGTAAGGGTTCCAGATCGTTTCTCCGAACCTAGGCTCTAGGATGAGTAACTCAACCCAAGTTGTTCCAGGGCTTCCAGAGAATTTGTTCCAACCGAAATCCATAAGGAACATGAACACCAACAAGAAACTAATCAAATGGAAACACCCACAACACCATGGCTATCCAAGAAATGGCAAGGCAAGGCTCAAAACATTGTCAATCCAGGCAATCCTCCATCCTAATGACATCACATTAACAGATAATGACATGCATATACCATGCATCGAAAAATAAACAAGGAGATCATACGTGCAACATGTTACCTACAAAGAAATCAAGTTGTAGATACAGATCCATATGTTCCCTTGCGCTATCTTACTTTCCCCTGCATTATTTCTCCAATCAAAGTGAATACTAAAGTTCTCCAAGCATCCTACAATAATTCTCTAAGTGTGCAAGAGTATGATAGAATGGGAGAATGAACAAGAGCTCCTATCCAAAACTATCAAAAGACTAAAAAATGATCCTTAGAATCCTTTTTATCTATAACACCCTCCTCCCACATTTACCCAAGTTAACTGATCCCCTAGGGTAAACATGTGACGAGAGGCTATTGTGAACTCCCCATGTACAATTAAGGAAGTATAACTGAAAAAACAAAACCATTATGAACTTCCACACATGCTATAGAACCTTCAGGAGCCAACCAATCTTTTCCAGGTGGCCAACCCTTGAGAAAACTTAACATTTCACAGATTTAGACCCTTAGTCTCTCCCATGAAAAGCGATGCTACCTAGAAGTTCATGAAACTTTCAAAAATGATAAATAACAATATAATAAGGCTACTAATGCAATCATTGATAAAAATACTTGATGTAACCCCTACAATCCATTTTAGGCATTTTGTTAAATATGTCACAAATATGTAATCTACAGGTCATAACAATAGATTTGAGCATAGGGGTCTCATAGTTATCTGATATTCAAAAAGAGGCATTGTTGCTCTATCACAATATCTACATTATCGTATATTAGTTCATCTATTCATTTTACATTCATTTGTAAATCAAAGCATGATGAGAGACATACATCAAGTTTGTCATAAAATATGCTCATAACTAGCATATAACCAACAGCAATAACAAAGATATAACAGCCATAAGAATCACATATGAACCAATATATTTACACTTGAAATACCAAGGAGAAATAACTCTTATTAATGAATGCATTATTCAATCAGCTATGGGACTTCCACGAACCCCCCAACCATAGATTGGTTGAACCAAATATTTCTTTCAGCCTATTACCCCCATGCCATATTCCAGGCATGAATGTGGGACTCACAACAAAACCAATCCAAGTTTTCTAAGGCTTTACCACAATCCTTGTCGGGCCACTAGGCCCTAAACAAGCATGGGTGCACCCGGATTTCTCCACCTACACCATGAGAAATTTGTCTTCCTCCTGGTCTCTAGGCTTTACCGTATATCCTACCATTCACCAATCAAGGATTCTTAGGCCTAATTGAGACTCCACACTCCAAGCTTTACCGTATATGTCGCCATTCACTAGTCGAGAATTCCTAGGCCTGATCGAGGGCACAGACCTCTAGGCTTTACCATATATCTCGCCATTCACTGGCCGAGGATGCCTAGGCCCACCGAGGTACACAAAATTTGGCTTTACTACAATCCCACCTTATCCGGTCCAGGGATTCCAAGGCCTTTTGTTCTTCTTCAAAGATCACCTCACTTAGTTTCAAAACCATCTAAAAATCTAGGTTAACCAATTAAAAGAGAGCCCATCACACCATCACTATGTAGAAATGGCAAGGAAAGGTTGAAAACCATTGCCACACTTGGAAAACCCCATGCCAATGACAACAAGAGAACCAAGTACTCACATGCATGTACCATGCATGCCAAATCTAGCAAGGAAATCACACATGAAAATCGATAACTACATGTAATCTCATTGTAGCTACTTGATCCTGCTGTTCCTTGCTTGATCTTTGCTTCCCTTTGCATTCTTTTTCCTTCCTTTTCTTTCATTGATCCAATGCTAGAGTGTCCCAAGTATGCTCTAAGTGTCCAAGAGTGTGAGAGAGAGAAAGAGAATAGAGAGAAAGTTCCAAAATTGAACTGACAAAATGTAAACTACAAAAGGTACCAATTGATCCTCAGAAGCTTTTTAATTGATGAGGCTTCTATTTTCTTCTATTTTCTATTATTTTCCTTCATTTTCCTCCTCACATGCAACCTGTGACATTTCGCATTCATTTTCTCCTAATTTCCATTATTTTCGTAAATAAAATACCAATTAATGCCTCATTTCATTCCAAAGCCTTTGTCAAATTTCTTTAGCTATAATAAACCAAATGAACACCCATCGGGATGTTTTTCCCACCATTCACCTAGGAATACATGTCCCATGACCTTGGTTATTATTTTTCCTTCATTAATTTTATTACATGGAATTTAGACCAGGGTTGTTACAGAACCCTCCCCCTTTGGTGGAACACTATCATCAGTATTCAATGACACCTATAATTAGCAAGACTGCTGAAATCAAAACATACTGCTCATGAAGATTTATAACTTAGCTTGTTGCAGTATTTACAATGATAAACCTGCTAAAAAGCAAAATAACATGACAACCATAATGACATGACACCCATACTTCTTATTGGAGCTTTATATCATATCTCATGGTGGTATTTACATCCATATGCATATGTGCATATACCAAAACAACACACCACAACATATACCAAAAACATTCACTCAAACAGTGAATAGATAAGGATACATAATCCACATCTGATGCACCATCTCCCATGTATCTTCATTGGGCACAAAGTGCTTCCACTACACTTTGACCTGCTTGCTTGCTTAGTTTTGGTGCATGAGCATCTTTCTAGGAAAAATACAATGAGGTTCTGACTGGAATTCTCCTTTTGGATCCACCTACAAAACAGACCAGTAAATCACATGATCAACATATTTAACACACTTCTTAATTAATGACACATGGAAAACATCATGGACTTTCACTGTAGGAGGCAATTCAAGTCAATGGGCTATTGGACCAATCCTTTCAAGAATTTTGAAAGGTACACAAAACCAAGTTGCCAGCTTCACACATGACCCAATCCTTAAGGAACTCTTCTTGGGATTGATGCACAAGTACACCTGTTCCCCAACCTAAAACCCCTTAAACACCTTGTTATGATCTGTATAAACTTTATGTTTTTCCTATGTTGCCTTTAGGTTCTTCTTGTTTACCTACATTTCTTGTTCCATCTCCACGAACATGTCCGATCCTATCAACACCCTATTCACTAGATCACTCCAACTAATGGGAGTATTAAAACTCCACCCATATAGTACATCAAACAAACTCATCCTCAGTAACTCTTAGGAACCATTTTTGTAAGTGAACTCATCCAAAGGTAGATACTCTTCCCACTTCCATTGTCAATGCATCACATACATCTTCAACATGTCCTCCAAAATCCTATTGACGCTCTCCATCTGTCCATATGTCTCCAGATGATAAGTTATGTTGAAGGCCAACTATGTAGCCAAACCTGCAAATAAGTCTTTCCATAACATAAAAGTGAATGTAGCACCCCTGTCTAACACAATGTTCTTCGGCACACCATGAAACCTCACCACATCTCTAATGAATACCTGTGCCACATCACTAGCTAAATGTAAGTGCGCTACCTTTGTCAACCTGTCTACCACAACCATGATAGAATCATGCTGTCTAGATGTCCCCAACAAACCTGTAATGAAATACATGGAAATGACCTCCCACTTCCACTCTAAAATCATAATCAGTTGTAGTAGTCCACCTGGATGCTTACATTTGTCTTTCACCTTCTGACAGCCCAAACATCTAGCCACAAACTCTACTATGTCCTTTCTCATATTTTAGAAATGATAAAACATATTCACTATTGTCAATGTCTTCTGGTAGCCTGGGTGACCTGTATATTGTTTTGCATGAAACTCTCACAAAATAGTTGTCTTGAGCTCACTATCATTCAATACATGTATTCTGTCCCTAAATATGACCAAACCATATTCAGTAAAACAATGATTCACATCTTGAACACATGTACCCTACTATAACCTATACATAAGCTCCATGTACTGGCCATCCTATTGTTCTACTTGTAAGATCCAATCATGTAAGTCTATCCCATAAGAACTCATAGTTGTTATGTGATTCACCTATACTCTCCTACTAAGAGCATCTGCAACCCTATTCTCCTTACCCTTTATGTACCTAATCGCAAAGTCAAACTCACTAATTGTGGACAACCATCTAGCTTTCCTGGCATTTAGATTCGGTAGGTCGAACATGTATCTCAATCCACTGTGGTTGCTCATCAGTACAAACCTCTTGCCAAGATGATAGTGCCTCCACATATTAAATGCATGGATGGTTGTTTCCAACTCAAGATCATGTGTCGGATAATTCTTCTCATTCTCATTCAGTTTTCATGACTCATATCATACTACCTATCCTTCCTGCATCAGGACTCTGCCAAGTCCTCTCTTGCAAACATCTGTACAAACCACAAACTCTTTGCCTCAATCTATAATATTTAACATAGGATCATTTGTCAACAACTACTTCAATTTCACATTCCTCATTCCATTCAAATTTCTTACCTTGCCTATGTAGTGACGTAATAGGATATGAAATGAGAGAGAAGTTCTTGATGAACCTCCTATAATAACCTGCTAGCTCCATGAATGATCTCACCTCATCCACATTTCTAAGAGTTTCCTACTCCATGATAGCTCTTATCTTATCTGGTTCCACAACTATACCTTCCTTACAAAAAACATGTCCCAAGTAATGTACCTGTCTCTGATAGAAACTGCATTTGCTAAGCTTGGCATAAAACCGATGCTCTCTTAGTAATCTCAACACTATTGCTAATTACTCGACGTGATATTACTCATTTTTAGAATATATCAAGGTTTCATCAATGAATACAATAACAAACTTGTCGAGATAAGGATATAATACACTATTCATCATGTACATAAAATTAGTTGGAGCATTAGTCAAACCAAATGGAACTACAACAAACTCATAATGCCCATACCTGGTCTGAAAATTTGTCTTTTTAATTTCCTCCTCCTTGATGCGCACCTGATGTTTTCCTGATCACAGATCAATCTTCGAGAAAATTTATTCTCCCTTCAACTGATCAAACAAGTCATCAATCGTTAGGAACAGATACCTGTTCTTGATGGTTACCTTGTTAAAATTCTTGTAATCAATCCATAGCCTGAGAGTACCATCCTTGTTCTTCACAAACAATATTGATGCACCCTAAGGTGATACACTTGGCCAAATGTATCCCTTGTCAAGCATTTCCTTTAGCTATAACTTTAGCTCTACTAACTTTAGTGTGTTCATCTTATATGGTGCCTTCGATGTTGGTGCTACCCCTGGTACCAACTGAATGGAAATTTCCACTTCTCTATGAGGGAGAAACTCTAAAATTTGTTCTGGAAACACATATTGAAACTACTGCAAGATCGGGTACCTTCTCAATACATCCACATCCTCAACAACCTTACCTTATCACTAGAAATGTGAACTGCAAAGAACACCTTTTTCTACGACTACGCTTTTCCTGCATAGTTGTCACCATTCTACCGGATGTTGTCTTCTTCTTATCTTGCAAGATCCTTTGTTCTCCATTGTCATCCAAGAACTCAATGGCCTTGTCTTAACAATCCACCTTGGTCCTTGTAAGATACAACCAGTCCATGCACAAAAGAATACTATATGATCCAAGCAACAATACATTCAAATGTGTTAATGTAGGCATACCATTAAAATCGAATATGTTGGCTTACGGGGGCCTAGCCCAAGTTTAGAGTTGTTCACACCAACCAAAAAAACCCTAATTGTTGACCCTTTCGGCAACAACCCCCGTAGCGCAGGCTACAGTCTCACCCAAAGCAGTATTGGGGGATGGTAGAACCAGGTTTCTGCATCCAGGGACATGTGATAAGTGGTTTTTAAGTCTTCGCACCTCAGATATGCCTCAACGTAGATCGATATCCTTCTAAAGATCGTTACGGTAACTCGGGTAAAATGGCTTATAGAGCTTCACGAAGGTCCATGATCAGTATTTGCAGACCCTAAATAGGAGGATTATCCACTTGCATGCGTTAATTAATAACCCTAGATATCCCTTCACACAGATCTATCCAATTTATCATAAATGATAACATAAATAACCTGTAACTTCGCGAACAAAGATAATTTCTTAAAACAGGCATAAATAAGATAGATTCAGTAGTTTCGCATAGAATTCATACATTATTCGATGAAAAAATATTATTGAGCCAGATAATATAACATACGCAGAATTGACAATAATACTCAAATGCACAATAATTCTTCAAAACCAGTCTTTATTCAATTCCAACTTTCAAATTATAGACTTCTTTGCCCTACACACTCAACTATAGGGGTCTGCGCACTCAGTTGCGGAATTACCAAAGCCTCTTGCACACTCAGTTGTAGGAGCATTCCCCTTCTCGCCTAAGTACAAGAAGCAGAACCTTCCTACCTTAGCACTTTCCCAAAACCACAAAACTCATTCAAAGTTCACAATTCTTCATTCTAAGTTATCTGTAAGACTCGTTATGACTCAACTATTTATAGATTTTTTTCCATATAATACCATGGTCCCCAGACCATGGGAGAATCTTAAAACCGAACCAAAACAAGGGGCTAAAACCCTTTTGACTCCTATCTAGCTGCGCGCTCCGCATCCACATTTCGCGGAGACTTTACATTCTTTACAAAAAAATTTACAAAATTGGGTTAAACTAACCCCAAAACTGACCCCTAAGGACCCTAACCCAACAGGACCCCAACACAAATATAGCGACTCACCCTCGGGTCACCTAATTGGCACCTCGATCTTGCTGCGAAGGCCACCCAAATCAACTTATAATGTTGCGACCTCAACAACGATCTGTACTGCTACGTATTGTACTTCCTCGACAAATTTCTCCGTTATCGAGCCTTCAACCATTAGGCGCATTATCCTCTGATTCTGCTGCAAGACTTTTAACTTTTTCTTAAGCAATAAAGTAAGCTAGAAGGCCTCCTCTAGCCACGGCTTCAGCCTAGCCTTTAGAAGGGCCTCTTTCCTCTGTAATTCTTCCGTTTGTGCTTGCAACCGCTTGCCTTCCTGCAACTTCGTGATCCATTGTGTTGGAACCAAAGTGCATGCAATCTCACAGACTTCATCACACTTGCAGTGTGTCTCTCATACATCATTGTTCAGTGTTATGAAACCAGCTCAAGAAAAGATAGAAAAGATAGATCAACTCCTTAGAATTCAGCCTCTTCGAGGGGGCAACCTCCTTTACATTACATAAATGAACAATTCTTGGATGATTCAAATGACAAAACCTCCTTTCTATATATATGAGTCTAAGGAGTCACAATATAACCCAGCTGACCTAACAATAATAATATAAAGCCACAAAAATAACAACAGAGGGATTCTATGGGGCACAATAATAATAATATGGGGATAATAGGGGCACAACAATATTAATAAGGGATGAAACTACAATATTAATGGGGTATCACTAGTATTATAGGGACCCAACATGCCCCTCTCCTTCAAAAATTTGTTGTCATCAATGCTTGAGTAGTTCTGGATGCTTCTGTATAAAATTCTCATCTTCCCATGTGGAATCTTCAACGGATAAGTTCTTCCACTTTATAAGATACTCCGAAATTGATCGATTTCGTAGCTGTTGAGTTCTTATTTCTGTGCCTACTTCCGGTTCCAATATAATTTTCCCTTCCTCATCAAGTTCTGGCAATATTGTTTGAACTGGGATCTTGTCACCTATAACCTTCTTTAAACATGAAACATGGAAAACTGGGTGCAATCGAGAAGCTACATGAAGCTCTAATTTGTATGCCATAGTACCAATCTTTTGCAACACCTTGTATAGACCATAATACTTTGGTGATAATTTATTATCCTTCTTAGCTTGCTTGAGGGACATTTGCTTATATGGTTGTAGCCGTAGGAATACCCAATCACCTACATCAAAAATTCTTTCACTGCGATGTTGATCTGCCTGTTGTTTCATTCTATTTCGTGCCAACACGAGGTTATCCTTTAAGAGTTGCAGGACTTGTTGTTGATGTTCGATGTGATGTTCCACTGCTTGAACCTTAGAATTTTCTCTTAAATATGATGTGATGGATGGTGGCTGATATCCATAAAGTGCCATAAATGGGGTCATTTTTGTTGTTTTATGGAAGGAAGTGTTATACCACCATTCAGCCAAAGGCAACCATTTGACCCATTGTGTCTATTTATCAGATACAAAGCAACGAAGATATCCTTCCAAACATTTGTTTACTATCTCAGTTTGCCCATCAGATTGAGGATGATAAGATGAGCTATGAGCTAAATGAGTACCAAGACAAGAAAATAATTCTGTCCAAAAATTTCCAATGAAAATGGGATCTCTGTCACTTACAATAATCTTTGGGTTTCCATGTAGCTTTTGAATTGTTTCCATAAATGCAGTAGAAATTGTACTGGCTTTAAATGGATGTGATAATGCACAAAAGTGTGCATACTTAGTAAGTCTGTCAACTACCACCATGATGACACTCTTTCCCTCAGACTTGGGTAAACCTGTGATAAAATCCATTGAAACCTCCTCCCAATGTTGGCTTGGAATGGATAAAGGTTGTAATAGACCCGATGTCTTAATTGTTTCAACTTTATTTTGTTGGTAAACCAAACAATCCGCCACAAATTTTTGAATATCCAATTTAAGGCCATCCCAAAAAAATTCCTTCTTAACCCTATGGTAAAATTCTAAAAATCCCGAGTGCCCTCCTAAGGGAGAAGTGTGAAATTCCATAAGAATCTTTTTCTTAGTTGGGAATTCTTACAGAGGTATAAGCTATCTTTGTACCACAAAGAATCATTTTTCCAGCTAAGTGTATTAGACGTACTAGAATATTGTTGTAACTTTCGAATAAGTGCCCACACTTCTTCGTCATTCTTCCATTCCTCCCTTGCTTCGTTTATCAAATCTGGTTGGACAATAGAAATTGCGCACAACAATGCTTCCACATCCTCATCCTTTCTTGAGAGTGCATCTGCCACCACATTTTGCTTCCCTTTTTTATAGATGATTTCAAAGTCATAACCCAACATTTTTGTGACCCACTTTTGTTGCTCTTCAGAGGATAATCTTTGTTCTAAAAAGTATTTAAGGCTATCATGATATGTTTTTACCTTGAAGTGTCTTCCCATTAGGTAGGGTCGCCATTTCTTAAGTGCATGGAGTATTGCCAACATTTCCTTCTCATAAATAGCTTTGTGTAAAAACTTTCCCTTGATTGGACAACTTTCAAAAGCAATGGGTCTTTCATCTTGCATTAAAACAACACCAATTCCATTTCCTGAAGCATCACATTCCACAATAAAGGTTTTTGTGAAGTCTGGTGTAGCTAAGACCGATGCTTGGCACATTGCCTCTTTAAGATGTTCGAAGGCCCTTGTTGCTTTTGGAGTCCATGAAAATGCATCTTTCTTCAATAATGTTGTTAGAGGTGCTGCTATTCTCCCATAATTCTTAACAAACTTACGATAATACCCTGTCAACCCGAGAAATCCTTGCAAATGCTTTATGGATGTGGGGATTTTCCATTCCTTAATGGCTTTAATTGTACTCCAAAGAAACATTTGGATCTTTTTGCATATAATTGTTTCTCCTCCAATAGTTGTAGCACCCTGTCAACATGTTCAACATGATCCTTCCAAGACTTGTTGTAGATTAGTATATCATCAAAAAATACTAACACAAATTTTCTAAGGAATGGTTTGAAAATGGAATTCATCAAACCTTGAAATGTTGAAGGTGCATTGGTAAGGCCAAAAGGCATGACCAAAAATTCATAATGACCCTCATGAGTTCTAAATGTTGTTTTTGGAATGTCTTTAGTCTTCATTCTGATTTGATGATATCCTGAACGAAGATCCAACTTGGTGAAGTAAATTGATCCATGCAATTCATCCAGTAATTCATCAATGACAGGAATGGGAAACTTATCTTTAATAGTTAGCTTGTTGAGCTCCCTATAATCCGGACACATGCGCCATGATCCATCCTTCTTGTGCACTAATACTACTGGAGCAGAGAAAGAACTTTGACTCGGTTGAATTATACCAGCCTCTAGCATTTCTGCAACCATACATTCAATTTTGATCTTTTGGCATAGGGATATTTGTACGGCCTGATGTTTGGAGAACACTTCCTGGAATCAGATGAATAGCATGATCATGATCATGAATAGGTGGGAGACCTTTGGGAGTCTCAAATACCTTGGAATGATTGTTCAAGACTTTTTGGAGATCTGGAGAAATAGATGATTCCAATGTGGAAACATCTAGTGAACATAATTGTGCAATTACACCTCTTTGTTCCTTTTTTAGAAGCTTTGTCATACCGTTAGAGCTGATTATCTTTCCCGGTTTTCCTGCAATACCCCTTAATTCAACTTCCTTTCTTTCCATAGAAAATTTCATGAAAAGTTCTTGAAAATTAAAAGCTATTGTACCCAAGGATTGTAGCCATTGGACTCCTAGTACAACATCAGCACCTCCCATTGCAATGGAAAGCATTGGGCTAGTCAATACATATTCTCCCATCGATAGCTTGATATTATGGCACTTTCTAGAGCAATTTATTGTTCCTCCATTTGCAACCATCACTTGACACTCTGGTGTTGGATATAAGAAGCAATTCAATTCTTTTTCTACCTTACAATGAAAAAAATTGTGGGTACTTCCTGAATCAATCAACACTATTACCTTTTTCTTCTTGATTTGTCCTTCTATCTTGATGGTTTGAGGAGTGGTAATTCAAGCCAATGCATTACAAGATATGGTTTGATTCATTTCTTTTTTATCTAGGCTTTGTTCCTGGAGTATATCCTCTTCTTTTGACCTTTCTTGCTCCTTTTCTTCTTCCTCTTCACAATCTATGTAGAATAATTTCTTCTCAGCACACTTATGACCTTTAGTGTATTTTCTATCACAACTGTAACAAAGCCCTTTTGCTCTTTTTTCTTCCAATGTTGTGGTGTCAACCTTATAGGTTGTGGAAGACTAGGGGCAACAACACTTCCATCTTTATAGTTGTGAGAGGTATGCTTCCTGGTTGCCATAATTTTGCTTTCCATTTTTCTTGCTAACCTGAATGCCTTCTCTAATGAATCAGGTTCCCAAAGGCAAACATCATGTTGGATATTATCCTTTAAAGTTCCTATGAACACATCAATCCTATGCTCCTCTGGAATATTTTTACCCTTATGTTCAATTTTTGGAACTCCTCAATGTGCTCCATTATTGAACCCTTTTGTTTGAGACTTATCAATTGGCTAAAAAAAGTGTTGTTTTTTGTATCCTCATAATGTGTTGTCAATTCTTCCGTAAAAATTTCCCAAGTGATAATTTGTTTACGAGAGCAAAGCCATTGATACCATACAAATTGATTTGGTTCCAAATATAAAGTTGCAATACGTATGTTTTGTGTGTTTTGCACATTATTGAGATCGAAAAATTGCTCCATCTGTAATATCCATGTTGCGGGATCCTTGCCATCAAACTTCCTCATATCGATTTTTGGAATATGGTGGGTCTTTGATCCCACATTAGAGTCTATGAAATCATGATTAACATTTCTTTTGTTCGCATCATGAGTTTCCTTTACAACCTTTTCACCATTAGTAAGTATTTCTTGTAGAAAATTTGTCAAATCTGTCTTCAAATCTGCCATGTCTGTCTTCAAGTCTGTCTTCAAATCTGCCATGTCTCTCTTCAAATCTGTCTTCAAATCTATCTTCAAATCGTCCATCTTAGCTTCCATGCCCTTTATCGTAGATTCCATGCCATTTATCTTAGCTTGTGTTAGCTTTTGTGAGCGTGACATTTGTTGCACTTGCTCTTGTAATTTTGATATATCATGTAGCATTTCTTCCTCTTCTTCATGAGTCATGCTAGAGCTTTCAGGTTTCTTACTAGGTGTTTGAATTTTCTTTCCTCGGGGCATAAGTTACTGATAATAATGCTCTACTATGCCCTTTGAATTCCTTCAAAATAAATTTTCAAACCAATCTTAAGCAAAAATTTAAAATAATCTACATACCTTTTTTCACTTTGTAGGAGCTCGATATTGCCTCTGATGTATCTCTGTACTTTTGGATCATCTAGTTATGGAATTGCAACCTGCAGTATCCCTCTATGTCCTCTTTCCAATGCCACCAGTCTTATCCAAATTGGATTCTCCAAGGAAGAGTTATGCAAAATCTCCCACAGTAACCTGATTATAGACTAGTTCAGTAGAGCGAACTTGTATGACGTGCAACAAGTCACTGTTTCAACCTTTGGCTCTGAAAAATATATACAAGAAACTATAGTTCGTCCTCTTTCTATACATTCTTACGAAATTTCAATCCAATGCTCAGAGAGAAAGTTATGACAATTTTCCCCAGGTCACCTGTTTGGAATGTAATTCAGGAGTCTGCAAAAAGACCAACTTCCTCAGATCATATCTCCGTAAATATAGCGCGAAAATCTCTTAAATTTGGTCCCACGATTTAGCGTGATTTCTTATCAAATGGTTTTTTTTTAATCTTCTGAAACGTCACAAAAATTTTTTTATAGCGAAAATTCCACGATGACCTGTTTGGAGCAGCGAAACCCTAGAATCCAAAGCTCTAATACCAAATGTTATGAAACCAGCTCAAGAAAAGATAGAAAAGATATATCAACGCCTTAGAATCCAGCCTCTTCGAGGGGGCAACCTCCTTTCCATTACATAAATGAACAATTCTTGGATGATTCAAATGACAAAAACTCCTTTCTATATATAGGAGTCTAAGGAGTCACAATATAACCCAGCCGACCTAACAATAATAATATAAATCCACAAAAATAACAATAGAGGGGTTCTATGGGGCACATTAATAACAATGTGGGGATAATAGGAGCACAACAATATTAATAAGGGATGCAACTACAATATTAATGGGGTAATCACTAGTATTATAGGGACCCAACATTCAGCCTCCTAAAGTTCGGGTCCTCCTACAAGTTGTTCCACAATTCCATAGCTTGATCAAACATCGTGGTGCAGTCTATGATTGTGGTATCCAATGTACCCATATTCTCCTTGATTATTGCTCTGCGTTGCTCCCAAACCTCTGGCAGAGTAGTTGGCTACAACTTCAACTATAGGTTGGATATCCTCATTTGGAAATCAAAAGTAACTATGCCCACTTCATCCTTACATGCACATACTGCAACAGCCAATTTCCTTGCTTTTGCCGAAGCTTTGGCATCCTCCGAGATGTTCAATTCTGGCAATTTCTTGTAGGCCTGCTCAATTGATGTCTCTAGGCTCTGACTTCTTGTCTGTATCTCCTCCTTTTCCTTCAGCGACTACGTTTTCTCTGTGAACATTTGTTCATTGTTGACCTGTTGGCATTATGATTCAAGTGTTGTCCTTGATGGCAACTCACTCAGTGGATGGTACAGGTGCTCAGAGGTTGGTACAGGTGATGGCAACTTAATCAGAAGACAGATCTCAGTACAGCATGCCAAGGAAGCTCATACACGCCGTTTCGTTAAGCCCAAGTCGCGTGTACACGCAAGTTCGATTCAGAAAAAACGCGTGTATGTGGAAAGGTTCCTTTGGTTCATGGTGGTTAGTCCTTGGAAGTTGTGCCTATGATTTCGGACCATTATGTCTCGACGGCCGTGTCGATCCCTAGTTTTAAAGTTGATGGTATTGTGTTACTATGGTTTTGGCTCTTGGTATTGAGAAAGGCCTAAGGCTATATAAGGAGAAGAAGATCATTAGGCAAAGATCATCTTTCGACAAGGCTTGAATATCTAAGAGAGAAAGAGATCTGATATGCAGGTTCTGAGTTGCTTGATCTAAGCCAAGGAGAGATCACATCGGTTGATGGAAGACTAGATCTAAGGATAGATCGGGATCTAATGGTTTGAAATGCACTATCATGATATGGTTGATTATGCGTATTTCTAGATCTGCATATTGTCGCAATGTTACGTTCTGGGTCTAACTAATGTCTGGTACAGCTGCAAATTGAGAAAGTTTATTTTTAGATCTGTACGCAGGTTGGCTTCGGTAAAAGAGCGTGTATACGCGGGTTCTGCTCATTAAAGTAGCGTATATCTTTTGAAGCTTGATTTGGGTTTACAGTGGGGTCTGACTGTTATTGCAGAGTTCTGTAGTCTGCTCTGTGTTCTGGTAACTGGTGATTGACAGAGTTCAGTGGTTCAGTGATTCAAAGTTTGGTTGTTTTATGCTTCAATGATCTGTTGTGGAAATTGAATGAATTGTGGTCTTCAGATTGTAATGTTGTGCTTCAGGAATATCCAAGTCTGAAAATGTATGAAAAGTGATACCTGGAAGAAGGAAGATTGTAGGTCAGCACCTACGTACTAGTATCTTGGCTAGTACAAGAGCAAAGGGGGGTTGGAGCTCCCTTCCAAGGAAGTTTGGAGAACGAGAGAAGGTTGAAGCCTTCTGCAGGTTGTAGCCTGCGTACTGGTATAAGGCTGCACCAGTACAAAAGATTGTAAACTGAAGTTTCATATTAAAGAAAGATAGAGACAACTTGCAGCATGTGGTTTTCACCCACATTGGGTTTCCACCTTATATCTTGGTGTTCATGTGTGTGGCTTTTTATCTGTTCTGTTATACTGCACATGTTTACTGTTAATATGATGAATAATGTCCTGATGCACTTAATTGAAGAATAAGCTAACTAAATTGTGAGTTTTCTTCTTATACGCTGTTTTACTTCGTCACAGTAGCGTGTACACGCTGGTTCACTTAACTGAAGTAGCGTATATGTTTCTGGGCATTTGAAAAGTTTGATTAATCTGATAATACTGATTCACCCCCCCTCTCAGTATTATTTCCAACAATTGGTATCGGAGCAGGTCCTTCAGAGAAGCTTGATCGCTTGAAGGAAGATCATTCATCATGAGCAACTACGAGAAAGAAGCATCAATCAGGCCACCGGTTTTTGATGGAACAAATTTCAATTATTGGAAGGTAAGAGTTACTGCATATCTTCAATCTCTTGGTACAGAAGTTTGGGACATTGTAGAAACAGGCTATGCTTTTCCTTCAGCTACTCCTACAGATCCAGCTGAGAAAAAGGCATATGAAACAAATGCAAAAGCAGTCAGTACTCTATTAGGAAGTATATCTCAAACAGAATTCATGAAGGTCATGCACTTCAAATCAGCAAAAGAAATATGGGACAAAATGATCACTAGCTATGAAGGAGATGAACAGGTAAAGCAAGCTAAACTTCAAACACTCAGGATTCAATATGAGACTCTCAAGATGTATAATGATGAAAGTGTGGCTAATTATTTTCTTCGGGTAGATGAGATTGTTAATTGTATGAAAAATTTGGGTGAAGAAATAAGAGAAACTATAGTAGTTCAAAAGATTCTAAGATCTTTATCCCCCAAGTTTGAATCTAAAGTATCTGCAATAGAAGAAAAAGAAAATCTCCGTGTTCTCACTATGTCTCAGCTACATGGAATTCTAACCGCTTATGAAATGAGAAAAGGAGGTCCATCTGACAGAAGGGAAGCTGCTTTTAAGGCATCAGGAAAAGAAGATTACTATGAAGCAAGCCATGTTCCAGAAGAAGAGGAAGAAGAATCAAATTTTGTCAGAAATCTTCAAAGGGGTTCTGGAAGGTTCAGAGGTAAGCTACCTTTCAAATGCTTTGCTTGTGGGAAAGTAGGTCATTATGCTGCAAAATGTCCTTATAAGGATAAAGGAAAAGAACCTGCTAGATGGAACAAGAAACAAAGTGCAAATAAGAAAAGCTACTACACCCATGAAGATAGTGATGGCTTATCAAACAGTGATGAAGATGAACAAGGTAATAAATATAAGCTGTTAATGGCATTTGAAGATGATGATTATGAGGATGCTATAGATGTGGATAATCTCTATAATGAAATCACTAGACTCAAGAGAGGCATAGAAGAAAAGAATGTGATCATTGATACTTTGCAATTTCAGATTGATGAAAAGGAAAAACATCTTGAAAAACTAGAAGGTGAAATTGTTGGTCTCAGAAAAGAAATTGAGAAAACAAAAGCTATTAATCTTAAATTTGTCAAAGGATCTGAAACTTTGGATGAGATTATCAGTGTGCAGCGGTCTCCTCTAAACAAGACAGGTTTGGGCTATAATGGAGAAACCTCTCAAGCATCCACCTCAAAAAGTTATCTTGATGCAGCAAGAGGAAATGAGCGGAAGAACAATGAAGATAATCAGGTAAAGCAGGGACGAGTTACAAACAGAAACTATCAGGGACAATCCTCCTTAAGGATGAACAAAAGCTACAACCAACCACAGGTAAAATCTTCTCAGTTTGGCTCAAGAATAGATGAAAATAGAAATTACAATCAGTTGGCTGGTAGATTCAATAACCGCAGAAGCTTCTTCAATGGACAATGTTTTTCTTGCCACAACTTTGGTCACAGAGCAGCTCAATGTGTTGCATATAAAACAATCATGACTAGGGAAGCTCAAAAACAAAGAAGTATGACAGGGATTACAAAAAGGACCTATAACAACTTTTCGGTGCTTGAAAATGAAGTTGAATGTTCTATTTGCAATAATTTTGGTCATAAAGACTCTGAATGCAGGAGCAGGTTTCAGGAGAAAAAGGAACAAGCCACAAGCACCAAAACATGGAGAATAAAGGAACCTCAAACAGAAAGATGTGGGATAGCATTTTATGCAGAAGGACAGGAAAATCTATGGTACATTGACAGTGGATGTTCGAAACATATGACAGGTGATAAAGAAAAACTTGAATCTTATTCTACTTTAGAAAAGGGAAAGAAAGTTTCTTTTGGAAATGATACTCCTGCAACTATAAAAGGAAAAGGTATTGCTCCTTTGAAAGAAAAGGTCAAGGCTGGAAATGTTTTGTATGTTGATGGATTGAAGCATAATCTTCTAAGTGTCAGCCAGATGTGTGATAAAAAAACAGAGGTTATTTTCAGATCGAATGGATGTCTTGTTCGTGATCTTGATACAGGTAAAACAGTTCTCAAAGGCAAAAGAACTCCAAATAATCTGTACATATTTGAAGAAGGACAACAACAATGCTATCTTAGCAAGGATGAAGAGCACTGGTTATGGCATCGAAGGTTGGGACATCTAAGCTTCTCACAAATAAGGAAAGCATGCAAATATCAGGCAGTTCGCGATCTTCCAGATATCAAAATTCCAGACAACACCATATGCAAATCTTGTCAGTTTGGAAAGCAAACCAGAACTAACTTTCCAGAGAAGGAAGGATCAGCTAGCTTGCCTCTTGAGCTAGTCCATACAGATGTATGTGGTCCATTTAGGAAAAGGACACCTCGAGGAGAAGAATATCTGATATTATTCATTGATGATTTCTCAAGGTTTGTTTGGTTAGGGCTTATGAAGCACAAAGATGAAGCATTCGAAAAATTCAAATCCTTCAAAGCATTGGCTGAAAATGAATCAGGACACAAAATCAAGTGCCTCAGATCTGACAGAGGTGGGGAGTTCACATCAAATGAATTTTTTGATTTCTGCGATGAACATGGGATAAGAAGAGAATTCTCTACAGCTAGAACTCCTCAGCAAAATGGGGTTGTGGAAAGAATGAACAGAACTATCCAACAAATGGCTCGTGCTATGCTCGATGAATCAGGTACTCCTGCAACCTTCTGGGGTGAAGCTGCACATGCTGCTGTTATCATTCTTAACAAAACAAATGTCCGAGTAAACAGCACTCAAACACCTCATGAGCTTTGGAGTGGTAAAACTCCTTCCGTGAAGCATTTCAAAATCTTTGGGAGCAAATGTTATATTAAGAATACTGATGAGCAACTTGGCAAACTTGAACCTAGAGCAGATGAGGGCATTCTTCTTGGTTATTCTCCACATAGCAAAGCATACAAGTGCTACAATAAAAGACTTGGCAGAATTGTTGACAGTATTGATATAGTGGTTGATGAGAAGGGATATATTCCTAGGCAAGTTCATCATGAAGAAGATGAAGGTTACTCTCAAAGGCGAAATGATGAAGAAGAAGAACCTCAAGAAGAAGAAGAATCTCAAGAAGAACCAGAGGAGCAGACAAGAATAGAAGAGAAGACTCCATCCAGATATGTCCAAAAGAATCATCCAGAAACTCAGATTGTGGGGCAGAAAGAAGCAGGAGTACAAACAAGAAGGACACTTGCAGAAGCTTCAAGCTACTTGGCTCTACTCTCCTCCATTGAACCACAAAATGTGAAAGAAGCATGCAAAGATGAATGTTGGGTCAAAGCAATGGATGAAGAACTTGAGCAAATCGAAAGGAACAACACTTGGGAATTAGTTCCTAGACCAAAAGATAAGAATGTAATAGGAACAAAATGGGTCTTCAAGAATAAGTTAAATGAAAATGGAGAAGTAATTAGAAACAAGGCCAGACTTGTTTGTAAAGGGTATGCACAGCAAGAAGGAATAGATTTTGAAGAGACCTTTGCTCCTGTGGCAAGACTAGAGGCCATCCGAATGTTCCTTGCTCTCTCAAGCTTTCAAAACTTCAAGGTATTTCAAATGGACGTGAAATCAGCCTTCCTGAATGGAGACTTAGAAGAAGAAGTATATATTGAGCAGCCAGATGGGTTCATTCTTGGGAATGATCCAAACCTTGTATGCAGATTGAAAAAGGCTCTCTATGGGCTCAAACAAGCTCCAAGGGCTTGGTACTATCGGTTGGACAAATATCTTCACCAACAAGGCTTTTCAAAAGGATCAGCAGATAGCAATCTCTATATAAAAGTTGAAAATAACAAATTGCTAATTCTTGTTGTTTATGTAGATGATATTATTTTTGGCAGCAATGAAGAGACTATGAGTCAAAACTTTGCCTTGGTTATGCAGAAAGAATTCGAAATGTCACTTCTTGGAGAATTGACATATTTTCTTGGATTGCAAATCCAACAAAATGAAGGAGGTATCTTCTTGTCTCAAACCAAATACCTCAAGCAGATCTTGAAGAAGTATGGCATGGAAGAGTCAAAACCAGTATGTACACCCATGGTTACAGGATGCAGCCTCAGTGCAAATGATGAATCAGCAGCAGTTCACCAACCCACTTATAGATCCATGATTGGGAGTTTGCTTTATTTGACAGGTACTCGACCAGATATTACACATGCAGTAGGAATGGTTGGAAGATTTCAAGCCAACCCAAAGGAAACTCATCTTCAGGCAGTCAAAAGAATCTTCAAATATCTTCAAGGGACCCAAAACTATGGCTTATGGTATCCTAGAAATACAGATCTCACTCTTCATGCTTACACAGATGCAGATTGGGCTGGAAGTGTGGATGATAGGAAAAGCACAAGTGGAGGTGCTTTCTTCATGGGTTCCAGATTAGTATCTTGGTTCAGCAAGAAACAAAGTTCGATTGCCTTATCTACAGCTGAAGCAGAATATGTGGCTGCAGCATCTTGTTGCACACAACTTCTTTGGATGATGCAGACCTTGCAGGACTTTCAAATCACTTGCACTCCACCTGTCTCTATCTTATGTGATAATACAAGTGCAATCAGCATTTCAAAGAATCCAGTCATGCACTCAAAGACCAAGCACATACCAATCAAGTACCATTTTCTTCGGGAACAAGTGCTTGAGCAGAAGGTCAAGTTGGAGTATGTTCCTTCTAAGGAGCAAGTTGCTGATATTCTCACAAAACCACTGCCCAGGGAAACTTTTGAATATCTCAGACAAAAGCTGGGAGTAGTTGATGCTTCATCCTGTTGTTGAAGTTTGTTTGTTCTACAGAAAAGTTGGTATACGCAGGTTACGGAAGGGATATGAGCGTATACACGCGGATTCATGCTGGGTAAGTCGCGTGTATGCTGGACGCTTGTTGCAGAAAGAATATCCGCGTACATACGCTGTTTTATACAGGATAAAACGCGTATATGAAGTTCTGAACAGCAAGGGAAAACTCTGAAGTTCTGAACAACAATAGGAATGTCAGAATTATTCAGGCACAGTTTCAGGGAGTGCAACAGGCACAGGTTCAGGGGGAGCAGCTCAAAAGTCTCATAAAGCATTGTTGGCATTCAGATGTTTTGGTTGTTGGTTTCAGGAGAAGGAGCTCAGAAAGAAATTCTAGTTGCTGATCTAACAAGATGTTTATCAGATGCTGCTGGTGTCTTTCCTAAGTCTTGGTCTAGATCTGTTGTCTCTATGTCATGTATCTCTCTTGTCTCTTTTATGGTGTCAAGGTCATGTAACGGCCTTTGTTGGTTTCCCCACTATGCCTGGGATGAATGCTGTAATATAAGTGGTTGTTTCTGATATGTTATGGTTGTATGTATTGAGTCCTTTGATGATAGAAAGGTCCCTTATGGTGTATAAGTCTTGGTTCTTGTTGAAGAACATCTTTTGCAGATCTGGCCTACTGTCAGGGGGAGCACGAGTCAGCACAGCCAAGCAGAGGTATCAGCATGTCCTCAGGGGGAGCATAGCCCTTTGCCCTTGATGTCAAAGGGGGAGAGTGACTTGGTGTGGTGGTTGCCATCAAGTCCAAAGGGGGAGATTGTTGGCATTATGATTCAAGTGTTGTCCTTGATGGCAACTCACTCAGTGGATGGTACAGGTGCTCAGAGGTTGGTACAGGTGATGGCAACTTAATCAGAAGACAGATCTCAGTACAGCATGCCAAGGAAGCTCATACACGCCGTTTCGTTAAGCCCAAGTCGCGTGTACACGCAAGTTCGATTCAGAAAAAGCGCGTGTATGTGGAAAGGTTCCTTTGGTTCATGGTGGTTAGTCCTTGGAAGTTGTGCCTATGATTTCGGACCATTATGTCTCGACGGCCGTGTCGATCCCTAGTTTTAAAGTTGATGGTATTGTGTTACTATGGTTTTGGCTCTTGGTATTGAGAAAGGCCTAAGGCTATATAAGGAGAAGAAGATCATTAGGCAAAGATCATCTTTCGACAAGGCTTGAATATCTAAGAGAGAAAGAGATCTGATATGCAGGTTCTGAGTTGCTTGATCTAAGCCAAGGAGAGATCACATCGGTTGATGGAAGACTAGATCTAAGGATAGATCGGGATCTAATGGTTTGAAATGCACTATCATGATATGGTTGATTATGCGTATTTCTAGATCTGCATATTGTCGCAATGTTACGTTCTGGGTCTAACTAATGTCTGGTACAGCTGCAAATTGAGAAAGTTTATTTTTAGATCTGTACGCAGGTTGGCTTCGGTAAAAGAGCGTGTATACGCGGGTTCTACTCATTAAAGTAGCGTATATCTTTTGAAGCTTGATTTGGGTTTACAGTGGGGTCTGACTGTTATTGCAGAGTTCTGTAGTCTGCTCTGTGTTCTGGTAACTGGTGATTGACAGGGTTCAGTGGTTCAGTGATTCAAAGTTTGGTTGTTTTATGCTTCAATGATCTGTTGTGGAAATTGAATGAATTGTGGTCTTCAGATTGTAATGTTGTGCTTCAGGAATATCCAAGTCTGAAAATGTATGAAAAGTGATACCTAGAAGAAGGAAGATTGTAGGTCAGCACCTACGTACTAGTATCTTGGCTAGTACAAGAGCAAAGGGGGTTGGAGCTCCCTTCCAAGGAAGTTTGGAGAACGAGAGAAGGTTGAAGCCTTCTGCAGGTTGTAGCCTGCGTACTGGTATAAGGCTGCACCAGTACAAAAGATTGTAAACTGAAGTTTCATATTAAAGAAAGATAGAGACAACTTGCAGCAGGTGGTTTTCACCCACATTGGGTTTCCACCTTATATCTTGGTGTTCATGTGTGTGGCTTTTTATCTGTTCTGTTATACTGCACATGTTTACTGTTAATATGATGAATAATGTCCTGATGCACTTAATTGAAGAATAAGCTAACTAAATTGTGAGTTTTCTGCTTATACGCTGTTTTACTTCGTCACAGTAGCATGTACACGCTGGTTCACTTAACTGAAGTAGCATATATGTTTCTGGGCATTTGAAAAGTTTGATTAATCTGATAATACTGATTCACCCCCCCTCTCAGTATTATTTCCAACATGACCTTAAACTCACTTATGACTGTGAGGGTGCACTGCTCTCTGATCCTCAGCTCATCTAAAACCCCCTAATGCAATGCATGGAGAGTCGAAAATAGCAGCACGGACAAATTCACTCCCATTTCCTTCACTGTACTGAGCACAGTGGAATCCTCATTTGATCTTTCATGAACGGACCCTTTTGGCAATGGTATGACTCTGAGGTCCAGAATCCATTCTAGCTTTGCGACTATTCCAGTTCCTTATGTCAGGATCCCTTGTACCCCGCTCGCTTGCCCAACGCCTGCCCGAATCTTGCTAGTTTGGATCTGTAGCACATGCGAACCCTTTTGGATGCTCCCCAACGTCTACATATATTGTTGCTCGAACTGCTACAACAACTCGGTTGTCATGTCTCTAACCTTGTCACTAATCTCATCTAGATCACCTTTTGTAAGCACCATCGGGTCAATGCACATCTTCTTATCATACTTATGCTTTTTTCATTGTCCACTAGTCTGCTCCTACCGACGCCTCTTCAAGGTGAAGGGAGTGCTTTGATCCTCTCCACCGCCTCCTTCCTCCTTTGAAAGATCCTTCTTATCTATGCATTACGAAGCCAAATCTTCAAAGTCTTCTATCTCCATGCATTCTTTTCAGCTCTCTCTTTCATAGCGCACTCCTTCTTAGCACATTCCTTCACAACACGTTCTTTTTCCATAGCGACCTTGTCAGCGGCTTCTTTCTTCTTTTTCTCAACCAGAGCCCTTGCTTCCTTTTGCGCTACTTCTTTATGCTTCTGCACAGTAGAGCTGCCTGCACCTTTACTAGTACTTATGCAAAGATCTATGGGTTCATGCCACTCATCTAGCCAACTCCCCACGATCTTCTGCCTGTCCGTCTCAGGTACCAAATATGGCAGCTTGTGCCATAGGTGCTTTGGGTCCTTGCACACCCTGATTGAAACATTATGGAAATTGGCCTTGAACTCCGCATAGGTCATCAATTGCACGAACAAGGTTGGGGACAACCTTAGCCTCTGACCGATAACCATGGGAAGGTCCATCTCCATCAGAATCCTCCCAGAATTGACGATTCGTAAGCATCAAACAACAAAGCACCCAGAGAAATCTCAAAATGAAAAGTGTTCTTCGGCAGAATAACACGCATAATTCATAGGAAGTTTTAAATTCAAATCTGACCATTCCACCAAATTATGATAATAAATGCATCTTTGACGGTAGATCTCCAATGATATTCAAAATAATAGCGCCTACCCACTCCTCTTAATTGATTTTTGGCCATCAAATCATGAATAGTAACCCCAACGACTAATTTTGGACCCCTCTGCACAGCACCATCCTCCATGGCGCAGCTCATCCAGCGCAACTTCACATGTCACACTCTTGTATTCCGTTGTGCAACCCCCAACTATGTCATTTACTTCATCGAGTAGCATATTTTATAGTCCCACAATCCCTTACAATTGCTTGGATTACTAAGACTATCATGTAGCCATATATTCATTGCACAGGGGCATGATCCCTTGTGTAAAACTTCAGTCTACTTCCGTTCACTTTCCGAGGGAATGGTTCCCCATTCATCTTTGTGAGTTGAACTACGCCACCATTCATGATCTCCTTAATAACATATGCCCCCAACTAGTGCATTTGAAACTCTCCTGGAAATTTCATGAAATTGTTGTCGTATAACAACACTAAATCATCCACCTTAAATGTGTGCAGCTTAATATGCCTATCGTGCTTTGATTTCCCGTGCTCCTTTTTCACTTGCTAATGAAATCCCTCAGGAAATTGATCTTATTCTAACTCCATCAACTACGCAAGTTATTCCTCCAAGGTCTTGCAATATGCCATGTTTGTTAAAGCTGTAATATATAGACTCGGCACAATATACTCCATAGGCATGACTGCTTCAATCCCATAGACCAACATGGATGGTGTTTGACCTGTCAACTTCTTGAAAGTCATCCTATAAGCCCTTAAAACAAAAAGTATGCGCATGTCCCAATCATTCATATTTGTGTTGCAGACCTTTGTTAATGCATTCTCCAAAATCTTGTTAAAATCTTCCACCATTCCATTCACCTGTGGGTGATAGGGCGTGATTTTTTGATGATATTCCTGGAACTCATCAAGCATTGCACTGATAGTTTCATTCAAGAAATGGGTACCCCTATCACTCATCAATATCTTAGGACATCCAAACCTAGTCGAGACATATTCAAACAAAAACTTCATAGTAGTGGCCCCTGTACAATCTTTCACTGACTGCGCTTCCGCCCATCTGGTTAAGCATTCTGTGGCAGTAATGATATACTGAACACCTATCTTCTTTCCTAGTGGCTAGATAGGACCTATGAAATCAATGGCCCATTTATCAAAGACTTGCAACAAAACCTGGGGATGTAACGACATTTCATCTTTTAGCGAAGGTTTCCTTGTCCATTGGCAAGAATCGCATGGCTTGCAATACTCCTTAGAATCCTTATGTAATGTAGGGAACCATAACTCAGTGTGAAAAATATTTTGCGCAGTCTCTTTTCCGGCATAGTGGCCTCCTGCCACTCCTCCATGGGCTTCAGCTGGGATACTAACGCATTCAAACTCCGGAACATACCTTCGCAGTATCTCATTTATTACCATCTTATAAAAATGACCTGCAATCACTAAAAAATTCGCAGCTTGGACTACTAACTCCTTCTTTTGTGAGTGGAATAACCTTCGAGAGTGGTTCCCGTTGTTAAGAACTAAATGATATCGGAAAAATGATCATCTGCGATGTGCACTGCAAAGAGCTGCGCATCTCACAATCCTTCCTCCAAACTGCTTCGTTCTTCGCCTGTTTCAATCCTTGGCAGATGGTCTGGTCCGACATTTAACCTTCTCAGCTTCATAATTAATTCAAAGTCATATTCCTAGAACAATAGTAACCATCAACATATCTTTCCTGCCAACATAGGCTTATTGACCAGGTTCTTCAGCACGGAGTGATCTATATACATTTTAAAGCGTTCACCCAATAAATGATGTCTAAACTTCTGTAGCGCATAGACCATTGCGAACCCTTCGCCTTCTGTAGTGGAATAATTCTTCTCAGCTTTGGATAACTTTCTTCTCACAAAAGCTACCAGACAATCAATCTCGCCCTCACTTGCTTGTGTTAATACTACTCCAATCACAATTCGAGAGGTGTCTACATGCACATGGAATTATTTCATCTAGTCTGGAGATACCAAAATAGGCGTTTTCACCATATTTTCCTTCAAGACATCCAAATTGCACTGACAGTCTTCATCCCAGCAAAAATATCATCTTTCTTCAATAGTTTCTCCATCGTCGTGGTTATCTGGGCATATGCCTTGATAAACTTCCTATAATACCCAGTGTGTCCTAATTTTTTGCAAATTTGTTTCACATTCATAGGAGCTTCCAAATTCACAATTACAAAGATCTTCGAAGGGTCCACCATCAATCCCTACTTACATACAACATGGCTGAGCAAAATTCCAAAAGGGACACAGAATATACAATTCTTCAAATTCAGTGTGATATGATACCTTCGACAGGTATCCAACATAAGGTGCAAAATCGCAACATGGCACTTCACCAATCCAAACAAAGTCCAATCGTCAAAGTATACTTTCAAGAATTTATGAATAAACTCTTTGAACACCACGATCACGACCGAGGAAAAGATTGCAGGCGCGTTCTTTAATCTGAATGACATAAATATATATTGAAAACAACCCCACTCCATCGCGAAGGTTGTCTTGCTTCGATCTTCATGCATGATATCCTGAAAAACCAACAGTAAATGAACATGCCTCTTGTCCACCCACATTTTCCAATACTTCATCTGTGAACGGCATAGGAAATGGATCGTGTACTTATGCATCATTTAGCTTCTTTAGATCTACGCATATCCTAATTTCACCTTTTTGTTTCTTCTCCTAGACCACCATAGGGCTTACCTAATCAGATTCTTCAACAGGTTCAATAATACTGGTAGCCCGCATCTTCTCAAGTTCTTGGCGCACCTTTTCCTAATATCTTAGATTCAACCCATAAGGTCGCTGCTTAACAGGCTTCACATCCGGTTTCAACGTAATATTCATAACACCCAAGTCTCCTACAATCCCTTTCAAATCGAAGAACTTCATTGGGAATAAATACTAGTACTCGGGCAGTAGTTCGACCACATTACCGACTATATCATCATACCAATAGTCTCTTATCTTTGTGAACTTAGGTTCTGCTTCAAACCTAATGTTTACTTATCGAGTTTTCAAAGGTTCCAATATATCCAGGTTCTCCACCTTCAGTCCTTCAACTTCGCTATGTCCTTCCCTATCCAGAATGTTAATATTCCGTGCATCATCATCATCTTGTTCAGTAGTCACATTGTAACATTTAAGCGCATGGCACAACTGTGTACTCCAATCAAGCTGAGCCCATTCTATCAGTTCCTTCAATGCTCTGAATATAGCTGGAGCGCTTCGTCAATACAGGAAAACCCATCCTCAAAGCTAAAAATTAGTAAGAATCTTTCTCTTAAAATGTCCCATTCGACTGTTCCGTGGCAAAGCTCCGTTTCAAGATACCAATTCATTGGGATTGTATCTAAGGTGTGACAGAAAATATGCACCCATTCTAGTTGTGGTTCTGTTCCCTGGGCCTTAGTCCATCACACTAAATGATCGCGCAGATCATCCTTTCCACTTTATTTTTCTGTCATCTGCGTATTAGTATACCCAAATCTTAACTTCATCATTCTTCTGCATTATTTCCATCCAGCAAAGTTCTCCTTGTGCGTACCCCACCAACGGGCAGGCGTAGTGCCAATTCCAGTGCCTAGAATCGATGCTCTTCCGATACTTCCCTTTCAAATTCATCCAAAAACAACTCCACATCAGTCAAACCATCATAATGCAAAATATTTCTTACCTTAGTCGAGACACACCGCAGCGATTTGGTCATTATATTGCAACGAAGCGTAGATACTTCATGTAGCCGATTTTGCCAGTGTTCAAGTTCTTCATCTGAATTTGAGGCATAGGAGATATCCCTGTCCCACACAATTCGTCCATCAGCTGTGGGATTGATCCAATCTTCATCTCACATTATTATCTTGTATATCTGATCCAAGTCATCGTCACTTTCTACATAGTCGTAGACAGGTTCTATATAACGCGCTCCTTCTGCAGGGTCTGGTGGTACTATAACCCTGAGCGACTTCTTCTCAAATGACATCTTATGCTTCTTCAGGTTGATTACCCTGTTCATATCAATAGCCCAATAAATCCCTAACAACCTATGGTAGGGGTTATTGTCATCCACTATTTCAATGACCTCAAAGTTAGCCAACACGCTCCTGCCCTCAATGTCCACTGTTACACCATATAAGCGCCCCATCGGAATAATCTTATGTTGGTTTTCCATGCGCAACTGAATAGGAGACCATTGCAGTGCAGTTATCCCCATCCTTTCCCATTGCTTCTTAGGTAAGACATTCAAATCAGATCCCATATCCAAGACTACCTGGTCCATTTCATATTCACCTATCTATGCAGTTAGCCTCACCTCACACCCCGTTCGTGTCTTATGCTTAGAAATCTTTCTCATTGTGCGTTGTTCAGCGGGACTCTTTTCTTTATTTGCACACTTGCCAATTAGTTCTTGCAACCCTTGTACTACTTTCTGATCACGCAATAACTTCATACAAGAATCCAGAAAAGTGGCTAGTACTGAAGGATCTACTTCTTGCATCAAGCTAGTCTCGGGCGCTTTCTCCTGACTTCCTGAGGTAGAGGCCTTAGCAAAGTTCTTCTAGCCTCCATGAAGGTCTCTTTAGCGTGATTAGGATCAAAATCTACTTCCTTCTTACCAACCTTGAGCACCCATCCATCTTCCTAAGACTTCTTTCCTTTATCTGCACCAGTCGTTATGCCACTTCTCAGCACGATATTTACGTTCTGATCCTCTTCACGGGGCTCATCCCTCATCAACTGAATGTTCTGCATAGGCTATTGTGGCTGCACATTATTTTCTTGAATCTTTTTCAAAAGGACCAGACATTCCTCTATGATATGGTCAAATTGTTTAGAATACTGACATGATGGATGTGTGGGATTTGTACAATCTCACAAAAAGTTCCCTACTTCGCCACAGTTATAGTAGATTACCTACCCATGCCCCCAACCTGGTCCAATACCCCTTCCTCGTCCTCAACCTTGGAATCCTCTAAGCATAGCCCTTATGTCCTGATCTCTATTCCGGTTCTTTACCTACATTCTGTAGGTAGAGGTTTTATCCATCATCAGCTCCTAACTCCTACAATGGCGTTCATCGTGTCCTACAGAATTACAAAAGTTGCAAAACAACTACTAAGGAGTCTGTACAAATTTTTGCAATAAATGGTAGTTATCAATAGCATGTTGTCCTGTAACCTGATAGATAGTGCACCATAGCACAACTCGCATGCTCGTCCCAACATTATTCTCTGGTTTCATGGGGACAGGTCCTCCCCCTATAATATAGTTTTTATAGACCAAGTAATGGTCCTTATCAATCCATGGCTCTAGACCAAGTAATGGTCCTTATCAATCCATGGCTCTTAGACCATGAAAGTGGGCCTGGGAAATAGTGAGATTCCATGAAGGAGCAACATGAACGACAAATACATGTGAATAGTTTCCGCGATATTCCAAAAATCATATTAAAAACAACTCTTTTGGAAAATAAAAGTGATGGCGCTGTCCGGCACCAATGCCCATGAAAGTGGAGGTTGGAAATAGTGAGATTCCATACCATTTTGAACGTTGCAAATCAAAATCATGTTGTTTCCCACTTATTTAGTATCAAATTCAAATTGGCTTTCCAATGGTTGAATACGATGGACGCTGCTGACGCCGAGTGGTCAACATCTTTCCAGCTGTCAATCATTCTCTCTCCTCTCCATGTGACGGAAAGTAATAGCAGCGAAGTTGTTTAAGATATTAATTTTTTAATTTAATACTTTTTAATGAGAAATCTAAAATTATTGAAATGATTGTAACTTCGTCCGACATTTTCGCATTTTATTTTAATTTTGTTTTGTTTTCTACAAACTAATAAACTATTTTCTATAACCGGTTGAAAGGGTTTTAATTCACAGTGTCATTTTCATATTTGTTCTTTATTTATTTAGGGTATTTTAAACTCATATATTTTAACTTAAATATGTGATATGATTTAAGTATTTTAATTTTGTTTTATACCAATTAATAAATTATTTTCTATGACCGGTTGAAAGGGTTTTAATTCGCAATCTCATTTTCATATTTGTTCTTTATTTATTTAGGGTATTTTAATTTAAATATGTGATATGATTTAAGTATTTTAAATTTTACAATGATATAGTAAAATATTTTTTTAGATTAAAAAAATATTGTTGATATTTATATTAATGAAAATTAATATATGGATATATTTAATCGTGTATGTCTATCATCAACTATGAAAATTACAATTCAAAGAACTACCACAACTAAGTTATAACATAGCTATATCTTAATATCTATTAATAGATTATGTGTTCTCTTATAGATTTCACCCCAAAATTTTCTGCCGGATTTCGGCACCGAATATTCCAAAAAGTCAAACTAAAGACAACTCCATACATTAATCTCTCATCTGAAAATAACACCTAATCCCTGCATTGATTGATGGCATTGAATATTGAGCGTGCACCCATCAAATCATTAATACAAATTAGAGTTTGGTAAAGAGGTTATGATTCAAAGGTATGGCCTCTTGAACAACATTTATCTTTTAATCTATATTTTCCCTTGTAATATGTTAATGGAAGTTTTTCAAGAGCAATGGTCATTTCATTGTATTCCTTCAACTCTGCGTCCTGTGTTTCGTGCTTTTGTTCTGAGACATCAACATCTTTAAGTTTTCATTCATAATTTGTGAGTAACTATATCAAATTTGTTTTCACTAAGAGTTTTTGGGATCTCTAGCCATGTCTCTATTTCTAGGTTATTATTAATATTCATATGTGTTTTCTATAAGATAAATTCCATTATATTTGAGTTCTTAAGGTTTATGGGCAAACTTTTATCATATCTTGTAACTCTTTGTTTGATGCATGTTTTTCTATTAAAAATACACTTTTTGAAGGTTTTATGTTCCTAGAAGTTGTTGGTCGTTGTCTGTATTTGAGCCATGAGTTTTAAATATCATGTAGGGTAGAGAGGGTTTTTTCATTTTCTAGTGGAATTACGTGCTGGCGATTTCCTTATGTTGTAAATTATGTTAGCTTTTATATGATGTCTATATTTTTTCTGCTAATGTGCTCTTTCTGTCCGTTGGGCTCCTTGCCCAATCTGCATCCATGAAGCCACATAGCTTCACCTCATCCTCCTGTCTGTACCACAATCCATTTCCCGATGTGCCTCTGAGATAACGCAATACATGCTTGCATTCCTTCCAGAAGAGCTTGGTTGGCTTAACCATAGCTTGTGAAAGCTGGTTAACAATATACCATATATCAGGTCGTGTATTGACCAGATACATAAGCGACCCCACCAACTGTCAATAAACAACGGCATCCACTACCTCCGCTGAAGTAGAATCCTCCTTCCTCCAACCTCCAGGAAGAGGAGTATCAACAGGCTTGCAGCCATGCATGTTGAACTTCTCCAGTATCACCCGGGCATACTTACCCTGAGAAACAAATAGTCCATCACTGCACTGCCAAATTTCCAATCCCAGGAAATAATGAAGAAGGCCCAAGTCCTTCATCTTAAACTCTCTTTCAAGGTCCTCCTTGCAAGATCAGATCAGCTGCTCATCGCCAATAAGGATCAATTCATCAACATATAAAACAATAATGAATAAGTTACCTTCTACCAAAATATGATAGAGGTTTGCATCTGCTTCACTTTTCGTGAAGCCCAAACCAATGAGATAGATATCGATCCTAGTGTACCATGTACGAGATGGTTACTTGAGTCCAAATAATTCTGGCTTGAGTCTGCACTCATGAATTTTTTTGTCAAAGGTCTAAAACACCTCCAGCTTTTCAATATACATCTCCTCCTCAATAACTCCATTGAGGAATTTTGTCTTCACATCCATCTGGAGGATCTTCCACCCCATTTACGATGATAGTGCTAGAATGGACCTGATGGATGAGTACTTTGCTACTGGAGCAACGGTCTCATAATATTTATGTCCCTCAACTTGAGAGAACCCTTTGGCCAAGAATCTTGCCTTTTGTTTCTCTATGCTTCCATCTGCTGCATGCTTTTCTTTGTAAATCCATCTCAAACCAACTAATGATTTGTCTATTGGTCTTGGGACCACTTCCCAAACACTACTTATGACAATGGAATTATATACCTCTACCATAACATCAACACATATTGGTTACTTTACAACTTCCTGAAATGAGGATGGTTCAGTCTCTATAATCTCACTCATCATAGCCATATAGCCAGTGTACTAATCCGATGACCCCCTCTGCTTGTGTTATGTTGTGGGTGCTCCCACATTCTCTCTAGCCTCGTTTAATAATCTGTCAAATTCCTTGGTTCACTTCCTTCCTTCTCTGGATGTCTCTGTTTGAATGTATGTCTCCACTCTCTACTCCTCTTCTTGTAGCTACTCCACAAATTCCTTAGGTTCTTCCTTTGGAGCCAAAAGCTCCTGATCAGAATACAAATGAAGCTCCCTCTCAAAAGAACACTTCATTTCATTCCCCTCATCAAATTTCACATCCCTTCTGACCATTGTCATCTTGAGGGATGGAAAGTACACATGATAGTTGTCTGGTGTTTCTGTGTACCCCACAAATATGCCCAACCCTGTTGTTAACTCTAGCATTTTCCTTACTTCCTTGGAAACATGATAGTAAACCGATGATCCAAATATTTTGAAGTGTGACACAACTAATTTCTTCCTTAAAAAAGGTTCCTCTGGTTTACTCATGCCAAGAATCCTGTGAGGACTCTTTTTCTACAAATAGACCTTTGTGTTGCATGCTTCAGCCCAAAAGTGCAGTGGTAGGCCTTGGTCATGCAAAATCACCCTAGCTACTGCCACAATACTTCTATTCTTCCTCTCAGCCACCCCATTTTGTTGTGGGTTATGGGGTGTTGTCAACTCCCGTTGAATTCCTTCCTTTGCATAGAAATTTTTAAACTCATTCGACACGTACTCACCTTCCTTGTCACTCCTAAGAGCCTTCACCTTCTTGCTAATTTATTTCTCAACAAGTGTTTTAAATTCAACAAATTTGGAGAATGTATGGTCTTTCTTCTACATGAAGTAGATCCACCACTTCCGTGAGAAATCACCTACACATATAAAATAATACTTATGCTTGGAATTTGAGGTTGTTGAGAAAGGTCCACATACATCAAAATGGATCCTTTCAAGGATTGTGTGTGCCTTGATATACTGATCATTGAAGGAGGATTTTTTTTACTTCCCCAACACACACCCTTTACATGTACGCCACTGCCTTAGAGCTCCTTTGGGGAGGCCTGTAGAAATCTGTTGCATGATCTTCAAAGCACCATGATGCAAATGGCCAAGTCTTATATTCCATAATTAGCCAACATCACGGCTCTGCACCTTCTCTACTTTTGTGCTCAACGCTACATAATCTCCCACATCTAACTTTTACAAGTTATTCACTCGAACCTCGATTTGCTTCACTTGTCGTGTGGAAATGTGTCTCAAGAAAGCCTTCCCTTTTCTAAATATCACATCATAGCCATGGTCTTCTAACACAGCTATGAAGACTAGATTCTTATTCAGGCCCAGTACGAACATCACATCCTTGAGTGTGAGAGGAGAGTCATACTCCCTCTGAAAAGTAATTGTACCAATGTAGGTTGTGCTATAACTTCTATCATCTCCCATCTCGATGTGCATCTAGAGATTCCCTTTGGATTGGGATTTCTTCCCTTTCCCTTTCTTTGAATTTCCATCCAAGGCACAATTATCCTCATCCTCACCCTTGGATGAGGTCTAGTCTAAGGTGTTTCGCCTTATCTCCTCTTGTACCAAATTGAACCAAAGGCACTCCCAATTTGGTCATTTCTCCCTTTCGTTCACCAAATATTGGTAGTTGCGTCAGCTCTTGGGAAGGCCTGTAAGGGCTAGGCTCACCAAATCATTCATTGCTACAGTAACACCAACTTGACCAAGTTCATCACGACATTGTGTGAACATGATTAGGTACAGTGGAATGGTCTCATTCCTCTGCATCTTGATATTTTGAAGCTTTTCCTTAAGTGCCAATTTCCTATGGTCACTACTATTCTAGAAAAAATTTGTCAGCACTTGCCACATTGGATACAAAGTATATTTCCCATGGATATTGGATACAATATGGTCTCGTACTCTCTCCAATATGATCCTGCTCACCCTGGCAACACACTTCTTCCAGTCTGTTAGATTATGAGCATCCGTTGTTGTTGGTTTCAGAATATCATTATCAATGAATTCCTTCAACCCATTATCCTCCAGTATTACCTCCATAAGGTCCTTCCATGAAACATAATTTTAGCTTCCGTCAAGCGCATACTCGAGCCTTAGTCCATTGAAATCCATCTTTCCAGTCTTGAAGAAAACCTGCAACCTAATATGCAACCTCGAACCTCCTGCAATGAAAACTTCAAAATATCCGCTTTATGAAATTTACTAAACCACAAGACTTGAAGCTACTCTACTGATTTGTGGAAGTTAATTCACCATATAAAACAAGAATCATAGACATGAAAGAGGAAACATCACACCTGAACAAAGATTTATCTAGGGTAAAGAAACTGCTCAAAACCCCTTTACGATATATATATTGTATTCATTAGATAATAGAGAATAAATACAATGCTTGCTCAAGCCTGAGCACACCCTACAAGTGTATAGTCTATCCCTCTGCCTGACTAACTTAACTTGGCCCAACACTTCGCTAATTTCAAGCCTTCCCAAGCTCCTATTTACTTGCATTGTTCCCTTGGGATTCCCCTATTTCTTAGGAATTTCACACCAAGGAATTGTGCAATAGCCTTAGGTAAATCTCTGACTACATGCACCAGCTATACACATGGGAATATGCTACAACTGATAGTACATTGCCTTGGAATTTCCATCTCAACTGGGTAATTCAATTTATCTGCATGCAACAATTATTTTAGGTTGATTAGTCAGTTAATTGGTTGATCACTTAACGATGGTTGAAGTTCCACTACCCTACCTCCACTAGTTCTTCTAACAATTAGAACTTGTTAAACCGACAATAACTCAGATTAATCGCAATCGATTGCTACAAATTAGCAATTAATCATGTAGAATTTAACTCAATCTTTCCCAACTTTAATTTACTAAGCTAACTGAGTGACAAGAGCCATGTCTCCTCAGTTAACTACCTCCAAGTATTCTGTTGAAATAGAAATTCAAATTTTAATCTAGTTTGAACAAGACAAAGTCAAAACTATTTTTTTTTATTGCGTTTTCAACAAGAAACTCAACCATAATATCACCAACATAATCACTACAAGCATACATGAATCATAGTATAAGAATAGCTCTTATAAATATGTGAAAATACCAACCAAGCCAAGGACTTCCATGTACCACCTGACCATATATTGGGCTAAACCAAACCTTTCTTTGAGTCAATCACCCCCACGCCATATTCCAATCATGAATATGGGATCTCATGGAATAAACTAAGAAAAAACCAACCAGAGCTTCCAGATGCCAAGCCACCTCAATTGTTAACCATATTGATTCCACCTCCATTGTCAGACATTACTAACATCAACCAAATTGTTCTCTACCCAATTTGTCCAAGGCTCCAGGAACTAGTAACTCAACCCATAGCCTTGCGAGACTCTAAAGAGTTTTTCCAACTCTACTCTAGGGACTAGTAACTAAACCCAGTGAGGGTTCCAGATCGTTTGTCTGAACCTAGGCTCTAGGATGAGTAACTCAACCCAAGTTGTTCCAGGGCTTCCAGAGAATTTGTTCCAACCCAAATCCATAAGGAACATGAACACGAACAAGAAACTAATCAAATGGAAACACCCACAACACCATGGCTATCCAAGAAATGGCAAGGCAAGGCTCAAAACATTGTCAATCCAGGAAATCCTCCATCCTAATGACATCACATTAACAGATAATGACATGCATATATCATGCATCCAAAAATAAACAAGGAGATCATACATGCAACATGTTAACTACAAAGAAATTCAGTTGTAGCTACAGATCCATATGTTCCCTTGCGCTATCTTACTTTCCCCTGCATTATTTCTCCAATCCAAGTGAATAATAAAGTGCTCCAAGCATCCTACAATAATTCTCTAAGTGTGCAAGAGTATGATAGAATGGGAGAATGAACAAGAGCTCCCATCCAAAACTATCAAAAGACTAAAAAATGATCCTTAGAATCCTTTTTATCTATAACGCCCTCCTCCCACATTTACCCAAGTTAACAGATCCCCTAGGGTAAACATGTGACAAGAGGCTACTGTGAACTCTCCATGTCCAATTAAGGAAGTATAACTGAAAAAACAAATCCATTATGAACTTCCACACATGCTATAGAACCTTCAGGAGCCAACCAATCTTTCCAGGTGGCCAACCCTTGAGAAAACTTGACATTTCACAGATTTGGACCCTTAGTCTCTCCCATGACAAGCCATGCTACCTAGAACTTCATGAAACTTTCAAAAATGATAAATAACAATATAATAAGGCTACTAATGCAATCATTGATAAAATTACTTGATGTAACGCCTACAATCCATTTTAGGCATTTTGTTAAATATGTCACAAATATGTAATCTACAGGTCATAACAATAGATTTTAGCATAGGGGTCTCATAGTTATCTGATATTCAGAAAGAGGCATTGTTGCTCTATCACAATATCTACATTATCATATATTAGTTCATATATTCATTTTACATTCATTTGTAAATCAAAGCATGATGAGAGACATACATCAAGTCTGTCATAAAATATACTCATAACTAGCATATAACCAACAGAAATAACAAGGATATAACAACCATAAGAATCACATATGAACCAGTATATTTACACTTGAAATACCAAGGAGAAAGAACTCTTATTAATGAATGCATAATTCAATCAGCTATGGGACTTCCACGAACCCCCCAACCATAGATTGGTTGAACCGAATATTTCTTTCAGCCAATTACCCCCATGCCATATTCCAGGCATGAATGTGGGACTCACAACAAAACCAATCCAAGTTTCCTCAGGCTTTACCACAATCCTCATCGGACCACTAGGCCCTAAACAAGCATGGGTGCCACCGGATTTCTCCACCTACACTGTGAGGAATTTGTCTTCCTCCTAGTCTCTAGGCTTTACCGTATATCCTACCATTCACCAATCAAGGATTCTTAGGCCTAATCGAGACTCCACCCTCCAAGATTTACCGTATATGTCGCCATTCACTAGTTGAGAATTCCTAGGCCTGATCGAGGGCACATACCTCTAGGCTTTACCATATATCTCTCCATTCATTGGCCGAGGATGCCTAGGCCCACCGAGGTACACAAAATTTGGCTTTACTACAATCCCACCTTATCCGGTCCAGGGATTCCTAGGCCTTGTGTTCTTCTTCAAAGATCACCTCACTTAGTTTCAAAACCATCTGAAAATCCAGGTTAACCAATTAAAAGAGAGCCCATCACACCATGGCTATGTAGAAATGGCAAGGAAAGGTTGAAAACCATTGCCACACTTGGAAAACCCCATGCCAATGACAACAAGAGAACCAAGTACTCACATGCATGTACCATGCATGCCAAATCTAGCAAGGAAATCACACATGAAAATCGATAACTACAAGTAATCTCACTGTAGCTACTTGATCCTGCTCTTCCTTGCTTGATCTTTGCTTCCCTTTGCATTCTTTTTCCTTCCTTTTCTTTCATTTATCCAATGCTAGAGTGTCGCAAGTATGCTCTAAGTGTCCAAGAGTGTGAGAGAGAGAAAGAGAATAGAGAGAAAGCTCCAAAACTGAGCCGACAAAATGTAAACTACAAAAAGGTACCAATTGATCCTCAGAAGCTTTTTTATTGATGAGGCTTCTATTTTCTTCTATTTTCTATTATTTTCCTTCATTTTCCTCCTCACATGCAACCTGTGACATTTCGCCTTCATTTTCTCCTAATTTCCATTATTTTCATAAATAAAATACCAATTAATGCCTCATTTCGTTCCAAAGCCTTTGTTAATTTTCTTTAGCCAAAATAAACCAAATGAACACCCATCGGGATGTTTTTCCCATCATTCACCTATGAATACATGTCCCATTACCTTGGTTATTATTTTGCCTTCATTAATTTTATTACATGGAATTTAGACCAGGGTTGTTACAGAACCCTCCCCCTTTGGTGGAACACTATCATCAGTGTTCAATGACACCTACAATTAGCAAGACTGCTGAAATCAAAACATACTACTCATGAAGCTTTATAACTTAGCTTGTTGCAGTATTTACAATGATAAACCTGCTAAAAAGCAAAATAACATGACAACCATAATGACATGACACCCATACTTCTTATTGGAGCTTTATATCATATCTCATGGTGGTATTTACGTCCATATACATATGTGCATATACCAAAACAACATACCAAAACATATACCAAAAACATTCACTCAAACAGTGAATAGATAAGGATACATAATCCACATCTGATGCACCATCTCCCATGTATCTTCATTGGGCACAAAGTGCTTCCACTACACTTTGACCTGCTTGCTTGCTTAGTTTTGGTGCATGAGCATCTTTCTAGGAAAAATACAATGAGGTTATGACTGGAATTCTCCTTTTGGATCCACCTACAAAACAGACCAGTAAATCACATGATCAACATCTTTAACACACTTCTTAAGTAATGACACATGGAAAACATCATGGAATTTCACTGTAGGAGGCAATGCAAGTCAATGGGCTATTGGACCAATCCTTTCAAGAATCTTAAAAGGTACACAAAACCAAGTTTCCAGCTTCACACATGACCCAATCCTTAAGGAACTCTTCTTGGGATTGATGCGCAAGTACACCTGTTCCCCAACCTAAAACTCCTTAAACACCTTGTTCTAATCTGCATAAACTTTATGTTTTTCCTATGCTGCCTTTAGATTCTTCTTGATTACCTACATTTCTTGTTGCATCTCCACCAACATGTCTGATCCTATCAACACCCTATTCACTAGATCACTCCAACTAATGGGAATATTCCAACTCCACCCATATAGTACATCAAACAGACTCATCCTCAGTAACTCTTGGGAACCATTTTTGTAAGTGAACTCATCCAAAGGTAGATACTCTTCCCACTTCCATTGTTAATGCATCACATACATCCTCAACATGTCCTCCAAAATCCTGTTGACCCTCCCCATCTGTCCATATGTCTGCAGATGATAAGTTATGTTGAAGGCCAACTATGTAGCCAAACCTACAAATAAGTCTTTCCATAACATAAAAGTGAATGTAGCACCCCTGTCTGACACAATGTTCTTCGGCACACCATGCAGCCTCACCACATCTCTAATGAATACCTGTGCCATATCACTAGCTAAATGTAAGTGCGCTACCTTTGTCAACCTGTCTACCACAACCATGATAGAATCATGTTGTCTAGATGTCCCCAACAAACCTATAATAAAATACATGGAAATGACCTCCCACTTCCACTCTAAAATCATAATCAATTATAGTAGTCCACCCGGATGCTTACATTTGTCTTTCACCTTCTGACAGCCCAAACATCTAGCCACAAACTCTACTATGTCCTTTCTCATGTTTTGGAAATGATAAAACATATTCATTGTTGTCAATGTCTTCTGGTAGCCTGGGTGACCTGTATATTGTTTTGCATGAAACTCTCACAAAATAGTTGTCTTGAGCTCACTATCATTCAATACATGTATTCTGTCCCTAAATATGACCAAACCATATTCAGTAAGACAATGGTTCACATCTTGAACACATGTACCCTACTATAACCTATACATAAGCTCCATGTACTGGCCATCCTATTTTTCTACCTGTAAGATCCAATCATGTAAGTCTATCCCATAAGAACTCATAGTTGTTATGTGATTCACCTATACTCTCCTACTAAGAGCATCTGCAACCCTATTCTCCTTACCCTTTATGTACCTAATTGCAAAGTCAAACTCACTAATTGTGGACAACGATCTAGCTTTCCTAGCGTTTAGATTCGGTAGGTCAAACATGTGTCTCAATCCACTGTGGTTGCTCATCAGTACAAACCTCTTGCCAAGATGATAGTGCCTCCACATATTAAATGCATGGATGGTTGTTGCCAACTCAAGATCATGTGTCGGATAATTCTTCTCATTGTCATTCAGTTTTCATGACTCATATCATACTACCTATCCTTCCTGCATCAAGACTCTACAAAGTCCTCTCTTGCAAAAATTTGTACACACCAAAAACTCTTTGCCTCAATCTATAATCTTTAACATAGGATCATTTGTCAACAACTACTTCAATTGCTCAAAACTAGCTGCACATTCCTCATTCCATTCAAATTTCTTACCTTGCCTCTGTAGTGACGTAATAGGATATGAAATGAGAGAGAAGTTCTTGATGAACCTCCTGTAATAACCTACTAGCTCCATGAATGATCTCACCTCATCCACATTTCTAAGAGTTTCCTACTCCATGATAGCTCTTATCTTATATGGTTCCACAACTATACCTTCCTTACAAAAAACATGTCCCAAGTAATGTACCTGTCTCTGATAGAAACTGCATTTGCTAAGCTTGGCATAAAACCGATGCTCTCTTAGTAATCTCAACACTATTGCTAATTTCTCGACGTGATATTACTCATTTTTAGAATATATCAAGATTTCATCAATGAATACAATAACAAACTTGTCCAGATAAGGATACAATACACTATTCATCAAGTACATAAAATTAGTTGGAGCATTAGTCAAACCAAATGGAACTACAACAAACTCATAATGCCCATACCTGGTTTGAAAATTTGTATTTTTAATTTCCTCCTCCTTGATGCGTACCTGATGTTTTCCTGATCACAGATCAATCTTCGAGAACATTTCTTCTACCTTCAACTAATCAAACAAGTCATCAATCGTTAGGAACAGATACCTGTTCTTGATGGTTACCTTGTTAAAATTCGTGTAATCAATCCATACCCTGAGAGTACCATCCTTCTTCTTCACAAACAATATTGATGCACCCTAAGGTGATACACTTGGCCAAATGTATCCCTTGTCAAGCATTTCCTTCAGCTATAACTTTAACTCTACTAACTCTGGTGTGTTCATCTTGTATGGTGCTTTCGATGTTGGTGCTACCCCTGGTACCAACTGAATGGAAATTTCCACTTCTCTATGAGGGAGAAACTCTAAAATATGTTCTGGAAACACATATTGAAACTACTGCAAGATCGGGTACCTTCTCAATACATCCACATCCTCAACATCCTTACCTTATCACTAGAAATGTGAAATGCAAATAACGCACACCTTTTTCTGCGACTACGCTTTTCCTGCATAGTTGCCACCATTCTATGGATGTTGTCTTCTTCTTATCTTGCAAGATCCTTTGTTCTCCATTGCCATCCAAGAACTCAATGGCCTTGTCTTAACAATCCACCTTGGTCCTAGTAAGATACAACCAGTCCATGCACAAAAGAATACTATATGATCCAAGCAACAATACATTCAAATGTGTTGATGTAGGCATACCATTAAAATCGAATGTTTTGGCTTACAGGGGCCTAACCCAAGTTCAGAGTTGTTCACACCAACCAAAAAAACCCTAATTGTTGACCCTTTCGGCAACAGCCCGTGTAGTGCAGGCTACAGTCTCACCCAAAGCAGTATTGGGGGATGGTAGAACCAGGTTTCTGCATCTAGGGACATGTGATAAGTGGTTTTTAAGTCTTCGCACCTCAGATATGCCTCCGCACAGATCGATATCCTTCTAGAGATCGTTACAGTAACTCGGGTAAAATGGCTTCTAGAGCTTCATGAAGGTCCATGATCAGTATTTACAGACCCTAAATAGGAGGATTATCGACTTGCATGTGTTAATCAATAACCCTAGATATCCCTTCACACAGATCTATCCAATTTATCATAAATGATAATAGAAATAACCTGTAACTTCGCGAAAAAAGATAATTTCTTAAAACAGACATAAATAAGATAGATTCAGTAGTTTCACATAGAATTCATACATTATTCGATGAAAACATATTATTGAGCCAGATAATATAGCATAAGCAGAATTCACAATTATACTCAAATGCACAATAATTCTTCAAAACCAGTCTTTATTCAATTCCAACTTTCAAATTATAGACTTCTTCGCCCTGCACACTCAGCTATAGGGGTCTGCGCACTCAGTTGTGGACTTACCAAGGCCTCTTGCACACTCAGCTGTAGGAGCCTTCCCCTTCTCACCTAAGTACAAGAAGCAGAGCCTTCCTACCTTAGCACTTTCCCAAAACCACAAAACTCATTCAAAGTTCACAATTCTTCATTCTAAGTTATCTCTAAGACTCGCTATGACTCAACTATTTATAGATTTTTTTCCATATAATACCATGGTCCCCAGACCATGGGAGAATCTTAAAACCGAACCAAAACAAGGGGCTAAAACACTTTTGACTCCTATCTAGCTACGCACTCCGCATCCACATTTCGCGGAGACTTTACATTCTTTACAAAAAAATTTACAAAATTGGGTTAAACTAACCCCAAAACTAACCCCTAAGGACCCTAACCCAACAGGACCCCAACACAAATATAGCGACTCACACTCAAGTCACCTAGTTGGCACCTCGATCTTGCTACGAAGGCCACCCAAATCAACTTATAATGTTGCGGCCTCAACAACGATTTGTACTGCTACCTATTGTACTTCCTCGACTAATTTCTATGTTATCGAGCTTTCAACCATTAGGCGCATTATCCTCTGAGTCTGCTGCAAGACTTTTAACTTTTTCTTAAGCAATAAAGTAAGCTGGAAGGCCTCCTCTAGCCACGGCTTCAGCCTAGCCTTTAGAAGGGCCTCTTTCCTCTGTAATTATTCCATTTGTTCTTGCAACCGCTTGCCTTCCTGCAACTTCGTGATCCATTGCGTTGGCACCAAAGTGCATGCAATCTCACAGACTTCATCACACTTGCAGTGTGTCTCTCATACATCGTTGTTCAGTGTTATGAAACCAGCTCAAGAAAATATAGAAAAGATAGATCAACGCCTTAGAATTCAGCCTCTTCGAGGGGGCAACCTCCTTTACATTACATAAATGAATAATTCTTAGATGATTCAAATGAAAAAACCTCCTTTCTATATATATGAGTCTAAGGGGTCACAATATAACCTAGCTGACCTAACAATAATAATATAAATCCACAAAAATAACAATAGAGGGATTCTATGGGGCACAATAATAACAATATGGGGATAATAGGGGCACAACAATATTAATAAGGGATGAAACTACAATATTAATGGGGTAATCACTAGTATTATAGGGACCCAACATGCCCCTCTCCTTCAAAAAATTGTTGTCCTCAACGCTTGAGTAGTTCTGGATGCTTCTGTATAAAATTCTCATCTTCCCATGTGGAATCTTCAGCAGATAAGTTCTTCCACTTTATAAGATACTCCGAAATTGATCGATTTCGTAGTTGTTGAGTTCTTGTTTCTGTGACTGCTTCTGGTTCCAATATAATTTTTCCTTCCTCATCAAGTTCTGGCAATATTGTTTGAACTAGGAGCTTGTCACCTATAACCTTCTTTAAACATGAAACATGGAAAATTGGGTGCAATCGAGAAGCTACAGGAAGCTCTAATTTGTATGCCATAGTACCAATCTTTTGCAACACCTTGTACGGACCATAATACTTTGGTGATAATTTATTATCCTTCTTAGCTTGCTTGAGGGACATTTGCTTATATGGTTGTAGCCGTAGGAATACCCAATCACCTACATCAAAAATTCTTTCATTGCGATGTTGATCTGCCTATTGTTTCATTCTATTTCGTGCCAACACGAGGTTATCCTTTAAGAGTTGTAGGACTTATTGTTGATGTTCGATGTGATGTTCCACTGCTTGAACCTTAGAATTTTCTCTTAAATATGATGTGATGGATGGTGGCTGATATCCATAAAGTGCCATAAATGGGGTCATTTTTATTGTTGTATGGAAGGAAGTGTTATACCACCATTCAGCCAGAGGCAACCATTTGACCCATTGTGTCTATTTATCAGATATAAAGCAACGAAGATATCCTTCCAAACATTTGTTTACTATCTCAGTTTGCCCATCAGATTGAGGATGATAAGATGAGCTATGAGCTAAATGAGTACCAAGACAAGAAAATAATTCTATCCAAAAATTTCCAATGAAAATGGGATCTCTGTCACTTACAATAATCTTTGGGTTTCCATGTAGCTTTTGAATTGTTTCCATAAATGCAATAGATATTGTACTGGCTTTAAATGGATGTGATAATGCACAAAAGTGTGCATACTTAGTAAGTCTGTCAACTACCACCATGATGACACTCTTTCCCTTAGACTTGGGTAAACCTGTGATAAAATCCATTGAAACCTCCTCCCAACGTTGGCTTGGAATGGATAAAGGTTGTATAGACCCGGTGTCTTAACTATATCAACTTTATTTTGTTGTCAAACCAAACATTCTGCCACAAATTTTTGAATATCCAATTTAAGGCCATCCCAAAAAAATTCCTTCTTAACCCTATGGTAAGTTTTTAAAAATCCCGAGTGCCCTCCTAAGGGAGAAGTGTGCAATTCCATAAGAATCTTTTTTTTAGTTGGGAATTCTTACAGAGGTATAAGCGATCTTTGTACCATAACGAATCATTTTTCCAGCTAAATGTATCAGAAGTACTGGAATCTTGTTGTAGCTTTCGAATAAGTGCCCACACTTCTTCGTCATTCTTCCATTCCTCCCTTGCTTCGTTTATCCAATCTGGATGGATAATAGAAATGGCACACAACCATGCTTCCACATCCTCATCCTTTCTTGAGAGTGCATCTGCCACCACATTTTGCTTACCTTTCTTCAATAATGTTGTTAGAGGTGCTGCTATTCTCCCATAATTCTTAACAAACTTACGATAATACCCTGTCAACCCGAGAAATCCTTGCAAATGCTTTATAGATGTGTGGATTTTCCATTCCTTAATGGCTTTAATTGTACTCCAAAGAAACATTTGGATCTTTTTGCATATAATTGTTTCTCCTCCAATAGTTGTAGCACCCTGTCAACATGTTCAACATGATCCTTCCAAGACTTGCTGTAGATTAGTATATCATCAAAAAATACTAAAACAAATTTTCTACTGAATGGTTTGAAAATGGAATTCATCAAACCTTGAAATGTTGAAGGTGCATTGGTAAGGCCAAAAGGCATGAACAAAAATTCATAATGACCCTCATGAGTTCTAAATGTTGTTTTTGGAATGTCTTTAGTCTTCATTCTGATTTGATGATATCCTGAACGAAGATTCAACTTGGTGAAGTAAATTGATCCATGCAATTCATCCAGTAATTCATCAATGACAGGAATGGGAAACTTATCGTTAATAGTTAGCTTGTTGAGCTCCCTATAATCCGGACACATGCGCCATGATCCATCCTTCTTGTGCACTAATATTACTGGAGAAGAGAAAGAACTTTGACTCGGTTGAATTATACCAGCCTCTAGCATTTCTGCAACCATACGTTCAATTTCGATCTTTTGGCATAGTGATATCTCTACGGCCTGATGTTTGGAGAACACTTCCTGGAATCAGATGAATAGCATGATCATGATCACGAATAGGTGGGAGACCTTTGGGAGTCTCAAATACCTTGGAATGATTGTTCAAGACTTTTTGGAGATCTGGAGAAATAGATGATTCCAATGTGGAAACATCTAGTGAACATAATTTTTCAATTACACCTCTTTGTTCCTTTTTTAGAAGCTTTTTCATACCGTTAGAGCTGATTATCTTTCCCGATTTCCCTGCAATACCCCTTATTTCAACTTCCTTTACTTCCACAGAAAATTTCGTGAAAAGTTCTTGAAAATTAGAAGCTATTGTACCCAAGGATTGTAGCCATTGGACTCCTAATACAACATCAGCACCTCCCATTGCAATGGAAAGCATTGGGCTAGTCAATACATATTATCCCGTCGATAGCTTGATATTATGGCACTTTCCAGAGAAATTTATTGTTCCTCCATTTTCAACCATCACTTGACACTCTGGTGTTGGATATAAGAAGCAATTCAATTCTTTTTCTACCTTACAATCAATAAAATTGTGGGTACTTCCTGAATCAATCAACACTATTACCTTTTTCTTCTTGATTTGTCCTTCTATCTTGATGGTTTGGGGAGTGGTAATTCCAGCCAATGCATTACAAGATATGGTTGGATTCATTTCTTCTTTATCTAGGCTTTGTTCCTGGAGTATATCCTCTTCTTTTGATCTTTCTTGCTCCTTTTCTTCTTCCTCTTCACAATTTATGTAGAATAATTTCTTCTCAGCACACTTATGACCTTTAGTGTATTTTCTATCACAACTATAACAAAGCCCTTTTGCTCTTTTTTCTTCCAATGTTGCAGTGTCAACCTTATAGGTTGTGGAAGATTAGGGGCAAAAAAACTTCCATCTTTATAGTTGTGAGTGGTATGCTTCCTGGTTGCCATAATTTTTCTTTCCATTTTTCTTGCTAACCTGAATGCCTTCTCTAATGAATCAGGTTCCCAAAGGCGAACATCATGTTGGATATTATCCTTTAAAGTTCCTATGAACACATCAATCCTATGCTCCTCTGGAATATTTTTCACCCTTATGTTCAATTTTTGGAACTCCTCAATGTGCTCCATTATTGAACCCTTTTGTTTGAGACTTATCAATTGGCTAAAAAAAGTGTTGCTTTTTGTATCCTCATAATGTGCTGTCAATTCTTCCGTAAAAATTGCCCAAGTGATAATTTGTTTACGAGAGCAAAGCCATTGATACCATACAAATTGATTTGGTTCCAAATATAAAGTTGCAATACGTACCTTTTGTGTGTTTTGCACATTATTGAGATCGAAAAATTGCTCCATCTGTAATATCCATGTTGCGGGATCCTTGCTATCAAACTTCCTCATATCGATTTTTGGAATATGGTGGGTCTTCAATCCCACATTAGAGTCTATGAAATCATGATTAACATTTCTTTTGTTTGCATCATGAGTTTCCTTTACAACCTTTTCACCATTAGGAAGTATTTCTTGTAGAAAATTTGTCAAATCTGTCTTCAAATCTGCCATGTCTGTCTTCGAGTCTGTCTTCAAATTTTCCATGTCTCTCTTCAAATCTGTCTTCAAATCTATCTTCAAATCATCCATCTTAGCTTCCATGCCCTTTATCGTAGATTCCACGCCATTTATCTTAGCTTGTGTTATCTTTTGTGAGCGTGACATTTGTTGCACTTGTTCTTGTAATTTTGATATATCATGTAGCATTTCTTCCTCTTCTTCATGAGTCATGCTAGAGCTTTCAGGTTGCTTACTAGGTGTTTGCATTTTCTTTCCTCGGGGCATCAGTTACTGATAATAATGCTCTACTATGCCCTTTGAATTCCTTCAAAATAATTTTTCAAACCAATCTTAAGCAAAAGTTTAAAAGAATCTACACACCTTTTTTCACTTTGTAGGAGCTCGATATTGCCTCTAATGTATATCTGTACTTTTGGATCATCTAGTTATGGAATTGAAACCTGAAATAGCCCTCTATGTCCTCTTTCCAATGCCACCAGTCTGATCCAAATTGGATTCTCCAAGGCAGAGTTATGCGAAATCTCCCACAGTGACCTGATTATAGACTAGTTCAGTAGAGCGAACTTGTATGACGTGCAACAAGTCACTGTTTCAACCTTTGGCTCTGAAAAATATATACAAGAAACTATAGTTCGTCCTCTTTCTGTACCTTCTTACGAAATTTAAATCCGATGCTTAGAGAGAAAGTTATGACGATTTTCCTCAGGTCACCTGTTTGGAATGTAATTCAGGAGTTTGCAAAAAGACCAACTTCCTCAGATCATATCTCCGTAAATATAGCACGAAAAGCTCTGAAATTTGGTCCCATGATTTAGCATGATTTCTTATCAAATGGTTTTTTTTTTAGCTTCTGAAACTTCGCAAAAAAAAATTTATAGCAAAAATGCCACGATGACCTGTTTGGAGGAGCGAAACCCTAGAATCCAAAGCTCTAATACCAAATGTTATGAAACCAGCTCAAGAAAAGATAGGAAAGATATATCAACGCCTTAGAATTCAGCCTCTTCGAGGGGGAAACCTCCTTTACATTACATAAATGAACAATTCTTGGATGATTCAAATGACAAAAACTCCTTTCTATATATAGGAGTCTAAGGAGTCACAATATAACCCAGCCGACCTAACAATAATAATATAAAGCCACAAAAATAACAAAAGAGGGATTCTATGGGGCACAATAATAACAATATGGGGATAATAGGGGCACAAAAATATTAATAAGGGATGCAACTACAATATTAATGGGGTAATCACTAGTATTATAGGGACCCAACATTCAGCCTCCTAAAGTTCGGGTCCTCCGACAAGTTGTTCCACAATTCCATAGCTTGATCAAACATCGTGGTGCAGTCTATGATTGTGGTATCTAATGTGCCCATATTCTCCTTGATTATTGCTCTACGTTGCTCCCAAACCTCTGGTAGAGTAGTTGGCTACAACTTCAACTGTAGGTTGGATATCTTCATTTGAAAATCAAATGTAACCATGCCCACTTCATCCTTTGATGCACGTACTGCAACAGCCAATTTCCTTGCTTTTGCCGAAGCTTTGGCATCCTCCGAGATGTTCAATTTTGGCAATATCTTGCAGGCCTGCTCAATTGATGTCTCCAGGCTCTGACTTCTTGTCTGTATCTCCTCCTTTTCCTTCAGCATCTACGTTTTCTCTGTGAACAGATGTTCATTGTTGACCTTAAACTCACTTATGACTGTGAGGGCGCACTGCTCTCTGATCCTCAACTCATCTAAAACTCCTTGATGCAATGCATGGAGAGTCGAATGTAACAGCACGAACAAATTCACTCCCATGTCCTTCACTGTACTGAGCACAGTGGAATCCTCATCTGATTTTGCATGAACAGACCCTTCTGGAAATGGTATGACTCTGAGGTCTAGTGTCCATTCTAGCTCTGCGACTATTCCACTTCCTTGTGTCAGGATCCCTTGTACCCCGCTCGCTTGCCCAACGCCTGCCTGAATCCTGCTAGTTTGGATCTGTAGCTCGCGCAAACCCTTTTGGATGCTGCCCAACGTCTACATATACTGTTGCTCGAACTACTGCAACAACTCGGTTGTCATGTCTCTAACCTTGTCACTAATCTCATCAAGATCACCTTTTGTAAGCACCATCGGGTCAATGCACATCTTCTTATCATACTTATGCTTTTTTCATTGTCCACTAGTCTGCTCCTACCCACGCCTCTTCAAGGTGAAGGGAGTGCTTTGCTCCTCTCCACCGCCTCCTTCCTCCTTTGAAAGATCCTTCTTATCTGTGCATTACGAAGCCAAATCTTCAAAGTCTTCTATCTCCATGCATTCTTTTCAGCTCTCTCTTTCATAGCGCACTCCTTCTTAGAAAATTCCTTCACAGCACGCTCTTTTTCCACGGCGACCTTGTCAGCGGCTTCTTTATTCTTTTTCTCAACCAAAGCAATTGCTTCCTTTTGCGCTACTTCTTTATGCTTCTGCACAGTAGAGCTGCCTGCACCTTTACTAGTACCTATGCCAAGCTCTATGGGTTCATGCCACTCACCTAGCCAACTCCCCACGATCTTCTGCATGTCCGTCTCAGGTACGAAATATGGCAGCTTGTGCCATAGGTGCTTTGGGTCCTTGCTCAGCCTAATTGAAACATTATGGAAATTGGTCTTGAACACCGCGTAGGTCATCAATTGCACGAACAAGGTTGGGGACAACCTTGGCCTCTGACCAATAACCATGGGAAGGTCCATCTCCATCAGAATCCTGAAAATTTTCGACTCCTTGATCCTTTCTGGATCCTTTTTTATCCATAACGAAGTGAACCTTGTTGCCCCAGGTAAGTATTTTGGTTACGGGGGAAACTGACTGTCCTCCGACAATATCCAAGCTACTAAAACAATAGACAGTAACAACCACACATAGTGGAAATGATTGCTCTCTTGCTGATCTTCGTGGCAGTTCGCGAGGAACTCCTTGCACAGATACTTCACCCAGTTGTATTGAATTCCCTTCGCGCACTAGGCAGCTAGCGATACCAATGACTTTGGAACTTCGTTAGCAGGACATTTCCTTAGGATTTTCCCTGCAAGAATCTGGGCGGCGAATTGCATCGCTTCGTCCTAAATAAAGAGGATAGAATATCTGTGTGACTTCTTAATGAGCCCATATTTGGCCTTCATCTTGTCTATTAACTCTTTTTCTCCACTTTTCCCTCTAAACTCCTTGGCAGGGTCCGCCCCTTTGTAGGGAAGCTTTGTGATCCGATGAATTAACATGTTCGTAATTGGGATGGACTCCCCAAGCCATAGGCACCCATCATGCACCAATGCGAGGAGCTTGCGTACACACACCGTGTTGATTTTCAATCTATGAAAAGGCAGTACACAGAGTATGTGCAGTAACCCAGCCTACTCAACGCCCTTGAACCATGCCATAGGTTCCAACAGTGTAACCCCAGTCTCTTCATAGTAATTTTTCATCATATACTCGTTGGTCACCAAATGTGTGAATTTCTTATGGTCCACGATGTCCCAATCCCCCATTTTTAGCACTAGAATGCACGCAAGTGTTGTGCCTTCAAATTCCACCTGTTCAGGCAACAAGGGTGTTGAAACTGTGAATTTCCCATAATCCGAGTCCTTGGTAACTTTGGTTTATCCCTTCTGCGTAGGGATATACTTTGAGAGCCATGTGATAGGCTCACCCTCCTTGGTATTAACCTCTTCCACACCTTCATATTCTTCCTCCTCCAAATCGAGCACTTTCTCCAGTTGTTTACCTTTCTTCTCCTTCGGTCACACCTCTGGGGTCTTACTCGGTGACTATCTCACCGTCATCAGCTTCTTCTGTTTTTCTTTAGCATCAGATTGCTTCAGTGTAGGAAACCTTGGCGTGATAGGGACAAGGTTTGACACTTCAAGGCCCGACGAATCAGAAACAACAGCTTTGGAACCTATGGCATCGGTGGGGTTTGTAGCAGTCATCCGTTATATGAACAACTCTTGGGATTATTCAATGTATTTTACGAACGAGGGGCGGATCACAAACTTCTCCCAGAGTTGACGATTCATAAGCATCAAAAAGTAAAGCACCCAGAGAAATCTCAGAATGAAAAGTGTTCTTTAGCAAACCAACACGCATAATTTATAGGAAGTTTTAAATTAAAATCTGACCATTCCACCAAATTATGATAATAAATGCATCTTTGACGGTAGATCTCCAATGATATTCAAAATAATAGCGCCTACCCACTCCTCTTAACTGATGTTTTTCCATCAAATCATGAATAGTAACCCCAACGACTAATTTTGGACCCCTCTGCACAACACCATCCTCCATGGCGCAGCTCATCCAGCGCAACTTCACATGTCGCACTCTTGTATTCCGTTGCGCAACCCCCAACTATGTCATTGAATTCAACGAGTAGCATATTTTATAGTCCCACAATCCCTTACAATTTCTTGGATTACTAAGAACCTGTAGCCATATATTCATTGCACAGGGGCATGATCCCTTGTGTAAAACTTCAGTCTACTTCCGTTCACTTTCCCAGGGAATGGTTCCCCATTCATCTTTGCGAGCTGAACTACGCCACCATTCATGATCTCCTTAATAACATATGCCCCCAACTAGCGCATTGAAACTCTCCTGGAAATTTCTTGAAATTGTTGTCGTAAAACAACACTAAATCATCCACCTTAAACGTGTGCAGCTTAATATGCCTATCGTGCTTTGATTTCTCGCGCTCCTTTTTTTCTTTTTAATGAAATCCCTCAGGAAAGTGATCTTATTCTAACTCCATCAACTATGCAAGTCATTCCTCCAAGGTCTTGCAATCTGCCATGTTTGTTAAAGCTGTAATACGTAGACTCGACACAATATACTCCATAGGCCTGACTGCTTCAATCCCATAGACCAACATGGATGGTGTTTGACCTGTCAACTTCTTGCAAGTCATCCTATAAGCCCATAAAACAACAAGTATGCGCATGTCCCAACCATTCATATTTGCGTTGCATACCTTTGTTAATGCATTCTCCAAAATCTTGTTAAAATCTTCCACCATTCCATTCACCTGTGGGTGATAAGGCATGATTTTTTGATGATATTCTTGGAACTCCTCAAGCATCGCACTGATAGTTTCATTCAAGAAATGGGTACCCCTATCACTCATCAATATCTTAGGACATCCAAACCTAGTCAAGACATATTCAAACAAAAACTTCACAGTAGTGGCCCCTGTACAATCTTTCACTGACTGCGCTTCTGCCCATCTGGTTAAGTATTCTGTGGCAGTAATGATATACTGAACACCTATCTTCTTTCCTAGTGGCTAGATAGGACCTATGAAATCAATGGCCCATTTATCAAAAGACTTGCAACAAAAACTAGGGATATAACGACATTTCATCTTTTAGCGAAGGTTTCCCCATCCATTGGCAAGAATCGCACGGCTTGCAATACAACTTAGAATCCTTATGTAATGTAGGGCACCATAACACAACGTGAAAAATATTTTGCGCAGTCACTTTTTCGGCATAGTGGCCTCCTGCCACTCCTCCATGGGCTTCAGCTGGGATACTAGCGCATTCAAACTCCGGAACATACCTTCGCAGTATCTCATTTATTACCATCTTATAAAAATGACCTGCAACCACTAAAAAATTTGTAGTGCAGACTACTAACTCCTTCTTTTGTGAGTGGAATAACCTTCGAGAGTGGTTCCCGTTGTTAAGAACTAAATGATATCGGAAAAATGATCATCTGTGATGTGCACCGCAAAGAGCTGCGCATCTGACAATCCTTCCTCCAAATTACTTGGTTCTTCGCCTGTTTCAATCCTTGACAGATGGTTTGGTCTGACATTCAACCTTCCCATCTTCATAATTACTTCAAAGTCATATTCCTAGAACAATAGTAACCATCAGCATATCTTTCCCCCCAACATAGGCTTATTGACCAGGTTCTTCAACATGGAGTGATCTGTATACATTTTAAAACGTTCACCCAATAAATGGTGTCTAAACTTTTGTAGCGCATAGACCATTGCGAACCCTTCGCGCTCTGTAGTGGAATAATTCTTCTCAGCTTTGGATAACTTCCTGCTCGCAAAAGCTACTAGACAATCAATCTCGCCCTCACTTGCTTGTGTTAATACTACTCCAATCACAATTCAAGAGGTGTCAACATGCACATGGAATTATTTCATCTAGTCTGGAGATACCAAAATAGGCGTTTTCACCATATTTTCCTTCAAGACATCCAAACTACACTGACAGTCTTCATCCCAGCAAAAATATCATCTTTCTTCAATAGTTTCTCCATCGTCGTGGTTATCTGGGCATATGCCTTGATAAACTTCCTGTAATACCCAGTGTGTCCTAATTTTTTGCATATTTGTTTCACATTCATAGGAGCTTCCAAATTCACAATTACAACGATCTTCGAAGGGTCCATCATCAATCCCTACTTACATTCAACATGGCTGAGAAAAATTCCAAAATGGACACAGAATATACACTTCTTCAAATTCAGTGTGATATGATACCTTCGACAGGTATCCAGCATAAGGTGCAAAATCGCAACATGGCACTTCACTAATCCAAACAAAGTCCAATCGTCAAAGTATACTTCCAAGAATTTATGAATAAAGTCTTTGAATGCCGCGATCATGACCGAGGAAAATATTGCAGGCACGTTCTTTAATCTGAATGACATAACTATATATAGAGAACAACCCCACTCCATCGCGAAGGTTGTCTTGCTTCGATCTTCAGGCATGATATTGATTTGATGATATCCTGAAAAACCATCAGTAAATGAATATGCCTCTTGTCCACCCACATGCATCATTCAGCTTCTTTAGATCTACGCATATCCTGATTTCACCTTTTTGTTTCTTCTCCTGGACCACCATAGGGCTTACCTAATCAGATTCCTCAACAGGTTCAATAATACTGGTAGCCAACATCTTCTTAAGTTCTTGGCGCGCCTTTTCCTTATACTTTAGATTCAACCTATAAGGTCGCTGCTGAACATGCTTCACATCCGGTTTCAACGTAATATTCATAACACCCAAGTCTCCTACAATCCATTTCAAATCGAAGAAATTCATTGGGGATAAATACTAGTACTCGCGCAGTAGTTCGACCACATTGCCGACTATATCATCATACCAATAGTCTCTTATCTTCGTGAACTTAGGTTCTGCTTCAAACCTAATGTTTACTTATCGAGTTTTCAAAGGTTCCAATATATCTAGGTTCTCCACCTTCGGTCCTTCAACTTCGCTATGTCCTTCCCTATCTAGAATGTTAATATTCTGTGCATCATCATCATCTTGTTCAGTAGTCACATTGTAACATTTAAGCGCATGGCACAACTGTGTACTCCAATCAAGCTGAGCCCATTCTACCGGTTCCTTCAATGCTCTGAATATAGTTGGAGCGCTTCGTCAATACAGGAAAACCCATCCTCAAAGCTAAAAATTAGTAAGAATCTTTCTCTTAAAATGTCCCATTCGGCCGTTTCGTGGCAAAGCTCCGTTTCCAGATACCAATTCACTGGGATTGTATCTAAGGTGTGACAAAAAATATGCACCCATTCTAGTTGTGGTTCTGTTCCCTCGGCCTTAGTCCATCACACTAAATGATCGCGCAGATCATCCTTTCCACTTTATTTTTCTGTCATCTGTGTATTAGTATACCCAAATCTTAACTTCATCATTCTTCTGCATTATTTCCATCCAGCAAAGTTCTCCTTGTGCGTACCCCACCAACGGGCAGGCGTAGTGCCAATTCCAGTGCCTAGAATCAATGCTCTTCTGATACTTCCCTTTCAAATTCATCCAAAAACAACTCCACATCAGTCAAACCATCATAATGCAAAAGATTTCTTACCTTAGTCGAGACACACCGCAGCGATTTCGACATTATATTTCAACGGAGCATAGATACTTCATGTAGCCGATTCTGCGGTGTTCAAGTTCTTCATCTGAATTTGAGGCATAGGAGATATCCCTTGTTGTGTGGAAAAGTATCCGATGCGGATGACCCTATCCCTACTCTAAAGGTGACAGTCTTTAGCAACAACTGAAAGTAAAGCTTTGATGTTTTCCTTTATGAAAGTACAGAGAGAAGGAAGAAAAGATTAACCAACCTGGTGTCTTTCTCTTAGTCGATCCTTGTCCTCTCTCTTTGTCTCTTGTTCCCAGCTCTTTGCTCTCTTTGCCGGTCCAGCTACACACAGATCCTGCACAAAACAAGAGAGGAAACTACAAGATACATGTACTCATAACTGATGCATGGATTAGAGTGAATCAAATATACATGTAAATACAATACATCAATGCAATACAAGTATATAGGAGAACATGCAAAACTTTATTGATAGAAGTAACAGGGTTCTGAGAAGGTTACAACCATTGATGGCTCCAATCCAGCAGCACCTCCCCAGCAGCAAGAACTCTCCTCTTCACCTCTAGTAAAACAATCACCCAATAGCTCTAACTGTAAACCAACAACACCTCCTTGCTTTACACAAAATTCCAGCCTCCTTAGACCTCATAGAAGAGCTCTATATATAGGATAGAAGAAGAGAGGATGAGTCAGCTTGAGACTGACATGAAGCTGCCTTGTGTCCTCTCCCTCTTCAGTTAATCTTCAGTTCTTGAGTCCACTTGGAGATCCTTGGTTACACATGGTGATCAAGTACCTCTTACTCATCACAGGGCGAATCTCATGAACCAAGTGTCAGTTTGGAAGCTTCCTGGGTAGTTGACACCTTGCAGGATGACTGTGCCACTTGGCCAATCTCACCCAGCGCAGGTAGCCTTCATTAGTTTTGACTTCCAGCGCAGGTACAAGGAGGGACAGTTGCATTCCAGCGCAGAAGCTCAGTGGAGTAGCTGACATGATCCAAAATAAGCCTGTTTTGAAGTGTTTTCAGGTGGATAACTGATTGGAAGTGCTGTTGTTTGATGACCTTGCTCTTTTAGGGGTAAGAACAACATGTTTAGGGACTGAGGATCCCTGTAATTATCGACATTTCATGCTCCATGATGCGAGGCACAAAAATGTCTATAACAGTTGCCCCCTAAAGTATGAGGCCGTTTATCGGGTGAAATGCTTTATCTAGAGGGTCCGAAGTTCGTTCCAGTGCTGAGGAGGCGCCCTGTAATACAATACAATACATTATTTTTCATTCTTTTTTTCATGATCTAGCTGAGGCGGGCATTCCCATGCTCAGCTTTTATAAATACATTTTGGTACATATGACAGACGATCGTCTGAAGGTAGACTGATAATTTTCTGCTGAAATTATCAGCCTTTGAACAGGATGATCATCTGCTGCAATGATGTACATGGAAAATGCTTTTATATTTCCTGAATATATATCGCAGCCCGGATGGATGAAACTAGATCCGGGGTCTTCAAACTCGTTCGATCTTCACTCTAAGTACAAGTCGATCCATGTGAGAATTTCGCTGAAGTCGAACATGGAAAGACATCGCTTGATTACCGGTCAATAATGAAAACCGTTAACAAGCGCGAGAGGAATCACCAATAATGACGATGATCCTCAAGGTACTGCAGTACAATTCACGTGGCGTGAATAAAGGACTTGGCGTCGAACGCCACGCAAAATCTTCTGGTCGAAGGTCATTGATGTATACCTGTCGCCGGAAGTGAGAAACTTGCCATTGAGGCATGCAAGCTTCAAAGTACTGATGGGGGTGTTCCTAGATCAACTTCTTGGATAATGAGCTGACGTCGACAAGAAGCGATCCGTCAAAGGAGGGCCTTAATGAATCCCACATCAATGACACGGAATGGAGCTAATGATTTTAGTGGAGGTGAAAACAAACTGTGACATATGATTCAGGGTGGCGATCATGAATGGATGAAGGATAATGTATGGCAGTGGATGGGACACAGTTGACACTTTCAGAATGACCCCTCTTGAACATATAACGACATCGATGCGATGGATCGGTAGCATTACCCCAAATGTGGATGGTTTGGCGAGGACCATGGCGGTGAGACCGGTGAATGAAACAACCCAACCCGATGTGGTACGGAGGAAAAGTGTCATGTTCAAGAGTGACTTGCTACCATTAAACTTTGATGTTCTCCCAATTTTTCCCCAGTCATTTCTGACCAGTACCTCTTTATTTTTGTCAAGCTTGAGGAGGATAACATATGCTTGTTCTATAACCTGCCCTTCGGGCAAGCCCATCGCTATGATTTAACGAGCCTAGCGATAGGGAAACTCGTTCTCGTCTAAAGACAAGTTTGTCGCTATTTAATCATTTTAACGAGTCTAACGACAAGGAAAACTCGGTCCCTTTCATTTTTAGAGAGTCTAAAAAGGTACAGAAAGTCAACTCCATAATTCCTTTTTCGTCAGCTAATCCCTTAAGTCCGAAAAAGTATAAAACAATACAGAAGGGATGGCTGTTCGGTACTTTTAACGAGCCGAACAAGACAAGCACTCAATCCTTTTGTGCAATAATCCCTCAGGTCCAAAAAGATTAAAATTTAGAGGAGGGATAGCATTCCGGTCATTTAACGAGCTGGAAGGCCAAAACTCGGCAAACTTTTCATATTTTACGAGTCAGTGAAAAGAGCTCAAAGAAGACTCGTCTTTTGAGGAACGAGTGATAAACAGGGATAGCAGCAGATTCCAGGTACAGGTTGGAATTTTCCAATCACGGCAGTGTCACAAGGATGGCTAGGTGAAATCACTCTTCGCAGCTGTTTCTCAAAAGAGGTAAACACACAAATGGAAGTGAATAATCGGCCAAATGAACAGTGGAGGTGATGGATGAAAACACGATCAAGGTTCTTATGGCTGATGAATTTACGATCTCAAAAGGTCATTTACCGGTTCATTTTTTCATGAGCTTGAACTCTGGGGGAACCTTTTGCTCACACTTTTCTATTTTTTAACGAGCATAAATTCAGTCATAAAACTGCTCGGATTTTGCGTTTATTTTTTAAACGAGCATGAACTATATGCTAAAACTGCTCGATATACCAGTCATAATAAGAACGCCTCCTATGAGATAACTATTTTTTAAGGAGCTTTATCTCATAAATCTATGCTCCAATTTTGGCAAATTTTACTTTTGCCCCACAAGCTTTCTTCATGCAAGGTCGGAAACGGCTAATCCTACAAGTTTAACGGGTTAGACCTACAGGTTTAAAGGGAGGACCTAAAAATTTTAAAAATAAATAGTCGTCCCTTGCTTGCATTCCAAAAGTTTGCATGCCCCCAGGTATAGGATAGAATTTCGAGGCTGCCCCTCCTCTCCCCTACCTCTGCTTTTCTTTGGGTGTTCACAGTTATTTGTCATCTTGCTAATCTAATGCTAACGATACTTGTCTTCTCATTATTTTAAGGGGTCTTACGCAGTACTCAGGCTTCCCGTTGGCCCACTTTTAACAAACAACTATTTGTGACAATAGAAGAACACTACTCAAAGACAAAACATTGGTATTATTGAGGGAGGCTTGCCTCTTTCTTATTATCCGAAGAGGGTTCTATTCGCTGCCGCAAATCAATCTCTTTCTTCGGCGGTGTCTATCATTGGGTTGTCCAAAGATGGTTACCCTCTGTCACAATAATATAGTCTCCTACTTTGTAGGCTGCCCCTGCTTATCCTTCAAAACATATGTTTCGATGGGCGAGGCTTGAATTCAAAGATGGTTACTATTCGTCGCGATAAGGGAATTCCTACTTGGGCATTGCCCACTTTTTTAGACAAAGGTGAATGACTCTTTTGTCAAACACATAACTTTAACAAAAGATTATTATTCCAGAACAACCCCACTTCCTTCCACGGACGGGGTACGGACTAGTCATATTCTTCTGCAGAAATTCTTCCTTATACCCGGAGTTTCTTCTGCCCGAAGCAGACGAGGGTGCATGCCCCCTGGGTCCTAGTCTTTCTTTCCGAATCACTCGCATTCATCGGGAAGGAGGACTGGGGGCGGAGGTGTATCTTGAGTGAACAGACCATTTAGGATTGGTATTTGACTATTTGCGATGCGAGATCCCGGAAATGAAAGTTGGTCTACGAGCTTGACCATCCTTCCTTCGTGTGGAAAACACATTACTCTAAAGAGTGAGGAGACTATCGCTCCCATGCAATAAATATAGTCGCGTCCGAGGAGTAGGTTATAATCCAAGGGTCCTTGGACGACCAACACGTTCATCCTGACGGTGTTCCCCTTCAATGTAACAGGTACATTGGGGAGGATCCCTAATGGTCGACTGGTTCCTTTATCAAAACCTGAGAGATTTCTCAACTCAGGTAAAAGCGCTGGGGAACCCAGTGCTTTCCAAGCAATAGAGGAAAGGATACTCACAGACGCCCCTTCATCAATCATAGTACCAGCCATAATCATTCTATAGATCTGGACAATGATTCTGAATGGTATACTGGCTGGTAACCGGGGTCTGCCTAGTTGATTCCAATGAAAGGATACAACCAGGTTGCTTGGCGGTGGGACTGAATATACGGCCGGATATGACTCTGATGATGTTCCTTCCTGCGATAAAGGAATGGGCGCATTGCCCTGACGCTCATCGGAGTCGGTGCTGATGAAAAGAACCTGGATGGTGTCATCCTTATTCTCTTCAGTGAGGGTGTCGCATGAAGATGACTCTTCGGCGACGGTGTCATTTGAAGACGGGTCTTCAATGACGGAGTCATTGGACGATAGAACCTCTGAATGAAGAACCGGGCCAACTGTCGTTTCAACCTTTAGACTTTCGTCTGGTCTAGATTCGGTAGGTTCATTCTCAATGACCAACACTTCAGCTGACCACTTGAGCGGGTCAACTGGATTTTCAACTATCGAGGGATTAGGCGCGAGTTTTCGGTATCCAGGAGGAAGTTGCAACGGCAAAACCGGGCGATCTTCCAAAACTCTCTTTGCCTCATCTAAGAATGGACATTTGTGGATGGCATGATTGCCTTCACACAATAGACAGGGTGATCTTGGTCCCCTTCTTCGTCCTTCACTCTCGCTAGTTGACGGAATGCAATCAACATGACAACCAGAGGTTGATGCTACCGGATTGTGCAACCTTGGGGACCAGTCCCTTAGTATCCGGGGAATACAAGGACAATCACGATGGAAATGGATCCCTTTGCAAATGACACATGGCGATTTAGGCCCGGTCGGTGCAGTGTGTGGGTTTTTGTCAGCTTTCTTCTGCTTGCCCCTAGTCGCCTTCGCCAGAGGCTCCTTCTGCTTCTTTTCTCTCTTCTTCTTTTCCTTCTTCTCCTTGGGAGGCTGACTTTTGCCGGCTCTACCTTGCGAAGATGAAGGATCAGAGGAAGTATCGTAAGAAGGGGAAGGCTGGTGGGTAGTTCTAGATTGTTCTGACTGTTGATTCGACTGCTCAGGATTAGTGGCGATCTGGACTACATTAGTTGAAAAGAGCCATACAGGGAGGGCAATTGTCAACCCTGGAAGTGACAATGTAGCCATATGAGGCGCACCAACATCTCCCCAAGAGGAGAAGGAATTTGGACTTCCGCCAAGGTTACTTCCTTGGTTGGTGGGCTCCATACTTTTCAACTGAAAGATCAACGTGGGAATAACAGGTGATTATGTTCCGCTTAAAATAAATTTTATTAACGACGCTTTTAGACACAAACTTGCTTTTTCATATTTTAAGAGTCGAGAAAAAGCTAAAGATGACTCTAGTCGCCTTCAATGTATTAACGAGCCCGAAGTGACAAATGCTCGGTTGGACCTTTTCAGTTATAGAGTTTGAAAAGGGCCAAAAGAAACTGCTCTGGAGATCTAGGCAGAGGGTGTGCCAAACCTTTCGCGAAACCACAGAATACGTTTTACGGTACGAGTGGTCGATCTTCGTGAATGCTGTGTTCACTGCATCGCGATCAGTAGGGCGGCCGACACAGTTTCCTAAGGATAAAGGATAAAAGCCTATAGGGGTCTCCCAATATACGCGACGGTACGCGGGAGCTCAAGTCTGTGTTAGTGCCACCGACTCTCAGGAGGAATCACCCACCTTCGTAGAGATCGACAGTCACTATGTTTAACGACGCCGGAACACGTCTCTACCTAGACCTCTAGATGTTTGCGTTAAATTCCAAAGCGTTGTTATGTAAATTGAGTTTATTTTAATGTTGATCTTTCTTAACAATTTGCCTTTCAGGTTCGCCACGAGATGTATATATACAACTTCCTATATGCAATCTAAGAATGAGAAGCAAATCTTTTCAATCTTTCAACTTTGAAAACCTTAATCTACTGAGGGAAAAGAAAGACACAACTTTTTCCACAGATCATAGAACACACACTAAAATGCACATTTTCCTAAATCGTCAAGCACACAGTCAAATGCAAAATGCACAATGCATGTATTTCTTTTCGTTATCCTTAATGTTGATGTAAGACAGAAAGGAAACTGTTGTATAATTTTGAATCTAATTTCAAGTAGAAATAAACAAGCTTGTCCACAATCAAAAAGACACCTTATGATAGACTTGTTTAAACACAGGAAATGTATAGATTCAAACCATAAAAATGAAGAGCAAACAAACTCAAACAGCCATGAACAGTAATAAAACTAGCTCACAAGATCACAAAGACACTTTTACAGTTCAGGATCTAAGAGGTCACAGCTATACTAGTTCGGTTTTCACAATGGGAAACTGTGACTGAAACAAGAAATACTGAAAGAACACTCATAGTTTCATCACACAACTGAGGCGGAATAATGTCAAGGAGAAGTGGTTTACAGCAAGTTCAATGACCAGCAAGCAATCAGCAAAAAATCAGTGAAAAACAGGGCCAAGACACAATGGGAAAGCTGAGCAAGACAATGGCTAACTGGACCAGCGCAGGTTCTAGTCTGCCAGTTTGACTCTCAGCGCAGTTCCCGAAGGGAGCACCTGCGCTGTAATGCAGACTGCCTGTGGACAGCCTGCACTGACACACGAGAGTTGCGTCTACAAAGAATTCCGGGTCATAAAAAGCTCAAAAATGCACTGTTTTTGCTGAAATAAAAAGCTATAGGTCAAGTACAGGCTAAGGGATGATCAAGAGGATGAAGATCTATCACAAAGAGTAAAGAGTCTTTTGTAGATAAGCTCTTCAAATCTTGAATTTGCTTAGCAAATGAGTAAGAGTAGCAGTCCCTCTACTTCGCTTTTGATATAGTCAAAAGCTTTTCGATTTGGTACTCTTTTCTTCAAGAAATGAATAGCAAAATACTACAAACACCAACAAGATACTAGGCTCCCCAGTGGAGTCGCCAGTTTGTTGTGGGGAAAAGTATCCGATGCGGATGACCCTATCCCTACTCTAAAGGTGACAGTCTTTAGCAACAACTGAAAGTAAAGCTTTGATGTTTTCCTTTATGAAAGTACAGAGAGAAGGAAGAAAAGATTAACCAACCTGGTGTCTTTCGCTTAGTCGATCCTTGTCCTCTCTCTTTGTCTCTTGTTCCCAGCTCTTTGCTCTCTTTGCCGGTCCAGCTACACACAGATCCTGCACAAAACAAGAGAGGAAACTACAAGATACATGTACTCATAACTGATGCATGGATTAGAGTGAATCAAATATACATGTAAATACAATACATCAATGCAATACAAGTATATAGGAGAACATGCAAAACTTTATTGATAGAAGTAACAGGGTTCTGAGAAGGTTACAACCATTGATGGCTCCAATCCAGCAGCACCTCCCCAGCAGCAAGAACTCTCCTCTTCACCTCTAGTAAAACAATCACCCAATAGCTCTAACTGTAAACCAACAGCACCTCCTTGCTTTACACAAAATTCCAGCCTCCTTAGACCTCATAGAAGAGCTCTATATATAGGATAGAAGAAGAGAGGATGAGTCAGCTTGAGACTGACATGAAGCTGCCTTATGTCCTCTCCCTCTTCAGTTAAGCTTCAGTTCTTGAGTCCACTTGGAGATCCTTGGTTACACATGGTGATCAAGTACCTCTTACTCATCACAGGGTGAATCTCATGAACCAAGTGTCAGTTTGGAAGCTTCCTGGGCAGTTGACACCTTGCAGGATGGCTGTGCCACTTGGCCAATCTCGCCCAGCGCAGGTAACCTTCATTAGTTTTGACTTCCAGCGCAGGTACAAGGAGGGACAGTTGCATTCTAGCGCAGAAGCTCAGTGGAGCAGCTGACATGATCCAAAATAAGCCTGTTTTGAAGTGTTTTCAGGTGGAGAACTGATTGGAAGTGTTGTTGTTTGATGACCTTGCACTTTTAGGGGTAAGAACAACATGTTTAAGGACTGAGGATCCCTGTAATTATCGACATTTCATGCTCCATGATGCGAGGCACAAAAATGTCTATAACATCCCTGTCCCACACAATTCGTCCATCAGCTATGGGATTGATCCAATCTTCATCTCACATTGTTATCTTGTATATCTGATCCAAGTCATCGTCACTTTCTACATAGTCGCAGACAGGTTCTGTATAATGCGCTCCTTCTGCAGGGTCTATTGGTATTATAACCCTGAGCAACTTCTTCTCAAATGACATCTTATGCTTCTTCAAGTTGATTACCCTGTTCATATCAATAGCCCAATAAATCCCTAGCAACGTATGGTAGGGGTTATTGTCATACACTATTTCAATGACCTCAAAGTTAGCCAACACGCTCCTGCCCTCAATGTCCACCGTTACAACATATAAGCGCCCCATCGGAATAATCTTATGTTGGTTTTCAATGCGCAACTGAATAGGAGACCATTGCAGCGCGGGTATCCCCATCCTTTCCCATGTCTTCTTAGGTAAGACATTCAAATCAGATCCCATATCCAAGACTACCTGGTCCATTTCATATTCACCTATCTATGCAGTTAGCCTCACCTCACACCCCGTTCGTGTCTTATGCTTAGAAATCTTTCTCACTGTGCGTTGTTGAGCGGGACTCTATTCTTTATCTTCACACTTGTCGATTAATTCTTGCAACCCTTGTACTACTTTCTGATCACGCAATAACTTCATACAAGTCTCCAGAAAAGTGGCTAGTACTGAAGGATCTACTTCTTGCATCACGCTGGTCTTGGGCACTTTCTCCTGACTTCTTGAGGTAGAGGTCTTAGCAAAGTTCTTCTTAGCCTCCATGAAGGTCTCTTTAGCATGATTAAGATCAAAATCTACTTCCTTCTTACCAACCTTGAGCACCCATCCATCTTCCTAAGACTTCTTTCCTTTATCTGCACCAGTCGTTATGCCACTTCTCAGCACGATATTTATGTTCTGATCCTCTTCGTAGGGCTCATTCCTCATCATCTGAATGTTCTGCATAGGCTGTTTTGGCTGCGCATTCTTTTCTTGAATCTTTTTCAAAAGGACCAGACATTCCTCTATGATATGGTCAAATTTTTTACAATACTGACATGATGGATGTGTGGGATTTGTACAATCTCACGCAAAGTTCCCTACTTCGCCACAATTATAGCAGATTACCTACCCATGCCCCCAACCTGGTCCAATGCCCCTTCCTCGTCCTCAACCTTGGAATCCTCTAAGCATAGCCCTTATGTCCTGATCTGTATTCCGGTTCTTTACCTACATTCTGTAGGCGGAGGTTTTATCCATCATCAGCTCCTAACTCCTACAATGGCGTTCATCGTGTCCTACAGACTTACAGAAGTTGCAAAACAACTACTAAGGAGTCTGTACAATTTTTTGCAATAAATGGCAGTTATCAATAGCATGTTGCCCTGTAACCTGACAGATAGTTCACCATAGCACAACTCGCATGCTCATCCCAACATTATTCTCTGGTTTCAGGGGGACAGGTCCTCCCCCTATAATATAGTTTTTATAGACCAAGTAATGGTCCTTATCATATCCATGGCTCTTACACTTTAGACACCAAATCTTAGCGCACACGTTCAGCTAAGCTTCCTGTCCTTTCTTCAAGCTCCGCAACTACAAGTACATGATTTCCAGATGTGAATGAATATGTTGCACTCCAAGGTTCGTACCTTGAATAAGCGATGCATCCAGCCTCATCGTGATCTTCAAGCCTTCCACTTGCATGTATATCTTCTACTGTGACAGAGGTATTCTTAAATCTAGCAAGAGCGATCCTATAAATAAATCGTGATGTTGGAAATCTGAGACTAACATATTAGCCTGCCTAATAAGGCACTTCAACCTCTAATCAAAGTCCCAAGATGTCTCATTGACCTTTTTTCAGATTTCCTTCAATTCAATTTTTGATTGCGCCTTTGACTTAGGCCTACTGAACTTCTTGTTCAAAGTTAGTTGGGTATCCTCCAACGTCGCGTTGGGGTTGTCAGTGCAATACTTGATATACCCTGTTTATTCGCGATTCTGTAAGGTTGTACCCAATTGCGCTTTCCTAACATTATCGTCCGTAATCTGTTGTGTTGTCCAAACAACATCTGCGACAAACCAAAACTGTTATGGATATTCGCTCCCTATTCCTTTAAAAATAGGCATTTTCATTGCATTTTCCATGTTCAATGGTGGGAGTGGAGGTGGAGGTGGAGGTGAAGGTGTATGAGGTGTAGGTGGAGGTGGAGGTGGAGTGGATGGATGAGGTATCCTCAGAATACCCTGTGTTATTAACTGAACTGCACTTCACGGTGTAGTCAGCACCATCCCTTCATCATCGCTTGAAGGAGGTTTGATGAGTGGACTATATTCTGGGCTAGATCCTCCATTTCTACTAAAGAATCTCTCGCTTCGAATAGCGCCAAACATCAAGGTAATTGCATAACCTTCTTTTCACATAATAACATTTTAATCCAAGACTTCATTGATTTCAAATACTTATCTTGCGGTTCTTTAAAATTCTTCGTTCCGCTTCGTTGTAGTTGATGTTTCTGTCGATCCTGAAATAAGTCAGAAAGCTTCCGAATGTGCGATCAATCCAGTGATCCACAAACCGTGCAATGTTTCTTCTTGACACCTTTAGACGTCACACCATTTCAAGAGTCCACACGATAGGGCCTTTGAGCCTCCACATCCATTGACTATCAACCAATTTAGACAACCACTCATATATTTCTTCCGGGAAGAAACAAAATAATACAGTGGTCTTGTCTGTCTACAAAACCTCTATAACCAATGCTCCTTGGATAATTTAGGGCTCCTATTCTCTTGAGTTGTGAATGCGTGCCATTTTCGATCAATCCACTTATCAAGCTCTTTCTCCGTAGAGAACCATTTATCACACTTCTCTTAGACAGATCCTGGTCCTGGAAACAGTATCATTTGTTGGATTAAGGGGGCGTAACATAGGGTCATAGTTGTTCACGCCAAACAACAAAACCCTAACTGCTGGCACTTTCGGCAACAACCCACGTAGTGCAGGCTGCAGTCTCACCCAAAGCTATACTTGGGGATGCTAGAACCAGGTTTCTGCATCCAAGAGCATGTGATAAGTGGTTTTTAAGTCTTTGCAGCTCAGATCTGCCTTTACGCAAATTAGTATCCTTCTAGAGCTTGTTACAGTGACTCGGTTAAAATGGCTTCTAGACCTCCATGAAGGTCTACGATCGGTCTTTGCGGACCCTAAATAGGAATATCATCCACTTTCACGTGTTAATCGATAACCCTAGATCTCCCTCCCCGTAGATCGATCCAATTTATTAGAAATCATAACTGAAATAACCCGTAACTTCGCGAACAAATATAATTACTTAAAACAGGGATAAATAAGATAGATTCAGTAGTTTCGCGCAGACTTCGTACATTATTCAAAGAAAAAAATATTATTGAGCAACAAAATATAACATAAGCATAATTGACAATAATACTCAAATGCACGATAATTCTTAAAAATCAGTCTTTATTCAGTTCCAGCATTCAAATTACAGTCTTCTCCGCCCTACATAGTCAGTTGCAGGGGTCTGTGCACTCAGTTGCAGACTTACCAAGAAATCCTACACACTCAGCCGTAGGAGCCTTCCCCATCTCGCCTAGGTATAGGAAGTAGAGCCTTCCTGCCTTAGCACTTGCCCAAAAACGCAAAACTCATTCAAAGTTCACAATTCTTCATTCTAAGTTATCTCTAAGACTCGCTATGACCCAACTATTTATATATTTATTCCATACAATACCATGGTCCCTAGACCATGGGAGAATCTTAAAATTGACCCAAAACAAGGGGCTGAAACCCCTTTGACTCCTATCTAGCTGCGCGCTTTGCATTTACATTTCACGGAGACTTTACATTCTTTACAAAAAAAATTACAAAATTCGGTTAAACTAACCCCAAAACTGACCCCTAAGGACCCTAACCCAATAGAATGCACAAGCTCTTAACCAGTGATACACTCTCTTCTTTGTAACTGTTGCCAACTTCATTAATCAGGAGTCTGCATGCACTTCTTTATTCAAGCCACACTTATCCACCAGTTCAGGACTAAGATAACTATAATTAGATCTAGGTTCAATCAAAATAGAAACAACTTGATCACAAATCTTATCATCCATCTCGATAATACATGTCTGGTGATCTACCTACCTATTATTCAACGTCGCATAGATACGAGGAATGATCTGCCCAACATCCCAAAATATATGTGCTTCCTATGCAGTGTAAATCTGAGGCCTACCATCTTGATTCAGCTGACAATCCCTCTTAAGATTCTTCTTACCACATGTTCAACACTGCAACTATCCTATACCATCACCTCTATTATGTTTCCCTCCATGTTGTGACCCATTAAACGTATTTTAAGGCACAACATCTTCCTTCTCACATGCATCATGAGTCCTTGTTCTTTTTGGTTTCCATTTACCTTTAGCTATGTCCTTCCATTTCCAACCTTACTGAGATCTTGTCTTGTGCTTAAACTACTCATAACAATGCTTCAATTTCCTAATAACTTCCTCAAGTGATTGAGGCTCATCATACTCAATCTGATCTCTAAATGCTAATGGAAATCCACTAACAAATCTATGAACTTTGGCTTTCTCATCCTTAACATATGGTACATACCTCAATAAGTTTAGGAACTTAGTAGTGTACTCCTCATTTGTCATCGATCCCATCTTTAGCTAATGGAATTCCTTGGCTTTGTTGTCGTAGTACCTCTCTGACGAGTACATATTCCTAAAAAATCTATTAAATTCATGCCAACTCAAGTCTTTTGTCCTGATGTCTCTAACCCACTTCGTATCTTCCCACCAGATGTCTTCTTTCCCTTTGAGGCTGAAGATAGCTATTCTAGCCTTCATATTCTCTGTGTATTCATGCAATTCAAAGAATTTCTTCATCCCAAGTAACCATGCTTCTACATCCTATGGCTTCTGCAAATCTCCATCAAAGGTAGGTGGTTTCACTTGCTTGAACTCATATAGAAAATATCCCCTGTCACTCCTCTTGAAAGGATTATAACGATGACGATCATAGTGCCTGTCAGAACCATAACTAGAATAGAACTTATGTCCATCACCTCTCCTATCTAGAGTATCCAAGAGCCTTCCATCTCATATCGTGTCATCCCTATTTGACCCGTGCCCACCATGATACCAACTACCATATGCCCCATTAGTTCTTTCCTCCTTCCCATGGTTGATATTAAGTGGTCCCTATCTCTACAATTCTGACACACCGTGAAGAATGACTGCATTAAATTCTGCTCGTTTCTCTTGTGCTTGCATGATTACGTCACTATTAGCCTTGCAACTTCTTATTTTTGCCTTCAATCTTCTCAACGTGTCTACTATATCAGAAGAGTTCCCAACACCAGACTCGTCTGATCCATTAAGAGAGTCTCGTGAATTATAACCTACCATCTTTCTAGTCATATTTGATCTTCATCCTGCAATCATACGTTGTTAGCTTAAAACAAAACATAACATAATCAAAATACCTTGGTATATTTCAAGGGAGGATATATCGTCTGCAAGACCAACTAGATTAGCACAATTGATGCATAATGATAATCATATCAATACACAAACAAGATTTCAACCATCAGCCAGTTACCGTGCCTGAGCATACTGACCACATACCATGATCTCATACACAACAACTATAACCATGTCAATGTATGCATAACAACATATAAGCACTAACATGCATAACAACATATAAGCACTAACATGCATAACCTGCACACACTCATGATGACCACATCCAAAAACAACACCATCAAATTTCACATGGCGACACAACTGCAACCATGACCACCACCTTGCATACACAAAAAACACATAACCCACAAGCATAAGGAACACATATGCAACCAATATGTATGCATGTCCAACACACACCGCCGATCGAGTCCAAGGGGTGAACCATGCTCTGATACCACTTTGCAGCACCCTCCTCCCAAATTTACCCAAGTTGCCCGATCTGTTGGGTTAAACATGTGATGAGAGGCTACTATGATGTAATTAAAATCCCCATGTACACTTAAGGAAGTGGAACCGATAAAACAAAACCATTATGGCCTTCTACACATGCTACATAACCTTCAGGAACCAACCAACCTTTCCAAGTGACTATTTTATCTTCAATTTCTTCCTCATGCAAATTTGTGATCCTTCAACTCCATTTTCTCATATTTTCCTTTATTTTCATAGATAAATGTCAATTAATGTCTCTTTTCCTTTGCCAATGCATTTTCCAAGCCAGTAATTAATCACAAGTGATACCCATCACCATGTTTTGCCCAACATTTAGCTTGGAGTATGTGTCCCATGACCTTGGTTTTATTTTATTTACATGGAAAATCAACCAAGGGCTATCACACAATATTTTGGGTAGGTTGATTCTAGTGGCAGTTATTTCTTGTTCTCCTTTTCACTTATTTCCATTGCTAATTCTGATCTCCCTGTTGCTCTTGGCCTACTTGTGATTTGGGGCATCCTTTTGCAAAATGCCCATATTCATGACAAATTTTGCATCTAAAAGGAAGTTGGTCGTATTCAACTTCTTAAACATGAGACCAGTTACCCATGCAAAGGTTGATCACATTCGCTAGTTCTTTGTATATATCTACCTGTACACATATATGTGCACAGGAAAATCATCCATCTTTAGTCTCAATACGACGGACGCTGCTGATGCCGAGTCAACATCTTTCCAGCTGTCAATCATTCTCTCTCCTCTCCATGTGACGGAAATTGAAAAAGTAATTTTTGAAATAGCAGCGAAGTTGTTTAAGATATTAATTTTTTAATTTAATACTTTTTAATGAGAAATCTAAAATTATTGAAATGATTGTAACTTGGTCTGACATTTTCGCATTTTATTTTAATTTTGTTCCGTTTTGTTTTCTACAAACTAACCAACTATTTTCTATAATCTGTTGAAATCTTCATATTTCTTCTTTCTTTATTTAGGGTATTTTTACTTAAATATGTGATATGATTTAAATATTTTAATTTTGTTTTATACAAATTAATAAATTATTTTCTATGACCAGTTGAAAGGGTTTAAATTCGCAATGTCATTTTCGTATTTGTTTTTTCTTTCTTTATTTATTTAGCGTATTTTAACCTAAATATGTGATATGATTTAAGTATTTTACAATAATATGGTAAATATTTTTTTAGATTAAAAAAAATATTGTTGATATTTATATTAATGAAAACTAATATATGGACATATTTAATCGTGTATGTCTATCATCAACTATGAAAATTACAATTCAAAGAACTATCACAATTAAGTTATAACATCAGCTATATCTTAATATCCATTAATAGATTATGTGTTCTCTTATAGATTTCACCAGCACAGAATATTCCAAAAAGTCACACTAGAGACAACTCCATACATTAATCTCTCATCTGAAAATAACACCTAATCCCCGCATTGATTGATGGCATTGAATATTGAGCGTGCACCCATCAAATCATTAATACAAATTAGAGTTTGGGAAAGAGGTTATGATTCAAAGGTATGGCCTCTTGAACAACATTTATCTTTTAATCTATATTTTCCCTTGTAATATGTTAATGGCAGTTTTTCAAGAGCAATGGTCATTTCATTGTATTCCTTCAACTCTGTGTCCTGTGTTTCGTGCTTTTGTTCCGAGACTTCAACATCTTTAAGTTTTCATTCATAATTTGTGAGTAACTATATCAAATTTGTTTTCACTAAGAGTTTTTGGGATCTCTAGCCATGTCTCTATTTCTAGGTTATTATTAACATTCATATGTGTTTTCTATAAGATAAATTCCATTATATTTGAGTTCTTAAGGTTTATGGGCAAACTTTTATCATATCTTGTAACTCTTTGTTTGATGCATGTTTTTCTACTAAAAATACACTTTTTGAAGGTTTTATGTTCCTAGAAGTTGTTGGTCGTTGTCTATATTTGAGCCATGAGTTTTAAATATCATGTAGGGTAGAGAGGGTTTTTTCATTTTCTAGCGGAATTACGTGCTACCGATTTCTTTATGTTGTAAATTATGTTAGCTTTTATATGATGTCTATATTTTTTCTGCTAATGTGCTTTGATGATTTTCAGGTATATCTAAGAGGTCAATAGAGTTGTAGGAGCAACAAAATCTATTTAGTCGCCATGGTTCTGAAGTAAGTTTCCCGTTATCATTATGGTGGGACAACATTATGTCTACGTTTTTATTGTCAGAAATGTTTTTTTATGAAGGTTTTATTAGGGTTTCGCTAATGATTTCCATTGTTGTTTCTAAAGAACTTATATGTGCTTCATGTTAAGCTCTCTTTCAAGGTCCTCCTTGTAAGATCAGATCAACTGCTCATCGCCAGTAAGGATCAATTCATCAACATATAAAACAATAATCAATAAGTTACCTTCTACCAAAATATGATAGAGGTTTGCATCTGCTTCACTTTTTGTGAAGCCCAAACCGATGAGATAGATATCGATCCTAGTGTACCATGTACGAGATGGTTACTTGAGTCCATACAATTCTGGCTTGAGTCTGCACACATGAAATTTTTTGTCAAAGGTCTAAAACACGTCCAGCTTTTCAATATACACCTCCTCCTCAATAACTCCATTGAGGAATTTTGTCTTCACATCAATATGGAGGATCTTCCACCCCATTTATGATGATAGTGCTAGAATTGACCTGATGGATGAGTACTTTGCTACTGGAGCAATGGTCTCATCATATTTATGTCCCTCAACTTGAGAGAACCCTTTGGCCAAGAATCTTTCCTTTTGTTTCTCTATGCTTCCATCTGCTGCATGCTTTTCTTTGTAAATCCATCTCGAACCAACTAATGATTTGTCTATTGGTCTTGGGAACACTTCCCAAACACTGCTTATGACAATGGAATTATATACCTCTACCATAACATCAACACATATTGGTTACTTTACAACTTCCTCAAATTAGGATGGCTCAATCTCTATAAGCTCACTCATCATAGCCATATAGCCAGTGTACTAATCCGATGACCCCCTCTGCTTGTGTTATGATGTGGGTGCTCCCACATTCTCTCTAGCCTCATTTAATAATCTGTCAAATTCCTTGGTTCACTTCCTTCCTTCTCTGGATGTCTCAGTTTGAATGTAAGGATCCATTCTCTACTCCTCTTCTTGTAGCTACTCCACAAATTCCTTAGGTTCTTCCTTTGGAGCCAAAAGCTCCTGATCAAATTACAAATGAAGCTCCCTCTCAACAGAACACTTCATTTCCTTCCCCTCATCAAATTTCACATCCCTTCTAACCATTGTCATCATGAGGGATGGAAAGTACACACGATAGTTGTCAAGTGTTTCTGTGTACCCCACAAATATGCCCAACCCTGTTGTTGACTCTAGCATTTTCCTTACTTCCTTGGAAACATGACAGTAAACTAATGATCCAAATATTTTGAAGTGTGACACAACTAATTTCTTCCTTAAAAAAGGTTCCTCTGGTTTACTCATGCCAAGAATCCTATGAGGACTCTTTTTCTACGAATAGACCTTTGTGTTGCATGCTTCAACCCAAAAGTGCAGTGGTAGGCCTTGGTCATGCAAAATCACCCTGGCTGCTGCCATAATACTACTATTCTTCCTCTCAGTCACCCCACTTTGTTTTGGGTTATGGGGTGTTGTCAACCCCGTTGAATGCCTTCCTTTGCATAGAAATTTTTAAACTCATTCGACACGTACTCACCGTCCTTATCACTCCTAAGATCCTTCACCTTCTTGCCAATTAATTTCTCAACAAGTGTTTTAAATTCAACAAATTTGGAGAATGTATGGTCTTTCTTCTGCATGAAGTAGATCCACCACTTCCGTGAGAAATCACCTACACATATAAAATAATACCTATGCTTGGAATTTGAGGTTGTTGAGAAAGGTCCACATACATCAAAATGGATCCTTTCAAGGACTGTTTGTGCCTTGATATATTGATCATTGAAGGAGGAGTTTTTGTACTTCCCCAACACACACCCTTTACATGTACACCACTGCCTTAGTGCTCCTTTGGGGAGGCCTGTAGAAATATGTTGCATGATCTTCAAAGCACCATGATGCAAATGGCCAAGTCTTATATTCCATAATTAGCCAACATCACAGCTCTGCACCTTCTCTACTTTTGTGCTCAATGCTACACAATCTCCCACATCTAACTTTTACAAGTTATTCACTCGAACCCCGATTTGCTTCACTTGTCTCGTGGAAATGTGTCTCAAGAAAGCCTTCCCTTTTCTAAGTATCACATCATAGCCATGGTCTTCTAACACAGCTACGAAGACTAGATTCTTATTCGGGCTCAGTACGAACATCACATCCTTGAGTGTGAGAGGAGAGCCATACTCCCTCTGAAAAGCAATTGTACCAATGTAGGTTGTGCTATAACTTCCATCATTTCCCATCTCAATGTGCATCTAGAGATTCCCTTTGGATTGGGATTTCTTCCCTTTCCCTTTCTTTGAATTTCCATCCAAGGCACAATTATCCTCATCCTCACCCTTGGATGAGGTCTAGTCTAAGGTGTTTCGCCTTATCTCCTCTTGTACCAAATTGAACCAAAGGCACTCCAAATTTGGTCGTTTCTCCCTTTCGTTCACCAAATATTGGTAGTTGCCTCAGCTCTTAGGAAGGCCTGTAAGGGCTAGGCTCACCAAATCATTCGTTGCTACAGTAACGCCAACTTGACCAAGTTCATCACGACATTGTGTGAACCTGATTAGGTACAGTGGAATGGTATCATTCCTCTGCATCTTGATATTTTGAAGCTTTTCCTTAAGTGCCAATTTCCTATGGTCACTACTATTCTAGAAAAAATTTGTCAGCACTTGCCACATTGGATACAAAGTATATTTCCCATGGATATTGGATACAATATGGTCTCGTACTCTCTCCAATATGATCCTGCTCCCCTTGGCAACACACTTCTTCTAGTTTGTTAGATTATGAGCATCCGTTGTTGTTGGTTTCAGAATATCATTATCAGTGAATTCGTTCAACCCATTATCCTCCAGTATTACCTCCATAAGGTCCTTCCATGAAACATAATTTTAGCTTCCGTCAAGCGCATACTCGAGCCTTAGTCCATTGAAATCCATCTTCCCAGTCCTGAAGAAAACCTGCAACCTAATATGCAAACTCGAACCTCTTGCAATGAAAACTTCAAAATATCTGCTTTAAGGTGATTCCAGCTCTGATACCATGTAGAAATTAATGGGTAGATTTAATAATACTCATGAAATTTACTAAACCACAAGACTTGAAGCTACTCTACTGATTTGTGGAAGTTAATTCACCATATAAAACAAGAATCATAGACATGCAAGAGGAAACATCACACCTGAACAAAGATTTATATAGGGTAAAGAAACTGCTCAAAACCCCTTTATTGTATATATTGTATTCATTAGAGAATAGAGAAGAAATACAATGCTTGCTCAAGCCTGAGCACACCCTGCAAGTGTATAGTCTATCCCTCTGCCTGACTAACTTAACTTGGCCCAACACTTCGCCAATTTCAAGACTTCCCAAGCTCCTATTTACTTGCATTGTTCCCTTGGGATTCCCCTATTTCTTAGGAATTTCACACCAAGGAATTGTGCAATAGCCTTAGGTAAATCTCTGACTGCATGCACTAGCTATACACATGGGAATATGCTACAACTGATAGTACACTGCCTTGGAATTTCCATCTCAACTAGGTAATTCAATTTATCTGCATGCAACAATTATTTTAGGTTGATTAATCAGTTAATTGGTTGATCATTGAACGATGGTTGAAGTTCCACTACCCTACCTCCACTAGTTCTTCTAACAGTTAGAACTTGTTAAACCGACAATAACTCAGATTAATCGCAATCGATAGCTACAAATTAGCAATTGATCATGTAGAAGTTAGCTCAATCTTTCCCAACTTTAATTTACTGAGTTAACTGAGTGACAAGAGCCATGTCTCCTCAGTTAAATACCTCCAAGTATTCTGTTGAAATAGAAATTCAAATTTTAATCTAGTTTGAACAAGACAAAGTCAAAACTATTTTTTCTTATTGCGTTTTCAACAAGAAACTCAACCATAATATCACCAACATAATCACTACAAGCATACATGAATCATAGTATAAGAATAGCTCTTATAAATATGTGAAAATACCAACCAAGCCAAGGACTTCCATGTACCACCTGACCATATATTGGGCTAAAGCAAACCTTTCTTTGAGTCAATCACCCCCACGCCATATTCCAATCATGAATATGGGATCTCATGGAATAAACTAAGAAAAAACCAACTAGAGTTTCCAGATGCCAAGCCACCTCAATTGTTAACCATATTGATTCCACCTCCATTGTCAGACATTACTAACATCAACCAAATTGTTCTCTACCCAAGTTGTCCAAGGCTCCAGGAACTAGTAACTCAACCCATAGCCTTGCGGGACTCTAAAACGTTTTTCCAACTCTGCTCTAGGGACTAGTAACTAAACCCAGTAAGGGTTCTAGATCGTTTGTCCGAACCTAGGCTCTAGGATGAGTAACTCAACCCAAGTTTTTTCATGGCTTCCAGAGAATTTGTTCCAACCCAAATCCATAAGGAACATGAACACCAACAAGAAACTAATCAAATGGAAACACCCACAACACCATGGCTATCCAGGAAATGGTAAGGCAAGGCTCAAAACATTGTCAATCCAGGCAATCCTCCATCCTAATGACATCACATTAACAGATAATGACATGCATATATCATGCATCCAAAAATAAACAAGGAGATCATACATGCAACATGTTACCTACAAAGAAATTCAGTTGTAGCTACAGATCCATATGTTCCCTTGCGCTATCCTACTTTCCCCTGCATTATTTCTCCAATCCAAGTGAATACTAGAGTGCTCCAAGCATGCTACAAGAATTCTCTAAGTGTGCAAGAGTATGATAGAATGGGAGAATGAACAAGAGCTCTGTTACACTAAAAAATGTCACCATGGCTATTTGCAGTTGGTATGGCTCTATCAACAGTCATACTACCCTCTTAAGCAAGTCTTATGCCTCTGCTATCCATGTCAAACTCCAAGAAAGAGAGAAAGTCTTTATAAATATGTTCATCTCTGGGTACGCAGGTTCTCTCAAGCCTTGCCTGCGGGTACGCACCCTATGTTCACAAAAGCTGCGTCCCTGGACGCTCTGTATGTAAAGGGGCAGGTGCGTCCCTCTGAAAAGGTTAAAATGCGCAAGTTTTATCTTCAAAAACTTACTTGTGGTCATTTCTAGAGCATTCTAGAAGGTTGTTTGACGTGTATGAGGCGCCTCCAGATGGTTCATGCACCCCTAGCAAAGAGGAACTTATCCCATCAATAAGGGAGCTATCCCACCCAAAGAGGGGATTATCCCATTGATGTTGGACCTGAATAACTTCCTTTTGAGCACTATAAATACAGGCATTGGGCCAGAGGGAGAGAGGTTGAAAGCTATACATTTCTAAGGGTAAATGCTGCAGGAATTAGGTCTCCCATTTAGAAGCTTGTGAGGAGAGATTGTCATCTTTGCTTGTTCTATTGGGAGTGGGTGAGCTTTGTCAAAGTAGAGGAAGACTCTTGGGGACCTTGGAAGGAGCTTGCACAACACCAAGGCTCAGGTTGTAACAGTTCCTTTTGATTACCTTTAATGCAAATTAGTTCATTCTTCTCAATAGCTTGTTGTTTATGAGTTATTTCATGTACTCCTTGGTCTACATGTTGAATATGCTTTGTTTTATGTTATAATCAGGTGCTATTTAATGGTTTGACTGTTGGTGATTGCAGGTTTTGGAGAAAAGGAAGAGCTCATCCAGATCAACAAAGCTTGGACTTCTACAACAGCGTTTGGACAAAGGTAAGAACGAAACACTTGATTTCTCATATTATGATGCATGTTTAGTAAAGGATAGCTCTAGTTTGTTTTGTTTGTCATTAGAATGTCTTAGACTTCTAGGAAGGTCAGTTCGTGTCCGCACTATTGACCGATTCCGTGTGACAAATTGGCGACTCCGCTGGGGATTCCATTGTTGAGAAAAGACTTTTCCTTTATACGAACTTTGCTTTGAGAAAATTGGTTTATTTTTCTAGTTTTTAGCTCTGTGACTTTGTCTGTGGGTGGGTTAGCTTAGGATTAGGTTCATTTTGATTTTTCTTAAGTTTTTCCAAAGGACGCACCCTCTGAGTGCTGCACAGTGCGTCCCTGGACGCACTTTTGCAGTGTGCACAGAGCGGGCCCGCACCTGTGCTAACGGGTAGCCTGCGTCCCCTGCTAAAATTTGAGAAAATTCTATTTTTTGCATTTTTTGCTCTTAGATTTAGATTTTTCTTAGTTTTTTCTGCCCAGATTCATTAGTCCCTTGTCAAAGATCTTCACCTGAACTTGTTTCGATAGCATTGAGTGTTTTAGTGGATTTCATCGAAGTGTAAGCCCTAGGGTTTGATTTTTGAGTAGGTCTTGTAGTGTCTTTGGCGGTAGAAGTTGTCAAGCCTTAGATCTCTCTAGTTTTGTCAGCATTCTAAGAAGTCAGACCTGTCATAAAGTCTACCTGCGAAAGCAACTTACCATTGAGTTGTCTTTTGGGCCATTTTCGAAGTTCTTGTTGATTAAGTCTTGAATTCCATTTTACAAAAGAACAAAAATATTTGAGTTTTGTTTTGACTAGTCTTTTGATTCTGCATTAGCTGGTCCTTGATTTGATTTTGATCAAGTAAAACAACCTAGAATCATCTTTGTGAGCTTTTGACTTGTTAGGTTTGCTTAGAGTAATTTCTTTTTGATTTGCTTATGAGTCAAGTTTTTATAGTTTTTGTAGCTTTTGAAATTGTCTTTTGGTAAGATAGGTTTATTTGCTTTATTGGAAAAGAAAATACAAAAACATCTCCTTTGAAGAGTTTCATTTCAAGTAGTTTTGAAAAGTTTTGAAAGAAAAAGAGTTTTTTCGTGCACGTAAAAAGTGGTCATGTTTGTATGCTTGAAAAGCGAAAGAGAATTGTTTCTTTGATTGTCTTTTCTAAGGAAGTTGTTTTCTCTAAAAGTTGCATTCTCTCAACTCTCTTAGTTAAAAATTTCATTGAAAAAGGAAAATAGCGTAAATCATCTTAGGTGCATCTTTATAGTGATTTGAAGTCGAGTCTACACACCATTGGTTTCACTTCCATTTCCTTTTGTCTTTAAAGAAAAACCATAAAATTAACGCTTAAAGTAAAATCGACGTAGTAACTTTTATTTACTAGGGCTCTGAAACACCAATTTAGATCAGGCTAGTGTCTTGGAGTAGGTGAGTAATTAACTCTCCAAGACAACAAAACCAAACAAGTAGCTTATCTTGTGATAGAATAAATCCAATTGTCTCAATTGTACTCTGGGAAAGCTCCTCTTAAAGGAGAAGCACGAGCTTGTGTCCGAACCAGTGAGGGGATGAATCCTCCCTCATTGGGAACGATGCCAGACACGCACGTATTACAAACGGTAAACCTCGGATTAACCATTGTCGAGGAGCCAGGGGTCACTTGTTGGTAAACCTTGGACCGCTGTCAAGGAACCGACAAGGGGATTGAGCTTGCTACTCTGCCCTTGCGTGCTGTCGGAGTTTAGACTGTTCCCCCAGGTGCATTTGTTGCGGTTGGTAACCTTAGTGACCATTATCTTTAGGATTCTACCGAGGTGACGGTGGAGGGAAGATCCCACTGTACCTGGAGCAGACGTCGGCTAGACTCACTTGGATTTTCTGGGGGGTTCACTTCACTCGAGACGGTTAAAGTGGAGGAACTTGGTCCAGTCTATTCATTAAGCAGGTTGCCAGGGTAACTGTTCCACCCACCACTTCTGTACTGAATCCGGCGATGTTGGGTTTCATCACCAACTAGCGCTTTCGGTCTGGAAGGCTACTGTTTGTGCTTGGTTTGACGCCCTAGATTCTTTAGGCGAGTGCTTCAAATTTGTTTGGTTCTTTAGAGACCTTAGGTGGTTTGATTTGAAATTTTATTTTGTTTTCGTGTGTAGTAGTTAAAAGTTTTAGCTGTGGCGGAATTACCGAGACAATTCCGTAGACAACGGGGCCAGTCTCCTGAAGTTGTTTCTGTGGCCGAAGTGTTGAGAAGATCCCGTAGACTTAGGGGTGAACCTCCTCGAGAAGAATCCACTCATCTCGAAGGTTTAAAGGTCCTTGTAACTCCTCCTAGGGGCAGTAGAGTAGGTTCACCTGAAGAAGGAGAATCTTCCTTGGTGGTCCATTCAGATTACCAAGGCTTAGAGACAGGTTATAATCCCGAAGTTGTTACAGTTTTTGAGCTTGAAGGTAGTTTTTTGTCTGCTAGTGATACAGGCGAACAACCAGAAATATCTGAGCATGTCATTCCGACTTCTAGTGTTCCAGATTCACCAAGAATAGAAAGAATTATTACCGAAAATCTTCCTATTGGTTTGATTGCTATCGAAGAACTTGCTCCAGAGGAAGAAATAGGTGTCTTTAACCCTGAAGATCAAATTACCCTTGATCTAAGGGAGCGTGAATCTATCTTTTACAGCCCTCCTAGAAGTACTACTTGGTACCTTGCACTAACGAACCATTTAGACAACTTTGGATTAGGTTTTTCTACACCTCGTGCTCCTTTTCCACCCGGAGGTATTCACACTCCTGTAAATATGGCCGGTTCGTCATCCGTGTTTTCTCAAAGTCCTGAATCTTTTATTCATGGCGGTCCTTCTGTCCCTCCTGGGTATCAGTCACTTTCGGGTACCTTTGCGGGGGCATCTCCTCAACCTATTGATCATGGGTTATTAACTGGAAACAGTGGTAATGTACCATTGGGTGTAGGAGACATTTACATGATGTCAGGTTCAGTTCCCGCTTCCCAACCTCAAGGTAGTCAATTTCCGCCTGGGGGGCAGCCTCAATTAACGCCTGGGGGGCAACCTTAAGGTACACAAACTGGGTCTGGGGGGCAACCTCAAGGTCAGTATACACCTATGGTGCAGTACGTGCCTCAAGGTCAATCCCAGCCTCAATATGTACCCCAGGGTCCTCCTCAGTATCAATATCAACTTCAAGGATGGCAACCTCAAGGATGGCAACCCCAAGGGTATCAACCCCAAGGGTACCAACCTCAAGGGTACCAACCTCAAGGTCAAGGTCAACCCCAGTACCCGTATTTACCTCCAGGTTATCAACCTCAAGGTCAATACTCAGGTCAAGGTTATCAACCGCCTCAAGGTCCATCATATGTTCAAGGTATGGGAACTGCACCTTACAGTTATCAATCCTATCCTCAATCCGGTTATGGGTCTCAGTATCCTCAACCTGTTACGGGTCAATACCCTGGAATGTTAGTGTGGGATCCATCACAGGGTCAACAGATGATGCAGCCAAGTATACAGTTGGTACCTCAAGCTGGACAACCCGTAGTTTCTGGTCCACCCCAGCAACCGCAACCTGTCCAGTCAAGTGTTCAAACTCCTGTAACTTCGGTAGTTACTCAGCTGCCAATTGCACCTAGTACTCCATCTCAAACGGCTGCTGCAACTTCCGCACCATCTGTCCAGTCCACCGCACTTACTTCTGGAGTATCGACAGCTCCGGTTTCTACTGTCTCTGCAACCACCCCTCAGACATCTGTACCGTTGTCTGGATCTACGGTTCAAACCACGGTCCAGATGCCTGTAGGGCAGCCTGGTTTAAGTACTGTTGTAACAACTCAACCACAGTATACGTATCAACAGAACCAGGGACAGTACCAATACGGGCCTGCTGTCCAACAACCGGTTTACCAGTATCAACCGTATCCTGGGTACACTTATCAACAACCTCAGCAATCCCAGTACGGTCCGGTTAATCCTGGTTTTCTAGGAGGATATAATATCCCAAATGCGACTCATGTTCCTAGTTATCCTGGATATCCTCCCCTGGAGCCGGTATTGTGACCCAGAGTTTTAGAGATCCTAATCGGCAATTACCGTTTATCGCAACTTTGGACTTACCAGACTTGACGCGCCTAACGAATGATCCAATTCAATATCTTCAGTTATGGCCGCCAATGCCAAATAAGTTGCCCAGCGATATACCCAAGTTCGAAGGTAAGCCTGGAGAGGATCCGTCCAATCACGTGATGACTTACCACCTCTGGTGTGCTTCAAATTCTATCTCGGATGATTCGATCCGTTTACGTCTTTTCCAGCGTACACTCATTGGTCTCGCGGCTAAGTGGTACATTGAGTTACCACGGGCCTCTTTTTACAATTTTAGCCAGTTAGCTACCTCATTCCTAACTCACTTTCAGTTGCCGGTCAGATACGATAACGGCACGGAATTATTAACTTCACTAAAACAATCGACGTCCACGTATATTTCTGATCACATTCATGAGTGGAGGTGTCGAAGAAGATTGGTGAAAGTTTTTATCCCGGACCAAATCTTAGCTGAATGGTTTGTTAAATCATTATTACCGAAGATTACTGAAGATGTAGCTAAGGCCGGAGTAGTTACTGAGGAGCAAGTCATTGCTCAAGCGCAATACCTTGACTTAGTTTACACTCAGTCAGGTACTTTACATGAGAAGATCCCAGATCTTCCAAAATCGAATCAAATCGCTGCTGCTCCTTCGGGATCTCATGCTGCTGATGGTATGATTGGCACCGTGAATACAAAGAGTAAGAAGAAGTCTTCCAAGGCCTCGACTACTCCTATTATCACTTTGCCAGATTCCCCGACAGGAGAGTCTTCTCCTGAACTTACCGTCGATATTCACGCTGTAGAATCATCTACGGCCAAATCAAAGAACAGTGGCAAGAAGAAAGGTAAGAAGAAAGAGAAAGCAGATAAGGCTCCAAAGGAGAAAAAAGAGAAGTCGGAACCTAATGACGAGAAGCGCAAACCTAAATATCCTTGTTTAATTTGTGAAGAAGATCATTTCACAAGGGATTGCCCTCATCGGGCATAGGTTGTGAAAATCGTTAAGGGTTCCCCAACTCCTACTGTTTTGAAAGATCCATTTCCAAAGAAGGAGACTAAGATGATAGGCTCTTCCTCGAGTGCTAGTGAAGAACCCATTTTAATGATGTCTCATGTACGGATTGCGACTCGGTCGCAAGATTATGGTAGTAAGAGTCCTGTTGATGGTAAAGAAGCAGAATCTTCCCATTCTAATCCATCAACCTCAGCTCCGGGTTCCGATCCACTACAGATCGAGAAACCTAACCCAGACTTGGTAATCAAACCGCCCGCCAAGGGTATACTTCGAAAATCTGCTTTCAATCCACATGCGAGGGCAACGCAGAATTATAACATTGTTGAGGACTTAGTTGTCTCACCATCAGCAATGTCGGCCTTGGAAGTGCTACAATCATGTCCAGCACAGCGCAAGTTACTATTGTCGGCTATAGGAGCTGTTGATATTCAGGATCCGAACCTGATGATCTTCGATCTAGAAAATAGTACACCACGTCTTCCTCATCTAATGGCTTTCCAGATCCCAATGATAGTAAAAAACAGACCCGTTCATAGGACTGTAATTGATGAGGGAGCTTCCACGTGTATTATGTCGATTCAATGTTGGAGATCGCTTGGTTCTCCTACGTTGAACCAGTCCCCGACCATTCTTAAGGCCTTCGATGGCCGTGGGTTCCATCCGTTTGTCATTCTTCAGGATCTGCCTATAGGGGTTGAAGGAAAAACAGTTAGTCTGGATGTGGAAGTGGTTGATGCCCCTCTAGATTACAACCTTCTTTTGGGTCAAAGTTGGTCTTACGCTATGACAGCGGTCGTGTCATCGGTCTTCAGAGTTATAAAATTTCCATACAATGGTAAGATCGTGACCATAGATCAGCTGGCTTATTTTTCATCTGACCCAGTCTCTTCTGAGAGTATTCAGCATGTCGGAAAAACGACAATCCCTTATAGGGACGTTGGCGTAGGTTTAGTTAAAGATTCTGGTTTACTGGGAACTTTTCCTTTACCTCCAATCAACGCAGACCCTTCATTTGCAACAATTCATATGATTACGTCAGAAAATATTATTTACGATGATCCTTGGATTGTCCCATCTGAATCTGAGATAGACTCATTCGGTCATGCTATGCCTTTGAGTCCGTATGAACTTGCTTATGAAGCTGTTACGTCTTTTTCCGACACGAGTTCAACCCAAATTGACCAAATGAATGTGGTCGGTGAAGAATCACTTTTCACATCAACCTCAGAACGGATAACGTTTCCTGAAGTTGTGTCATCTGACGAACAACTTCGCGAAATCCTCAGTGTAGACGATCTACCATGGGAAGATCTCCATCATAGATCTTCGTTTTTACCTGAAGATGATGATTTTGAAAAAGATTTTTCATCTATTTTTACCACTGAATATGTCAAGGAGGCTCAGAATCCAATGAAACATCCTGATTCCGAGTTGAATTTAGCAAATATTTCTCATACTATTGCCATTGACATTTCAGTAAAAGTGGGAACTATTGAGAACATTCATATAGGTGCCTCATGTACAAATGATGAAATTCAAAATTACAAGGTCCTATTCCAAGAGTTCCGCGACGTGTTTTCCTGGTCTTACGAAGAAATGCCAGGAATTGATTCCTCCATTGTTGTTCATGAGATAAAGACTTACCCGGACGCTAAACCCGTTCGGCAACGTCTGCGTCAGATACACCCTAGGAAAGCGGCTGCAATAAAAGCAGAAGTTGAGAAGCTGTTGAAAGCAGGTTTCATTTATCCAATTCCGCTAACGGATTGGGTTTCGAATATTGTTCCGGTCAACAAGAAACAAGGGACAATAAGAATCTGTATCGATTATAGGGATATAAATCGTGCTTGTCCAAAAGACAACTATCCCACGCCCTATATCGATCAAATCATTGATGATTGTGCCGGCAGTGAAATATTTTCCTTCATGGACGGTTTTTCCGGATACAATCAAATCAATATTCTGCCTGCCAATCAACCAAAAATGGCTTTCATTTGCCCTTGGGGGACGTTTGCTTATTGCAAACTACCTTTTGGACTTAAGAATGCCGGAGCGACTTTCCAACGGGCAATGTCTTACGCGTTTCACGACATCAAACACATTGTACAACCGTATCTCGATGATTTTCCTGCTCACTCATTACGTCGAGCTGATCACCCTGTTCACTTACGAGCTATTTTCATGAGGTGTCGGCATTATCAAATTCGTTTGAATCCACACAAATGTGTCTTCTGCATAGAAGTGGGACGATTGCTAGGTTTCTTTGTTTCAAAAGCCGGCATTCACGTCGATCCCTCGAAGGTAGAAGCTATCGTGAAATTGCCTCCTCCCTCGAGTTTACGCCAACTCCAAAGTTTGCAGGGGAAAGAAAACTTTTTACGTCGATTCATTCCTAATTACGCCGAGATTACAAAGGGTTTCACCCAGTTGTTGAAACAAAATGTTCAATTCTTTTGGGATGAGATAGCTCAGAAATCTTTTGATGCGCTAAAGCACGCGTTGACCCATGCACCGTTGCTGCATCCTCCCAACTACAACCAGGATTACCTCTTGTATCTCGCCGCCTCCCACTCCACCATTGGAATGGTTTTAGTTCAGGAAGATGAACTCGGAACGGAACATGTGATATATTATCTTAGTCGGACCTTAAATCCCACCGAGTTAAAATACTCACATGTGGAAAAGTTGGCTCTGGTAGCCGTTCAAGCTGTTCAGCGTTTTCGTCATTACATTCTTCTCCGCAAAACTATTGTGATTTCGGATTGCAACCCTATGACCTATATTTTGACAAAACAACTGCTAGGGGGCAAGTACTCCAAATGGATCGTTATCCTGCAGGAGTTCGATTTGGAGTTCGAGAAGTCCAAGTCTAAGAAATCCTTGGTTTTCGCTGAGTTGATGTGTGATTTCCCGTATACTGATTCAGAGACTGTGGCAGAGGAGCCCATCGCAGACGAATCTTTGTTTCTTATCAGTACTTTAGATCCGTGGTATGGGGATATCATCATCTATCTCCAAACCCAAACCTTTCGGCCTGAAGCTTCAAAGTCGGAGCGTCGGAAAATTCGGTTTCAATCCCAGCAATACAAGATCATTGGAGATACACTTTATCGCAAGGGGGCAGACTTGGTTTTTCGACGTTGTTTAACTCACGAAGAGGCTGAAAAGGTTTTGAATGACTGTCACTTTGGAGCGTGTGGTGGTCATATGTCTGGGTATGCCACAGCTCAGAAGGTGTTGCGTGCTGGTTATTTTTTGCCGTCTATGTTTAAAGATTGTATCATTGCGGTACGGAAATGCCACAACTATCAAGTGTTTGATCGCAAGATGCGCACACCACCTACTCCTCTCCACCCTATAATTGCCGTTGGTCCGTTCGCCAAATGGGGTATCGATTTTATTACTTGTAACCCTCACTCGGCCGGGGGGCATGCGTATATCATCCTCGCGGTTGATTATTTTACTAAATGGGCCGAGGCGATGCCTACATTCGACGCAAGCGGCAAAACAGCTGCAGTTTTTGTATTCAATCATATTATAACTAGGTTTGGTGTCCCACAAGCAATCATTATTGACCATGGGAGTCATTTTCGAAACATCATGATGACAGAGCTTACAAGCCAGCTTGGTTTGCGCCACGACAGTTCTACTCCTTATTATCCGCAAGCCAACGGCTTGGTTGAGTCTATCAACAAGGTTCTAGTCATCATGATTCGATGGATCATTGGTATCCATCGATCGAACTGGCACAACATGTTGTTTTCGGCACTATGGGCATACCGAACCTCAGTGAAAACTTCAACAGGGTTCACTCCTTTCCAGCTAGTTTATGGTTTGGAAGCTGTGTTACCCATTGAATGCGAAATCCCATCACTTCAAATGGCTGTCGAATTACTCCCAGCTACTTCTGAAGAGGAGAAACATCTATTGTACTTAGCTAAATTAGATGAGACTCGACGTGAAGCTACTTTAGCAATCGAGACTCATGCGAAACGAATGAAAGCTCAGTATGATAAGAATGTAACCCCTCGTAGTTTTTCGGAAGGAGACCTAGTGCTATTATATGATCAAGCTAATGATAAGCTAGGTGCTGGAAAATTCGTTCCTATGTGGCATGGGCCCTACATTGTAAAGCGAAAGCTAGAAAAAGGGGCCTATGAGTTGGTAGATTTTTATGGGGACTCTTTGGGCAAACCCAAAAATGGGCTATACCTGAAGAGGTATTATGCTTAAATGATGGGTGTGGAGAATTTTTTAGTTAGGTTAAATTTACTTTTCTAGCTAGTATGTTTGTTAGTTTAGTCAGTGTGCTTAGTTTAGAAGAGTGTGTTTTCGTCATTATTCTGGCTTATCTTGGTTTTGCTCTTGATATTGCAGATGTCGACGCCTCTCCAAACGTACATAGGATTTGCTGACGGTGCTTGTCGTAGTACACGGAATATCTCTTCCGCAGCTTGGGTTATCTATTCACCCTCTGACGAGTTAGTTTCTTTGCATGGGGTAAGCCTCGGTCAAACAACAAACAACATTGTTGAATACAGTGCAGTGATTGAATTATTATCTGAGTCTATTTCATTTGGGATTCGGAGTTTGATAGTGAGGTTGGATTCTGAACTCGTTGTATTACAGCTTAATAGATTTTATGCCATTAGAAATCCTGTGTTGTTAAGATTGTTTTTGAGAGTGCGTCTCTTGGAACGTGAATTTGATTACATTGAATATCAACATATTCCAAGGTCTTTAAATACATTAGCAGATGCATTGGCGTCTCGAATGTTAAATAGACATCTGTAAACAATCATACATGCAAATTTAAAAACATTTCATCATACATGTTAAACAAGATAATCCGGTAATAGTGATATATATATAGATAGGAGTGTGTCAAAAAATATACATCGTCTTCGATCATAGGTTGAAAAACACCTTATGATCGGCAAAATGATAAGTACAAAAAGTCAAAATGTCACATGTGTCTACAAGTGACTAGTCAATCACTGGTGGTGCTCTCTATACGACACCACTGCACGGGCTACCTTGCGCAAAAATCTCCTGAATGGTCCAGGGACCGCGACTACATAGCGCTGAAGCCTGATAGGGATATCGTCCATGGTAGTCTTAGGTATATCCGCCGTGAGACGCTGTAGATCATGCTCCAACTCAGTCAGTACCTCTGCAGCCGCCGCGTCCTGTGGGGCCGGTACCGGTGCAACTGGATGTCTTCTCTCAAAAGGCCGGAGGTTGGCTGGACGCTGTGAACCAACATCTGCATTTTGAAAATTTTACTGTCAGTTCTGAGACGATATATATAAAAAACAAAAAAAAAATACATAATTTGAAAACTCGTGAAAAATAAAGTACCTCTGTCGTCCCATTGTTCTCCCTGTGGAAGAACCATGTCCGGATCACCTCGAAAATCTATTCCGGCATACGGGAAGTCCTGGATAGCAAACACTTGGTCCTCTAACCAGTGAAAATATCTGTCAGTGAATCGAACAACTGCCGTACCCTCGTCTGGATGCCGGGCCATTACCATGACCCATCGTATCAGCTTTGGCTCCTGAGGACCCGAAATATCAACGGTGAGATGCTGAGGGATCAGCATCGGGACTCTCTCCAAAGCAAAGCTCACGACTATAGGTCCATATCCAAAGGTCTTTAGTCTCCCAGTCTTTGCCTTGGTCAGTTGAGCTTTCAAGTTAGCCAACATCGTATCACACCAGTTGAAGATGGTGCCTTGGAGACAGTCAATTGCCATCCGCATTTGGGACCCAGTGGCAATATGTAGAGTGGCTGAGCCACAAATCCTGGTCACGGTGAAAGCCAAGACCATGAGTTCACGCCGAGAGATGTATTTGATCTCTATGCCTTTCGCATGGCGTTGATTTGGTACGCACCAATCTGCTCGGAGACTATCAAGGGATTGGCCACCCAGCCTAGTCCTGGCTAGATTGAGTTGCTCGCCTCTGTTCGGCAAGCCAGTGAGAAAGTAGATGTCGGAGCGCTCTATCTCGAGTTGTTGCCCCCCGATATAAAAGTATTGGTCGACAACGTTCCATCTCTCGACCAGCCACTCCAAGAATCTTACCTGAGCCCTCATGCCAGGTATGGCCCAGTATTTGTATAACCCACATCCTCTTAGGGCATCGAGGGAAGGTTGATGATTGATTGCAGCTTCATCAACCTCCTCATGCTCTCTTTCTCTCCAATCCAGCATGATAAGTGCCCTATACATCAGTAAACAGGCATTAGAATAAACTTTATTCAATTTGAATGGTTGATTTGGGAGTTTAGGGTTTCAAAATCCGCGTTTTGCGGAGGACGCACCCCGCGTTTGGCGCACAGTGCGCCGAGACGCAGGTGGCCTGAAGGTAGCCTGCGTCCCCCGAACTTTTCCCTGTGTAGGAAAAAGTTGGGGGACGCAGCCTAGCCTTTAGGGAACCTGCGTCCCCCGCGGAGTGGTTTTCAAAACCTAAAACCTCCCAAAAATAAAAAAAGATACCTAAAACAAAATTCTAAATGGATGAATTTGACAAGGAGGATGTTGTGAAATACCTGGAGGAGACGGCGTTCGATTCCGACGGTCAGATTTTCCGCAGCGACCACGGGAAGTTTCTTGCCAAAAGCCCTTTTCTCAACCTCAACAGTAAAATGGTAAAAATGATATTGTAAAAAGTCTTTTTATAGGTTTTTTGGATGAATTTCTTCATTTTTCACCATGAAAGGATGATTTTCAATGAAATTTTGCCTATCTTAAACAGGTATGAGTAATGTGTCGTTTTTGTGCAGGACAAAGGGATTTAGAGGGAAATTATCATTTTTTACGAACAAAAATATCAGAGTCATCTTTTAAGCCCTTTTCTGACTCCTAAAAAATGAAAAGATTGCTGAGCATTTCTTTTATACTCGTTAAAATGGAATTAAAAGATGGTCCCCTTATAGCTCTTTTCTGACCATAAAATCAGGAAAAGATTGTCGAGTTTTTGTCGTTTCAAACTCGATATGGAAATAAAACGACGTGTCCTTTATCGCTTTTTACTTTTCAGGTCAGTGGCACTAATCATGAAAGTACTCCTTGGTCGCAAGATCAAGCGATTCCCCCAGGTATTATTTTATACTTTTTCGGGCTTGAGGGACACAAATCTATGAAAAAGTTCAACTTGGAGTCTTCTTAAAATTTTCAGACTCTCTAAAATTGAAAAACGCCGAGTTATTCCTATACTGGACTCGTTAAAATTTCACAGTAAAGGACCTATTCAATTACAAACAGGAACGAACCACTCCTTCCTAGGGTTCGAATCAAAACTAGGTTGGACTCGTCCGAAGGATGAGCTTATAACCAAGCATATGTTATCCTCCTCAAGCTTGTTAAAAATAAAGAGGTACTTGCCAAAAATGGTGGGGGAAAAGAGAGAAGAATGAGCCTATTTGTTACCTTTTGTCTCAAAAGAAGCTTTATTACCACTCTTGGACACGACACTTTTTCATTCACCTGGGTTGGGAAATCATTTACCTCACAGTTGACCAAACCACTTTGCAAGTTTTCGAACCGGGTTCTGGGAATTGACTTTGAGTTATTTATCACCAAACCATCTGTCGTGTCGTTATGTGTTCAAGAGGTCTGCAAACAAAACTTTCATCTGCAAAATACTTGTCGTCCATTTGACCATCCCTGAGTCAGTCCTTACAGCAACATTTCCTCAACTTGAACAATGATTTCGTGTTGCAGGCTTGCCTGCAACGAGTCGCTTTCTATCGACATCAACACATTATCTAGAAAGATGACCTAGAAATCGTCAGTACCTTGAAGTCTGCATGCATCAATGGCAGGTTTCTCGCCTTTGACGTCAGTTTACATCATTGACTTTCGATCGAAGGATTCCGTGAAATGTTCGACGTCAACTCATTCATTCACATCTCATGGATTGTACTGGGTACTTTGAGAACCATTGACATTACTGGTGGTCTCTCTCACGCTTGTTAACAGTTTACATCATTGACTGGTAATCAAGTGGTTTCTACCATGTTCGACGACAACTCATTTATTCACATGGCTAGGATCGTACCAATTCGGGAAGTAGAAATGAAGACCCTGGATCTAGTTTCCACCATCCAGGCTGCGAGGAGTTTTGTATTCATTATCTAAGTAGACTAATCATAAACAGATGGCTGCGCCCATACTGTGTCTACAAAAGTCTATGATTATGATGTACTACAAGATCATTCCTGTATCAGAGTAGTTAGTCTGTTAGTTAAAGTTTTGATCTGAGTATGGGAATGCCTACCTCAGTGATGATATAATCTTATACATGTATTTTGTGTTGAAAATTGCAGGTTCCAACCAGGTTCTCTACGAGATAATCCTCGAAATGATAAAGCGCTTCACCCTTCCTAGATTTACAAAACCCTAGTCTATTCCAGACTTCGCACTTTAGGGGGCAATCTGTTACACTAAAAAATGTCACCATGGCTATTTGCAGTTGGTATGGCTCTATCAACAGTCATACTACCCTCTTAAGCAAGTCTTATGCCTCTGCTATCCATGTCAAACTCCAAGAAAGAGAGAAAGTCTTTATAAATATGTTCATCTCTGGGTACGCAGGTTCTCTCAAGCCTTGCCTGCGGGTACGCACCCTATGTTCACAAAAGCTGTGTCCCTGGACGCTCTGTATGTAAAGGGGCAGGTGCGTCCCTCTGAAAAGGTTAAAATGCGCAAGTTTTATCTTCAAAAACTTACTTGTGGTCATTTCTAGAGCATTCTAGAAGGTTGTTTGACGTGTATGAGGCGCCTCCAGATGGTTCATGCACCCCTAGCAAAGAGGAACTTATCCCATCAATAAGGGAGCTATCCCACCCAAAGAGGGGATTATCCCATTGATGTTGGACCTGAATAACTTCCTTTTGAGCACTATAAATACAGGCATTGGGCCAGAGGGAGAGAGGTTGAAAGCTATACATTTCTAAGGGTAAATGCTGCAGGAATTAGGTCTCCCATTTAGAAGCTTGTGAGGAGAGATTGTCATCTTTGCTTGTTCTATTGGGAGTGGGTGAGCTTTGTCAAAGTAGAGGAAGACTCTTGGGGACCTTGAAAGGAGCTTGCACAACACCAAGGCTCAGGTTGTAACAGTTCCTTTTGATTACCTTTAATGCAAATTAGTTCATTCTTCTCAATAGCTTGTTGTTTATGAGTTATTTCATGTACTCCTTGGTCTACATGTTGAATATGCTTTGTTTTATGTTATAATCAGGTGCTATTTAATGGTTTGACTGTTGGTGATTGCAGGTTTTGGAGAAAAGGAAGAGCTCATCCAGATCAACAAAGCTTGGACTTCTACAACAGCGTTTGGACAAAGGTAAGAACGAAACACTTGATTTCTCATATTATGATGCATGTTTAGTAAAGGATAGCTCTAGTTTGTTTTGTTTGTCATTAGAATGTCTTAGACTTCTAGGAAGGTCAGTTCGTGTCCGCACTATTGACCGATTCCGTGTGACAAGCTCCCATTCAAAACTATCAAAAGACTAAAAAATGATCCTTAGAATCCTTTTTATCTATAACACCCTCCTCCCACATTTACCCAAGTTAACAGATCCCCTAGGGTAAACATGTTACGAGAGGCTACTGTGAACTCCCCATGTCCAATTAAGGAAGTATAACTGAAAAAACAAAACCATTATGAACTTCCACACATGCTATAGAACCTTCAGGAGCCAACCAATCTTTCCAGGTGGCCAACCCTTGAGAAAACTTGACATTTCATAGATTTGGACCTTTAGTCTCTCCCATGACAAGCCATGCTATCTAGAACTTCATGAAACTTTCAAAAATGATAAATAACAATATAATAAGGCTACTAATGCAATCATTGATAAAAATACTTGATGTAACCCCTACAATCCATTTTAGGCATTTTGTTAAATATGTCACAAATATGTAATCTACAGGTCATAACAATAGATTTTAGCATAGGGGTCTCATAGTTATCTAATATTCAGAAAGAGGCATTGTTGCTCTATCACAATATCTACATTATCATATATTAGTTCATCTATTCATTTTACATTCATTTGTAAATCAAAGCATGATGAGAGACATACATCAAGTTTTTCATAAAATATACTCATAACTAGCATATAACCAACAACAATAACAAAGATATAGCAGCCATAAGAATGACATATGAACCAATATATTTACACTTGAAATACCAAGGAGAAAGAACTCTTATTAATGAATGCATAATTCAATCAGCTATGGGACTTCCACGAACCCCCCAACCATAGATTGGTTGAACCAAATATTTCTTTCAGCCTATCACCCCCATGCCATATTCCAGGCATGAATGTGGGACTCACAACAAAACCAATCCAAGTTTTCTAAGGCTTTACCACAATCCTTGTCGGACCACTAGGCCCTAAACAAGCATGGGTACCACCGGATTTCTCCACCTACACCGTGAGGAATTTGTCTTCCTCCTGGTCTCTAGGCTTTACCATATATCCTACCATTCACCAATCAAGGATTCTTAGGCCTAATCGAGACTCCACCCTCCAAGCTTTACCATATATGTCGCCATTCACTAGTCGAGAATTCCTAGGCCTGATCGAGGGCACACACCTCTAGGCTTTACCATATATCTCTCCATTCATTGGCCTAGGATGCCTAGGCCCACCGAGGTACACAAAATTTGGCTTTACTACAATCCCACCTTATCCGGTCCAGGGATTCCTAGGCCTTGTGTTCTTCTTCAAAGATCACCTCACTTAGTTTCAAAACCATCTGAAAATCCAAGTTAACCAATTAAAAGAGAGCGCATCACACAATGGCTATGTAGAAATGGCAAGGAAAGGTTGAAAACCATTGCCACACTTGGAAAACCCCATGCCAATGACAACAAGAGAACCAAGTACTCACATGCATGTACCATGCATGCCAAATCTAGCAAGGAAATCACACATGAAAATCGATAACTACAAGTAATCTCACTGTAGCTACTTGATCCTGCTCTTCCTTGCTTGATCTTTGCTTCCCTTTGCATTCTTTTTCCTTCCTTTTCTTTCATTGATCCAATGCTAGAGTGTCCCAAGTATGCTCTAAGTGTCCAAGAATGTGTGAGAGAGAAAGAGAATAGAGAGAAAGCTCCAAAACTGAACCGACAAAATGTAAACTACAAAAAGGTACCAATTGATCCTCAGAAGCTTTTTTATTGATGAGGCTTCTATTTTCTATTATTTTCCTTCATTTTCCTCCTCACATGCAACCTGTGACATTTCGCCTTCATTTTCTCCTAATTTCCATTATTTTCGTAAATAAAATACCAATTAATGCCTCATTTCGTTCCAAAGCCTTTGTTAATTTTCTTTAGCCATAATAAACCAAATGAACACCCATCGGGATGTTTTTCCCACCATTCACCTAGGAATACATGTCCTATGACCTTGGTTATTATTTTGCCTTCATTAATTTTATTACATGGAATTTAGACCAGGGTTGTTACAGAACCCTCCCCCTTTGGTGGAACACTATCATCAGTGTTCAATGACACCTACAATTAGCAAGACTACTGAAATCAAAACATACTACTCATGAAGCTTTATAACTTAGCTTGTTGCAGTATTTACAATGATAAACCTGCTAAAAAGAAAAATAACATGACAACCATAATGACATGACACCCATACTTCTTATTGGAGCTTTATATCATATCTCATGGTGGTATTTACGTCCATATACATATGTGCATATACCAAAACAACACACCAAAACATATACCAAAAACATTCACTCAAAGAGTGAATAGATAAGGATACATAATCCACATCTGATGCACCATCTCCCATGTATCTTCATTGGGCACAAAGTGCTTCCACTACACTTTGACCTGCTTGCTTGCTTAGTTTTGGTGCATGAGCATCTTTCTAGGAAAAATACAATGAGGTTATGACTGGAATTCTCCTTTTGGATCCACCTACAAAACAGACCAGTAAATAACATGATCAACATCTTTAACACACTTCTTAAGTAATGACACATGGAAAACATCATGGACTTTCACTGTAGGAGGCAATGCAAGTCAATGGGCTATTGGACCAATCCTTTCAAGAATCTTGAAAGGTACACAAAACCAAGTTGCCAGCTTCACACATGACCCAATCCTTAAGGAACTCTTCTTGGGATTGATGCGCAAGTACACCTGTTCCCCAACCTAAAACTCCTTAAACACCTTGTTCTAATCTGCATAAACTTTATGTTTTTCCTATGCTGCCTTTAGATCCTTCTTGATTACCTACATTTCTTGTTCCATCTCCACCAACATGTCCGATCTTATCAACACCCTATTCACTAGATCACTCCAACTAATGGGAATATTCCAACTCCACCCATATAGTACATCAAACAGACTCATCCTCAGTAACTCTTGGGAACCATTTTTGTAAGTGAACTCATCCAAAGGTAGATACTCTTCCCACTTCCATTGTCAATGCATCACATACATCCTCAACATGTCCTCCAAAATCTTGTTGACCCTCTCCATCTATCCATATGTCTGCAGATGATAAGTTATGTTGAAGGCCAACTATGTAGCCAAACCTTCAAATAAGTCTTTCCATAACATAAAAGTGAATGTAGCACCTCTGTCTGACACAATGTTCTTCGGCACACCATGCAACCTCACCACATCTCTAATGAATACCTGTGCCACATCACTAGCTAAATGTAAGTGCTCTACCTTTGTCAACCTGTCTACCAGAACCATGATAGAATCATGTTGTCTAGATGTCCCCAACAAACCTGTAATGAAATACATGGAAATGACCTCCCACATCCACTCTAAAATCATAATCAGTTGTAGTAGTCCACCTGGATGCTTACATTTGTCTTTCACCTTCTGACAGCCCAAACATCTAGCCACAAACTCTACTATGTCCTTTCTCATATTTTGGAAATGATAAAACATATTCACTGTTGTCAATGTCTTCTGGTAGCCTGGGTGACCTGTATATTGTTTTGCATGAAACTCTCACAAAATAGTTGTCTTGAGCTCACTATCTTTCAATACATGTATTCTGTCCCTAAATATGACCAAACCATATTCAGTAAGACAATGGTTCACATCTTGAACACATGTACCCTACTATAACCTATACATAAGCTCCATGTACTGGCCATCCTATTGTTCTACCTGTAAGATCCAATCATGTAAGTCTATCCCATAAGAACTCATAGTTGTTATGTGATTCACCTATACTCTCCTACTAAGAGCATCTGTGACCCTATTCTCCTTACCCTTTATGTACCTAATCGCAAAGTCAAACTCACTAATTATGGACAACCATCTAGCTTTCCTAGCGTTTAGATTTGGTAGGTCAAACATGTATCTCAATCCACTGTGGTTGCTCATCAGTACAAACCTCTTGCCAAGATGATAGTGCCTCCACATATTAAATGCATGGATGGTTGTTGCCAACTCAAGATCATGTGTCGGATAATTCTTCTCATTCTCATTCAGTTTTCATGACTCATATCATACTACCTATCCTTCCTGCATCAAGACTCTGCAAAGTCCTCTCTTGCAAACATTTGTACACACCACAAACTGTTTGCCTCAATCTATAGTATTTAACATTGGATCATTTGTCAACAACTACTTCAATTGCTCAAAACTAGCTGCACATTCCTCATTCCATTCAAATTTCTTACCTTGCTTCTGTAGTGACGTAATAGGATATGAAATGAGAGAGAAGTTCTTGATGAACCTCCTGTAATAACCTACTAGCTCCATGAATGATCTCACCTCATCCTCATTTCTAAGAGTTTCCTACTCCATGATAGCTCTCATCTTATCTGGTTCCACAACTATACCTTCCTTACAAAAAACATGTCCCAAGTAATGTACCTGTCTCTGATAGAAACTGCATTTGCTAAGCTTGGCATAAAACCGATGCTCTTTTAGTAATCTCAACACTATTGCTAATTGCTCGACGTGATATTACTCATTTTTAGAATATATCAAGATTTCATCAATGAATACAATAAAAAACTTGTCCAGATAAGGATACAATACACTATTCATCAAGTACATAAAATTAGTTGGAGCATTAGTCAAACCAAATGGAACTACAACAAACTCATAATGCCCATACCTGGTCTAAAAATTTGTCTTTTTAATTTCCTCCTCCTTGATGCGTACCTGATGTTTTCCTGATCACAGATCAATCTTCGAGAACATTTATTCTCCCTTCAACTGATCAAACAAATCATCAATCGTTAGGAACAGATACCTGTTCTTGATGGTTACCTTGTTAAAATTGTTGTAATCAATCCATACCCTGAGAGTACCATCCTTCTTCTTCACAAACAATATTGATGCACCCTAAGGTGATACACTTGGCCAAATGTATCCCTAGTCAAGCATTTCCTTCAGCTATAACTTTAGCTCTACTAACTCTGGTGTGTTCATCTTGTATGGTGCTTTCGATGTTGGTGCTACCCCTAGTACCAACTGAATGGAAATTTCCACTTCTCTATGAGGGAGAAACTCTAAAATCTGTTCTGGAAACACATATTGAAACTACTGCAAGATCGGGTACCTTCTCAATACATCCACATCCTCAACATCCTTACCTTATCACTAGAAATGTGAAATGCAAATAACGCACACCTTTTTCTGCGACTACGTTTTTCCTGCATAGTTGTCACCATTCTACGGATGTTGTCTTCTTCTTATCTTACAAGATCCTTTGTTCTCCATTTCCATCCAAGAACTCAATGGCCTTGTCTTAACAATCCACCTTGGTCCTAGTAAGATACAACCAGTCCATGCACAAAAGAATAATATATGATCCAAGCAACAATACATTCAAATGTGTTGATGTAGGCATACCATTAAAATCGAATGTGTTGGCTTACGGGGGCCTAACCCAAGTTCAGAGTTGTTCACACCAACCAAAAAAACCCTAATTGTTGACCCTTTAGGCAACAACCCCCATAGCGCAGGCTACAGTCTCACCCAAAGCAGTATTGGGGGATGGTAGAACCAGGTTTCTGCATCCAGGGACATGTGATAAGTGGTTTTTAAGTCTTCGCACCTCAGATATGCCTCCGCGCAGATCGATATCCTTCTAGAGATCGTTACAGTAACTCGGGTAAAATGGCTTCTAGAGCTTCACGAAGGTCCATGATCAGTATTTGCAGACTCTAAATAGGAGGATTATCGACTTGCATGTGTTAATCAATAACCCTAGATATCCCTTCACACAGATCTATCCAATTTATCATAAATGATAATAGAAATAACCTGTAACTTCGCAAACAAAGATAATTTCTTAAAACAGGCATAAATAAGATAGATTCAGTAGTTTCACATAGAATTCATACATTATTCGATGAAAACATATTATTGAGCCAGATAATATAGCATAAGAAGAATTGACAATAATACTCAAATGCACAATAATTCTTCAAAACCAGTCTTTATTCAATTCCAACTTTCAAATTATAGACTTCTTCGCACTGCACACTCAACTATAGGGGTCTGCGCACTCAGTTGCGGACTTACCAAGGCCTCTTGCACACTCAGCTGTAGGAGCCTTCCCCTTCTCACCTAAGTACAAGAAGCAGAACCTTCCTACCTTAGCACTTTCCCAAAACCACAAAACTCATTCAAAGTTCACAATTCTTCATTCTAAGTTATCTCTAAGACTTGCTATGACTCAACTATTTATAGATTTTTTTCCATATAATACCATGGTCCCCAGACCATGGGAGAATCTTAAAACCGAACCAAAACAAGGGGCTAAAACCCTTTTGACTCCTATCTAGTTGCGTGCTCCGCATCCACATTTCGCGGAGACTTTACATTCTTTACAAAAAAATTTACAAAATTGGGTTAAACTAACCCCAAAACTGACCCCTAAGGACCCTAACCCAATAGGACCCCAACACAAATATAGCGACTCACCCTCGAGTCACCCAATTGGCACCTCGATCTTGCTGCGAAGGCCACCCAAATCAACTTATAATGTTGCGGCCTCAACAACGATCTGTACTGCTACCTATTGTACTTCCTCGACTAATTTCTTTGTTATCGAGCCTTCAACCATTAGGCGCATTATCCTCTGAGTCTGCTGCAAGACTTTTAACTTTTTCTTAAGCAATAAAGTAAGCTGGAAGGCCTCCTCTAGCCACGGCTTCAGCCTAGCCTTTAGAAGGGCCTCTTTCCTCTGTAATTCTTCCGTTTGTGCTTGCAACCGCTTGCCTTCCTGCAACTTTGTGATCCATTGCGTTGGCACCAAAGTGCATGCAATCTCACAGACTTCATCACACTTGTAGTGTGTCTCTCATACATCGTTGTTCAGTGTTATGAAACCAGCTCAAGAAAAGATAGAAAAGATAGATCAACGCCTTAGAATTCAGCCTCTTCGAGGGGGCAACCTCCTTTACATTACATAAATGAATAATTCTTGGATGATTCAAATGACAAAACCTCCTTTCTATATATATGAGTCTAAGGAGTCACAATATAACCCAGCTGACCTAACAATAATAATATAAAGCCACAAAAATAACAATAGAGGGATTCTATGGGGCACAATAATAACAATATGGGGATAATAGGGGCACAACAATATTAATAAGGGATGAAACTACAATATTAATGGGGTAATCACTAGTATTATAGGGACCCAACATGCCCCTCTCCTTCAAAAAATTGTTGTCCTCAAAGCTTGAGTAGTTCTGTATGCTTCTGTATAAAATTCTCATCTTCCCATGTGGAATCTTCAGCGGATAAGTTCTTCCACTTTATAAGATACTCCGAAATTGATTGATTTCGTAGCTGTTGAGTTCTTGTTTCTGTGACTGCTTCCGGTTCCAATATAATTTTTCCTTCCTCATCAAGTTCTGGCAATATTGTTTGAACTAGGAGCTTGTCACCTATAACCTTCTTTAAACATGAAACATGGAAAACTGGGTGCAATCGAGAAGCTACAGGAAGCTCTAATTTGTATGCCATAGTACCAATCTTTTGCAACACCTTGTACGGACCATAATACTTTGGTGATAATTTATTATCCTTCTTAGCTTGCTTGAGGGAAATTTGCTTATATGGTTGTAGCCGTAGGAATACCCAATCACCTACAACAAAAATTCTTTCACTGTGATGTTGATCTGCCTGTTGTTTCATTCTATTTCGTGCTAACACGAGGTTATCCTTTAAGAGTTGCAGGACTTATTTTTTATGTTCGATGTGATGTTCCACTGCTTGAACCTTAGAATTTTCTCTTAAATATGATGTGATGGATGGTGGCTGATATCCATAAAGTGCCATAAATGGGGTCATTTTTGTTGCTGTATGGAAGGAAGTGTTATACCACCATTCAGCCAGAGGCAACCATTTGACCCATTGTGTCTATTTATCAGATACAAAGCAACGAAGATATCCTTCCAAACATTTGTTTACTATCTCAGTTTGCCCATCAGATTGAGGATGATAAGATGAGCTATGAGCTAAATGACTACCAAGACAAGAAAATAATTCTATCCAAAAATTTCCAATGAAAATGGGATCTCTGTCACTTACAATAATCTTTGGGTTTCCATGTAGCTTTTGAATTGTTTCCATAAATGCAGTAGATATTGTACTGGCTTTAAATGGATGTGATAATGCACAAAAGTGTGCATACTTAGTAAGTCTGTCAACTACCACCATGATGACACTCTTTCCCTCAGACTTGGGTAAACCTGTGATAAAATCCATTGAAACCTCCTCCCAACGTTGGCTTGGAATGGATAAAGGTTGTAATAGACCCGGTGTCTTAACTATTTCAACTTTATTTTGTTGGCAAACCAAACATTCCGCCACAAATTTTTGAATATCCAATTTAAGGCCATCCCAAAAAAATTCCTTCTTAACCCTGTGGTAAGTTTTTAAAAATCCCGAGTGCCCTACTAAGGGAGAAGTGTGCAATTCCATAAGAAACTTTTTTTTAGTTGGGAATTCTTACAGAGGTATAAGCGATCTTTGTACCACAAAGAATCATTTTTCCAGCTAAATGTATTAGACGTACTGGAATCTTGATGTAACTTTCGACTAAGTGCCCACACTTCTTCGTCATTCTTCCATTCCTCCCTTGCTTCGTTTATCCAATCTAGTTGGATAATAGAAATGGCGCACAACAATGCTTCCACATCCTCATCCTTTCTTGAGAGTGCATCTGCCACCACATTTTGCTTCCCTTCTTTGTAGATGATTTCAAAGTCATAACCCAACATCTTTGTGACCCACTTTTGTTGCTCTTCAGAGGATAATCTTTGTTCTAAAAAGTATTTAAGGCTATCATGATATGTTTTTACCTTGAAGTGTCTTCCCATTAGGTAGGGTCGCCATTTCTTAAGTGCATGGAGTATTGCCAACATTTCCTTCTCATAAATAGCTTTGTGTAAAAACTTTCCCTTGATTGGACGACTTTCAAAAGAAATGGGTCTTTCATCTTGCATTAAAACAACACCAATTCCATTTCCAGAAGCATCACATTCCACAATAAAGGTCTTTGTGAAGTCTAGTGTAGCTAAGACCGGTGCTTGTCACATTGCCTCTTTAAGATGTTCGAAGGCCCTTGTTGCTTTTGGAGTCCATGAAAATGCATCTTTCTTCAATAATGTTGTTAGAGGTGCTGCTATTCTCCCATAATTCTTAACAAACTTACGATAATACCCTGTCAACCCGAGAAATCCTTGCAAATGCTTTATGGATGTGGGGATTTTCCATTCCTTAATGGCTTTAATTTTAGTCCAAAGAAACATTTGGATCTTTTTGCATATAATTGTTTCTCCTCCAATAGTTGTAGCACCCTGTCAACATGTTCAACATGATCCTTCCAAGACTTACTGTAGATTAGTATATCATCAAAAAATACTAACACAAATTTTCTAAGGAATGGTTTGAAAATGGAATTCATCAAACCTTGAAATGTTGAAGGTGCATTGGTAAGGCCAAAAGGCATGACCAAAAATTCATAATGACCCTCATGAGTTCTAAATGTTGTTTTTGGAATGTCTTTAGTCTTCATTCTGATTTGATGATATCCTAAATGAAGATCCAACTTGGTGAAGTAAATTGATCCATGCAATTCATCTAGTAATTCATCAATGACAGGAATGGGAAACTTATCTTTAATAGTTAGCTTGTTGAGCTCCCTATAATCCGGACACATGCGCCATGATCCATCCTTCTTGTGCACTAATACTACTGGAGCAGAGAAAGAACTTTGACTCGGTTGAATTATACCAACCTCTAGCATTTCTGCAACCATACGTTCAATTTCGATCTTTTGGCATAGTGATATCTCTACGGCCTCATAATGTGCTGTCAATTCTTCCGTAAAAATTGCCCAAGTGATAATTTGTTTACAAGAACAAAGCCATTGATACCATACAAATTGATTTGGTTCCAAATATAAAGTTGCAATACGTACCTTTTGTGTGTTTTGCACATTATTGAGATCGAAAAATTGCTCCATCTGTAATATCCATGTTGCGGGATCCTTGCCATCAAACTTCCTCATATCGATCTTTGGAATATGGTGGGTCTTTGATCCCACATTAGAGTCTATGAAATCATGATTAACATTTCTTTTGTTTGCATCATGAGTTTCCTTTACAACCTTTTCACCATTAGTAAGAATTTCTTGTAGAAAATTTGTCAAATCTGTCTTCAAATCTGCCATGTCTGTCTTCAAGTTTGTCTTCAAATTTTCCATGTCTCTCTTCAAATCTGTCTTCAAATCTATCTTCAAATCATCCATCTTAGCTTCCATGCCCTTTATCATAGATTCCACGCCATTTATCTTAGCGTGTGTTAGCTTTTGTGAGCGTGACATTTGTTGCACTTGTTCTTGTAATTTTGATATATCATGTAGCATTTCTTCCTCTTCTTCATGAGTCATGCTAGAGCTTTCAGGTTGCTTACTAGGTGTTTGAATTTTCTTTCCTCGGGGAATCAGTTACTGATAATAATGCTCTACTATGCCCTTTGAATTCCTTCAAAATAAATTTTCAAACCAATCTTAAGCAAAAATTTAAAAGAATCTACACACCGTTTTTCACTTTGTAGGAGCTCAATATTGCCTCTGATGTATCTCTGTACTTTTGGATAATCTATTTATGGAATTGAAACCTGCAATAGCCCTCTATGTCCTCTTTCCAATGCCACTAATCTGATCCAAATTGGATTCTCCAAGGAAGAGTTATGAAAAATCTCCCACAGTGACCTGATTATAGACTAGTTCAGTAGAGCGAACTTGTATGACATGAAACAAGTCATTGTTTCAACCTTTGGCTCTAAAGAATATATAAAAGAAACTATAGTTCGTCCTCTTTCTGTACCTTCTTACGAAATTTCAATCCGATGCTCAAAGAGAAAGTTATGACAATTTTCCCCAGGTAACCTGTTTGGAATGTAATTCATGAGTCTACAAAAAGACCAACTTCCTCAGATCATATCTCCATAAATATAGCGCGAAAAGATATATCAACGCCTTAGAATTCAGCCTCTTCGAGGGGGCAACCTTCTTTACATTACATAAATGAACAATTCTTGGATGATTCAAATGACAAAAACTCCTTTCTATATATAGGAGTCTAAGGAGTCACAATATAACCCAGCCGACCTAACAATAATAATATAAAGCCACAAAAATAACAATAGAGGGATTCTATGGGGCACAGTAATAACAATATGGGGATAATAGGGGCACAACAATATTAATAAGGGATGCAACTAACATATTAATGGGGTAATCACTAGTATTATAGGGACCCAACATTCAGCCTCCTAAAGTTTGGGTCCTCCGACAAGTTGTTCCACAATTCTATAGCTTGATCAAACATCGTGGTGCAGTCTATGATTGTGGTATCCAATGTGCCCATATTCTCCTTGATTATTCCTCTACGTTGCTCCCAAACCTCTGGCAGAGTAGTTGGCTACAACTTCAACTGTAGGTTGGATATCTTCATTTGGAAATCAAAAGTAACCATGCCCACTTCATCCTTTGATGCACGTACTGTAACAACCAATTTCCTTGCTTTTTCCGAAGCATTGGCATCCTCTGAGATGTTCAATTCTGGCACTGTCTTGCAGGCCTAATCAATTGATGTCTCTAGGCTCTGACTTCTTGTCTGTATCTCCTCCTTTTCCTTCAGTGACTACGTTTTCTCTGTGAACAACTGTTCATTGTTGACCTTAAACTCACTTATGACTGTGAGGGCACACTGCTCTCTGATCCTCAACTCATCTAAAACCCCCTGATGCAATGCATCGAGAGTCGAAAGTAGCAGCACAGACAAATTCACTCCCATGTCCTTCACTGTACTGAGCATAGTGGAATCCTCATCTGATTTTGCATGAATGGACCCTTCTGGCAATGGTATGACTCTAAGGTCCAGAGTCCATTCTAGCTTTGCGACTATTCCACTTCCTTGTGTCAGGATCCCTTGTACCCCACTCGCTTGCCCAACGCCCGCCTGAATCCTGCTAGTTTGGATCTGTAGCTCGCGCAAACCCTTTTGGATGCTCCCCAACGTCTACATATATTGTTGCTCGAACTACTACAACAACTCGGTTGTCATGTCTCTAACCTTGTCACTAATCTCATCAAGATCACCTTTTGTAAGCACCATCGGGTCAATGCACATCTTCTTATCATACTTATGCTTTTTTCAATGTCCACTAGTCTGCTCCTACCCATGCCTCTTCAAAGTGAAGGGAGTGCTCTTCTCCTCTCCACCACCTCCTTCCTCCTTTGAAAGATCCTTCTAATCTGTGCATTACGAAGCCAAATCTTCAAAGTCTTCTATCTCCATGCATTCTTTTCAGCTCTCTCTTTCATAGTGCACTCCTTCTTAGCACATTCCTTCACAACGCGTTCTTTTTCCACGGCGACCTTGTCAGCGGCTTCTTTATTCTTTTTCTCAACCAGAGCCCTTGCTTCCTTTTGCGCTACTTCCTTATGCTTCTGCACAGTAGAGCTGACTGCACCTTTACTAGTACCTATGCCAAGCTCTATGGGTTCATGCCACTCAGCTAGCCAACTCCCCACGATCTTTTGCATGTCCGTCTCAGGTACCAAATATGGCAGCTTGTGCCATAGGTGCTTTGGGTCCTTGCACACCCTGATTGAAACAATATGGAAATTGGCCTTGAACTCCGCGTAGGTCATCAATTGCACGAACAAGGTTGGGGACAACCTTGGCCTCTGACCAATAACCATGGGAAGGTCCATCTCCATCAGAATCCTGAAAATTTTCGACTCCTTGATCCTTTCTGGATCCTTTGTTATCCACAGCGAAGTGAACCTTGTTGCCCCAGGTAAGTATTTTGGTTACGGGAGAAACTGACTGTCCTCCGACAATATCCAAGCTACTAAAACAATAGACAGTAACAACCACACATAGTGGAAATGATTGCTCTCTTGCTGATCTTCGTGGCAGTTCGCGAGGAACTCCTTGCACAGATACTTCACCCAGGTGTATTGAATTCCCTTCACACACTAGGAAATTGTTAATACCAATGAATTTGGAACTTTGTTAGCAGGACATTTCCTCAGGATTTTCCCTGCAAGAATCTGGGCGGCGAATTGCATCACCTCGTCCTAAATAGAGAGGATAGAATATCTGTGTGACTTCTTAATGAGCCCATATTCGGCCTTCATCTTGTCTATTAACTCTTTTTCTCCACTTTTCCCTCCAAACTCCTTGGCAGGGTCCGCCCATTTGTAGGGAAGCTTTGTGATCCGATGAATTAACATGTTCGTAATTGGGATGGATTCCCCAAGCCATAGGCACCCATCATGCACCAATGCGAGGAGCTTGCGTACACACACCGTGTTGATTGTCAATCTATGAAAAGGCAGTACGTAAAGTATGTGCAGCAACCCAGCCTACTCAACGCCCTTGAACCACGCCATAGGTTCCAAAAGTGTAACCCCGGTCTCTTCATAGTAATTTTTCATCATATACTCGTTGGTCACCAAATGTGTGAATTTCTCATGGTCCACGATGTCCCAATCCCCCATTTTCAGCACTAGAATGCACGCAAGTGTTGTGCCTTCAAATTCCACCTGTTCAGGCAACAAGGGTGTTGAAACTGTGAATTTCCCATAATCCGAGTCCTTGGTAACTTTGGTTTATCCCTTCTGCGTAGGGATATACTTTGAGAGCCATGTGATAGGCTCACCCTCCTTGGTATCAACCTCTTCCACACCTTCATATTCTTCCTCCTCCAAATCGAGCACTTTCTCCAGTTGTTTACCTTTCTTCTCCTCCGGTCGCACCTCTGGGGTCTTACTCGGTGACTATCTCACCGTCATCAGCTTCTTCTGTTTTTATTTAGCATCAGATTGCTTCAGTGTAGGAAACCTCGACGTGATAGGGACAAGGTTTGACGCTTCCATAGTTGAACTCTCAGGGCCCGACGAATCAGAAACAACAGCTTGGGAACCTACGACATCGGTGGGGTTTGTAGCAGGCATCCGTTATATGAACAACTCTTGGGATTATTCAGTGTATTTTGCGAACGAGGGGCGGATCACAAACTCCTCCCAGAGTTGACGATTCGTAACCATCAAACAGCAAAGCACCCGGAGAACTCTCAGAATGAAAAGTGTTCTTCAGCAGACCAACACACATAATTTATAGGAAGTTTTAAATTAAAATCCGACCATTCCACCAAATTATGATAATAAATGCATCTTTGATGGTAGATCTCCAATGATATTCAAAATAATAGCGCCTACCCACTCCTCTTAACTGATTTTTGGCCATAAAATCATGAATAGTAACCCCAGCGACTAATTTTGGACCCCTCTGCACAGCACCATCCTCCATGGCGCAGCTCATCAGTGCAACTTCACATGTCACACTCTTGTATTCCGTTGCGCAACCCCCAATTATGTCATTGACTTCATCGAGTAGCATATTTTATAGTCCCACAATCCCTTACAATTTCTTGGATTACTAAGACTGTCCTGTAGCCATATATTCATTGCACAGGGGCATGATCCCTTGTGTAAAACTTCAGTCTACTTCCGTTCACTTTCCCAGGGAATGGTTCCCCATTCATCTTTGCGAGCTGAACTACGCCACCATTCATGATCTCCTTAATAACATATGCCCCCAACTAGTGCATTGAAACTCTCTTGGAAATTTCGTGAAATTGTTGTCGTAAAACAACACTAAATCATCCACCTTAAACGTGTGCAGCTTAATATGCCTATCGTGCTTTGATTTCTCGCGCTCCTTTTTCGCTTGCTAATGAAATCCCTCAGGAAAGTGATCTTATTCTAACTCCATCAACTACGCAAGTCATTCCTCCAAGGTCTTGCAATCTGCCATGTTTGTTAAAGCTGTAATACGTAGACTCAACACAATATACTCCATAGGCATGATTTCTTCAATCCCATAAAGGTCCATAAAACAACAAGTATGCGCATGTCCCAATCATTCATATTTGCGTTGCAGACCTTTGTTAATCCATTCTCCAAAATCTTGTTAAAATCTTCCACCATTCCATTCACCTGTGGGTGATAGGGCGTGATTTTTTGATGATATTCCTGGAACTCCTCAAGCATCGCACTGATAGTTTCATTCAAGAAATGGGTACCCCTATCACTCATCAATATCTTAGGACATCCAAACCTAGTCAAGACATATTCAAACAAAAACTTCATAGTAGTGGCCCCTGTACAATCTTTCACTGACTGCGCTTCCGCCCATCTGGTTAAGTATTCTATGGAAGTAATGATATACTGAACACCTATATTATCTCCTAGTGGCTATATAGGACCTATGAAATCAATGGCCCATTTATCAAAGACTTGCAACAAAACCTGGGGATGTAGCGACATTTCATCTTTTAGCGAAGGTTTCCCAATCCATTGGTAAGAATCGCACGGCTTGCAATACTCCTTAGAATCCTTATGTAATGTAGGGCACCATAACTCAGCGTGAAAAATATTTTGCGCAGTCACTTTTTTGGCATAGTGGCCTCCTGCCACTCCTCCATGGGCTTCAGCTGGGATACTAGCGCATTCAAACTCCGGAACATACCTTCGCAGTATCTCATTTATTACCATCTTATAAAAATGACCTGCAATCACTAAAAAATTCACAGTGCGGACTACTAACTCCTTCTTTTGTGAGTGGAATAACCTTCGAGAGTGGTTCCCGTTGTTAAGAACTAAATGATATCGGAAAAATGATCATCTGTGATGCGCACCGCAAAGAGCTGTGCATCTGACAATCCTTCCTCCAAACTACTTGGTTCTTCGCCTGTTTCAATCCTTGACAGATGGTTTGGTCTGACATTCAACCTTCCCATCTTCATAATTACTTCAAAGTCATATTCCTAGAACAATAGTAACCATCAGCATATCTTTCCCCCCAACATAGGCTTATTGACTAGGTTCTTCAGCACGAAGTGATCTGTATACATTTTAAAACGTTCACCCAATAAATGGTGTCTAAACTTCTGTAGCGCATAGACCATTGCGAACCCTTCGCACTCTGTAGTGAAATAATTCTTCTCAGCTTTGGATAACTTTATGCTCGCAAAAGCTACTAGACAATCAATCTCGCCCTCACTTGCTTGTGTTAATACTACTCCAATCACAATTTGAGAGGTGTCTAGATGCACATGGAATTATTTCATCTAGTCTGGAGATACCAAAATAGGCATTTTCACCATATTTTCCTTCAAGACATCCAAACTGCACTGACAGTCTTCATCCCAGCAAAAATATCATCTTTCTTCAATAGTTTCTCCATCGTCGTGGTTTTCTGGGCATATGCCTTGATAAACTTCCTGTAATACCCAGTGTGTCCTAATTTTTTGCAAATTTGTTTCACATTCATAGGAGCTTCCAAATTCACAATTACAGCGATCTTCGAAGGGTCCACCATCAATCCCTACTTACATACAACATGGCTGAGCAAAATTCCAAAAGGTACACAGAATATACACTTCTTCAAATTCAGTGTGATATGATACCTTCGACAGATATCCAACATAAGGTGCAAAACCGCAACATGGCACTTCACCAATCCAAACAAAGTCCAATCGTCAAAGTATACTTCCAAGAATTTATGAATAAACTCTTTGAACGCCGTGATCATGACCGAGGAAAAGATTGCAAGCGTTTTCTTTAATCTAAATGACATAACTATATATTGAGAACAACCCCACTCCATCACGAAGGTTGTCTTGCTTCGATCTTCGGGCATGATATTGATTTGATGATATCCTGAAAAACCATCAGTAAATGAATATGCCTCTTTTCCACCCACATTTTCCAATACTTCATCTGTGAACGGCATAGGAAATGGATCGTGTACACATGCATCATTCAGCTTCTTTAGATCTACGCATCTCTTGATTTCACCTTTTTGTTTCTTCTCCTGGACCACCATAGTGCTTACCTAATCAGATTCTTCAACAGGTTCAATAATACTAGTAGCCAGCATCTTCTTAAGTTCTTGGCACGCCTTTTCCTTATACTTTAGATTCAACCTATAAGGTCGCTGCTTAACAGGCTTCACATCCGGTTTCAACGTAATATTCATAACACCCAAGTCTCCTACAATCCCTTTCAAATCGAAGAACTTCATTAGGAATAAATACTAGTACTCGCGCAGTAGTTCGACCACATTACCGACTATGTCATCATACCAATAGTCTCTTATCTTCGTGAACTTAGGTTCTGCTTCAAACCTAATGTTTACTTATCGAGTTTTCAAAGGTTCTAATATATCTAGGTTCTCCACCTTCGGTCCTTCAACTTTGCTATGTCCTTCCCTATCCAGAATGTTAATATTCTGTGCATGATCATCATCTTGTTCAGTAGTCACATTGTAACATTTAAGCGCATGGCACAACTGTGTACTCCAATCAAGCTGAGCCCATTCTACCGGTTCCTTCGATGCTCTGAATATAGCTGGAGCGCTTCGTCAATACAGGAAAACCCATCCTCAAAGCTAAGAATTAGTAAGAATATTTCTCTTAAAATGTCCCATTCAGCCGTTCCGTGGCAAAGCTCCGTTTCCAGATACCAATTCACTGGGATTGTATCTTAAGGTGTGACAAAAAATATGCACCCATTCTAGTTGTGGTTTTGTTCCCTGGGCCTTAGTCCATCACACTAAATGATAACGCAAATCATCCTTTCCACTTTATTTTTCTGTCATCTGTGTATTAGTATACCCAAATCTTAACTTCATCATTCTTCTGTATTATTTCCATCCAGCAAAGTTCTCCTTGTGCGTACCCCACCAACGGGCAGGCGTAGTGCCAATTCCAGTGCCTAGAATCGATGCTCTTCTGATACTTCCCTTTCAAATTCATCCAAAAACAACTCCACATCAGTCAAACCATCATAATGCGAAAGATTTCTTACCTTAGTCGAGACACACCGCAGCGATTTGGTCATCATATTGCAACGGAGTGTAGATACTTCATGTAGCCGATTCTGCCAGTGTTCAAGTTCTTCATCTGAATTTGAGGCGTAGGATATATCCTTGTCCCACACAATTCGTCCATCAGCTATGGGATTGATCCAATCTTCATCTCACATTGTTATCTTGTATATCTGATCCAAGTCATCGTCACTTTCTACATAGTCACAGACAGGTTCTGTATAACGCGCTCCTTCTGCAGGGTCTAGTGGTATTATAACCCTGAGCAACTTCTTCTCAAATGACATCTTATGCTTCTTCAAGTTGATTACCCTGTTCATAGCAATAGCCCAATAAATCCCTAGCAACGTATGGTAGGGGTTATTGTCATACACTATTTCAATGACCTCAAAGTTAGCCAGCATGCTCCTGCCCTCAATGTCCACCGTTACACCATATAAGCGCCCCATCGGAATAATCTTATGTTGGTTTTCAATGCGCAACTGAATAGGAGACCATTGCAGCGCATGTATCCCCATCCTTTCCCATGTCTTCTTAGGTAAGACATTCAAATCAGATCCCATATCCAAGACTACCTGGTCCATTTCATATTCACCTATCTGCGCAGTTAGCCTCACCTCACACCCCGTTCATGTCTTATGCTTAGAAATCTTTCTCACCGTGCGTTGTTCAGCGGGACTCTATTCTTTATTTGCACACTTGTTGATTAATTCTTGCAACCCTTGTACTACTTTCTGATCATGCAATAACTTCATACAAGTCTCCAGAAAAGTGGCTAGCACTGAAGGATCTACTTCTTGCATCACGCTGGTCTCGGGCGCTTTCTCCTGACTTCTTGAGGTAGAGGCCTTAGCAAATTTCTTCTTAGCCTCCATGAAGGTCTCTTTAGCATGATTAAGATCAAAATCTACTTCCTTCTTACCAACCTTGAGCACCCATCCATCTTCCTAAGACTTCTTTCCTTTATCTGCACCAGTCGTTATGCCACTTCTCAGCACGATATTTATGTTCTGATCCTCTTCGTAGGGCTCATTCCTCATCATCTTAATGTTCTGCATAGGCTGTTTTGGCTGTGCATTCTTTTCTTTAATCTTTTTCAAAAGGACCAGATATTCCTCTATGATATGGTCAAATTGTTTACAATATTGACATGATGGATGTGTGGGATTTGTACAATCTCATGCAAAGTTCCCTACTTCGCCACAAATATAGCAGATTACCTACCCATGCCCCCAACCTGGTCCAATGCCCCTTCCTCGTCCTCAACCTTGGAATCCTCTAAGCATAGCCCTTATGTCCTGATCTGTATTCCGGGTCTTTACCTACATTCTGTAGGTAGAGGTTTTATCCATCATCAGCTCCTAACTCCTACAATGGCGTTCATCATGTCCTACAGACTTACAGAAGTTGCAAAACAACTACTAAGGAGTCTGTACAATTTTTTGCAATAAATGGCAGTTATCAATAGCATGTTGCCCTGTAACCTGACAGATAGTGCACCATAGCACAACTCGCATGCTCGTCCCAACATTATTCTCTGGTTTCAGGGGAACAGGTCCTCCCCCTATAATATAGTTTTTATAGACCAAGTAATGGTCCTTATCATATCCATGGCTCTTACACTTCAGACACCATATCTTAGCGCACATGTTCGGCTAAGCTTCCTATCCTTTCTTCAAGCTCCGCAACTACAAGTACAGGATTTCCAGATGTGAATGAATATGTTGCACTCCAAGGTTCTTATCTTGAATAAGCGATGCATCTAGCCTCATCGTGATCTTCAAGCCTTCCACTTGCATTTCTATCTTCTACTGTGACAGAGGTATTCTCAAATCTAGCAAGAGCGATCCTATAAATAAATCGTGATGCTGGAAATCTGAGACTAACATATTAGCCTGCCTAATAAGGCACTTCAACCTCTAATCAAAGTCCCAAGATGTCTCATCGACCTTTTTTCAGATTTCCTTCAATTCAATTACTGATTGCGCCTTTGACTTAGGCCTACTGAACTTCTTGTTCAAAGTTAGTTGGGTATCCTCCAACGTCGCGTTGGGGTTGTCAGTGCAATACTTGATATACCCTGTTTATTCGCGATTCTGTAAGGTTGTAACCAATTGCGCTTTCTTAACATTATCGTCCGTAATTTGTTGTGTTGTCCAAACAACATCTACGACAAACCAAAACTGTTATGGATATTCGCTCCCTATTCCTTTAAAAATATGCATTTTCATTGCATTTGCCATGTTCAATGGTGGGAGTGGAGGTGGAGGTGGAGGTGAAGGTGTATGAGGCGTAGGTGGAGGTGGAGGTGGAGTGGATGGATGAGGTATCCTCAGAATACCCTGTGTTATTAACTGAACTGCACTTCACGGTGTAGTCAACACCGTCCCTTCATCATCACTTGAAGGAGGTTTGATGAGTGGACTATATTCTGGGATAGATCCTCCATTTCTACTAAAGAATCTCTCGCTTCACATAGCGCCAAACATCAAGGTAATTGCATAACCTTCTTTTCACATAACAACATTTTAATCCAAGACTTCATTGATTTCAAATACTTATCTTGCGGTCCTTTAAAAATTCTTCGTTCCGCTTCGTTGTAGTTTATGTTTCTGTTGATCCTGAAACAATTCAGAAAGCTTCCCAATGTGCGATCAATCCAGTGATCCACAACCCGCACAATATTTCTTCCTGACAGCTTCAGACGTCACACCAATTTAGGAGTCCACATTATAGGGCCTTTGAGCCTCCACATCCCTTGACTATCAGCCAATTTAGACAACCACTCACATAGTTCTTCAGGGAAGAAACAAAATAATGTAGTGGTATTGTCTGTATACAAAACCTCTATAACCACTACTCCTTGGATAATTTAGGGCTCCTATTCTCTTGAGCTGTGAATGCGTGCCATTTTCGATCAATCCACTTATCAAGCTCTTTCTTCGTAGGGAACCATTTATCACACATCTCTCAGACAGATCCCGGTCCCGAAAACAATATCATTTGTTGGATTAAGGGGGCCTGACATAGGGTCAGAGTTGTTCACGCCAAACAACAAAACCGTAACTACTAGCGCTTTCGGCAACAACCCACGTAGCGCAGGCTGCAGTCTCACCCAAAGCTATATTTGGGGATGTTAGAACTAGGTTTCTGCATCCAAGAACATGTGATAAGTGGTTTTTAAGTCTTTGCAGCTCAGATCTGCCTTTACGCAAATTGGTATCCTTCTAGAGCTCGTTACAGTGACTCAGTTAAAATGGCTTCTAGACCTCTATGAAGGTCTACGATCGATCTTTGTGGACCCTAAATAGGAATACTATCCACTTTTGCGTGTTAATCGATAACCCTAGATATCCCTTCGCGTAGATCTATCCAATTTATCAGAAATCATAACAGAAATAACCCGTAACTTCGCGAACAAATATAATTACTTAAAACAGGGATAAATAAGATAGATTAAGTAGTTTCGTGCAGACTTTGTACATTATTCCAAGAAAACATATTATTGAGCAACAAAATATAACATAAGCATAATTGACAATAATACTCAAATGCACGATAATTCTTCAAAATCAGTCTTTATTCAATTCCAACATTCAAATTACAGTCTTCTCCGCCCTGTACAGTCAGCTGCAAGGGTCTGTGCACTCAGTTGCAGACTTACCAAGGCCTCCTGCACACTCAACCGTAGGAGCTTTCCCCATCTCGCCTATGTACAGGAAGCAGAACCCTCCTACCTTAGCACTTGCCCAAAACCACAAAACTCATTCAAAGTTCACAATTCTTCATTCTAAGTTATCTCTAAGACTCGCTATGACTCAACTATTTATAGATTTCTTCCATACAATACCATGGTCCCCGGACCATGGGAGAATCTTAAAATTGACCCAAAACAAGGGGCTGAAACCCCTTTGACTCCTATCTAGCTGCGCGCTCTGCATTTACATTTCGCAGAGACTTTACATTCTTTACAAAAAAAATTACAAAATTCGGTTAAACTAACCCCAAAACTGACCCCTAGGGACCCTAACCCAATAGAATGCACAAGCTCTTACCCAGTGATACACTCTCTTCTTTGTAACTGTTGCCAAATTCATTAATCAAGAGTCTGCATGCACTTCTTTATTCAAGCCACACTTATCCACCAGTTCATGACTAAGATAACTATAATTAGATCTAGGTTCAATCAAAATAGAAACAACTTGATCACAAATCTTATCGTCCATCTTGATAATACACGTCTGATGATCTACTTACCTATTATTCAATGTTGCATAGATACAAGGAATGATCTGCCCAACATCCCAAAATATATGTGCTTCCTATGCACTGTAAATCTGAGGCCTACCATCTTGATTCAGCTGACAATCCTTCTTAAGATTATTCTTACCACATGTTCAACACTAAAACTGTCCTATACCATCACCTCTATTATGTTTCCCTCCATGTTGTGACCCATTAAACGTATTTTAAGGCACAACATCTTCCTTCTCACATGCATCATGAGTCCTTGTTCTTTTTGGTTTCCATTTACCTTTAGCTATGTCCTTCCATTTCCAAGCTTGCTGAGATCTTGTCTTGCGCTTAACTACTCATAACAATGCTTCAATTTCCCAATAACTTCCTCAAGTGATTGAGGCTCATCATACTGAATCTGATCTCTAAATGCTAATGGAAATCCACTAACAAATATTTGAACTTTTTCTTTCTCATGCTTAACATATGGTACATACCTCAATAAGTCTAGGAACTTAGTAGTGTACTCCTCATTTGTCATCGATCCCATCTTTAGCTAATGGAATTCCTTGGCTTTGTTGTCGTAGTACCTCTCTGACAAGTACATCTTCCTAAAAAATCTATTAAATTAATGCCAACTCAAGTCTTATGTCCTGATGTCTCTAACTCACTTCTTATCTTCCCACCAGATGTCTTCTTTCCCTTTGAGGCTGAAGATAGCTATTATAACCTTCATATTCTCTATGTATTCATGCAATTCAAAGAATTTCTTCATCCCAAGTAACCATGCTTCTACATCCTATGGCTTCTTCAAATCCCCAGCAAAGGTAGGTGGTTTCACTTGCTTGAACTCATCTAGAAAATATCCCCTGTCACTCCTCTTGAAAGGATTATAATGATGACGATCATAGTTCCTCTCAGAACCATAACTAGAATAGAACTTGTGTCCATCACCTCTCCTATCTAGAGTATCCAAGAGCCTTCCATCTCATATCGTGTCATCCCTATCTGACCTGTGCCCACCATGATACCAACTACCATATGCCCCATTAGTTCTTTCCTCCTTCCCATGTTTGATCTTAAGTGGTCCCTATCTCTACAATTTTGACACGCCGTGAAGAATGACTGCATTAAATTCTGCTCGTTTCTCTTGTGCTTGCATGATTACGTCACTATTAGCCTTGCAACTTCTTATTTTTTCCTTCAATATTCGTGTCTGCTATATCAGAAGAGTTCCCAACACCACACTCATCTGATCCATTAAGAGAGTCTCGTAACTATAACCTACCATCTTTCTAGTCATATTTGATCTTCATCCTGCAACCATACGATGTTAGCTTAAACCAAAACATAACATAATCAAAATACCTTGGTATAGTTCAAGGGAGGATATATCGTCTGCAAGACCAACTAGATTAGCACAATTCATGGATAATGATAATCATATCAATAAACAAACAAGATTTCAACCATCAGCCAGTTACCGTGCATGAGCATACTGACCACATACCATGATCTCATGCACAACAATATAACCATGTCAATGTATGCATAACAACATATAAGCACTAACATGCATAACCTGCACACACTCATGATGACCACATCCAAAAACAACACCATCAAATTTCACATGGTGACACAACTGCAACCATGACCACCACCTTGCATACACAACAAACACATAACCCACAAGCATAAGGAACACATATGCAACCAATATGTATGCATGTCCAACACACACCGCCGATCTAGTCCAAGGGGTGAACCATGCTCTGATACCACTTTGCAGCACCCTCCTCCCAAATTTACCCAAGTTAATCGATCTGTTGGGTTAAACATGTGATGAGAGGCTACTATGATGTAATTAAACTCCCCATGTACACTTAAGGAAGTGGAACCGATAAAACAAAACCATTATGGCCTTCTACACATGCTACATAACCTTCAGGAACCAACCAACCTTTCCAAGTGACTATTTTATCTTCAATTTCTTCCTCATGCAAATTTGTGATCCTTCAACTCCATTTTCTCATATTTTCCTTTATTTTCATAAATAAATGTCAATTAATGTATCTTTTCCTTTGCCAATGCATTTTCCAATAGCCAGTAATTAATCACAAGTGATACCCATCACCATGTTTTGTCCAACATTTAGCTTGGAGTATGTGTCCCATGACCTTGGTTTTATTTTATTTACATGGAAAATCAACCAAGGGCTATCACACAATATTTTGGGTAGGTTGATTCTAGTGGCAGTTATTTCCTATTCTCCTTTTCACTTATTGCCATTGCTCATTCTGATCTCCCTGTTGCTCTTGGCCTACTTGTGATTTGGGGCATCCTTTTATAAAAATGCCCATATTCATGACAAATTTTGCATCTAAAAGGAAGTTGGTCATATTCAACTTCTTAAACATGAGACCAGTTACCCATGCAAAGGTTGATCACATTCGCTAGTTCTTTGTATATGTCTACCTCTACACATATATGTGCATAGGAAAATCATCCATCTTTAGTCTCAATGCAATCGATATAGCTACCCAAGGAATTTTCAATCAACTCGAAGGTTGCATCATTCTAGTAATTTAAGGGAAAATAGGGAAGCTTTACCCAGACTGGGATAGTCGTGGGGATATTGCAGTCTGGGTTGAAGTTAGGGTTTCAACAATCTAGATAAAGACCATAGGCTCCCATGAAATAAGGACCGCTCCTAAACATTAGATCTCGATCTAGTTTGTTCTCCAAAATAAAATGGAGGTAAATATATATGGATAAAAATCTTGTTCCATGCTTTTTCAAATATATATATGTTTAACATATATATTAATTCTTTAACAATAATAATAATAAAAGTGATAATTTAATTTTATAATTTTTTAAATTTTAACCATATCAAATGTATTATAAAATGTTTTGATACTTATTATGAATTAACATTTAACATTTATCTAAATTTAATTTATATAATTTTATAAGTAGTAATTGTTTTTAATAATTTTATATAATAATCTATCTTAAAATTATTACTATTATTTATAATTTATTGCTTTGGTTTAATTTAAATTTCTATATCTGATTTTATAATTAATTGTATTATTGCTAAAAAAGAATTGAAATAAATAATTCATGTAAAAATTAAAATAATATTATTATTACTGTGAAAATGATGCTATCACAGTAACATAAATATGAAATATATATACAAATAAAAAGGGAGAAAAGGTCAAATTAGTTTTAAAAGTTATGACTAATAAGATAATAAACTAAATTCTATATGTTATATGGTTGCTGGTTGATTATTAGAAAAGTTACGCGTGATTATTATCTTTTTGTTCTTTGAAGGATGGCCCTTTGAGACGGCAGCGCCTAACGGGGCATATATAGGGTATTAAATGCCCTTGAAGATGCACGGGACATAACCCATTAACACAGGAATTGCGAAATTCGCCACTAAATAAAATAAGGCAATTCATGTGTTAACGGGCTATGTCCCGTGCATCTTCAAAGGCATTTAATACCCTATATATGGCCCGTTAGGCGCTGCCCTTTGAGACCGCATGACACGTGGATTCAAGTTGCCCACTACCTCCCCTGATGCGACGTAAATGAAGCAGAGCAAGAAAATAAAGTAACAACCAATGACCGTGGTTTTCAATGCAAAGGGTGATGCCGAATTTAGAAAATAAAAATGATGGCGCTGTCCGGCACCAATAGTGAGATTACATGAAGGAGATAGTGGGCGTGGGAAACAGTGAGATTCCATGAAGGAGCAACATGAACGACAAATACATGTGAATAGTTCCCGCGAAATCCAAAAAATTATATTAAAAGCAATTCCTTTGTAAACATGGGACCATTTTGAACGACAAATACATGTGAATAGTGATGGCGCTGTCCGGCACCAATGACCATGGAAATAGTGAGATTCCATGAAGGAGCATTACATGGGACCATTTTGAACGTTGCAAATCAAAATCATGTTGGCTTTCCAACGGTTGAATACGACGGACGCTGTTGACGCCGAGTCAACATCTTTCCAGCTGTCAATCATTCTCTCTCTTCTCCATGTGACGGAAATTGAAAAAGTAATTTTTGAAATAGCAGCGAAGTTGTTTAAGATATTAATTTTTTAATTTAATACTTTTTAAATGAGAAATCTAAAATACATCATGCAATAGCTCAACTAACCCATAGGAAGAGCGTATTTCCTTCTCGCAGTTGCAGGTGCCACATCGGTAGCTTGAACTGAAGTGCTGCAAGAGGATAAGATAATGTTTATAGTCCAAATATTATTAAGAGCTAATAATATTCGATTGTTCTATTTTTGGACTGACATTCTAAAAATAGACTCCGCCCATATGTCTAAAAATAGAAGTCCATCTATTTTTACCAACATGACCAATCATCCATAAATATCATCCTGCAACTCATAAACCATGATCCATATGTCTAAAAATAGACATAGTCTAAAAATAGACTTTGCGCCAAAAATAACCTGTGGGCCCACTTAGTGAAGGCAACATCTTTTCACTAAGCTCCATCATCTTGTTGCATTTTCAACACTCCCTCTCAACAAGATATGGATTATCTGCAACCCCTATCTTGCCTCTGTGGTATTTGAATTTTCTCCTGGTGAGCGCCTCCGTCAAGATAGCAACATCCTGATCCTCCGTGGGAATGTATGAAACTAACATGATTCTCCATTGCACACAATCTCTGATATGATGGTACCTGATGTTGATGTGCTTGGATCTATCATGAAATACTGGATTAGCCGAGAGTTTAATGCAACTCTGGTTATCACAATAAATCACAGTAGGCTCCAAGTGTGACCCGAACAACCCGACCAGGATCTTCCTCATCCATATAGCCTCGCATCCAGCCAAACTTGCTGCCATATACTCGGCCTCTGCTGAACTGAGTGCCAGGGATCTCTGCTTCCTGCTGTACCAAGAAACTGTTGTCGACCCGATAGTGAAGATCCATCCAGATGTGCTCTTTCTGTCCGTTGGGCTCCCTGCCCACTCTGCATCCGTGAAGCCACATAGCTTCACCTCATCCTCCTGTCTGTACCACAATCCATATCCTGATATGCTTATGAGATAACGCAATACATGCTTTCCTACCTTCCAGAAGAGCTTGGTTGGCTTAACCATAGCTTGTGAAAGCTGGTTAACAGCGTAGCATATATCGGGTCGTGTATTGACCATATACATAAGCAACCCCACCAACTGTTGATAAACAGTGGCATCCACTACCTCCGCTGAAGTAACATCCTCCTTCCTCCAACCTCCAGGAAGAGGAGTATCAACAGGCTTGTAGCCATGCATGTTGAACTTCTCCAATATCTCCCGGGCATACTTACCCTAAGAAACAAATAGTCCATCATTGCGCAGCCAAATTTCCAATCCCAGGAAATAATGAAGGAGGCCCAAGTCCTTCATCTCAAACTCTCTAGCAAGATCCTCCTTGCATGAAAGTCTCAACAACTCATCTCCCATCAAAATCAAATCATCTACATAAAGTACAATGATCAACAACTTACCCTCTACCACAATTTGGTATAGGTTAGGATCCGCCTCACTCTTGGAGAATCCAAGTCTGGTGAAATAACTGTCTATCTCGAAACCTTCGGGCTGCTCTATGTACACCTCCTCCTCAATGACTTCGTTGAGGAACGCAGTCTTCACATACATCTGATGGATGTGCCACCCCATCTGCGCTGAGAGAGCAAGAATCGTCCGTATGGAAGAATACCTTGCAACAGGTGCAATGGTCTCCTCATAATCGATCCCCTATATCTGTGAGAATCCTCGGGCAACAAATCGTGCCTTGTACTTCTCCACACTCTCGTCAGCTGCCTGCTTTACTTTGTAGATCCATCTCGAACCCACCACTGATTTCCCCTCTGGTCTTGGGACAATCTCCCATGCACTGTTTCTGACAATCAAATCATACTCTTCCACCATGGCATCTACCCATGTGAGATCCTCCACAACTTCCTCGAAAGAAGATGGCTCAGTCACGAAACGTTTTCTCACAAGAGCCATGTATCCAGTGTACCGATCAGGTGACTGTCTCTGCCTGCGCTGTGCTATAGGTGGTCCTACAACCTTCTCTGCATCTTGAGCCAGTCGCTCAGCTTCTGTAGTGCGCTTTCACCCTCTGATGGTTGGCGTTGCATGAGTGGTCTCTTCCACTCCATGAACTTCATCTTGTGGCTGATCCACATCCTGGAACTCATCCTTAGGAACTAATAACTCCTCATCTGTATGCAAGTGTAGCTCCCTCTCAAGCGAACACTTCATGGCTTTCTCCTCCTGAAATTTGATATCCCGTCGCACAACAGTCTTGTGACTCTCTGGAAAATACACACGATAGTTGTGGGGCGTATCAATGTACCCCACAAATATCCCAACCTTTGCGGTCGGCTCCAGCTTCTTCCTGGCATCCTTCGTCACATGCATGTAAACAAGAGAACCAAAAATCCTCAAATGGGGAATATCAGGCCTCTTACCAGAATAAGCCTCCTCGGGTGTGCTCATGCCAAGTATCTTATAAGGACAACGGTTCTGCACATATACTTCAGTATTGCATGCCTCCGCCCACAAGTGAACAGGTAGGCCCTGATCATGCAACATCGCCCGTGCAGCACCCACGATCATTCTGTTCTTCTGCTCAGCAACCCCGTTTTGCTATGGGTTATGGGGAGCTATGAGCTCTCTTCGAATCCTTCTGCACTGTAGAAGTCCTTGAACTCGCCAGAGATGAATTCACCACCATTGTATCTCCTAAGAGCCTTCACCTTCTTCCCCGATTCCTTCTCAGCCAGTGCTTTGAACTCATAGAACTTTGAGTATGTCTCACTCTTCTTTTGCATGAAGAAGATCCAACACTTTTGAGAGAAATAATCAACAAAGATCACATAGTACTTGTGTTTTGGTGTCAAAGCTACTGAGAAAGGTCCACACACGTCTGTGTGAATTCTCTCAAGGATCGTCGTGGCACGACTATCCTTCTCGTGAAAGGTGGCTTTCACAAATTTTCCCAAAGTACACCCCTTGCACTGATCTGACTGCGCAAGAGTGCCTTTAGGAAGCCCAGTAGAAATCTGTTGCAGTATCTTCAAGGCTCCATGGTGAAGGTGGCCCAATCTCCGGTGCCACAGCTCGCCATCATCCCGGCTCACCAATCCTTCTACCTTGCATGCCATTGCTGCGTAGCCATCTAGTAAAGGTTCTTGACACGAACCCCTATCTTCCAGGTTTCTCCAGTTGTCTTACTATGCAGGAAAGCCTTTCCCTAGTTGAAGACAACATCATATCCCTTGTCTTCTAACATCGCCACATAGATAAGATTCTTCTTCAATCATGGAACATGCGTCACTTCCTTCAATACGAAGAGTTTACCAGATTTCTTCTCAAAGGAAATGGTACCGATACCGGTCGCATTGTATCTACCATCATCGCCCATGTCGATGTGCACTCCAAGATCTTTCTCATCCAGATCAGAAAAAAAATCTCGATCTCCTGTCATGTGAAAAGACGCACCACTGTCCAAGAACCATACCGATCCCATCACACTTGATAGCAAGCATGCGATCAGTGAAAAATCCAGCTCAAATAGTGAGGCTAAGGCCTCTCCCACTGCAGATCCAGCAACTTGCTTATTTTTCTTCTTCTGCGGACAATTTGTGGCATAATATCCGTGTCGGTGACAGTGAAAGCACTTCACCTTGGACATGTCCTGCTTCTTGCCTTTCGCACTAGAATGAGAAGCTTTCTTGTTCTTCCCCTTCTTTGCTTTGGCAGCCAAAGCACAATTTTCTTCATCATATGCCTTTGATGAAGATCCATCCCTGGTATTCCGCCTGATCTCCTCTTGCACAAGATCTGACCAAAGTCTCTCCCATCCTAGCAATTTCTCCCGACCATTGACAGAGTCTTGATAGGAATGCCAACTCTTCGGAAGACCAAGGAGAGCCAAGCTCACCAAGTCCTCATCATCGACAGTCACCCCCACACTTCCCAGCTCATCCCGGCATTGGGTGAACTTCGTGAGATACTTGGGCATACTGTCTCCTTTCTCACACTTAATGTTTTTGAGTTTATCCTTGAGTGCCAACTTCCTCTGGTCGCTCTTGCTTGGAATAAATTTGTCAACACTTTCCAAATCAGGTATGGAGAAGCCTTTCCATGCAGGCTGGATACAATGTGATGCTTCACGCCCTCTAACCGAATCCTTTGATGTTGAGATTGCAACAAGATGATGGAGCTTAGTGAAAAGAGTCGCCTTCACTAAGTGGGCCCGCAGGCTATTTTTGGCGCAAGTCTATTTTTAGACATATGGATCATGTCTATGGATTGCAGGTTGTTGTTTATGGATGATTGGTCAAGTTGGGAAAAATAGATGGACTTCTATTTTTAGATCACAGTGGAGTGACTGCTCAGTCTAAATATAGAACAGTCAAATATTATTGTCTCATAATAATATTTGGACTATAAACTTTGTCTTATTCTCTTGGAGCACTTCAGGATGAGCTACGGATGTGGTACATGCAGATCCCAGAAGGAAATACGTGGTTACCTATGGGATGACTGATCTTTACATGCAGGACTTCAGTTAGAACTCAAGTGAGTTGAGTTTAGTGGACTGGAGGTGGAGTTGATGGAGTTGTGTTCAGTTTAGCTTTGTTAAACTGGTTGTATTTAGTCTAACTTGCAAATAGACTAGAGATGAGTTGGGTGAATTAGTTATTAATTAATTCACAAGTTATTAACTCATAATGCAACTATATAATACATCAGTTAACTCAGTTGCACGTCAGTGCATGTTCAGTTCAGCAGGGACATGTGTTAGAGGATCAGATTGCTATCAGTTGTGGCTATAGTTGTGCATGATGATTTGCACAATCAAAGGGATTGATTATGCCAATGAATTGGCCAATACCAAGTAATTGTAGCCTGTGCTCACGTCTTTCATAGTGTGAGTGATTCTTTGCAGGTAAAATACGAGTTTGGTAAACCATTCTCATCAATTCTTGAGCAGGTATTGAGCTGTGGCGGCAGGAAAGCAATGGAATAGATTTGGAGATCAGATCTGAGCTGTATTGTGTGTAACAGGTGGAGCTGGTACTGGATTGCTTGTGATAAGCATTGTACTTTGTAATGTTACATGTTCTCAATCATTAATATACAAATAGTGTGGGGTTTTTAGTGAGATGCTTTCCCTGGGTTACATACTGTGTTAGTGTGTGAATTCTCTTGATGTTTTATTGTTATTGATGCTGCTATATTGACGATAAACATAGAGGAGCTTATGTATTGTGTATGTATTCCAAAATAGTACATGATCAGGATAATCTCTGTTGAATATGTGTTTATTATTGAAAATTTCTACATGGTATCAGAGCTGTTGATCATCTAATCTACTCAGGAAGTGTTTACATTCTATTTCTTCAGGTAGAGTCTGTAATCGGGCCAGGTAGCCTTTGGATTCATCCTTCTTTTGGAAGGTGAGATATCCGATGAATGCCCATACAGTCGATCTCTGTACGAGAAATATTGTGTTCTCATGAATCTTAGATCCGAGGCGGTTGAGTTGGTTGTTGGTGAAATTCGAATTTGCAGCAGTGTTTTCTTGGTGGCAACACAACAATGTATTTCAACGAATTGCGATTGGTGTATGCTCTTATGGGCAGCTCAAACTATATTGCATGGAAGGACAGGATGGAGGCAGTATTGGATGATAACGGGCTGAAGGAGTTCATAGAGATGGATGTCCAAAAGCCTACTGATGCTACTTAAGCTGATGCTTGGCAAAATAAGACCGCAAAATGTCGAAGAATTCTGTTGGAGGGCGTGAGGGATCACATTGTGTCCAGCCTCCATGGAAAGGCTACTCCATATTTGATGTGGAAATCATTAACAGAATTATTCCAAAGCAAGAGTGATCAGAGGAAGCTGGCGCTCAAAGATAAACTTAGAAACATCAAATGCGATAAGGGTGACAGTATGCCAAAGTATCTCACGAGGTTCACTCAGTGTCGAGATGAGCTGGGAAGTATGGGGGTTACTATCGATGATGAGGACTTGGTGAGCTTGGCTCTCCTTGGTCTTCCGAAGAGTTGGCATTCCGATCAGGACTCTGTCAATGGTCGGGAGAAATTGCCAGGATGGGAAAGACTGTGGTCAAATCTTGTGCAGGAGGAGATCAGGCAGAGTACCGGGGATGGATCTTCGTCAAAGGGAACTGATGAAGAAAATTGCGCTTTGGCTACCAAAGCAAAGAAAGGGAAGAGCAAGAAAGCTTCTCAGTCTGGTGCGAAAGGAAAGAAGCAGGACATGTCTAAGGTGAAGTGTTTTCACTGTCACCAGCACGGACACTATGCCACAAATTGTCTGCAGAAGAAGAAGAACAAGCAGGCTGCTGGATCTTCAGCAGGAGAGGCTCTAACCTCGCAGTTTGAGCTTGATTTTTCATTGATCCCATGCTTGGTTTCAAGTGTGATGGGATTGGTGTGGTTCTTGGACAGTGGTGCGTCTTTTCACATGACGGGAGATAGAGATTTGTTTTCTGATCTGGAGGACAAAGATCTTGGAGTGCACATCGAGATGGGCGATGATGGTAGATACAGTGCGACCAGTATCGGTACCATTTCCTTTGAGAGGGAGTCTGGTAAACCCTTCGTATTGAAGGAAGCCATGCATGTTCTAGGATTGAAGAAGAATCTCATCTCTATGGCGATGTTAGAAGACAAGGGGTATGATGTTGTTTTCAGCGAGGGAAAATCTTTCCTGCGCAGAAAGACAACTGGTGAAACCCGTAAGATAGGGGTTCGCGTAAGGAACCTTTATCAGTTGCATGTAGATGGATGCGCATCAATGGTAGGCAAGGTAAAAGGATTGGTGAGCCGGGATGATGGCGAGTTGTGGCACAGGAGATTGGGTCACCTTCACCATGGAGCCTTGAAGATACTGCAGCAGATCACTACAGGGCTTCCTAAAGGCACTCTTGCGTAGTCAGGTCAGTGCAAAGAGTGTACTTTGGGGAAGTTTGTGAAAGCCACCTTTCACGAGAAGGATAGTCGCGCCACGATGATCCTTGAGAGAATTCACATAGACGTGTGTGGACCTTTCTCAGTTTCTTCGACAACAAAAGACAGGTATTATGTGATTTTTGTTGATGATTTCTCTTGTAAGTGCTAGATCTTCTTCATGCAGAAGAAGAGCGAAACATATTCAAAGTTCTGTGAATTCAAAGCTCTGGTTGAGAAGGAGTCGGGGAAGAAGGTGAAGGCTCTTAGGAGCGATAATGGTGGTGAATACATCTCGGACGAGTTCAAGGATTTCTGCAAGGCAGAAGGGATTCGTAGAGAGCTCATAGCTCCCCATAACCCACATCAGAACGGGGTAGCTGAGTGGAAGAACAGAATGATCGTGGGTGTTGCACGGGCGATGTTGCATGATCAGGGCCTACCCCTTCACTTGTGGGCTGAAGCATGCAATACAATAGTTTATGTGCAGAACCGTTGTCCTCATAAGATACTTGGCATGAGTACACCCGAGGAGGCTTATTCTGGTAAGAAGCCTGATCTTTCTCATTTGAGGATTTTTGGTGCTAACATTTACATGCATGTGATGAAGGATGCCAGGAAGAAATTGGAGCCCACAACAAAGGTTGGGATAATTGTGGGGTACAGTGATACACCCGACAACTATCGTGTGTATTTGCTAGACAGTGGTAAAACTGTTGTGCGACAAGATATAAAATTTCAGGAGGAGAAAGCCATGAAGTGTTCGCTTGAGAGGGAGCTACACTTGCATGTAGATGAGGAGCTATTATTTCCTAAGGATGAGCTTCAGGACGTGGATCAGCCACAGGATGAGGTTCATGGAGTGGAAGAGTCCACTCATGCAGCGCCAACCATCAGAGGGCGAAGCGCTTGACAGAAGCTGAGCGACTGGCTCAAGATGCAGAGAAAGTTGTAGAACCACCTACAGCCCAACGCAGGCAGAGACAGTCACCTGACCGGTACATTAGATACAAGGCTCTTATGAGCAAGTGTGTTGTGACTGAGCCATCCTCTTTCGAGGAAGCTGTGGAGGATCCCGCATGGGTAGACGCCATGGTGGAAGAGTATGATTCTATTGTCAGAAACAGTGCATGGGAGATTGTTCCTCGACCAGAAGGGAAATCAGTGGTGGGATCAAGATGGATCTACAAAGTTAAGCAGGCAGCTGACGAGAGTGTGGAGAAGTATAAGGAAAGATTTTTTGTCCAAGGCTTTTCACAAATAGAGGGGATCGATTATGAGGAGACCTTTGCACTTGTCGCAAGGTATTCTTCCATACGGACGATTCTTGCTCTCTCAACGCAGATGGGATGGCACATTCATCAGATGGATGTGAAGATTGTGTTCCTCAACAAAGTCATTGAGGAGGAGGTGTACATTGAGCAGCCCGAAGGCTTTGAGGTCTTCAACAACGAGTCGCATGTGTGCAGGCTCAAGAGAGCGCTGTATGGGTTGAAACAAGCACCACGTGCTTGGTACACACGGATAGACAGCTATTTCATAGGACTTGGATTCTCCAAGAGCGAGGCAGATCCGAACCTATACCAGATTGTGGTGGAGGGTAAGTTGCTTATCATTGTACTGTATGTTGATGATTTGATTCTAACAGGTGATGAGCTGTTGATACTGTCATGCAAGAAGGATCTTGCTATAGAGTTTGAGATGAAGGACTTGGGCCTCCTTCACTATTTCCTAGGATTGGAAATATGGCAGCGCAGTGGTGGACTTTTTGTTTCTCAGGGCAAGTATGCTCGGGAGATACTGGAGAAGTTCAACATGCATGGCTGCAAGCCTGTTGATACTCCTCTTCCTGGAGGTTGGAGAAAGGAGGATGCCACTTCGGGAGAAGAAGTGGATGCCACTGTTTATCGACAGTTGGTGGGGTCGCTGATTTATTTGGTCAATACACGACCCGATATATGCTATGCAGTTAACCAGCTTTCACAAGCTATGGTTAAGCCTACCAAGCTCTTCTGGAAGGCAGGCAAGCATGTATTGTGCTACTTGAGAGGCACATCGGGATATGGATTGTGGTACAGACAGGAGGATGAGGTGAAGCTATGTGGCTTCACAGATGCATATTGGGAAGGTAGCCCAACGGACAGAAAGAGAAAATCAGGAGGGGTCTTCAGTATTGGATTGACAACAGTTTCTTGGTACAACAGGAAGTAGAGATCTATGTGGATGAGGATGATCCTGGTCGGGTTGTTGGGTCCAAGCACATCAGTACCATCATATCAGAGATTGTGTGCAGCAGAGGATCATGTTACTTTCGTACATTCCAACGGAGGATCAGGATGCTGATATTCTGACGAAGGCGCTCACCAGGAGCAAATTCGAATACCACCGAGGTAGGATAGGGGTTGCTGATAATCCATATCTTGTCGAGAGGGAGTGTTGATATTGCAACAAGATGATGGAGCTTAGTGAAAAGAGTCGCCTTCACTAAGTGGGCCCGCAGGCTATTTTTGGCACAAGTCTATTTTTAGACTATGTCTATTTTTAGACATATGGATCATGTCTATGGATTGCAGGTTGCTGTTTATGGATGATTGGTCAAGTTGGGAAAAATATATGGACTTCCATTTTTAGATCACAGCGGAGTGACTGCTCAGTCTAAATATAGAACAATCAAATATTATTGTCTCATAATAATATTTGGACTATAAACTTTGTCTTATTCTCTTGGAGCACTTCAGGATGAGCTACGGATGTGGTACATGCAGATCCCAGAAGGAAATACGTGGCTACCTATGGGATGGCTGATCTTTACATGCATGACTTCAGTTAGAACTCAAGTGAGTTGAGTTTAGTGGACTGGAGGTGGAGTTGATGGAGTTGTGTTCAGTTTAGCTTTGTTAAACTGGTTGTATTTAGTCTAACTGGAAAATAGACTAGAGATGAGTTGGGTGAATTAGTTATTAATTAATTCACAAGTTATTAACTCATAATGCAACTATAGAATACATAAATTAACTCAGTTTCATGTCAGTGCATGTTCAGTTCAGCAGGGACAGGTGTTAGAGGATCAGATTGATATCAGTTGTGACTATAGTTGTGCATGATAATTTGCACAATCAAAGGGATTGAGTATGCCAATGAATTGGCCAATACCAAGTAATTGTAGCCTGTGCTCACGTCTTTCACAGTCTGAGTGATTCTTTGCAGGTAAAATACGATTTTGGTAAACCATTCTCATCAATTCTTGAGCAGGTATTGAGCTGTGGAGGCAGGCAAGCAGTGGAATAGATTTGGAGATCAGATATGAGCTGTATTGTGTGTAACAGGTGGAGCTGGTACTAGATTGCTTGTGATAAGCATTGTACTTTGTAATGTTACATGTTCTCAATCATTAATATACAAATAGTGTGGGGTTTTTAGCGAGATGCTTTCCCCGGGTTACATACTGTGTTAATGTGTGAATGCTCTTGATGTTTTATTGTTATTGATGCTGCTATATTGATGATCAACATAGAGGAGCTTATGTATTGTGTATGTATTCCAAAATAGTACATGATCGGGATAATCTCTGTTGAATATGTGTTTATTATTCAAAATTTCTATATTTGACACTTTGCTGTCTTCTTTTGCCAAGCCTCAACTTGAGCAACATCAGTAGGCTTTGGGACCTCATCATCTATGAACTCCTTCAACCCATTGTCATCTAACACCACCTCCATCCTGTCTTTCCATGCAATATAATTCGAGCTGTCTTCAAGGGCATACTCCAATCACAATCCGTTGAAAGACATTTCAACTTCGACACCAAGAAAACACTGTTGGAAATTCGAATTCCACCAGCTCAAAACTCAACCACTTATGATCTAAAATTCGTGAGAACAAGGTATTTCTCGTACAGAGATTGACTGTATGGGCATTTACCGGATACCTCACCTTCCAAAAGAAGGATGAATCCAAAGGCTACCTGGCCCGATTACAGACTCTGCCTGAAGAAATAAAATGTAATCACTTTCTGAATAATAGATCTGATGATCAAATTCGCTCTGATACCATGTATAAATTTGAATAATATAACAATTATTCACAGAGATCATCCTGATTATATACTATTTGTGGAATGCATGCATAATACATAACCTCCTCTACCATTGATCATAAATTTGCGGAATTAAAAACAATCGCGTGCACACATTGAAACATCAATCACACATATTAACACAGTATGTAATGGGGAAAGAATACAGCTGAAAACCCCCAAATATCTGTATATTATAATGATAGAGAACATGTAACAATACATAGTACAATACTCCTCACAAGTACTCAGTACTATCTCCATATGCTAGACACAAACTAGCTCAGATCTGAACAAGTCACGGGTTCAAATCTCCTCCACTGTTTTCCTGCCTCTACTGCGCAATCCAAGTTGAGAATAGATCAGATCCAAGTTTGAATTCCCTTGGCTTGTACTGTGCAATACTCATTGGAAATCTCAATCAATGATTGTGAAAAATCTCATGCACAACTATAGTCACTGATAGTAGTCTCACCCTTTCACCCACCTCTAACACTTGTCTCCACTGAACTGTCCATGCACTGAGTTAACTGATGTATTATTTAGTTTATTTATGAGTTAATAATTAGTGAATTAATTAATAATTAATTCACATCACTCATCACTAGTGTATTTGGCAGTTAGACTAAATACAACTAGTTCAACTAAGTCAAACTGAACACAACTCCATCAACTCCTCAATCAACTCCACCAAACTCAATCACTTGAGTTTTAACTGAAGTCCATCATGCAATAGCTCAATTAACCCATAGGAAAAGCGTATTTCCTTCTGGCAGTTGCATGTGCCACATTCGTAGCTTGAACTAAAGTGCTGCAAGAGGATAAGATAATGTTTATAGTCCAAATATTACTAATAGCTAATAATATTCGACTGTTCTATTTTTGGACTGGCAATCTAAAAATAGACTCCGCCCATATGTCTAAAAATAGAAGTCCATATATTTTTACCAACATGACCAATCATCCATAAATAGCATCCTGCAACTCATAGACCATGATCCATATGTCTAAAAATAGACTTTGCGCCAAAAATAGCCTGTGGGCCCACTTAGTGAAGGCGACTTCTTTTCACTAAGCTCGATTATCTTGTTGCATTTTCAAGACTCCCTCTCAACAAGATATGGATTATCTACAACCCCTATCCTGCCTCTATGGTATTCGAATTTTCTCCTGGTGAGTGCCTTCGTCAAGATACCAGCATCTTGATCCTCCGTGGGAATGTACGAAAGTAACATGATTCTCCGTTGCACACAATATCTGATATGATGGTACCTAATGTCGATGTGCTTGGATCTATCATGAAATATTGGATTAGATGAGAGTTTAATGCAACTTTGGTTATCACAATAAATCACAGTAGGCTCCAAGTGTGACCCGAACAACCCGACCAGGATCTTCCTCATCCATATAGCCTTGCATGCAGCCAAACTTGCTGCCATATACTCAGCCTCTGCTGAACTGAGTGTCAGGGATCTCTGCTTCCTGCTGTACCAAGAAACTGCTGTCGACCCGATACTGAAGATCCCTCCAGATGTTCTCTTTCTGTCCGTTGGGCTCCCTGCCCAATCTGCATCTGTGAAGCCACATAGCTTCACCTCATCCTCCTGTCTGTACCATAATCAATATCCCGATGTTCCTATGAGATAACGCAATACATGCTTGCCTGCCTTCCAAAAGAGCTTGGTTGGCTTAACCATAGCTTGTGAAAGCTGGTTAACAACATAACATATATCAGGTCGTGTATTGACCAGATACATAAGCGACCCCACCAACTATTGGTAAATAGTGGCATCCACTACCTCTGCTGAAGTAGCATCATCTTTCCTCCAACCTCCAGGAAGAGGAGTATCAACAGGCTTGCAACCATGCATGTTGAACTTCTCTAGTATCTCCTGGGCATACTTACCCTGAGAAACAAATAGTCCATCATTGCGCTGCCAAATTTCCAATCCCAGGAAATAATGAAGGAGGCCCAAGTCCTTCATCTCAAACTATCTAGCAAGATCCTCCTTGCATGAAAGTATCAACAGCTCATCTCCCATCAAAATCAAATCATCTACATAAAGTACAATGATCAGCAACTTACCCTCCACCACAATCTGGTATAGGTTAGGATCCACCTCACTCTTGGAGAATCCAAGTCTGGTGAAATAACTGTCTATCCATGTGTCCCAAGCATGAGGTGCTTTTTCAACCCATACAACGCTCTCTTGAGCCTGCATACATGCGACTCGTTGCTGAAGATCTCGAAACCTTCGGGCTGCTCTATGTACACCTCCTCCTCAATGACTTCGTTGAGGAAAGCAGTTTTTGCATCCATCTGATGGATGTGCCACCCCATCTGCGCTGAGAGAGCAAGAATCGTCCGTATGGAAGAATACCTTGCAACAGGTGCAAAGGTCTCCTCATAATCGATCCCCTCTATCTGTGAGAATCCTCGGGAAACAAATCTTGCCTTGTACTTCTCCACACACCCGTGAGCTTCTTGCTTTACTTTGTAGATCAATCTCGAACCCACCATTGATTTCCCCTCTGGCCTTGGGACAATCTCCCATGCACTGTTTCTGACAATCGAATCATACTCTTCCACCATGGCATCTACCCATGCGGGATCCTCCACAGCTTCCTCGAAGGAGGATGGCTCAGTCATGACACATTTTCTCACAAGGGCCATGTATCCAGTGTACCAATCAGGTGACTGTCTCTGTCTGCGCTGTGCTATAGCTGGTCCTACAACCTTCTCTGCATCTTGAGCCAGTCGCTCAGCTTCTGTAGTGCGCTTTCACACTCTGATGGTTGGCGCTACATGAGTGGTCTCTTCCACTCCATGAACTTCATCTTGTGGCTGATCCACATCCTGAAGCTCATCCTTAGGAACTAATAGCTCCTCATCTGCATGCAAGTGCAGCTCCCTCTCAAGCTAACACTTCATGGCTTTCTCCTCCTGAAATTTGATATCCCGTCGCACAACAGTCTTGCGACTATTTGGAAAGTACACAAGATAGTTGTGGGGCGTATCAGTGTACCCCACAAATATCCCAACCTTTGCGGTCAGCTCCAACTTCTTCCTGGCATCCTTCGTCACATGCATGTAAATAGGAGAACCAAAAATCCTCAAATGGGGAATATCAGGCCTCTTACCAGAATAAGCCTCCTCGGGTGTACTCATGCCAAGTATCTTGTAAGGACAACGGTTCTGCACATATACTATAGCATTGCATGTCTCCACCCACAAGTGAAGGGGTAGGCCCTAATCATGCAACATCGCTTGTGCAACACCCACGATCATTCTATTCTTCTACTCAGCAACCCCGTTCTGTTGTGGGTTATGGGGAGCTATGAGATCTCTTCGAATCCCTTCTGCGCTGCAGAAGTCCTTGAACTCGCCAAAGATGAATTCACCACCATTGTCGCTCCTAAGAGCCTTCACCTTCTTCCCCGATTCCTTCTCGGACAGTGCTTTGAACTCACAGAACTTTGAGTATGTCTCGCTCTTCTTCTGTATGAATAAGATCCAACACTTTCGAGAGAAATCATCAACAAAGATCACATAGTACTTGTGTTTTGCTGTCAAAGCTACTGAGAAAGGTCCACACACGTCTATGTGAATTCTCTCAAGGATCGTCATGGCGCGACTATCCTTCTTGTGAAAGGTGGCTTTCACAAATTTTCCCAAAGTACACCCCTTACACTGATCTGACTGCACAAGAGTGCCTTTAGGAAGCCCAGTAGAAATCTGTTGCAGTATCTTCAAGGCTCCATGGTGAAGGTGGCCCAATCTCCGGTGCCACAGCTCGCCATCATCCTGGCTCACCAATCCTTCTACCTTGCATGCCATTGCTGCGCAGCCATCTACATGTAATTGATAAAGGTTCTTGACTCGAACCCCTATCTTCCGGGTTTCTCTAGTTGTCTTACTGCGCAGGAAAGCCTTTCCCTCACTGGAGACAACATCATATCCCTTGTCTTCTAACATCGCCACAGAGATAAGATTCTTCTTCAATCCTGGAACATGCATCACTTCCTTCAATATGAAGGGTTTATTAGATTCCCTCTCAAAGGAAATGGTACCGATACCGGTCGCACTGTATCTACCATCATCGCCCATCTCGATGTGCACTCCAAGATCTTTCTCATCTAGAGCAGAAAACAAATCTCGATTGCCTGTCATGTGAAAAGACGCACCACTGTCCAAGAACCATACCGATCCCATCACACTTGATACCAAGCATGCGATCAACGAAAAATCCAGCTCAAACAGCGAGGCTAAGGCCTCTCTCGCTGCAGATCCAGCAACTTGCTTATTTTTCTTCTTCTGCGGACAATTTGTGTCTTAATGTCCATGCTGGTGATAGTGGAAGCACTTCACCTTGGACATGTCCTGCTTCTTGCCTTTCGCACCAGAATGAGAAGCTTTCTTGTTCTTCCCCTTCTTTGCTTTGGCAGCCAAAGCGCATTTTTCTTCATCAGATGCCTTTGATGAAGATTCATCCCTGGTATTCCACTTGATCTCCTCTTGCACAAGATCAGACCAAAGTCTCTCCCATCCTGGCAATTTCTCCCGACCATTGACAGAGTCCTGATAGGAATTCCAACTCTTCAGAAGAGCAAGGAGAGCCAAGCTCACCAAGTCCTCATCATCGACAGTCACCCCCACACTTCCCAGCTCATCCCGGCAATGGGTGAACTTCGTGAGATACTTGGGCATACTGTCTCCTTTCTCACACTTAATGTTTCTAAGTTTATCCTTGAGTGCCAACTTCCTTTGGTCCTTCTTGCTTTGGAATAAATCTGTCAACACTTTCCACATCAAGTATGGAGAAGCCTTTCCATGCAGGCTGGATACAATGTGATCCTTCACGCCCTCCAACAGAATCATTCGACACTTTGCTGTCTTCTTTTGCCAAGCCTCAACTTGAGCAGCATCAGTAGGCTTTGGGACCTCAGCATGTATGAACTCCTTCAAACCATTGTCATCTAACACCACCTCCATCCTGTATTTACATGCAATATAATTCGAGCTGCCTTCAGGGGCATACTCCAATCGCAATCCGTTGAAAGACATTTCAACTTCGACAGCAAGAAAACACTACTACAAATTTGAATTCCACCAGCTCAAAACTCAACCGCTTCTGATATAAAATTCGTGAGAACAAGGTATTTCTCGTACAGAGATTGACTATATGGGAATTTACTGGATATCTCACCTTCCAAAAGAAAGATGAATCCAGAGGCTACCTGGCTCGATTACAGACTCCGCCTGAAGAAATAAAATGTAATCACTTTCTGAATAATAGATCTGATGATCAAATTTGCTCTGATACCATGTAGAAATCTGAATAATATAACACTTATTCATAGAGATTATCCTGATTATACACTATTTTCGGAATGCATGCATAATACATAACCTCCTCTACCATTGATCATCAATTTGTGGAATTAAAAACAATCGCATGCGCACATTGAAACATCAATCACACATATCAACACAGTATGTAATGGGGAAAGCATATAGCTGAAAAACCCCAACTATCTGTATATTATAATGATAGAGAACATGTAACAATACATAGTACAATACTCCTCACAAGTACTCAGTACTATCTTCACATGCTACACAGAAACTAGCTCAGATCTGAACAAGTCATGGATTCAAATCTCCTCCACTGTCTGCCTGCCTCTACTGCGCAATCCAAGTTGAGAATAGATCAGATCCAAGTTCGAATTCCCTTGGCTTGTACAACACAATACTCATTGGCAATCTCAATCAATGATTGTGCAAAATCTCATGCACATCTATAATCACAACTGATAGTAGTCTAACCCTTTCACCCACCTCTAACACTTGTCTCCACTGAACTGTCCATGCACTGAGTTAACTGATGTATTCTTTAGTTGATTTATGAGTTAATAATTAGTGAATTAATTAATAATTAATTCACATCACTCATCACTAGTGTATTTGGCAGTTAGACTAAATACAACTAGTTCAACTAAGTCAAACTGAACACAACTCTATCAACTCCTCAATCAACTCCACCAAACTCAATCACTTGAGTTCTAACTGAAGTCCATCATGCAATAGCTCAACTAACCCATAGTAAAAGCGTATTTCCTTCTGGCAGTTGCATGTGCCACATCCGTAGCTCAAACTGAAGTGCTGCAAGAGGATAAGATAATGTTTATAGTCCAAATATTATTAAGAGCTAATAATATTCGATTTTCTATTTTTGGATTGGCAGTCTAAAAATAGACTCCGCCCATACGTCTAAAAATAGAATTCCATCTATTTTTACCAACATGACCAATCATCCCTAAATAGCATCCTGCAACTCATAGACCATGATCCATATGTCTAAAAATAGACATAGTCTAAAAATAGACTTTGCACCAAAAATAACCCCCGGGCCCACTTATTGAAGGCGACTTCTTTTCACTAAGCTCCATCATCTTGTTGCGTTTTCAACAAAGGATCAATTCATCAAAATATAAAACAATAATCAATAAGTTACCTTCTACCAAAATAGGATAGAAGTTTGCATTTGCTTCACTTTTCGTGAAGCCCAAACCGGTGAGATAGATATCGATCCTAGTGTACCATGTACGAGATGGTTACTTGAGTCCATATAATTCTGGCTTGAGTCTGCACACATGAAATTTTTTGTCAAAGGTCTGAAACACCTCCGGCTTCTCAATATACACCACCTCCTCAATAACTCCATTGAGGAATTTTTTCTTCACATCCATCTGGAGGATCTTCCACCCCATTTATGATGATAGTGCTAGAATTGACGTGATGGATGAATACTTTGCTACTGGAGCAAGGCTTTCATCTTATTTATGTCCCTAAACTTGAGAGAACCCTTTGGCCAAGAATATTGCCTTGTGTTTTTCTATGCTTCCATCTGCTGCATGCTTTTCTTTGTAAATCCATCTTGAACCAACTAATGATTTGTCTATTGGTCTTGGGACCACTTCCCAAACACTACTTATGACAATGGAATTATATTCCTCTACCATAACATCAACACATATTGGTTGCTTTACAACTTCCTCAAATGAGGATGGCTCAGTCTCTATAAGCTCACTCATCAGAGCCATATAGCCAGTGTACTCATCCGATGACCCCCTCTGCTTGTGTTATGATGTGGGTGCTCCCACATTCTCTCTAGCCTCGTTTAATAATCTGTCAAATTCCTTGGTTCACTTCCTTCCTTCTCTGGATGTCTCTATTTGAATGTATGTCTCCACTCTCTACTCCTCTTCTTGTAGCTGCTCCACAAATTCCTTAGGTTCTTCCTTTGGAGCCAAAAGCTCCTGATCAGAATACATCTGAAGCTCCCTCTAAACAGAACACTTCATTTCCTTCTCCTCATCAAATTTCACATCCCTTCTGACCACTGTCATCTTGAGGGATGGAAAGTACACACGATAGTTGTCAGGTTTTTCTGTGTACCCCACAAATATGCCCAACCCTGTTGTTGACTCTAGCATTTTCCTTACTTCATTGGAAACATGACAGTAAACTGATGATCCTAATATTTTGAAGTATGACACAACTAACTTCTTCCTTGAAAAAGGTTCCTCTGGTTTACTCATGCCAAGAATCCTGTGAGGACTCTTGTTCTATGAATAGACCTTTGTGTTGCATGCTTCAGCCCAAAAGTTTAGTGGTAGGCCTTGGTCATGCAAAATCACCCTGGCTGCTGCCACAATACTTCTATTCTTCCTCTCAGCCACCCCATTTCGTTGTGGGTTATGGGGTGTTGTCAACTCCTGTTGAATGCCTTCCTTTGCATATAAATTTTTAAACTCATTTGACACGTACTCACCTTCATTATCGCTCCTAAGAGCCTTCACCTTCTTGCCAGTTTATTTCTCAACAAGTGTTTTAAATTCAACAAATTTGGAGAATGTATGGTCTTTCTTCTGCATGAAGTAGATCCAACACTTCCATGAGAAATCATCTACACATATAACATAATACCTATGCTTGGAAGTGGAGGTTGTTGAGAAAGGTCCACATACATCAGAATGGATCCTTTCAAGGACTGTGTGTGCCTTGATATACTGATCATTGAAGGTTGATTTTTGTACTTCCCCAACACACACCCTTTGCATGTACGCCACTGCCTTAGTGCTCCTTTGGGGAGGCCTGTAGAAATCTGTTGCATGATCTTCAAAGCACCATGATGCAAATGGCCAAGTCTTATATTCCATAATTAGCCGACATCACAGCTCTGCACCTTCTCTACTTTTGTGCTCAATGCTACACAGTCTTCCACATCTAATTTTTAGAGGTTATTCACTCGAACCCCGATTTGCTTCACTTGTCCCATGGAAATGTGTCTCAAGAAAGCCTTCCCTTTTCTAAATATCACATCATAGCCATGGTCTTCTAACACAACTATGAAGACTAGATTCTTCTTCAGGCCCGGTACAAACATCACATCCTTGAGTGTGAGAGGAGAGTCATACTCCCTCTGAAAAGTAATTGTACCAATGTAGGTTGTGCTATAACTTCCATCATCTTCCATCTCGATGTGCATCTAGAGATTCCCTTTGGATTGGGATTTCTTCCCTTTCCCTTTCTTTGAATTTCCATCCAAGGCACAATTATCCACATCCTCACCCTTGGATGAGGTCTAGTCTAAGGTGTTCCACCTTATCTCCTCTTGTACCAAATCGAACTAAAGGCACTCCCAATTTGGTCATTTCTCCCTTTCGTTCACCAAATATTGGTAGCTGTTCCAGCTCTTGGGAAGGCCTATAATGGCTAGGCTCATCAATCATTCGTTGCTACAGTAACACCAACTTGACCAAGTTCATCACGACATTGTGTGAACCTGCTTAGGTACAGTGGAATGGTCTCATTCCTCTACATCTTGATATTTTGAAGCTTTTCCTTAAGTGCCAATTTCCTATGGTCACTACTATTCTGGAACAAATTTGTCAGCACTTGCCACATTGGATACAAAGTATATTTCCCATGGATATTGGATACAATATGGTCTCGTACTCTCTCCAGTATGATCCTGCTCCCCTTGGCAACACACTTCTTCCAGTCTGTTAGATTATGAGCATCCGTTGTTGTTGGTTTCAGAATATCATTATCAATGAATTCCTTCAACCCATTATCCCCGAGTATTGCCTCCAGAAGGTCCTTCCATGAAACATAATTTTAGCTTTCTTCAAGTGCATACTTGAGCATTAGTCCATTGAAATCCATCTTCTCAGTTCTAAAGAAAACCTGCAACCTAATATGCAACCTCGAAACTCCTGCAATGAAAACTTCAAAATATCTGCTCTATATTGATTCCAGTTCTCATACCATGTAGAAATTAATGTGTAGATTTAATAATACTCATGAAATTTAGTAAACCACAAGGCTTGAAGCTACTCTACTGATCTCTGGAAGATAATTCACCATATACAACAAGAATCATAGGCATGCAAGAGGAAACATCACACCTGAACAAAGATTTATCTAGGGTAAAGAAACTACTCAAAACCCCTTTACTATATATATTGTATTCATTAGAGAATAGAGAAGAAATACAATGCTTGCTCAAGCCTGAGCACACGCTGCAAGTGTATAGTCTATCCCTCTGCCTGACTATCTGAACTTGGCCCAACACTTCGCCAATTTCAAGCCTTCCCAAGCTCCTATTTACTTGCATTGTTCCCTTGGGATGCCCCAATTTTTTAGGAATTTCACACCAAGGAATTGTGCAATAGCCTTAGGTAAATCTCTGATTGCATGCGCCACCTGTACACATGGGAATATGCTACAACTGATAGTACACTACCTTAGAATTTCCATCTCAACTAGGTAATTCAATTTATCTGCATGCAACAATTATTTTAGGTTGATTAATGAGTTAGCTGGTTGATCACTGAATGATGGTTGAAGTTCCACTACCCTACCTCCACTAGTTCTTCTAACAGTTAGAACTTGTTAAACTGACAATAACTCAAATTAATCGCAATCAATTTCTACAAATTAGCAATTGATCATGTAGAATTTAACTCAATCTTTCCCAAATTTAATTTACTGAGTTAACTGAGTGACAAGAGCCATGTCTCCTCAGTTAACCACCTCCAAGTATTCTGTTGAAATAGAAATTCAAATTTTAATCTATTTTGAAGAAGACAAAGTCGAAACTATTTTTTCTTATTGTGTTTTCAACAAGAAACTCAACCATAATATCGCTAACATAATCGCTACAAGTATACATGAATCATAGTATAAGAACAACTCTTATAAATATGTGAAAATACCAACCAAGCCAAGGACTTCCATGTACCACCTGACCATATATTGGGCTAAACCAAACCTTTCTTTCAGCCAATCACCCCCACGCCATATTCCAATCATGAATATGGGATCTCATGGAATAAACTAAGAAAAAACCAACTAGAGCTTCCAGATGCCAAGCCACCTCAATTGTCAACCATATTGATTCCACCTCCACTGTTAAACATTACTAACATCAACCAAATCATTCTCTACCCAAGTTGTCTAAGGCTCCAGGAACTAATAACTCAACCCATAGCCTTGCGAGACTCTAAAGAGTTTTTCCAACTCTGCTCTAGGGACTAGTAACTAAACCTAGTAAGGGTTCCAGATCGTTTGTCCAAACCTAGGCTCTAGGATGAGTAACTCAACCCAAGTTGTTCCAGGGCTTCCAGAGAATTTGTTCTGACCCAAATCCATAAGGAACATGAACACCAACAAGAAACTAATCAAATGGAAACGCGCACAACACCATGGTTATCCAGGAAATGGCAAGGCAAGAGTCAAAACATTGTCAATCCAGGAAATCCTCCATGCTAATGACATCACATTAACAGTTAATGACATGCATATACCATGCATCCAAAAATAAACAAGGAGATCATACATGTAACATGTTTCCTACAAAGAAATGCAGTTGTAGCTACTGATCCATATGTTCCCTTGCGCTATCTTACTTTCCCCTGCATTATTTCTCCAATCCAAGTGAATACTAAAGTGCTCCAAGCATGCTAAAATAATTCTCTAAGTGTGCAAGAGTATGATAGAATGCGAGAATGAACAAGAGCTCCCATCCAAAACTGTCAAAAGACTAAAAAATGATCCTTAGAATCCTTTTTATCTATAACACCCTCCTCCCACCTTTACCCAAGTTAATTGGTCCCCTAGGGTAAACATGTGATGAGAGGCTACTGTGAACTCCCCATGTAGAATTAAGGAAGTATAACCGAAAAAAAAAAACCATTATGAACTTCCACACATGCTATAGAACCTTCAGGAGCCAACCAATCTTTCCAGGTGGCCAACCCTTGAGAAAACTTGACATTTCACAGATTTGGACCCTTAGTCTCTCCCATGACAAGCCATGCTACCTAGAACTTCATGAAACTTTCAAAAATGATAAATAACAATAGAATAAGGCTACTAATGCAATCATTGATAAAATTACTTGATGTAACCCTGACAATCCATTTTAGGCATTTTGTTAAATATGTCACAAATATGTAATCTACAGGTCTCTAGGCTTTACTGTATATCCTACCATTCACCAATCAAGGATTCTTAGGCCTAATCAAGACTCCACCCTCCAGGCTTTACCGTATATGTTGCCATTCACTAGTTGAGAATTCCTCGGCCTGATCGAGGGCACAAACCTCTCGGCTTTACCATATATCTCGCCATTCAATGGTCGAGGATGCCTAGGCCCACCGAGGTACACAAAATTTGGCTTTACTATAATCCCACCTTATCCGGTCCAGGGATTCCTAGGCCTTGTGTTCTTCTTCAAAGATCACCTCACTTAGTTTCAAAACCATTTGACAATCCAGGTTAACCAAATAAAAGAGAGCCCATCACACCATGGCTATGTAGAAATGGCAAGGAAAGGTTGAAAACCATTGTCACACCTGGAAAAACCCATGCCAATGACAACAAGAGAACCAAATACTCACATGCATGTACCATGCATGCCAAATCTAGCAAGGAAATCACACATGAAAATCGATAACTGCAAGTAATCTCATTGTAGCTACTTGATCCTGCTCTTCCTTGCTTGATCTTTGCTTCCCTTTGCATTCTTTTTCCTTCCTTTTCTTTCCTTGATCCAATGCTAGAGTGTTCCAAGAATGCTCTAAGTGTCCAAGAGTGAGAGAGAGAGAAAGAGAATAGAGAGAGAGAGCTCCAAAACTGAACCGACAAAAGGTAAACTACAAAAAAGTACCAATTGATCCTTAGAAGCCTTTTCATTGATGAAGCTTCTATTTTCTTCTATTTTCTATTATTTTCCTTCATTTTCCTCCTCACATGCAACTTGTGACATCTTGCCTTCATTTTCTCCTAATTTCCATTATTTTCGTAAATAAAATACCAATTAATGCCTCATTTCATTCCAAAGCCTTTGTCAATTTTCTTTAGCGATAATAAACCAAATGAACACCCATCGGGATGTTTTTCCCACCATTCACCTCGGAATACATGTCCCATGACCTTGGTTATAATTTTTCCTTCATTAATTTTATTACATGGAATTTTGATAGAACCCTCCCCCTTTGGTGGAACACTATCATCAATGTTCAATGATACCTACAATTAGCAAGACTGCTGAAATCAACACATACTGCTCATGAAGCTTTATAACTTAGCTTGTTGCAGTATTTACAATGATAAACCCGCCAAAAAGCAAAATAACATGACAACCATAATGACATGACACCCATACTTCTTATTTGAGCTTTATAGCATATCTCATGGTGGTATTTACGTCCATATACATATGTGCATATACCAAAACAACACACCAAAACATATACCAAAAACATTCACTCAAACAGTGAATAGATAAGGATACATAATCCGCACCTGATGCGCCATCTCCCATGTATCTTCATTGGGCACAAAGTGCTTCCACTACACTTTGACCTGCTTGCTTGCTTGGTTTTGGTGCATGAGCATCTTTCTAGGAAAAATACAATGAGGTTCTGACTAGAATTCTCCTTTTGGATCCACCTACAACACATACCAGTAAATCACATGATCAACATCTTTAACACACTTCTTAAGTAATGACACATGGAAAACATCATGGATTTTCACTATAGGAGGAAATGCAAGTCGATGTGCTATTGGCCCAATCCTTTCAAGAATCTTGAAAGGTTCACAAAACCAAGTTGCCAGCTTCACACATGACCCAATCCTTAAGGAACTCTTCTTGGGATTGATGCGCAAGTACACCTGTTCCCCAACCTAAAACTCCTTAAACACCTTGTTCTGATCTGCATAAACTTTATGTTTTTCCTATGTTGCCTTTAGATTCTTCTTGATTACCTACATATCTTGTTCCATCTCCACCAACATGTCCGATCCTATCAACACCCTATTGATTAGATCACTCCAACTAATGGGAGTATTACAACTCCACCCATATAGTGCCTCAAACAGAATCATCCTCAGTAACTCTTGGGAACCATTTTTGTAGGTGAACTCATCAAAAGGTAGATACTCTTCCCACTTCCATTGTTGATGCATCACATACATCCTCAACATGTCCTCCAAAATCCTGTTGACCCTCTCCATCTGTCCATATGTCTGCAGATGATAAGTTATATTGAAGGCCAACTATGTAGCCAAACCTGAAAATAAGTCTTTCCATAACATAAAAGTGAATGTAACACCCCTGTCTGACACAATGTTCTTCGACACACCATGCAACCTCACCACATCTCTAATGAATGCCTGTGCCACATCACTAGCCAAATGTAAGTGCACTACCTTTGTAAACTTGTCTACCACAACCATGATAGAATCATGTTGTCTAGATGTCCCCAACAAACCTATAATGAAATACATGGAAATGACCTCCCACTTCCACTCTAAAATCATAATTAGTTGTAGTAGTCCACCTACATGCTTACATATGTCTTTCACCTTCTAACAGCCCAAACATCTAGCCACAAACTCTACTACGTCCTTTCTCATATTTGGGAAATGATAAAACATATTCACTGTTGTCAATGTCTTCTGGTAGCTTGGGTGACCTGTATATTGTTTTGCATGAAACTCTCACAAAAAAGTTGTCTTTAGCTCACTATCATTCAATACATGTTTTCTGTCCCTAAATATGACAAAACCATATTCTGTAAGACAATAGTTCATATCTTGAACACATGTACCCTACTATAACCTATACATAAGCTTCATGCTTGCCATCCTATTGTCCTACCTGTAAGATCCAATCATGTAAGTCTATCCCATAAGAATTAATAGGTGTTATGTGTTTCACCTATACTCTCCTACTAAGAGCATCTGCAACCCTATTCTCCTTGCCCTTTATGTACCTAATCGCAAAGTCAAACTCACTAATCATGGACAACCATCTAGCTTTCCTGGCGTTTAGATTCAATAGGTCAAACAGGTATCTTAATCCACTGTGGTTGCTCATCAGTAAAAACCTCTTGCCAAGATAATAGTGCCTACACATATTAAATGCATGGATGGTTGTTGCCAACTCAAGATCATGTGTCGAATAATTCTTCTTATTTTCATTCAGTTTTCATGACTCATATCATACTACCTATCCTTCCTACATCAAGACTCTGCCAAGTCCTCTCTTGCAAACATTTGTACACACCACAAACTCTTTGCCTCAATCTATAATCTTTAACATAGGATCATTTGTCAACAACTACTCCAATTGCTCAAAACTAGCTGCACGTTCCTCAGTCCATTCAAATTTCTTACCTTGCCTCTACAGTGACGTAATAGGATATGAAATGAGCTAGAAGTTCTTGATGAACCTCCTGTAATAACCTGCTAGCTCCATGAATGATCTCACCTCATCCACATTTCTAAGAGTTTCCCACTCCATGATAGCTCTTACCTTATTTGGATCCACAACTATACCTTCCTTACACAAAACATGTCCCAAGTAATGTACCTATCTCTGATAGAAGCTGCATTTGCTAAGCTTGGCATAAAACTGATGCTCTCTTAGTAATCTCAACATTATTGCTAATTGCTCGACGTGATATTACTCATTTTTAGAATATATCAAGATTTCATCAATGAATACAGTAACAAACTTGTCCAGATAAGGATAGAATACACTATTCTGCATCAAGTACATAAAATTAGTTGGAGCATTATTCAAACCAAATGGAACTACAACAAACTCATAATGCCCATAACTGGTCTGAAAATTTGTCTTTTTAATTTCCTCCTCCTTGATGTGTACCTAATGTTTTCCTGATCACAGATCAATCTTCGAGAACATTTCTTCTCCCTTCAACTGACCAAACAAGTCATCAATCGTTAGGAATTGATACTTGTTCTTGATGGTTACCTTGTTAAAATTCTTGTAATCAATCCATAGCTTGAGAGTACCATCCTTCTTCTTCACAAACAATATTGATGCACCCCAAGGTGATACACTTGGCCAAATGTATCCCTTGTCAAGCATTTCCTTCAGCTATAACTTTAGCTCTACTAACTCTGGTGTGTTCATCTTGTATGGTGCCTTCGACGTTGGTGCTACCCCTGGTACCAACTAAATGGAAATTTCCACTTCTCTATGAGGGAGAAAATCTGAAATCTATTTTGGAAACACATATTGAAACTACTGCAAGATCGGGTACCTTCTCAATACATCCACATCCTCAACATCCTTACCTTATCACTAGAAATGTGCACTACAAATAATGCATACCTTTTTTTGCGACTACGCTTTCCCTGCATAGTTGTCACCATTCTACCTGATGTTGTCTTCTTCTTATCTTGCAAGATCCTTTGTTCTCCATTGTCATCCAAGAACTCAATGGCCTTGTCTTAACAATCCACCTTGGTCCTAGTATGATACAACCAGTCCATGCACAAAAGAATACTATATGATCCAAGTGACAATACATTCAAATGTGTTGATGTAGGTATACCATTAAAATCGAATGTGTTGGCTTATGGGGGCCTAACCCAAGTTCAGAGTTTTTCACACCAACCAAAAAAACCCTAATTGTTGACCCTTTCAGCAACAACCGTGTAGCGCAGGCTACAATCTCACCCAAAAGCAGTATTGGGGGATGCTAGAAGTAAGATTCTGCATCCAGGGACATGTGATAAGTGGTTTTTAAGTATTCCCACCTCAGATATGCCTCCGCGTAGATCGATATCCTTCTAGAGCTCGTTACAGTAACTTAGGTAAAATGGCTTCTAGAGCTTCACGAGGTCTATGATCAGTATTTGCAGACCCTAAATAGGAAGATTATCCACTTGCACGTGTTAATCAATAACCCTAGATATCCCTTCACACAGATCTATCCAATTTATCATAAATGATAACAGAAATAACCTGTAACTTCGCGAACAAAGATAATTTCTTAAAACAGGCATAAATAAGATAGATTCAGTAGTTTCACGTAGAATTCATACATTATTCGATCAAAACATATTATTGAGCGAGATAATATAACATAAGCAGAATTGACAATAATACTCAAATGCACAATAATTCTTCAAAACCAGTCTTTATTCAATTCCAACATTCAAATTACAGACTTCTTCGCCCAGCGAACTCAGCTGTAGAGGTCTGTGCACTCAATTGCGGACTTACCAAGGCCTCTTGCACACTCAGCTACAAGAGCCTTCCCCTTCTCGCCTAACTACATGAAGCGGAGCCTTCCTACCTTAGCACTTTCCCAAAACCACAAAACTCATTCAAAGTTCACAATTCTTCATTCTAAGTTATCTTTAAGACTTGCTATGACTCAAATATTTATAGATTTTTTCCATATAATACCATGGTCCCTAGACCATGGGAGAATCTTAAAACTAATGCAAAACAAGGGGCTAAAACCCCTTTGACTCCTATCTAGCTATGCGCTCCGCATCCACATTTCGCGGAGACTTTACATTCTTTACAAAAACATTTACAAAAGTGTGTTAAACTAACCCCAAAAATGACCCCTAAGGACCCTAACCCAACAGGACCCCAACACAGTTATAGCGACTCACCCTCAAGTCACCCAATTGGCACCTCTATCTTGCTGCGGAGGCCACCCAAATCAACTTATAATGTTGTGACCTCAACAACGATCTGTAATGCTACCTATTGTACTTCCTCGACTAATTTCTCTGTTGTCGAGCCTCCAACCATTAGGCGCATTATCCTCTGAGTCTGCTGCAAGACTTTTAACTTTTCCTTAAGCACTAAACTAAGCTGGAAGGCCTCCTCTAGACACGACTTCAGCCTAGCCTTCAGAAGGGCCTCTTTCCTCTGTAATTCTTCCGTTTGTGCTTGCAACCGCTTTCCTTCCTGCAACTTCATGATCCGTTGCGTTGGCACCAAAGTACATGCAATCTCGCAGACTTCATCATACTTGTAGTGTGTCTCTCATACATTGTTGTTCAGCCTCTTCAAGTTTGGGTCCTCCTACAAGTTGTTCCAAAATTCCATAGCTTGATCAAACATCTTGGTGTAGTCTATGATTTTGGTATCCAATGTGCCCATATTCATCTTGATTATTGCTCTACGTTGCTCCCAAACCTCTGGCAGAATAGTTGGCTACAACTTCAACTATAGCTTGGATATCTTCATTTGGAAATCAAAAGTAACCATGCCGACTTCATCCTTTGATGTACGTACTGCAACAACCAATTTCCTTACTTTTGCCGAAGCTTTGGCATCCTCCGGGATGTTCAATTCTAGCACTGTCTTGTAGGCCTGCTCGATTGATGTCTCTAGGCTCTGACTTCTTGTCTATATCTCCTCCTTTGCCTTCAGCGACTACAGTTTCTCTGCAAACATTTGTTCATTGTTGACCTTAAACTCACTTATGACTATGAGGGCGCACTGCTCTCTGATCCCCAGCTCATCTAAAACCCCCTGATGCAATGCATGGAGAGTTGAAAGCAGAAGCACGGACAAATTCACTCCCATGTCCTTCACTGTACTGAACACAGTGGAATCCTCATCTGATTTTGCATGAACGGACCCTTCTGGAAATGGTATGACTCTGAGGTCTAGAGTCCATTCTAGCTCTGCGACTATTCCACTTCCTTGTGTCAGGATCCCTTGTACCCCGCTCACTTTCCCAACGCCCACCTGAATCCTACTAGTTTGGATCTGCAGCTCGCACAAACCCTTTTGGATGCTCCCCAGTGTCTACATATATTGTTTCTCGAACTGATGGAACAACTCGGTTGTCATGTCATCTCATCAAGATCACCTTTTGTAAGCACCATCGGGTCAATGCACATCTTCTTATCATACTTATGCTTTTTTCATTGTCCACCAGTCTGCTCCTACCCACACCTCTTCAAGGTGAAGGGAGTGCTCTGCTCCTCTCCACTGCGTCCTTCCTCCTTTGAAAGATCCTTCTTATCTGTGCACTGCGAAGCCAAATCTTCAAAGTCTTCTATCTTCGTGCATTCTTTCTCAACTCTCTCTTTCGTAACGCACTCCTTCTTAGCACGTTCCTTCACAACACGTTCTTTTTCCACGACGGCCTTGTCAACGGCTTCTTTCTTCTTTTTCTCAGCCAGAGCCCTTGCTTCCTTTTGCGCTACTTCTTTACGCTTCTGCACAGCAGAGCATCCTGCACCTTTACTAGTACCTATACCAAGCTCTGTGGGTTCGTGCCACTCAGCGAGCCAACTACCCACGATCTTCTGCACATCCGTCTCAGTTACCAAATATGGTAGCTTGTGCCATAGGTGCTTTGGGTCCTTGCACACCCTGATTGAAACATTATGGAAATCGGCCTTGAACTCCACGTAGGTCATCAATTGCACGAGCAAGGTTGGGGACAACCTTGGCCTCTGACTTATAACCATGGGAAGGTTCATCTCCATCAGAATCCTGAAAATTTTCGACTCCTTGATCCTTTCTGGATCCTTTGTTATCCACAACGAAGTGAACCTTGTTGCCTCAGGTAAGTATTTTGGTTACAGGGGAAACTAACTGTCCTCTGACAATATCCAAGCTACTAAAACAATAGACAGTAACAACCACACGTAATGGAAATGCTTGCTCTCTTGCTGATCTTTGTGGTAGTTCCCAAGGAACTCCTTGCACAGATACTTTACCCAGTTGTATTGAACTCCCTTCACGCACTAGGCAGCTAGTGATACCAATGACTTCGGAACTTCGTTAGTAGGACATTTCCTCAGGATTTTCCCTGCAACAATCTGGGCGGTGAACTGCACCACCTCGTCCTGAATAGAGCGGATAGAATATTTGTGTGACTTATTAACGAGCCCATATTAGGCCTTCATGTTGTCTGTTAACTCTTTTTCTCTACTTTTCCCTCCAAACTCCTTGGCAGGGTCTGCCTCTTTGTAGCGAAGCTTTGTGATCCGATGAATTAACATGTCTGTAATTGGGATGGGCTCCCCAAGCCATAGGCACCCATCATGCACCAGTGCGAGGAGCTGGCATACACACATCATGTTGATTGTCAATCTATGAAAAGGCAGTACACAGAGTATGTGCAGCAACCCAACCTACTCAACACCCTTGAACCACGCCATAGGTTCCAACAGTGTAACCCCAGTTTCTTCATAGTAAATTTTCATCATATACTCATTGGTCACCAAATGTGTGAATTTCTCATGGTCTGCGACGTCCCAATCCCCCATTTTCATCACTAGAATGCATGCAAGTGTTGTGCCTTCAAATTTCACCTGTTTAGGCAACAAGGGTGTTGAAACTGTGAATTTCCCATAATCCGAGTCCTTGGTAACTTTGGTTTATCCCTTCTACGGAGGGATATACTCTGAGAGCCATGTGATAGGCTCACCCTCGGTATCAACCTCTTCCACACCTTGGGATTCTTCCTCCTCCAAATCGACCACTTTCTCCAGTTGTTTACCTTTCTTCTCCTTCGGTCACACCTCTGGGGTCTTACTCGGTGACTATCTCATTGGCATCGGCTTCTTTTGTTTTTCTTTAGCATCAGATTGCTTCAGCCTAGGAAACCTTGGTGTGGTAGGCACAAGGTTTGATGCTTCCATAGTTGAACTCTCAGGACTCGATGAATCAGAAACAACAGCTTCGAAACCTATGGCATCGGTGGGGTTTGTAGCAGTCATCCATTTTATGAACAACTCTTGGGATTATTCAGTGCATTTTGAAAACGAGGGGTAGATCACAAACTCCTTCCAGAATTGACGATTCGTAAGCTTCAAACAACAAAACACCTAGAGAACTCTCAGAATGAAAAGTGTTATTCGGTAGACCAACACGCATAATTTGTAGGAAGTTTTAAATTCAAATCCGATCATTCCACCAAATTATGATAATAAATGAACCTTTGACGGCAGATCTCCAATGATATTCAAAATAATAGCGCCTACCCACTCCTCTTAATTGATTTGTTGCCATCAAATCATGAATAGTAACCCCAACGACTAATTTTGGACCCCTCTGCACAACACCATCCTCCATGGCGCAGCTCATCCAGCGCAACTTCACGTGTCGCACTCTTGTATTTTGTTGCGAAACCCCCTATTATGTCATTGACTTCATTGAGTAGCATATTTTACAGTCCCGCAATCCCTTACAACTGCTTGGATTACTAAGACTGTCCTGTAGCCATATATTCATTGCACAGGGGCATGATCCCCTGTGTAAAACTTCAGTCTACTTCCATTCACTTTCCTAGGGAATGGTTCCCCATTCATCTTTGCGAGCTAAACTATGCCACCATCCATGATCTCCTTAATAACATACGCCCCTAACTAGTGCATTTGAAACTTTCCTAAAAATTTCGTGAAATTGTTGTCATATAACAACACTAAATCATCCACCTTAAATGTGTGCAGCTTAATATGCCTATCGTGCTTTGATTTCTCACGCTCCTTTTGCACTTGCTGATGAAATCCCTCAAGAAAGTGATCTTATTCTAACTCCATCAACTACGCAAGTTGTTCCTCCAAGATCTCGTGATCTGCCATGTTTGTTAAAGTTGTAATACGTAGACTCGACACAATATACTCTATAGGCATGACTGCTTCAATCCCATAGACCAACATGGATGGTGTTTGACCTATCAACTTCTTGCAAGTCATCCTATAAGCCCATAAAAAAACAAGTATGCGCATGTCCCAATCATTCATATTCACGTTGCAGACCTTTGTTAATGCATTCTCCAAAATCTTGTTAAAATCTTCCACCATTCCATTCACCTGTGGGTGATAGGGTGGATTTTTTGATGATATTCCCGGAACTCCTCAAGCATCGCACTGATAGTTTCATTCAAGAAATGGGTACCCCTATCACTCATCAATATCTTAGGACATCCAAACCTAGTTGAGACATATTCAAACAAAAACTTCACAATAGTGGCCCCTATACAATCTTTCACTGACTGCGCTTCCGCCCATCTGGTTAAGTATTTTGTGGAAGTGATGATATACTGAGCACCTATCTTCTTTCCTAGTGGCTAGATAGGACCTATGAAATCAATGACCCATTTATCAAAGACTTGCAACAAAACTTGGGGATGTAACGACATTTCATATTTTAGCGAAGGTTTCCCCGTCCATTGGCAAGAATCACACGGCTTGCAATACTCCTTAGAATCCTTATGTAATGTAGGGCACCATAACACAGCATGAAAAATATTCTGCGTAGTCGATTTTCCGGCATAGTGGCCTCCTGCCACTCCTCCATGGGCTTTAGCTAGGATACTAGCACGTTCAAACTCCAGAACATACCTTCGCAGTATCTCATTTGTTCCCATATTATAAAAATTAACCGCAATCACCAAAAAATTCACAACGTGGACTACTAACTCCTTCTTTTGTGAGTGGAATAACCTTCAAGAGTGGTTCTCATTGTTAAGAACTAAATGCTATCGGAAAAATGATCATCTGCAACGTGCACTGCAAAGAGTTGTGCATCCCACAATCCTTCCTCCAAACTACTTGGTTCTTCGCCTATTTCAAACCTTGAAAGACAGTCTGGTCTGACATTCAACCTTCCCAGCTTCATAATTACTTCAAAGTCATATTCCTAGAACAATAGTAACCATCAACATATCTTTCCCTCCAACATAGGCTTATTGACTAGGGTCTTCAGCACAGAGTGGTCTGTATACATTTTAAAGCATTCACCCAATAAATGATGTATAAACTTCTGTAGCGCATAGACCATTGTGAACCATTTGTGCTCTATAGTGGAATAATTCTTTTCAGCTTTGGATAACTTTCTGCTCACAAAAGCTACCAGACAATCAATCTCGCCCTCACTTGCTTGTGTTAATACTACTCCAAGCGCAATTCAAGAGGCGTATACATGCACATGGAATTATTTCATCTAGTCTGGAGATACCAAAATAGGCGTTGTCACCGTATTTTCCTTCAAGATATCCAAACTGCACTGGCAGTCTTCATCCCAGCGAAAAATCTCATCTTTCTTCAGTAATTTCTCCATTGTCGTGGTTATCTGGGCATATGCCTTGATAAACTTCCTGTAATACCCAGTGTGTCCTAATTTTTTGCACATTTGTTTCACATTCCTAGGAGCTTCCAAATTCACAATTACAACGATCTTTGCAGGGTCCACCATCAATCCCTGCTTACATACAACATGGCTGAGAAAAATTTCAAAAGGGACACAGAATATACACTTCTTAAAATTCAGTGTGATATGATACCTTTGGCAGGTATCCAACATAAGGTGCAAAATCGCAACATGGCACTTCACCAAGCCAAACACAGTCCAATCGTCAAAGTATACTTCCAAGAATTTATGAATAAACTCTTTGAACGCCGTGATCACGACCGAGTAAAAGATTGCATGCGCATTTTTAATCCAAATGACATAATTGTATATTGAAAGCAACCCCACTCCATCGCGAAGGTTGTCTTGCTTCGATCTTCAAGCACGATATTGATTTTATGATATCCTGAAAAGCCTTCAGTAAATGAATATGCCTCTTGTCCACCCACATTTTCCAATACTTCATCTGTGAACGGCATAGGAAATGTATCATGTACACATGCATCATTGAGCTTCCTTAGATCTACGCATATCCTGATTTCACCTTGTTGTTTCTTCTCTTGGACCACCATAGGGCTTACCTGATCAGATTCCTCAACAAGTTCAATAATACTGGTAGTTAGCATCTTCTCAAGTTCTTGGCGCACCTTTTCCTTATACCTTGGATTCAACCTATAAGGTCGCTTCTTAAAAGGCTTCACATCCAGTTTCAATGTAATATTCATAACACCCAAGTCTCTTACAATCCCTTTCAAATCAAAGAACTTCATTGGGAATAAATACTGGCACTCACGCAATAGTTCGACCACATTAATGACTATATCATCATACCAATAGTCTCTTATCTTCATGAACTTAGGTTCTGCTTCAAACCTAATGTTGACTTATTAAGTTTTCAAAGGTTCTAATATATCCATTTTCTCCACCTTCGGTCCTTCAACTTCACTATGTCCTTCCGTATCCGAAATGTTAATAAGTCGTGGATCGTCATCATCTTGTTCAGTAGTCACATTGTAACATACAAGCGCATGGCACAATTGTGTACTCCAATCAAGTTGAGCCCATTCTAGTGGTTCCTTCGATGCTATGAATATAGTTGGAGCGCTTCGTCAATATAGGCAAACCCATCCTCAAAGCTAGAAATTAGTAAGAATCTTTCTCTTAAAATGTCCCATTCGGTTGTTCTGTGGCAAAGCTCCATTTCCAGATACCAATTCACTGGGATTGTATCTAAGGTGTGACAGAAAATATGCACCCATTCTAGTTGTGGTTCTTTTCCCTGGGCCTTAGTCCATTGCACTAAATGATCACGCGGATCATCCTTTCCACTTTATTTTTCTATCATCTGCGTATTAGTATACCCAAACCTTAACTTCATCATTCTTCTGCATTATTTCCATCCAGCAAAGTTCTCCATGTGTGTACCCCACCATTGGGCAGGCGTAGTGCTAATTCCAGTGACTAGAATCGATGCTCTTCCGATACTTCCCTTTCAAATTCATCCAAAAACAACTCCAATATGTCAAACCATCATAATGCGAAATATTTCTTACTTTAGTCGAGACACACCACAGCGATTTGGTCATCATATCTCAATGGAGCATAGATACTTCATTCAGCCGATTCTGCCAGTGTTCAAATTCTTCGTTTGAATTTGAGGCGTAGGAGATATCCCTATCCCACACAATTCGTCCATCAGCTATGGGATTAATCCAATCTTCATCTGACATTGTTATCTTGTATATCTAATCCAAGTCATCGTCACTTTCTACATAGTTGCAGACAGGTTTTATATAACGTGCTCCTTCTGCAGGGTCTAGTGGTACTATAACCTTGAGTGACTTCTTCTCAAATGACATCTTATGCTTCTTCAAGTTGATTACCCTGTTCATATCAATAGCCCAATAAATCCCTAGCAATGTATGGTAGGGGTTATTGTCATCCACTATTTCAGTGACCTCAAAGTCAGCCAGCATGCTTCCACCTTGAATGTCCACCGTTACACCATATAAGCACCCCATCTGAATAATCTTATGCTGGTTTTCCATGCGCAACTGAATAGGACACCATTGCAGCGCATGTATCCCCATACTTTCCCATGTATTATTAGGTAAGACATTCACATCAGATCCCATATCCAAGACTACCTGGTCCATTTCATATTCACCTATCTCCGCAGTTAGCCTCACCTCACACCCCGTTCATGTCTTATGCTTAGAAATCTTTCTCATTGTGCGTTGTTCAGCGGGACTCTTTTCTTTATTTGCACACTTGTCTATTAATTCTTGCAACCCTTGTACTACTTTTTGATCATGCAATAACTTCATACAAGTCTCCAAAAAAGTGGCTAGTACTAAAGGATCTACTTCTTGCGTCACGCTAGTCTCGGGCGCTTTCTCCTGACTTCCTAAGGTAGATGCCTCAGCAAAGTTCTTCTTAGCCTCCATGAAGGTCTCTTTAGCATGATTAAGATCAAAATCTACTTCCTTCTTAGCAACTTGAGCACCCATCCATCTTCCTAAGACTTATTTCCGTTATCTGCACCAGTCGTTATGCCACTTCTTAGCACGATATTTATGTTCTGATCCTCTTCTTGGGGCTCATCCCTCATGATTTGAAAGTTCTGCATAGGCTTTTGTGGCTACGCATTCTTTTCTTGCATCTTTTTCAAAAGGACCAGACATTCCTCTATGATATGGTCAAATTGTTTACAACACTGACATGATGGATGTGTGGGATTTGTACAATCCCACGCAAAGTGCCCTACTTCGCCACAGTTATAGCAGATTACCTACCCATGCCCCCAACCTGGTCCAACGCCCCTTCCTTGTCCTCAACCTTGGAATCCTCTAAGCATAGCCCTTATGCCCTGATCTATATTCCGGTTCTTTACCTACATTCTGTAGGTAGAGGTTTTATCCATCATCAGCTCCTAAGTCCTACAATGGCGTTCATCATGTCCTACAGACTTATAGAAGTTGCAAAACAACTACTAAGGAGTCTGTACAAATTTTTGCAATAAATGGTAGTTATCAATAGCATGTTGTCCTGTAACCTGACAGATAGTGCACCATAGCACAACTCACATGCTCGTCCCAACATTATTCTCTGGTTTCAGGGGGACAGGTCCTCCCCCTATAATATAGTTCTTATAGACCGGGTAATGGTCCTTATCATATCCATGGCTCTTACACTTCAGACACCAAATCTCAGCGCACACCTCCGACTGAGCTTCTTGTCCTTTCTTCAAGCTTCACAACTCCAAGTATAGGATTTCCAGCTGTGGATGAATATGTTGAACTCCAAGGTTTGTATCCTGAATAAGTGATGCATCCAGCCTCATCGAGATCTCCAAGGCTTCGACTTGCGTTTCTATCTTCTACTGTGACAGAGTTATTCTTAAATCTGGCAAGAGCGATCCTATAAATCAATCATGATGCTGGAAATCTGAGACTAACATATTAGCCTGCCTAATTAGGCACTTCAACCTCTAATCAAAGTCCCAAGATGTCTCATCGACCTTTTGTTAGATTTCCTTCAATTCAATTACTGACTGCACCTGTGACTTTGGCTTACTGAACTCCTTGCTCAAAGTTAGTTGGGTATCCTCCAACGTTGCTTTGGGGTTATCAGTGCAATACTTGATATACCTTGTTTTTGCGCGATCCTATAAGGTTGTAACCAATTGCGATTTCTTAACATTATCGTCCGTATTCTGTTGTGTTGTCCAAACAACATCTGCGACAAACCAAAACTGTTATGGATATTCGCTCCCTATTTCTTTAAAAATAGGCATTTTCATTGCGTTTTCCATGTTCAATGGTGGGAGTGGAGGTGGAGGTGTAGGTGAAGGTGTATGAGGCGTAGGTGGAGGTGGAGGTGGAGTGGGTGGATGAGGTATCCTCAAAATACCCTGTGTTATTAACTAAACTGCACTTCACGGCGTAGTCAGCACCGTCCTTTCGTCATCGCTTGAAGGAGGTTTGATGAGCAGACTATATTCTGGGCTAGATCCTCCATTTCTACTAAAGAATCTATCGCTTCGTGTAGCGCCAAACATCAAGGTAATTGCATAACCCTCTTTTCACATAACAACATTTTAATCCAAGACTTCACTGATTTCAAATACCTATCTTGCGGTCCTTTAAAAATTCTTTGTTCCGCTTCGTTGTAGTTGATGTTTCTGTTGATCCTGAAATAAGTCAGAAAGCTTCCCAATGTGCGATCAATCCAGTGATCCACAACCCACGGGATGTTTATTCCTAACACCTTCATACGTCACACCAATTCAGGAGTCCACACTATAGGGTCTTCGAGCCTTCACAGCCCTTGACTATCATCCAATTTAGACAACCACTCATATAGTTCTTCAGGGAAGAAACAAAATAATGCAGTGGTCTTGTCTGTATACAAAATCCCTATAACCACTACTCCTTGGATAATTTAGGGCTCCTATTCTCTTGAGCTGTGAATGCGTGCCATTTTCAATCAATCCACTTATCAAGCTCTTTATTAATAGGGAACCATTTATCACACATCTCTCAGACAGATCTCGGGTCCCGGAAACAGTATCATTTGTTGGATTAAGGGGGCATGACATAGGGTGAGAGTTGTTCACTCCAAACAACAAAACCCTTACTGCTGGCACTTTCGGCAACAACCTCCTGTCTCACCCAAAGCTATATTTGGGGATGCTAGAACCAGGTTTCTGCATCGAAAAACATGTGATAAGTGGTTTTTAAGTCTTTGCAGCTCATATCTGCCTTTACGCAAATCGGCATCCTTCTAGAGCTCGTTACAGTGACTCGGTTAAAATGGCTTCTAGACCTCCACGAATTTCTACGATCAGTCTTTGCGGACCCTAAATAGGAATATTATCCACTTTCATGTGTTAAACGATAACCCTAGATCTCCCTTCAAGTAGATCTATCCAATTTATCAGAAATCATAACAGAAATAACCCATAACTTCGCGAACAAATATAATTACTTAAAATAGGGATAAATAAGATAGATTCAGTAGTTTCGTGCAGACTTCGTACATTATTCCATGAAAACATATTATTGAGTGACAAAATATAACATAAGCATAATTGACAATAATACTCAAATGCACGATAATTCTTCAAAATAAGTCTTTATTCAATTCCAGCATTCAAATTACAATCTTCTCCACCCCGCACACTCAGCTGCAGGGGTCTGTGCACTCAGTTGTAGACTTACCAAGGCCTCCTGCACACTCAACGGTAGGAGCCTTCCCCTTCTCTCCTAAGTATAGGAAGCAGAGCCTTCCTGCCTTAGCACTTGCCGAAAACCACAAAACTCATTCAAAGTTCACAATTCTTCATTCTAAGTTATCTCTAAGACTCGTTATGACTCAAATATTTATAGATTTCTTCCATACAATACCATGGTCCCTGGACCATGGGAGAATCTTAAAATTGAACCAAAACAAGGGGCTAAAACCCCTTTTACTCCTATCTAGCTGCGCGCTCCGCATTTACATTTCGTGGAGACTTTACATTCTTTACAAAAATTTTTAGAAAATTCGGTTAAACTAACCCCAAACTGACCATAGGGACCCTAACCCAATAGAATGCACAAGCTCTTACCCAGTGATACACTCTCTTCTTTGTAACTATTGCCAACTTCATTAATCAGGAGTTTGCATGCACTTCTTTATTCAAGCCACACTTATCCACCAGTTCAGGACTAAGATAACTATAATTAGATCTAGGTTCAATCAAAATAGAAACAACTTGATCACAAATCTTATTGTCCATCTCGATAATACACGTCTGGTGATCTACCTACCTATTATTCAACGTTGCATAGATACGGGGAATGATCTGCCCAACATCCCAAAATATATGTGATTCCTATGCACTATAAATCTGAGGCCTACCATCTTGATTTAGCTGACAGTCCCTCTTAAGATTCTTCTTACCACATGTTCAACACTGCAACCATCCTATACCATCACCTCTATTATGTTTCCCTCCATGTTGTGACCCATTAAATGTATTTTAAGGCACAATATCTTCCTTCTCACATGCATCATGAGTCCTTGTTCTTTTTGGTTTCCATTTACCTTTAGCTATGTCCTTCCATTTCCAACCTTGCTGAGATCTTGTCTTGCGCTTAAACTACTCATAACAATGCTTCAATTCCCCAATAACTTCCTAAAGTGAGTAAGGCTCATCATACTCAATCTAATCTCTAAATGCTAATGGAAATCCACTAACAAATCCCTGAACTTTGGCTTTCTCATCCTTAACATATGGTACATACCTCAATAAGTCTAGGAACTTAGTAGTGTACTCCTCATTTGTCATCGATCCCATCTTTAGCTAATGGAATTCCTTGGCTTTGTTGTCGTAGTACCTCTCTGACAAGTACATCTTCCTAAAAGATCTATTAAATTCATGCCAACTCAAGTCTTATGTCCTGATGTCTCTAACCCACTTCTTATCTTCCCACCAGATGTCTTCTTTCCCTTTGATGCTGAAGATATCTATTCTAGCCTTCATATTCTCTATGTATTCATGCAATTCAAAGAATTTCTTCATCCCAAGTAACCATGCTTCTACATCCTATGGCTTCTATAAATCTCCATCAAAGGTAGGTGGTTTCACTTTCTGATCTCCCTGTTGCTCTTGGCCTACTTGTGATTTGGGGCATCCTTTTGCAAAATGCCCATATTCATGACAAATTTTGCATCTAAAAGGAAGTTGGTCATATTCAACTTCTTAAACATGAGACCAATTACCCATGCAAAGGTTGATCACATTCGCTAGTTCTTTGTATATATCTACCTCTACACATATATGTGCACAGGAAAATCATCCATCTTTAGGCTCAATGCAATCGATATAGCTACCCAAGGAATTTTCAGTCAACCCAAAGGTTGCATCATTCTAGTAATGCAAGGGAAAATAGGGAAGCTTTACCCAGACTGGGATAGTCGTGGGGAAATTGCAGTCTGGGTTGAAGTTAGGGTTCCAACAATCTAGATGAATACCATAGGCTCCCATGAAATAAGGACCGGTCCTAAACATTAGATCTCGATCTAGTTTGTTCTCAAAGTAAAAGGTGTAGAAGCCCTTATCACAGAAGGAGGATGCCACTTATCCCTTGATGAGGGGTTTCTAGTTCTTCTCCACCCATGTCTTAATTGAGCGAGGGGAGGGAAAAAGACCCATAACTGACCAATAAGACCTTGATCTACCAACTACATGGCTCGAATCCATGCTTGAGGAGTCTTGATCTCGATCTTTGAGATTTCATCAAGCTTTTTCACAAAGCGAGATGATCCAGATCTCTGAAAGGGCCAGCTACCACAAGAGAGTTGAAGGCAACAATCTCCCTCGAGAAGCCTGATTCATGTGTCGGCTCAGCCATGATTGATTGTCCAACCAACAAAGAGCTGAGCGTAGCACTTAGTGAATCAATAGAAACTGAGAGTAGGAAAGGAAGGAGAAAATTGCAAAACATAGGAGCCGACAACCTGATCTAGCAACGATTTGAATTACAAGCTCGGGAAGTAGGCGAGTCGAAGACACTCATTGTTCTACTCGCCTTGTTTTGATAACGACATATCATTTTTAAAGAATATTATAAATTTAGTTAATTCTTTTTTTTTTTAATTTTTAGCAACTTAAGATGTACGTTGAAGAAAGCGTTTCAATGTTTATTATGGATTGATGCCTGCCAACATTTACCAAACATTTAATTTAGGCATAGTCTAACTAATAGATGAAATAACTTTCTTGATCACAATCTGACAATACAATTTTTTGCCAGATTATGATTTCTTGTTATGTAAAATATACTTTTGAATGCAAAAATGGATTCAACACCCTGAAAAACCCTTAAGGAACTTGATCTTTGTAGATTAAACAACTTAAGCTTATGTTTTTAAAAAATATGTACAGTATTTTGGACAAAATTGACAAGGAAAAATGATCGAGAAATGGTCATTTCGTCTATTAGTTAGGCTAATCGTTTAATTTATATGGTTGCACTATTTAATAACAAGCATACTTTTCCATCATTTTTAGATAAATATAGATACTTTAATGTAATAAATAAATAAATAAAAATATGAATGCAAAATATGAAATGAAATGTAAACATTAAAAAGCATTGAACTTGCTAACTAGGTTTGGAGAAAATATAAGAACAAACAAATTGTCCATCATTTTTAGATAAATATAAATACTTTAATTTTCTCTCAGGAGCCCCAAGGGATAGCTCAATTGCTCGAGTTCCTGTTGCTAAGTACCTTGCCCAGTGGGAGGTCACGGGGTCAAATCTCCTCGACGCCCTTGGGGTTAGGCTCGCCCAGAAAAGCCGACGGGTAGATCCCTTCGGGTGGATCTACTCAGATTATTTCCCGTGGATGTAGCGGCCAACGGGTAGATCCCTTCGGGTGGATCTGCTCGGACTATTTCCCGTGGAAAAAAAATATAGATACTTTAATGTAAAAAACAAATAAATAAAAAAATTAATGCAAAATATGAAATGAAATGTAAACATTGAAAAACATCCAACTTGCTAACTAGGTTTGGTGAAAATATAAGAACAAAGAAAATATGCATGTTTGTTTTGGAGTTGAGTTTTCATAATTTTATTTAATTATCAATAATTTTTATTTCCCGTGGATGTAGCGGCCAACGGGTAGATCCCTTCGGGTGGATCTGCTCGGACTATTTCCCGTGGAAAAAAAATATAGATACTTTAATGTAAAAAACAAATAAATAAAAAAATTAATGCAAAATATGAAATGAAATGTAAACATTGAAAAACATCCAACTTGCTAACTAGGTTTGGTGAAAATATAAGAACAAAGAAAATATGCATGTTTGTTTTGGAGTTGAGTTTTCATAATTTTATTTAATTATCAATAATTTTTATTTAGATCCTCGGGATTTAACCAAATATTCTTAGTAGTATACATAAATCAAAGGTTGAGATTTAACTCGGAGTAGTTATGCCTTTTTTTCTCTTTTAATAAAAATGATTAATTAAAAAAAATATCATATGAATGAGTGTCATATGAAGTGAGTAGTTTTTTGGACATGTGATATTCATAAACCATGGTATTGGCTTATGGTATTGTAACAAAGTCTATTTACAGATTAAAAATCTCCAAAATAAAATGGAGGTAAATATATATGGATAAAAATCTTGTTCCATGCTTTTTCAAATATATATATATGTTTAACATATATATTAATTCTTTAACCATAATAATAATAAAAGTGATAATTTAGTTTTATAATTTTTTAAATTTTAACCATATCAAATGCATTATAAAATGTTTTGATACTTATTATGAATTAACCTTTAACATTTATCTAAATTTAAATTATATGATTTTATAAGTAGTAATTTTTTTTTAATATTTTTATATAATAATCTATTTTAAAATTATTACTATTATTTATAATTTTTTGCTTTGGTTTAATTTAAATTTCTATATATCTGATTTTATAATTAATTGTATTATTGCTAAAAAGGAATTGAAATAAATAATTCATGTAAAAATTAAAATAATATTATTATTACTGTGAAAATGATTCTATCAAAGTAACATAAATATGAAATATATATATATATCTATATATATATATATATATAAATAAAAAGGGAGAAAAGGTCAAATTAGTTTTAAAAGTTATGATTAATAAAATAATAAACTATATTCCATATGTTATTTGGTTGCTGGTTGATTTTAAGAATATCTTTAATATAATGTTGATAACCCTTTGGAATATATTAGAAAAGTTACCCGTGATTTATCGCTTAATCAGTCTCAGATGAACTATAAAGTGAATCATTTCACAAAAAAATGGGCAGCAAGCGGATTCTAAATGGTTCTCTGCACCAGATAAACTCTCCGGTGCTTTATTATGACTAACCTGAAAGTAATAGCAAGCCAAAATTAGAATGGTGACCTTAGCTCCCAACTTCATGAAGGCAAATATTGATGATGACATCCTCATACCTGTAGGACATGAATAAAATAAGTGTTGTGAGTACATTTCTTCAAGAGAGATGGACTTGCAATACAGTAACAAAGGAAAAAAACATTATCAATGAAACTAATGTTAACCTTACATTTTCATACTTGTTAGTATACAACTCCAGCGCAAACCAATCCCGCATACCATTAAGAGAGAAAACCTTAGATTCGATTGGAGACATCTAGAATGAGGACATTAAGGAAGATGAAAGCTTGGAAGACAAGTTGTCGTTAGGGTAGCAAGATTGTTTACAAATACTTTCAAAAAATACAGTATGCTAGTTCTAGAGAAAAATAAATACAACTACGATAATTCTAGAACATACATGCGTTATAACGCAATATGGGTATTCAAACCTTGAACCGTCGAGTCGACCTTGTATGTTGTTGTTTCTCATGGAAAGAAAATCAAAGTCGACTACATCATGGGCATATTCGAAGTAATAGAAAAAAATGTGCTGAAGGTTAAACAAAGTGGTGAGCTATTTACTTGAAGAGGAATGGTAGAAGGATCAGAAGGGAGAGACCCAGTAAGAGTGACTTACAGGGAGGAAACAAACAAACCATTAATGTAAGGAGAGCCTGGAAACCACATACAGAAGAGGGCTTTGTCAATAAAAACAAAATAGAACAAATATTGAAGAGACTAAAACCAGTAATTGCCATAAGAATGCTAACGAAGCCTTTTAAATCTCACTTGCAATTTTCATAGAGGACAACTGGAAGTGTTAACAGAGGGTCCCATGCCTCATTACCTTCGTGAAATGCGTAGGTGCCAAGCGAAGGGAAATACTCATGGAGAAGAGGTACTTCCACGACACCATTACCAAGCGGCGACAAAACACATAAAATTCAAAAGAAACTATTATAGGGAGGAGGGTTAGGGTTAGGGCCTTTGAATTATACCCTTTGATTTCCCAAACCTCATCTCGACTATCCATTGAATCAGTTAAGGCGATTGCATGGTGAGCACGTGATAAAGGAGAACGTGGCAACCCTCGATTTGAGTATGAATTTCCAAGAGGGCGCTATCATTGAACCCAAAATCACTATATTTAATATGACAAGTGCATTTAGCGGTAATAAACCATTTAACCTATAAGGCTTAACCATAGATTAGGGCCATCATTAAATGAGTGTCATAATATTATTAATCTTACATAACCTCCATTAAATCACCTTCTGTCTAACACATCAATAGTTATGCATCAATATAAATGCAAAGTAAACATGCTTGCCAATGATAGGCATACTAGTGACAAGATACACTGGAGTTACATTTTCCAAGTAAATGTGTTCCTAGTGTGAGGCATAAAGTATGTGGATAGTTAAATTATATGCTAGGTATGAGATAATTATAATGACTTCGTAAGTTAAGTGTAATCCTCCATAATGCTAATTTCATACCAACATTTATAAAGGTTTAAATTGATACAGAAAATTAAGAACACGAGGCAATCGAGAATGGTATCCATTACCATGATAAGCCAAATCTTGTAGCATATGCACCCTAAACTGTTTTCTAAAGGTTTCCAATGATAAGGATGAAAAATATAGTTACTTAACCCATGAGTGAAGAACCATTTATCAAATAATTGTATATACAGAAAGGAAAACAAAAATTGTTAGTAATATGTTTGGCTAGATAAGGTATATGACAGAGTTGATGGGGAGACCAAAGGTAGTTTGGTCACCTATTCAACTAATATTAACAAATATGTATAGGATTTATCCCATAAAGGGGTATAGGATGTAGATGTTGACATTGATGGGGCAAAAACACTGGTTCATTTTCAAGTGAATGAAATAATGGATGGTAAGGATCCTTACCCAAATATTTTGGGAATATATTGGACATTTGATGACAATGAAATTATGAATTTGGAGAAGAATATGCCTTTGAAATAGATGCACTAAGGGTTGTTACACCTTTGGATCCCACTGAAGTGAATGATTCATGTACTCAAACAATGATGAAGTTCAAGCTTTAGTTTTGTGTTATGTAAGCAACTCACAAAATAGAAGAAAAGATAGATCAACGAATTCAAAATCAACCTCTTCGAGGGGAAACCTCCTTGACATTACACAAATGAACAATTTTTGGATGATATAAATGACAAAAACTCCTTTCTATATATAGGAGTCTAAGGGGTCACAATATAATCAAAGTTGACATAACAAAAATAATATAAAGGCACAACAATAACAACAGTGGGCTTCTATGGGGCACAATAATAACAATATGGGGACAATAGGTGCACAACAATAACAATAAGGGCTACACTAACAATAGTAATGGGGGAATCAGTAGTATTATAGGGACCTAACATGCTCCTCTCCTTCAAAAAAATGTTGTCCTCAACGCTTTAGTAGTTATGGATGCTTCTGTATAAAATTCTCATCCTCCAATGTGGAATCTTTAGCAGGTAAGTCCTTCCACTTGATGAGATACTCCGAAATTGATCAATTTCGTAGCTGCTGAGTTCTTGTTTCTGTGATTGCTTTAGGTTCTGATATTATTTTTCCTTCCTCGTCAAGTTCTGGCAATATTGTCTGAGTTGGGAGTTTGTCACCTATAACCTTATTTAAGCATGAAACATGGAAAACTAGGTGCACTCGAGAAGTTGCAGGAAGCTCCAATTTGTATGCCATAGTACCAATCTTTTACAACACCTTGTATAGACAATACTACTTTGGTGATAATTTAGTATCCTTCTTAGCTTGCTTGAGGAAATTTGTTTATATGGTTGTAGTCGTAGGAATACCCAGTCACCTACATCAAAACTTCTTTCACTGGGATGTTGATCTGCCTGTTGTTTCATTCTATTCTACGCCAAAGTGAGGTTATCATTTAATAGTTAGATAACTTGTTTTTGATGCTCGATGTGATCTTCCACTGGTTGAACCTAAGAATTTTCTCTTAAATATGATGTGATGGATGGTGGATGATATCCATAAAGTGCCATAAATGGGGTCATTTTTGTTGCAGTATGGAAGGAAGTGTTATAACACCATTCAACTAGAGGCAACAATTTGACCCATTTTGTATTTTTATTAGATACAAGGAAACGAAGATATCATTCCAAACATTTGTTCACCATCTCAATTTTCCCATCATATTGAGGATGATAAGATGCGCTACGAGCTAACTAAGTACCAAGACAAGGAAATAATTATGTCTAAAAATTTCCAGTGAAAATGGGGTATCTGTCGCTTATAATAATCTTTGGGTTTCCATGTAGCTTTTGAATTGTTTCCATAAATGCAGTAGAAACTATACTAGCTTTAAATGGATGTGATAATGCACAAAAGTGTACATACTTAGTAAGTCTGTCAACTACCACCATGATCAAACTCTTTCCTTCGGACTTGGGTAAACCTATGATAAAATCCATTGAAACCTCCTCCCAACATTGGCTTGGAATGGAAAAATGTTGCAATAGACCTGGGGTCTTAATTGTTTCAACTTTATTTTGTTGGCAAACCAAACATTCCGCCACAAACTTTTGAATATCTGATTTAAGGCCATCCCAAAAAGATTCCTTCTTAACCTTGTGGTAAGTTTTTAAAAATCCTGAGTGCCCTCCTAAGGGAGAGTTGTGCAATTCCATAAGAATATTTTGTTTTAGTTGGGAATTCTTACATAGGTATAAGGGATCTTTGTACCATAACAAATTATTTTTCCAGATAAATATAATAGATGTATTGGGATCTTGTTGTAACTTTTGAATAAGTGCCCATACTTCTTCATCATTCTTCCATTCATCCTTTTCTTTGTTTATCCAATCTGGTTGGATAATAGAAATGGCTCAAAACAATGCTTCCACATCCTCATCCTCTCTTTAGAGTGCATCTGCCACAACATTTTGCTTCCCTTTTTCGTAGATTATTTCAAAGTCATAACCCAACATCTTTGTGACCTATTTTTGCTGCTCTTCTAAGGATAATCTTTGTTCTACAAATTATTTAAGAATATCATGATCTGCTTTTACCTTGGAGTGTCTTCCCATTAAGTACGGTTTCCATTTCTTAAGTGCATGTAGTACTGCCAACATTTCCTTCTCATAAATAGCTTTGTGTAAATACTTTCCTTTGATTGGACGACTTACGAAAGCAATGGGTATTTCTTCTTGCATTAAAGCAACACCAATTCCCTTTCTTGAGGCATCACATTCCACAATAAAGGTTTTTGTGAAGTCTGGCGTAGCTAAGACCAGTGCTTGGCACATTGCCTTTTTGTGATGTTCAAAGGCCTTCGTTGCTTCTGGAGTCCATGAAAATGCATCTTTCTTCAATAATGTTGTTAGAGGTGCTGCCATTCTCCCATAATCCTTAACAAACTTGCGATAATACCTTGTCAACCCGAGAAATCCTCGTAGATGCTTTATGGATGTGGGAATTTTCCATTCCTTAATGGCTTTAATTTTGCTAGGGTCTACCTTCACACCTTCATGAGATACAATATGATCCAGATATTCCACCTCTTGTATTCAAAAGAAACATTTGGATATTTTTGCATATAATTGTTTCTCCTCCAATAGTTTGAGCACCCTGTCAACATGTTGAACATGATCCTTCCAAGACTTGTTGTAGATTAGTATATCATTAAAAAACAATAACACAATTTTTCTAATGAAGGGTTTCAAAAGGGAATTCATCAAACTTTGAAATGTAGAAGGTGCATTGATAAGGCCAAAAGGCACGACCAAATATTCATAATGACCCTCATGAGTTCTAAATGTTTTTTTCAGAATGTCTTCAGTCTTCATTATGATTTGATGATATCTTGAACAAAGATCCAACTTGGTGAAGTAAATTGCTCCATGCAATTCATCCAATAATTCATCAATGATAGGAATGGGAAATTTATCTTTAATAGTGATCTTGTTGAGCTCCCTATAATCTAGACACATGCACCATGACCCATCCTTCTTGCGCACCAATACTACTAGAGTAGAGCAATAACCTTGACTAGGTTGAATTATACCAGCCTCTGACATTTTTGCAACCATACATTCAATTTCACTCTTTTGGGCATAGGGACATCTGTAAGGCCTGATGTTTGGAGGAACACTTCCTGGAATCAAATGAATAACATGATCATGATAAAAAATAGGTGGGAGGCCTTTGGGAGTCTCAAATACCTTGGAATGATTGTCCAAGACATTTTGGAGATCTATAGAAATAGATGATTTCGATGTGGGAACCTCTAGTGAACATAATTGTGCAATTACGCCTCGTTTTTATTTCTTTAGAAGCTTTGCCATTCCATTAGAGCTGATTATCTTTCTCGGTTTCCCTGTGATACACTTTGATTCAACTTCCTTTCATTCTGAAAAAACATTAATGGAAAGTTCTTGAGAATTAAAAGATATTGTACCCAAGGATTGTAGCCATTGGACTCCTAGTACACCATCAACCCCACTCATTGGAATGGAAAGAATTGGGCTATTCAATACATATTCTCCCATGGATAGCTTGATAGAATGGCACTTTCCAGAGAAAGTTATGGTTCCTCCACTTGTAACACTCTTGGAGAATCCAAGTCCAGTGAAATAACTGTCTATCTGTGTGTACCAAGCACGAGGTGCTTGTTTCAACCCATACAACGCTCTCTTGATCCTGCACACATGCGACTCGCTGCTAAAGATCTCGAAACCTTCGGGCTGCTCTATGTACACCTCCTCTTCAATGACTCTGTTGAGGAACGCAGTCTTCACATCCATCTGATGAATGTGCCACCCCATCTGCGCTGAGAGAGAAAGAATCGTCCGTATGGAAGAATACCTTGTGATAGGTGCAAAGGTCTCCTCATAATCGATCCCCTCTATTTGTGAGAAGACTCGGGCAACAAATATTACCTTGTACTTCTCCACACTCCCGTTAGCTGCCTGCTTCACTTTGTAGATCCATCTCGAACCCACCACTGATTTCCCCTCTGGTCTTGGGACAATCTCCCATGCACTGTTTTTGACAATCAAATCATACTCTTCCACCATGGCATCTTCTCATGCGGGATCCTCCACAGCTTCCTTGAAAGAGGATGGCTCAGTCACGACACATTTGCTCACAAGAGCCATGTATCTAGTGTACCAGTCAGGTGACTGTCACTGTCTGCGTTGTACTGTAGGTGGTCCTACAACCTTCTCTGCATCTTGAGCTAGTCGCTCAACTTCTGTAGTGCGCTTTCGCCATCTGATGGTTGGCACTGCATGAGTGGTCTCTTCCACTCCATGAACTTAATCTTGTGGCTGATCCACATCCTGAAGCTCATCCTTAGGAACTAATAGCTCCTCATATGCATGCAAGTGTGGCTCCCTCTCAAGCGAACACTTCATGGCTTTCTCCTCCTGAAATTGTATATCCCGTCGCACAACAGTCTTGCGACTGTCTGGCAAATACACATGATAGTTGTGGGGCGTATCAGTGTACCCCAAAAATATCCCAACCTCTGCGGTTAGCTCTAACTTCTTCCTGGTATCCTTCGTCACATGCATGTAAACAGGAGAACCAAAAATCCTCAAATGGGAAATATCAGGCCTCTTACCAGAATAAGCCTCCTCGGGTGTACTCATGCCAAGTATCTTGTGAGGACAACGGTTTTGCACATATATTGTAGTATTGCATGCCTCCTCTCACAAGTGAAGGGGTAGGCCCTGATCATGCAACATCGCCCATGCAACACCCACGATCATTCTGTTCTTCCGCTCAACAAACCCCGTTCTGATGTGGGTTATGGGGAGCTATGAGCTCTCTTCGAATCCCTTCTGCGCTGCAGAAGTCCTTGAACTCGCCAGAGATAAATTCACCACCATTTCCGCTCCTAAGAGCCTTCACCTTATTCCCCGATTCCTTCTCCACTAGTGCTTTGAACTCACATAACTTTGAGTATGTCTCGCTCTTCTTCTGCATGAAGAAGATCCAGCACTTTCGAGAGAAATCATCAACAAAGATCACATAGTACTTGTGCTTTGCTGTCGAAGCTACTGAGAAAGGTCCACACATGTCTGTGTGAATTCTCTCAAGAATCGTCGTGGCAGGACTATCCTTATCGTGAAAGGTGGCTTTCACAAATTTTCCCAAAGTACATCCCTTGCACTGATCTGATTGCGCAAGAGTGCCTTTAGGAAGCCCAGTATAAATCTACTGCAGTATCTTCAAGGCTCCATGGTGAAGGTGGCCCAATCTCCAGTGCCACAGCTCGCCATCATCCCAGCTCACCAATCCTTCTACCTTGCATGCCATTGCTGCGCAGCCATCTACATGAAATTGATAAAGGTTCTTGACTCGAACCCCTGTCTTCCGGGTTTCTCCAGTTGTCTTACTACGCAGGAAAGCCTTTCCCTCGCTGAAGACAACATCATATCCCTTGTCTTCTAACATCACAACAGAGATAAGATTCTTCTTCAATCCTGGAACATGCATCACTTCCTTCAATATGAAGGGTTTACCAGACTCCCTCTCAATGGAAATGGTACTGATACCGGTCACACTGTATCTACCATCATCGCCCATCTCGATGTGCACTCCAAGATCTTTCTCATCCAGATCAGAAAACAAATCTCAATCTCCTGTCATGTGAAAAGACGCACCACTGTCCAAGAACCATACCGATCCCATCACACTTGATACCAAGCATGTGATTAGCGAAAAATCCAGCTCAAACTACGAGGCTAAGGCCTCTCCTGCTGCAGATCCAGCAGCTTGCTTATTTTTCTTCTTCTGCGGATAATTTGTGGCATAATGTCCATGCTGGTGACAATGAAAGCACTTCACCTTGGACATGTCCTGCTTCTTGCCTTTTGCACCAGAATGAGAAGCTTTCTTGTTCTTCCCCTTCTTTGCTTTGGCAGTGAAAGCGCAATTTTCTTCATCAGATGCCTTTGATGGAGATCTGTCCCTGATATTCCGCCTGATCTCCTCTTGCACAAGATCCGACCAAAGTCTCTCCCATCCTGGCAATTTCTCTCGACCATTGACAGAGTCCTGATAGGAATGCCAACTCTTTGGAAGACCAAGGAGAGCCAAGCTCACCAAGTCCTCATCATCGGCAGTCACCCCCACACTTCCCTGCTCATCCTGACATTGGGTGAACTTCGTGAGATACTTGGTCATACTGTCTCCTTTCTCACACTTAATGTTTCTGAGTTTATCCTTGAGTGCCAACTTCCTCTGGTCGCTCTTGCTTTGGAAAAAATTTGTCAACGCTTTCCACATCAAGTATGGAGAAGCCTTTCCATGCAGGCTAGATACAATGTGATCCTTCACGCCCTCCAACAGAATCCTTCGACACTTTGATGTCTTCTTTTGCCAAGCCTCAACTTGAGCAGCATTAGTAGGCTTTGGGACTTCAACATCTATGAAATCCTTCAACCCATTATCATCTAACACCGCCTCCATCTTGTCTTTCCATGCAATATAATTCGAGCTGCCTTCAAGGGCATACTCCAATTGCAATCCGTTGAAAGACATTTCAACTTCGACACCAAGAAAACACTGCTGCAAATTCAAATTCCACCAGCTCAAAACTCAACCGCTTCTAATCTAAAATTCGTGAGAACAAAGTATTTCTCGTACAGAGATTGACTATATGGGCATTTACCAGATATCTCACCTTCCAAAAGAAGGATGAATCCAGAGGCTACCTGGCCCGATTACAGACTCTGCCTGAAGAAATAAAATGTAATCACTTTCTGAATAATAGATCTGATGATCAACTTCGCTCTGATACCATGTAGAAATTTGAATAATATAACACTTATTCATAGAGATTATCCTCATTATACACTATTTGTGGAATGCATGCATAATACATAACCTCCTCTACCATTGATCATCAATTTGCGGAATTAAAAAACAATTGCATGTGCACATTGAAACATCAATCACACATATCAACACAGTATGTAATGGGGAAAGCATACAGCTGAAAACCCCCAACTATCTGTATATTATAATGATAGAGAACATGTAACAATACATAGTACAATACTCCTCACAAGTACTCAGTACTATCTCCACATGCTACACACAAACTAGCTCAGATCTGAACAAGTCACGGGTTCAAATCTCCTCCACTATTTGCCTGCCTCTACTGCGCAATCCAAGTTGAGAATAGATCAGATCCAAATTCGAATTCCATTTGGCTTGTACTACAATCCTCATTGGAAATCTCCAACAATGATTGTGCAAATCTCATGCACAGCTATAGTCACAACTGATATTAGTCTCACCCTTTCACCCACCTCTAACACTTGTCTCCATTGAACTGTCCATGCACTGAGTTAACTGATGTATTCTTTAGTTGATTTATGAGTTAATAATTAGTGAATTAATTAATAATTAATTCACATCACTCATCACTAGTGTATTTGGTAGTTAGACTAAATACAACTAGTTCAACTAAGTCAAACTGAACACAACTACATCAACTCCTCAATCAACTCCACCAAACTCAATCACTTGAGTTCTAACTGAAGTCCATCATGCAATAGCTCATCTAACCCATAGGAAAAGCGTATTTCCTTCTGGCAGTTGCATGTGCCACATTCGTAGCTCGAACTGAATTGCTGCAAGAGGATAAGATAACGTTTATAGTCCAAATATTATTAAGAGCTAATATATTCGACTGTTCTATTTTTAGACTGGTAGTCTAAAAATAGACTCCGCCCATATGTCTAAAAATAGAAGGCCATCTATTTTTACCAACATGACCAATCATCCATAAATAGAATCTTGCAACTCATAGACCATGATCCATATGTCTAAAAATAAACATAGTCTAAAAATAAACTTTGTGCCAAAAATAGCCTGCGGGCCCACTTAGTGAAGGCGACTTCTTTTCACTAAGATCCATCATCTTGTTGCATTTTCAACAAAATCACCACACCTGGTGTGTTGTTGATCTGCTTGATGTATTCGCTAGCATAATAGAAATACTCATACAATATATACCCCCTTTCCATAGACCCCTCGGGTTTTGCCCTTTGTTGAACAAAATCTTTCAATATCTTCATGTACCTCTCTAAGAAGAACATCCAACTACAAGAAATGACCCCAACTAATTCAACCTCATCTACTAGGTGAATTAGAAGATGAACCTACAAGTCCATGAGGCTCGTCGATAATTCCTTCTCAAACATACAAACACTATGAGTTATCTCTTGATACCACCATGGAATGCTAGCCATATGAATCTCCTTTGATATGATCCAACATACAAATGCAGATAATTTAGATATGTCATCTCATAGGACTTACGGGAAGGCATAGTTCACACACCCACACATGAGTAGAGGATAATAATACTGCATAGTAAATAATACATTATACAAAAATTAATTATAAAATATCCCATTACATAAAAATAATAAAAATAATAATGTCATGTTTTTGACATACGTACTCTTAGAAGGTTCAAATGGTCATGCGATTTTAACCTCAACAAACAGTCTTCCACACTGAAGAAACGTCATAGTGAAGACCCATATAAAGAAGGCACTCTCACACTCATTATTACTTCTTTTTCCAAAGAAATATCGTATTTCTTTAAAATCCATGGGACTTCACCTTATTTGAAAGACCAAGAGGGACCATCTTCTCCTCTAGTTCTTGGCCAATGTTCCAATTTAGTTTTTGAAGAGATATGATCTCTCCTAATAGCCAATGTGTCACTTTATTTCGATGATATGTTCCTCCATAAAGAAGATGAAACCTTTTTAAATATATGCATGGGATCTAGCAAGTGGAAAATCTTAAGATGCTCCCAATATGGGAGCTCATAAATAGTAAATTTCCTTTTCATCCTAATGGGAAATATCTCAACACAAGTGTTGAAGAATTCTACATCATTAAACATAGGCTCCCCATTTAAATCAAAAATTTAGGCAAACTCCTTATCATTCTCTCTCTCATATGCTCTAAGGCATTCAACTAGTGTCATTATTGCAAACCTTTGGGTTTTCTCTGGTTTACCATTGAAAGAGGATGTTTCTCTTCTGTAAGGGTGTTATTCTTGGAGGAATACCTTGGAGGAGTCATACAATGGATTTCTTGGTGGTTGAACCACCTAGGCTTCAAAGAAGGCTCACATCATTTACATCCATGATACCATTTCATTACAAGACCTACAAAATTATAGTATACAAGTCAATAAGTTAGCAACCATGAAGATATGAACAATTGTAGAGAACTAAATTAATATGCGAAACAATAATGTTACTAAACAAATCAATAATAATGTAATTTACCACAACAAACTCCTAAGCCTTAATAATCATGTATGGTATAAGCACATATGACATACAACATAAAACTCCTCTCTATTGCGGTGGGTCTTGATACATCGTACACATGTATCCCTTCCAATACTTCCTTCAATTCAGATACCAATAGTTGTAAGTAGACATCAATATTCTTACTTGTTTTCTACTAGGGACTATGAGAGCCAAAATAAGATGTTCATTCTTCATAGAAAACCATGGGGGGGTAATGTTATTTATCACTACTATAGGCAAAATAGAATAGTTTTTGTTTTGGAGGGAATATGGGTTGACACCATCCATGGCTATGTTGAGTTGTAGACTTCATACTTCATCCTTGAATTTTTCAGGCCATGTATCCTCTATATGCTTCATGACTATTGAATCTGTGGGGATTCACATAATTCTCGACTCACTTTTGTTTGAGGCATGCCATCATTGCAACATAGCAAATTCTTTGCAACAGAAGAGTCTTTGAATCCTTTGTATTATAGACATGTGCCTCAATATCTTATGAAGAGGACCATGTAATTTATGTATTTTTTGAATTACAGTACTTGTCATGCTCACATATAAGACATATCTCTTTTTATGCATATTCTCCTCTATATGTAATGCAATCATTCAGATATGCATGATATGATATGTACTCAACACCCAACATTTTCAACAACTGCTTTGCCTCTTCACAGCTACTTGACAAGACATTATCACTTGAAAGAACCTTATCTTTGAATATCCTGCAGTTGTTGGGGAATATAATTGTACAATGTCAATATTTAACATTCATAAAATCAACCATTTTTAATTTTGATTTTGTGACAAAATATAAGGAACTTGATTGATCATGTAGGTCAGTTACCTTGATATTTATGAGACCTACCTACCTACCTTCTTGCAAAATTCCTTTCTCAAAAGCTTAAACCTCTTGTTGGTCACATTGACTCTTTTGTTAAAGGTTTTGCCTCCTTTGTTCAAGAGTGGAGAGATGTCAGATTGGAACCTGAAGATTTGCTGGTTATTTTTGACGTCGTATGCTTATTCACCAAAATTCCCATCCAAGAAGCCATTGACATCATAAATCGCATCTCTGAAAAAGACACTGACAAGTTAGTTGGTATTTGCCTCACTTCGAATTTCTTCAGTTTCCAAGGAGAATTTTATGAGCAAACTTGCACTGTTTCCATGGGATCCCCTCTTTCTCCCATCCTTGCTAACTTGTTTATGGAAGATTTTGAGACCAAGGCTTTAGCCATTACTCAATTTCACCCTAAAAAGTGGAAAAGGTTCGTTGATGATACCTGTGTCATCTAGTCTCATGGTCATGAGAAACTGGATCTTTTTCTTAACCACCTTAATTATCAGTCAAACTCTATCATGTTCACATTGGAAGTTGAGGAAAATGGTTGCCTTCCCTTTCTTGACATTCTCCTTTCTAGGAGGGAAGATGGTTTATGTTATCACCTAGATTGACCTCAGGCTGAAGTGAGGCAATTCCGGGGTAACCAAAAACCAAGATTAGCCTGGTAGCTAGCCCTACCAGGCTGGGAGAGGGATCTCTCCGTAAGGATCTTGTTAAACACACATATGGAAACAACATAATCTGAAAGATAAAACATGAAAATACAATTTTATTAACAACTGATATACATTTATAATACATGTTGTGACCATTGGGTTCCACATCCTAAGGTCTCTTGGACTCCTTTTTTCTATTCATCTTCCACACTAACCCATTGAGGATTGGGTGTCCAACATTCCCCCCCTTAATCCGAAGGGTTATGTATGAGTCCAAGAAGAGAGTTGTAATACAAAATGTGCAAAAATGCATGGCAGAACTAGGTTGAATGTGCTCTCTGAAATGTTGGTATAAAGGGTGGTGGTTTAAGGATGACCACCAACACTGGAATGCTTAGTGCAGTTCCTTGAACTCTTCCAAAACTGGCAAGAAGCTGAAGTCTTCTCCTAGAGGAAGTGCTCCTATTTTTTTGAAGAGGGAAACCTTCAACCATGAAAGGGAGGTCTCACCCCACATAAAAGGGAGAAATTCAACCTGAAAAGGGAAGTCTCAACCTGTGATGGTTTAAGGATGACCAAAAACTCTGGAATGCTTAACACAATTCCAGGAACTCTTCTGAAACTAGCAAGAAGTTGAAGTCTTCTGTTAGAGGAAGTGTCCCCAATTTTGTTCCTGGAATTCTTATGAAACTGGCAAGAAGCTGAAGTCTTCTGCTAGAGGAATTGTCCCATATTCTTTGAAGAGGCATTACCAAATGAAGGCATTCTTAGGGGCATCTTTGTCTCTAGCTACAACTCTGAAACTGGTGTGACAGGTTGTGGCTCACGCTCGCTTGATGTGGCTTTGAAGCTTGTAGGTGACCATCATTTCCACCCTTGTTAGATACAAGGTGAGATGATGGAGAAAACTCAACTGCAGGACTGTTCAATATTCTGGAACAAGTTCTGACATGTGATTGGAATATCTTCTTGGCTGTTGATGCCCATTGCCAAGAAGCGATCCATCCAAGATGAACCTTTGTTCTTGCAGGACGTTTGTTTCTGAAGCATCTGTGTGAAGAATGGGTGCTTTTATGACAATGATTACATGGATGAAGATCAAAACAATGATCTTTCAAATGGCCAACTCGTTCATAGTGTTGGCATTTCACAATCTGTTGTTGTTGCTATTGCTGTGGAAGAGGGGAAGAATCTGAAATAGCTGGAGATGAACTTTCATGAAGGAATCCAACACTCTGAAATTGAATGGGCTTTGAGTTGTTTGGAATATGAAAGGACACATCCTTTTCATATCCAAGACCAGTTCTATGCTTGTTGTGGACAAGCTATTCCCAAGGTTTGATGATGGGCTTGGGAAGTGCAGAAAGAAATTTTTCATCTGCATGTAACCTTGCTGCTTTATGGGATTCTGTTTCAATCTTATGAATAGAGACAGGTTCAGAATGACTTCTCTATTTTAATTCTTCTTGCTGTAGCTGAGATTCGAGCTGAAAAAAATCAATTTTCTCTTGTGCATTTTGTAGATAGACCAGAATTTCTGTGAGAGAAACTTTGTTGATTTTTAATGTATCATGAGTAGTAGACAATATCAGAGTTTTGAGGAACTCTAATACTTCATTGATTCTAGCCATTTTTTTTTAATGTCAGAATTATACCTTAAAAACTGATCACAACTGCTACTCAATGCAGAAAAGTAATACCCACTAGCAATATCCTTTATAAATGTGCAACATATGATCAGTGTGCAACTAGCAAGCACCAATTACGATCCATTACATAAAAATAAGATTTTACTCATGACCAACACTTGTTATGACAATACAACTGACTAAACTTTTCTCCACAAAAGATTACTTTTATTTGTCAAAACAATCATTTCCTTTATACAGCCCACCAAACTCTTATGCAGCAGTCGAATCAAAGAATCAATGCATATATGTTGGCATTATGGTTCAAGTGTTGTCCTTGATGGCAACTCACTCAGTGGATGGTACAGGTGCTCAGAGGTTAGTACAGGTGATGGCAACTTAATCAGAAGACAGATCTCAGTACAGCATGCCAAGGAAGCTCATACACGCTGTTTCGTTAAGCCCAAGTCGCGTGTACACGCAAGTTCGACTCAGAAAAAGCGCGTGTATGTGGAAAGGTTCCTTTGGTTCATGGTGGTTAGTCCTTGGAAGTTGTGCCTATGATTTCGGACCATTATGTCTCGACGGGCGTGTCGATCCCTAGTTTTAAAGTTGATGGTATTGTGTTACTATGGTTTTGGCTCTTGGTATTGAGAAAGGCCTAAGGCTATATAAGGAGAAGAAGATCATTAGGCAAAGATCATCTTTCGACAAGGCATGAATATCTAAGAGAGAAAGAGATCTGATATGCAGGTTCTGAGTTGGTTGATCTAAGCCAAGGAGAGATCACATCGGTTAATGGAAGACTAGATCTAAGGATAGATCGGGATCTAATGGTTTGAATTGCACTATCATGATATGGTTGATTATGCGTATTTCTAGATCTGCATATTGTCGCAATGTTACGTTCTGAGTCTAACTAATATCTGGTACAGCTGCAAATTGAGAAAGTTTATTTTTAGATCTGTACGCAGGTTGGCTTCGGTAAAAGGGCGTGTATACGCGGTTTCTGCTCATTAAAGTAGCGTATATCTTTTGAAGCTTGATTTGGGTTTACAGTGGGGTCTGACTGTTATTACAGAGTTCTGTAGTCTGCTCTGTGTTCTGGTAACTGGTGATTGACAGGGCTCAGTGGTTCAGTGATTCAAAGTTGGGTTGTTTTATGCTTCAATGATCTGTTGTGAAATTGAATGAATTGTGGTCTTCAGATTGTAATGTTGTGCTTCAGGAATATCCAAGTCTGAAAATGTATGAAAAGTGATACCTGGAAGAAGGAAGATTGTAGGTCAGCACCTACGTACTAGTATCTTGGCTAGTACAAAAGCAAAAGGGGGTTGAAGCTCCCTTCCAAGGAAGTTTGGAGAACGAGAGAAGGTTGAAGCCTTCTGCAGGTTGTAGCCTGCGTACTGGTATAAGGCTGCACCAGTACAAAAGATTGTAAACTGAAGTTTCATATTAAGAAAGATAGAGACAACTTGCAGCAGGTGGTTTTCACCCACATTGGGTTTCCACCTTATATCTTGGTGTTCATGTGTGTGGCTTTTTATCTGTTCTGTTATACTGCACATGTTTACTGTTAATATGATGAATAATGTCCTGATGCACTTAATTGAAGAATAAGCCAACTAAATTGTGAGTTTTCTGCTTATACGCTGTTTTACTTCGTCACAGTAGCGTGTACACGCTGGTTCACTTAACTGAAGTAGCGTATATGTTTTGGGCATTTAAAAAGTTTGATTAATCTGATAATACTGATTCACCCCCCCTCTCAGTATTATTTCCAACAATTGGTATCAGAGCTGGTCCTTCAGAGAAGCTTGATCGCTTGAAGGAAGATCATTCATCATGAGCAACTACGAGAAAGAAGCATCAATCAGGCCACCGGTTTTTGATGGAACAAATTTCAATTATTGGAAGGTAAGAGTTACTGCATATCTTCAATCTCTTGGTACAGAAGTTTGGGACATTGTAGAAACAGGCTATGCTTTTCCTTCAGCTACTCCTACAGATCCAGATGAGAAAAGGGCATATGAAACAAATGCAAAAGCAGTCGCTACCCTATTAGGAAGTATATCTCAAACAGAATTCATGAAGGTCATGCACTTCAAATCAGCAAAAGAAATATGGGACAAAATGATCACTAGCTATGAAGGAGATGAACAGGTAAAGCAAGCTAAACTTCAAACACTCAGGATTCAATATGAGACTCTCAGGATGTATAATGATGAAAGTGTGGCTAATTATTTTCTCCGGGTAGATGAGATTGTTAATTGTATGAAAAACTTGGGTGAAGAAATAAAAGAAACTATAGTAGTTCAAAAGGTTCTAAGATCTTTATCCCCCAAGTTTGAATCTAAAGTATCTGCAATAGAAGAAAAAGAAAATCTCCGTGTTCTCACTATGTCTCAGCTACATGGAATTCTAACCGCTTATGAAATGAGAAAGGGAGGTCCATCTGACAGAAGGGAAGCTGCTTTTAAGGCATCAGGAAAAGAAGATTACTATGAAGCAAGCCATGTTCCAGAAGAAGAGGAAGAAGAATCAAATTTTGTCAGAAATCTTCAAAGGGGTTCTGGAAGGTTCAGAGGTAAGCTACCTTTCAAATGTTTTGCTTGTGGGAAAGTAGGTCATTATGCTGCAAAATGTCCTTATAAGGATAAAGGAAAAGAACCTGCTAGATGGAACAAGAAACAAAGTGCAAATAGGAAAAGCTACTACACCCATGAAGATAGTGATGGCTTATCAAACAGTGATGAAGATGAACAAGGTAATAAATATAAGCTGTTAATGGCATTTGAAGATGATGATTATGAGGATGCTATAGATGTGGATAATCTCTATAATGAAATCACTAGACTCAAGAGAAGCATAGAAGAAAGGAATGTGATTATTGATACTTTGCAATTTCAGATTGATGAAAAGGAAAAACATCTTGAAAAACTAGAAGGTGAAATTGTTGGTCTCAGAAAAGAAATTGAGAAAACAAAAACTATTAATCTTAAATTTGTCAAAGGATCTGAAACCTTGGATGAGATTATTAGTGTGCAGCGGTCTCCTCTAAACAAAACAGGTTTGGGCTATAATGGAGAAACCTCTCAAGCATCCACCTCAAAAAGTTATCTTGATGCAGCAAGAGGAAATGAGCGGAAGAACAATGAAGATAATCAGGTAAAGCAGGGACGAGTTACAAACAGAAACTATCAGGGACAATCCTCCTTAAGGATGAACAAAAGCTACAACCAACCACAGGTAAAATCTTCTCAGTTTGGCTCAAGAATAGATGAAAATAGAAATTACAATCAGTTGGCTGGTAGATTCAATAACCGCAGAAGCTTCTTCAATGGACAATGCTTTTCTTGCCACAACTTTGGTCACAGAGCAGCTCAATGTGTTGCATATAAAACAATCATGACTAGGGAAGCTCAAAAACAAAGAAGTATGACAGGGATTACAAAAAGGACCTATAACAACTTTTCGGTGCTTGAAAATGAAGTTGAATGTTCTATTTGCAATAATTTTGGTCATAAAGACTCTGAATGCAGGAGCAGGTTTCAGGAGAAAAAGGAACAAGCCACAAGCACCAAAACATGGAGAATAAAGGAACCTCAAACAGAAAGATGTGGGATAGCATTTTATGCAGAAGGACAGGAAAATCTATGGTACATTGACAGTGGATGTTCGAAACATATGACAGGTGATAAAGAAAAACTTGAATCTTATTCTACTTTAGAAAAGGGAAAGAAAGTCTCTTTTGGAAATGATACTCCTGCAACTATAAAAGGAAAAGGTATTGCTCCTTTAAAAGAAAAGGTCAAGGCTGGAAATGTTTTGTATGTTGATGGATTGAAACATAATCTTCTAAGTGTCAGCCAGATGTGTGATCAAAAAACAGAGGTTATTTTCAGATCGAATGGATGTCTTGTTCGTGATCTTGATACAGGTAAAACAGTTCTCAAAGGCAAAAGAACTCCAAATAATCTGTACATATTTGAAGAAGGACAACAACAATGCTATCTTAGCAAGGATGAAGAGCACTGGTTATGGCATCGAAGGTTGGGACATCTAAGCTTCTCACAAATAAGGAAAGCATGCAAATATCAGGCAGTTCGCGATCTTCCAGATATCAAAATTCCAGACAACACCATATGCAAATCTTGTCAGTTTGGAAAGCAGACCAGAACTAACTTTCCAGAGAAGGAAGGATCAGCTAGCTTGCCTCTTGAGCTAGTCCATACAGATGTATGTGGTCCATTTAGGAAAAGGTCACCTCGAGGAGAAGAATATCTGATATTATTCATTGATGATTTCTCAAGGTTTGTTTGGTTAGGGCTTATGAAGCACAAAGATGAAGCATTCGAAAAATTCAAATCCTTCAAAGCATTGGCCGAAAATGAATCAGGACACAAAATCAAGTGCCTCAGATCTGACAGAGGTGGGGAGTTCACATCAAATGAATTTTTTGATTTCTGCGATGAACATGGGATAAGAAGAGAATTCTCTACAGCTAGAACTCCTCAGCAAAATGGGGTTGTGGAAAGAATGAACAGAACTATCCAACAAATGGCTCGTGCTATGCTCGATGAATCAGGTACTCCTGCAACCTTCTGGGGAGAAGCCGCACATGCTGCTGTTATCATTCTTAACAAAACAAATGTCCGAGTAAACAGCACTCAAACACCTCATGAGCTTTGGAGTGGTAAAACTCCTTCCGTGAAGCATTTCAAAATCTTTGGGAGCAAATGTTATATTAAGAACACTGATGAGCAACTTGGCAAACTTGAACCTAGAGCAGATGAGGGCATTCTTCTTGGTTATTCTCCACATAGCAAAGCATACAAGTGCTACAATAAAAGACTTGGCAGAATTGTTGACAGTATTGATATAGTGGTTGATGAGAAGGGATATATTCCTAGGCAAGTTCATCATGAAGAAGATGAAGGTTACTCTCAAAGGCGAAATGATGAAGAAGAAGAACCTCAAGAAGAAGAAGAATCTCAAGAAGAACCAGAGGAGCAGACAAGAATAGAAGAGAAGACTCCATCCAGATATGTCCAAAAGAATCATCCAGAAACTCAGATTGTGGGGCAGAAAGAAGCAGGAGTACAAACAAGAAGGACACTTGCAGAAGCTTCAAGCTACTTGGCTCTACTCTCCTCCATTGAACCACAAAATGTGAAAGAAGCATGCAAAGATGAATGTTGGGTCAAAGCAATGGATGAAGAACTTGAGCAAATCGAAAGGAACAACACTTGGGAATTAGTTCCTAGACCAAAAGATAAGAATGTAATAGGAACAAAATGGGTCTTCAAGAATAAGTTAAATGAAAATGGAGAAGTAATTAGAAACAAGGCCAGACTTGTTTGTAAAGGGTATGCACAGCAAGAAGGAATAGATTTTGAAGAGACCTTTGCTCCTGTGGCAAGACTAGAGGCCATCCGAATGTTCCTTGCTCTCTCAAGCTTTCAAAACTTCAAGGTATTTCAAATGGACGTGAAATCAGCCTTCCTGAATGGAGACTTAGAAGAAGAAGTATATATTGAGCAGCCAGATGGGTTCATTCTTGGGAATGATCCAAACCTTGTATGCAGATTGAAAAAGGCTCTCTATGGGCTCAAACAAGCCCCAAGGGCTTGGTACTATCGGTTGGACAAATATCTTCACCAACAAGGCTTTTCAAAAGGATCAGCAGATAGCAATCTCTATATAAAAGTTGAAAATAACAAATTGCTAATTCTTGTTGTTTATGTAGATGATATTATTTTTGGCAGCAATGAAGAAACTATGAGTCAAAACTTTGCCTTGGTTATGCAGAAAGAATTCGAAATGTCACTTCTTGGAGAATTGACATATTTTCTTGGATTGCAAATCCAACAAAATGAAGGAGGTATCTTCTTGTCTCAAACCAAATACCTCAAGCAGATCTTGAAGAAGTATGGCATGGAAGAGTCAAAACCAGTATGTACACCCATGGTTACAGGATGCAGCCTCAGTGCAAATGATGAATCAGCAGCAGTTCACCAACCCACTTATAGATCCATGATTGGGAGTTTGCTTTATTTGGCAGGTACTCGACCAGATATTACTCATGCAGTAGGGATGGTTGGAAGATTTCAAGCCAACCCAAAGGAAACCCATCTTCAGGCAGTCAAAAGAATCTTCAAATATCTTCAAGGGACCCAAAACTATGGCTTATGGTATCCTAGAAATACAGATCTCACTCTTCATGCTTACACAGATGCAGATTGGGCTGGAAGTGTGGATGATAGGAAAAGCACAAGTGGAGGTGCTTTCTTCATGGGTTCCAGATTAGTGTCTTGGTTCAGCAAGAAGCAAAGTTCGATTGCCTTATCTACAGCTGAAGCAGAATATGTGGCTGCAGCATCTTGTTGCACACAACTTCTTTGGATGATGCAGACCTTGCAGGACTTTCAAATCACTTGCACTCCACCTGTCTCTATCTTATGTGATAATACAAGTGCAATCAGCATTTCAAAGAATCCAGTCATGCACTCAAAGACCAAGCACATACCAATCAAGTACCATTTTCTTCGGGAACAAGTGCTTGAGCAGAAGGTCAAATTGGAGTATGTTCCTTCTAAGGAGCAAGTTGCTGATATTCTCACAAAACCACTGCCCAGGGAAACTTTTGAATATCTCAGACAAAAGCTGGGAGTAGTTGATGCTTCATCCTGTTGTTGAAATTTGTTTGTTCTACAGAAAAGTTGGTATACGCAGGTTACGGAAGGGATATGTGCGTATACACGCGGATTTATGCTGAGTAAGTCGCGTGTATGCTGGACGCTTGTTGCAGAAAGAATATCCGCGTACATACGCTGTTTTATACAGGATAAAACGCGTATATGAAGTTCTGAACAGCAAAGGAAAACTCTGAAGTTCTGAACAGCAATAGGAATGTCAGAAGTATTCAGGCACAGTTTCAGGGAGTGCAACAGGCACAGGTTCAGGGGGAGCAGCTCAAAAGTCTCATAAAGCATTGTTGGCATTCAGATGTTTTGGTTGTTGGTTTAAGAAGGAGCTCAGAAAGAAATTCTAGTTGCTGATCTAACAAGATGTTTATCCGATGCTGCTGGTGTCTTTCCTAAGTCTTGGTCTAGATCTGTTGTCTCTATGTCATGTATCTTTCTTGTCTCTTTTATGGTGTCAAGGTCATGTAACGGCCTTTGTTGGTTTCCCCACTATGCCTGGGATGAATGATGAAATGTTCATGTATTATCATGTATCTTCACATGGTTAGGTGGATGAGTCAATATTGGTATATCCCCACTAGGTTGGGTGATGAATGTATGTTGAGTCTTTTGGTGATAGGAAGGTCTTCTTTAATGTATAAGTCTTTGTTCTTCTTGAAGAACATCTTTTGCAGATCTTGCCTACAGTCAAGGGGAGCATGAACAACACTTGATAAGCAGGACGGATAGATTGGTACACTTTGGCATACACAAAGGGGAAGCACACTTGGAGATTTCAGCATGTACTCAGGGGGAGTATGGACAGCAGTATGGACAGCAGAAGGAATACCAAGGAAGAGAATATTTTGGTCCACCCTTTGCCCTTGATGTCAAAGGGGGAGAGTGACTTGGTGTGGTGGTTGCCATCAAGTCCAAAGGGGGAGATTGTTGGCATTATGGTTCAAGTGTTGTCCTTGATGGCAACTCACTCAGTGGATGGTACAGGTGCTCAGAGGTTAGTACAGGTGATGGCAACTTAATCAGAAGACAGATCTCAGTACAGCATGCCAAGGAAGCTCATACACGCTGTTTCGTTAAGCCCAAGTCGCGTGTACACGCAAGTTCGACTCAGAAAAAGTGCGTGTATGTGTAAAGGTTCCTTTGGTTCATGGTGGTTAGTCCTTGGAAGTTGTGCCTATGATTTCGGACCATTATGTCTCGACAGGCGTGTCGATCCCTAGTTTTAAAGTTGATGGTATTGTGTTACTATGGTTTTGGCTCTTGGTATTGAGAAAGGCCTAAGGCTATATAAGGAGAAGAAGATCATTAGGCAAAGATCATCTTTCGACAAGGCATGAATATCTAAGAGAGAAAGAGATCTGATATGCAGGTTCTGAGTTGGTTGATCTAAGCCAAGGAGAGATCACATCGGTTAATGGAAGACTAGATCTAAGGATAGATCGGGATCTAATGGTTTGAATTGCACTATCATGATATGGTTGATTATGCGTATTTCTAGATCTGCATATTGTCGCAATGTTACGTTCTGAGTCTAACTAATATCTGGTACAGCTGCAAATTGAGAAAGTTTATTTTTAGATCTGTACGCAGGTTGGCTTCGGTAAAAGGGCGTGTATACGCGGTTTCTGCTCATTAAAGTAGCGTATATCTTTTGAAGCTTGATTTGGGTTTACAGTGGGGTCTGACTGTTATTACAGAGTTCTGTAGTCTGCTCTGTGTTCTGGTAACTGGTGATTGACAGGGCTCAGTGGTTCAGTGATTCAAAGTTGGGTTGTTTTATGCTTCAATGATCTGTTGTGAAATTGAATGAATTGTGGTCTTCAGATTGTAATGTTGTGCTTCAGGAATATCCAAGTCTGAAAATGTATGAAAAGTGATACCTGGAAGAAGGAAGATTGTAGGTCAGCACCTACGTACTAGTATCTTGGCTAGTACAAAAGCAAAAGGGGGTTGAAGCTCCCTTCCAAGGAAGTTTGGAGAACGAGAGAAGGTTGAAGCCTTCTGCAGGTTGTAGCCTGCGTACTGGTATAAGGCTGCACCAGTACAAAAGATTGTAAACTGAAGTTTCATATTAAGAAAGATAGAGACAACTTGCAGCAGGTGGTTTTCACCCACATTGGGTTTCCACCTTATATCTTGGTGTTCATGTGTGTGGCTTTTTATCTGTTCTGTTATACTGCACATGTTTACTGTTAATATGATGAATAATGTCCTGATGCACTTAATTGAAGAATAAGCCAACTAAATTGTGAGTTTTCTGCTTATACGCTGTTTTACTTCGTCACAGTAGCGTGTACACGCTGGTTCACTTAACTGAAGTAGCGTATATGTTTTGGGCATTTAAAAAGTTTGATTAATCTGATAATACTGATTCACCCCCCCTCTCAGTATTATTTCCAACAATATATATGTAGACAAAAACTATAATGAGTTTTAAATACAATGCTACACTGGGGTAGCAGCAACTGCAAACTTGCTTGGATCCTTCAAATACTCCACTTTCAAAGCAGAAATGATGGCTATCAAAACTTCAACAACTATAGCACCATGTCTTGGACAAGACTTGAATGCTCATATATAAATGCTTTGACTAAGGTACGAAAAAATATTCTCTGATCTACCCACTTCTTCAAAGAAAAAAAATCTACCCTTATATATCACACAGAATTTATGGAGAGCTAACAACGCATATGCCAGAATGCAATATATAGATAGTCAACGATACCTCTAATATTATAATAAGAATGATGAACACAACAATGATCCACTTGTAGGAGCTACACACCAATGAAAGAATTATTCCACATGTTCATGCATGTATGAATGCACAGCGATGAATCGACTAGCTCATTTCTTTAACACACAACTTCTCTTGTGCAAGTCTCTCTGCTCTCCACGCCACCTACAAAGCTATTCTGTGGTGCTTCTGATTCTCTAGGCTTTCACATCTATAACTATTTGATCATATCGATCATGTTGAGGCTTTTGCAAGATAAGATAGAAAATATATTCAATTTGTTAAACACAAATATTTCACACATAACCTCCATCATATGGTTGATCTTCAAAATATATATCGACCAGAATATAACTCCAATTCCTAGTCAACACATGTTGTTAATAAAAATGATTTAATGTAGGTTCATTCAGTATTCCACCAGTGATCAACACTCCAACATCATCCATGGTCTTCCACCAAAAGCATAGCAACGTTTATGGGAACAAAAATATCAGATGCTTCTTGGCTAATGGTATTTTACCACTGCCCAGCAAATGATGGAAATGATTTACAGATTCAGAAAAAGAGACTGATGCGATGGAAAAATATCAAATCAATGAAATATAAAAATGAGACATCAATTGGCAAATGAATTTGCACAATTAGCTAGGCCTTTTCAGTCAAGCATCAGGTCTCAACCATGGGCTCAAGTCCTGATCCCTCACCAAAAGCAATTTCGGTTTTTTTGTTGATTGGTGAATTGAATTAAACAAGATGTCCTTGATAACCTGTGACATCAGTCCATGCACTTTATCAATAGTAATTTTTGAGCTGTCCTTCGTAATCTTTGCAAGTTGTGATTCCTCCTCCTTCTTCCTTTGTGGAGGCGTCGGGAATGAGCTTACACGTGAATATGCCAATTGACTTTCTGCTTGCTCTAGCTTCTTTGCAAGATCTGAAATTTGACCTACAACATAATCTTGATTCCCTAAGAGTGGCGAAGATGAAAGAGTATTCAACAAATATTTATTCCATAAGAGGTCTAAGAGGTGAGAATCAAAGGATGATTTGAAGTATGTAATATCCAAAGCATAATACCGCTTGCAGTGAACACCAAAATCCTCAATTTTATTCAAAGGGATATTTGATACTCAGAGGCAGGCTCATTAGGAGGTTTGTATTCATCAGGGTATGTTCGAAAAGCACCAATGTCAACTTTTCCAGCAGATACAGTTCTTGTGGGGTCTATGGCTACTGCTAAGAAAGGTTCTTGAAACAGTTGATTAGAAACTTGTGTATGCACATCAATACCAGAAAGCCAGCGACCAAATTGAGGCTCAACTCAGCCACTCTTATGGTAGATGCTTGAAGCACTCTTGCAAAATCAATCTTGATGCTTTCTCCTGGAATCAAATATAAACTAAAATCAAAATGAAAATCATAGAGATCAAGGAACACATTCGTTCTTCTTGGTAGAAGCTTGTTTCTTCTTCGCGGCTTCGAGTTTCATCAGGGAAAGAGATTGATTGACCTTCAAGCAGTGGTAGAGAGGAAGGATGAGTCTGAAACAAAATGGCAGACAAAGAATCAAGATAGATTTTCTATCAAGGGAAAGAGGTAGAGGACAAATAATAATGGTAGTGGAGTTACGATGCAAAAACCTAAATTTGAAACCTGCGCTTTAGCTGTCAGTGATGTCAGTTTCTGCAATATGGGTAGAACAGGCAAACCATTTCAAGGTTGTGCATTATATGAAAGAACGGATTATATCATGTCATGGCAACACATTATATATGCATCAGGATTATATGTCAGGGCAGCACACTGTTATATGCAGGTAATTATAAAAAACTGGTCAGAGAAGAGCAGAGGGACATCACTCTGGATGCAAGGCAGAAAATAGCCAGAATAGGGAGTTACAAAGCAGAGGAAAGGCAAAAATGGTTCTGGAGAAATGACAGAGGTGGCAACTAGAATTTAGCTGAGAAAATATTCATAAGTGATGGCAGAAATGACCTGCACATACAAACCATAAAGCAAATGGCTCAAAGTAATTATGCAGGGTAGAAATACACCTACTCTGATACCATGTTAAACACACACATGGCAGCAACATAATCTGACAAATAAAACATGAAAATACAATTTTATTAACAAATGATATACATTTATAGTACATATTGTGACCTTTGGGTTCCACATCCCAAGGTCTCTTGGACTCCTTTTGTCTATTCGGCTTCCATACTAACCCAGTGAGGATTAGGTGTCCAAAAGATCTCAGTCAAGATGAATGGATTAGGTAAAGGATTTTAGGCTAGGTGTGTTAGCTCGAAAGGTTTTGATTGAATTTTTTGGTGTTTTGTTGGATCAGATGGAGCTGGGCAGTTTAGGTCTAGGAAATTAGTTCAGAAATGCAAGGCGTTCTATGGAGCAAGGTAGGAATAGGCTTTAGCACTTTAGGCTTAATGGTGTGAGGTGTTTAAGACTAATGAGGAGCTTAGGAGGGCATGTGACAATCATGGATCCTTCTCAAACAGTAGAAAACATGAAATATTGGATGATTTCCCAAGGCAGAGCACTGTTACAATGGATTCTACCTATCAAACTTGATAACATTCAATAAGAAGCAATGAAATGGATGATGGAATACATAAAACATGTAATAAAATGATTACAAAAGAAGAAACTGTGCTAAAACTCCATACCACAGGGATCCCATAAAAGTAGCTGCAAATCCTATTAATCTCCTTGCCAAACTGCTTACAATGATTTACAATCAAGCTCTGAGCATCCAAGTGAGTCCAACCTCTACAAATGACTCAGAAAACACATGATATAGGCATCAAAACAACCCACTATAGCATCAGGGGTCGAATCCATGAGAAGAGGAGCTGATCTAATTGATACTAAACAAGGAATAGGAATATAGGCATTATCAACAACTTGCCTCCAAAAGTGAAAAAATGATTCATTTGATTTCAAACTAACTCCTAAAGCAATGAATCTACCCTCTACAACTTTTTAACCATCATATTTACAAGCCATGACATCATTTACAATATTAAATCATCCACCATGAGAGAGGATCCATGATCATAGTCAAAAATTGGAAAAATAGGCATCTTGAGCAAAATTTTCTCTACACGCAGCCCCTCTGGCTCAACGCGTAGTGCCATTTTTAGGTCCCTTTTGAATGCCTTACCGGCATCCAAATTGAGCCCATGATAGCTCATTGGAAAGGTCTTCAATCATATTTTCTAGAACACCTAGAAGTTCTGCATTGGGAGCTCATTTGACCCCTCACAACTTGATTTTCCCAAGGCTGCTTCTGTGTGTCCAAAAAGTGGTAGAAAGGTCATTTTTAGGGTGTTTTTTGACCTTTTGGTGGACTAATTTTGCTCCACCAAATTCTAAAAATTTCTAGGATGCATTTCCTCACTACCCTGAATCCAAAAATGTAAGCCATTCCTCCATTGGGTTCGCCTAGGAAAAGCGCAGTGCTGGTGGCGCCGTTCTTCTGGGCAGTTTTCCTGTGTATTAAAATTCAAAATTTACAAACGACAAAATTTCCCCAAAACTTTCCCAAAAAATGTGTGAAGCACCACCATCATGTGCTTTGATGAGCCAAGGAAGCCTCAACCAACATTCTAAGTCTACATTCCTCTTTCTTTCCATTCAAGGCCTGCCTTAACCTAGCTTTCAACTTTTTGATTTCTTATGTTGCAAATCCTATTGCGAGTCCTGTAATGAGGGGCCATGTGCCTTATCATCTGATTGTCTCTGTTGGCCTTCTGTAGCATCTTCTCAAGGTGTAGATTGACTCTCTCAAGCCAAATCTCCCTATCATTTTCAATCTACTGCTCAATAGGGGTCAAAGTAACTTGTGCCTCTTTGCCACTTTGTCGTTTCATCTTTAGCATTTCTAACTCCATGAGGACTTGTTTGTCACTCAACTATTTGTTTTCTTGCTCTAAGTATGTAATGACATACTTCGCCCTCTCCAAATTATCCGCAAAAGCTTGTATTTGAGCTTCCCTTTCCTTATGATGATGTCCTTTATTGTTTTCCTCTCCTGAGCCTCTAAGTCAATGGTCTCAATGTCATGCTACTCAGGTTCATCAAGTTTTACCAACTCAAAGTCCCTTTCCTCCTCATCATCATCTGGCATCTTTTCCTTTCCCTTATGCAACTATTGTACCTGTACTTGATAAGTCGATGAAGAAGGCAAGGTCCCTTCCACATTCCATGGAGCAAACACTTGCCTATTAGTTGCAAACAATCTCCTTGTGCCTCTTTGATATGTCAAGTAGACTAGCACCTCAACAGTTCTTGTCTCCTTGATCTCTTTCCTCGTTTCCACATGACTAGAAGGCCCACCTATTTCTTGAAACATTGATGGAGGAATATGAGGACCCTTAAACATGTCATGAGCAATAAATTTCTCCCAAGAGATGCTGAGGAGATTGAGATGATGAAGAACAATAATTTTGATCAAGGAGTAGTGATAGATGTTGCTCATCTGCTGAGGGTATGGCTTCTTCTGCACAAGGTAAGCCATTTTCTCAATGTTTCTGAACAAAAAGTATGGGAGGTTTAACATCTTCACCCTTGTAAAATGCATGAGGAGCCTGATGTGGTAAGTGTACAACCTGGAAAATCTGCCCTCACAAGTGAAGTATTTGATGATGATTCTCATCAAGGGGACATACTTGTTCTCAAGAAATTTGAAAGGAAAAAGCCTCTTCACCTGATTTCTATACTGAGGTTTAATGTAAGGCTCATAATAATGTTCATCAAGATCTTGGGCCTTATACCACTTTTCACCAACATTTGGAATCCTGGTGGCATCTGAAATGATGGATGGTGACACTATGAAAGTTACCCCAGCAAGGGTCACTTTATTGTTTTGAAGATGAGCTACAAAGAGTCTAGTGAGCTCTGGTGAAATTGTACTCTCTCCACTTGTTCACAAAACTCATAGCATCCCTAATATCTAAAACATGAAACAACCAACTGAGAAGCCTACAATTCCCTTAGGTTTTTTGGCTCTTCTCTTGTGATCTTGCCTCCCTTATGAGGTTTTTTGTGCTGCCTGGCTCAATCTGCTGAATTGTCACTAGCTATGTTTTCCTCTTCATATTCATGATCTTCTCTATCCATGTTTACAAGATTTGTATTTGCACACCTTTAGAAAGGGTTGAAGGGAATGAGTGGGAGCCTTTAGGATTATTGTGATGTGTTTAGGGTAGATTTAAACAAAATATGAATTATGGGAGTGAGGGAAAGGGTTTTTAGGATGAGGGATATAATGAGGGGATATGGATGAGGGGATGGGTAATGATGTAAAAAGGGTTTTAGTTCTAGCGATGGGTGATGGGAAACAAAGCAGTTAGGGTTTTGTAGAAGAAACTAGGGTTTGATTTTAAGTGTGAAGAAAATGTCTGTAACTTTCATTGTGCAAGCTAAAATAAAGTGGAGAAGGGAAACTTACTTGTAAAAGAGGAAATAGTAGAGAATTTGGTGAATCTTTTGGTGTTATGGATGATTTGGTGGCTTACTGCCCAGATGCGCAACGCCTAGTCCTACGCGCAGTTCCTTTGTAAATTTGAATTGGTGAAAATCACCAGGAGTGCAGCGCCCTACTCTACACACAGTGCCTCGTCCCCTACATGCAACGCCTTCCTATTTTCTCTAGAAGCGCAACACCTTACTGCCTACGCGCAACACCTATTTTCTTCTACCCAAACTCACTTGAATTTTACATTTCGCTCTTACCTTTGGACTTATTTGCTTGCAAGATGAGCAAAATGACTTAGAAAATGGAATGTGAGGGTTCATATATGAGTACAATTTTGATTTTTCACTTTAGAAAAACCCATTTTCCAATGTTCCTTGTCTTTTTCAAAACTCTGTTTTTTAATGCCTTTTCTCATTGTGTCTTTACAGGTGGATAATGCTAAAACTAACTTGATTTTTGCAGTGTTTCTTTGTCATGCAGTGAGGAGAGGTGCTTAGATGCAGCTGGGATCCATTATTACATATAAAAACTTAAAATTACATAGGAAATATAAACAAATTCCTAATACTCTATTTTCACCTCAAAAACATGTTTTTGAGGTGAAAATTACATTAAGTTACGAAAATAATATTTTCAGTAGGTTATGACTTCCAAGCCATCATGCTTGATTTATTGATCATCCTCATACCCTTGCGAACTTTATTCACATTTAAAAATCAGTTTCTTGACCTTGGTAATGAAACCCTAGACCTAATGAAATCAAACCCTAGAACCTAATGAAATGGACTGCATATTTTTTATGAACCATGACTAAACCATGATTGAAGACAATTATTGAGGAAGATCAACAAATATAGTCCATGAGGGAAAAACTGAATAGAACACAACCATCAGTGGATCCATGACCTAATGGAATGATGCAACCTTGTCAGTATGGGACTCCTACTATGAAAATGCAAAAGAGCAAATTTTGATCACTGATGGAAGTATGAAAAGACTGACACTAACATTGGCTCCAATGGGGATGGTAGCTCCTTGGAGGTGCCAAGAACATCGTAGACCTAGTAGCCTTATCCATTGGGCATGGAGTAAGAAAAACTCAATCTGAAATACATGACTGAATATGGATGATTCAAAGACACAAATTGACTTTTACTCAACTAAAAACTGACTCGATACTAAAACACAACTAACAAACTGGAAAATATGCTCAAAATAGAGCTTATTCAATAAAAACTTCTCTAATTGTTCCATTCATCACCTGATCAAGTGAAATGAAACAACCAATGCAACCAAGTAAGCATTTTGGCTGCTGTTTGAATTCTCCGCAAGTGATTGTTTATAAGCAAGAAGAGAGAACTACTGAAATGCAACTCCCATGAAAACTTGTAAACAGATCCAAATTTTCCCATATTGAATAATATGGATTCTCTATTTGACTTCAAAAATATTGCATAAGGATCTAGAAATTCATGTGCATTGGGACTTAGTTGATCCAATGGATTATTTTGCTTCTCCTCATAGCATGAATGCAAACTTTCATCTGAGATTTGCAACGAGACTCCTGAAAATGACACAGAAACCGGCTGCTGGATCGAGTTTGTATCAATACTTTTTTCAAACTCATAGTTAGCTAATGGAGAAGGACTTTGACTGCAGATATCATCCAACACATTAGCTATTGGATTGTGAAAAACTTGAAAAGACTATTGCAACCCATTTTCTATTGGTTCCAAGGAGATTGGATGATTTTCTACGGGCTGCTCATTTGAAGATATACTATGCAAAATTCCCTTTAAAAAATGAAATGATTCAAAGCATAACGGTATGAAATCATCTTGCATCATTTGATCATATGTTCCAACTTCCAAGTCTTCATCTGCAACCTAACATTCAATGGCATTCGGGGGCTGCAAATCTAGATACGAGAAGTATTGAACAAGGATTTCATTACCCTCTAGATGGTCCAGATCAAAACTCATCGACGGTTGATTTCTGATTGCATGAAAGTTATCTCTGATGAACTGAAACAAAGTAAAACAAAGAGGCAAAGATCCTTCACTTACTTTAGAATTTGCTGCACTTTCCTCCTCACTTCCATAGCTAATATGCAATGGCTGATCACCAAGCTGCTGAAAGTGAACTTCCTCCTTCCACAAACCAGCTGCTGATTTGTCTGCAAGACTTGTTTCTGTTTGGAGAACATAATCATCATCATACTGATCAAACTTAGGAAAATCATTAGTATAAAACACATCATCAAGCATACATGTCAGATCAACAGATCTCTCTTCTCCAAGATGATCTATAAAACAATCATTTTCAGATCTATGAAAACTTGGATAAGAAATAAAATGTTTTGGATCAGCCACTTGTTCTTCTTCAATCAGTGAGCCATGGTCTTGAAAATCATACTCATTCCTTGTGGTGATCTTTTGCATCATCTCTTCCACCGCACTTACCAAAATGTCAAGCTTTACCTCTAAAGACATTGATTCCTCTGGATCTATGTTCTTCCTCTCTTCTCCCTTCAACTTTGCCCTTCTGATCAGAAAATTATCCTCTACATATACTGCACTGTTCTGCATCTCTTCAAGTGTTGCAAGGTTCCTTTTCCTCAACTGAAACTCCATTTTCGGATCAAAGGCTTCCGGGTAGTGTAAGAGAGCGGATCTAGGAGGAGGTCTTATATTAATAGGCATCGAACAATAAACTTGTTTAAATCTGGTAGAAAATTGTTGTACTCTCTCCCTTGGTAGTATTTTCAGTTGATTACATTAGTCTAGAATAAAGAAAGGGTTCTATCTGACCACCCACTTGTTGAGGAAAACTTTGACGAACCACTAGAAATCTGAGATGCTCCCATCAGGCAGGGTTTTTAACCAAATCTTGAATTTGCCTCACAAAGAAAGAGCAAAAAGCCTAATACTAACATCCTCTTCATCAACTTCAAAAATGTCAAGAAAAGACTCAAAATTTAGTACATATCTCTCAGCAGTGATGTTGTCACATTCACCATCAAATCTTGGTAGATATAGGTAATGATTTTTAGGGAAAGCATGGGATATAGGAGGTATAATCAGAGGCTTGTATCTATCTGGAGTTTTACAAGGTATAGGAATATGTACAGAAGGTGTAGAATCAATCTTGGTCTCTTGAGGCTCATCAGTTTGAAGACAGTCATCATAATATTCAGAAGAAGGGTCTTGATCAAGATCAAAGGCATGTGAATATTTTGTATTCGCAATCCCCAAAGGGAAAGAATCATATGTAGGTCCAGGATCTTTTCTCAAATATAGTATACTTTGTAAAACCTTCTTGACATTCTCGGGAAAATAGAAGAAATAATTTATAACAAAGAACATAAAGTCTTGGATGAAATTCTAACTTGAATACCTGAACTTTCCATATTGTCCTTTCATGTTTCTTTTGGTCAGGTTCATCCTCCAGTGGAGTCCTTGGATCTGATCTCGAAACTGATGTAGAGTTGCCAGGTGAATGATTTCAGCCTTTCAGTGTCTGATCATTGTCCACCATCAACAATTAGATCTAGATATGAACTTGATACATAATTTTTGCTGAGGAACATAAAACTATGTTCCCCAGTATGGTCGCCACTATGTTATAACTTAGATTGACCTCAGGCTGAAGGGAGGCAATTCTAGGATAACCACAAACCAAGCTTAGCATGGTAGCTAGCCCTACCAGGTTGTGAGAGGGCTCTCCCCGTAAGGATCTCAGTCAAGATGACTGGATCAGGTAAAGGATTTTAGGCTAGGTATAGTAGCTAAAAAGGTTTTGATTGAATTCGTTGGTGTTTTGCTGGATTAGATGGAGCTGGGTAGTTTAGGTCTGGGAAATTAGGTTAGAAATGCAGGGTGTTCTATGGGGCAAGGTAGGAATAGGCATTAGCACTTTAGGCTTAATGGTGTGAGGTGTTTAAGATTGATGAGGAGCTGAGTATGGCATGTGACAATTGTGGATCCTTTTCAAATAGTAGAAAACATGAAATATTGAATGATTTCCCAAGGCAGAGCACTGTTACTGCTATCACTAAAAAAGAAAAAAGAAAAAAAACTCCAAAATTTTGGACAACTAGTATGGTTCCAAAGTTTTATGTTAGCCTTGGTCAAGTTTTTTTTTTTTTTTTAAGAGTCTAAGTCATAGAGTGGGGTCTTGTTCACTAAATAAGGTCAACAATCTTGTTTTACTTACCATTGATCCCACATTATTTCATAAGTGTCTTGTGTTAAGGCTATTTCAAAATTGACATGAGCTATAAAATTGCCTAGGATTTTTCGTAGCACAAAACTCAGAAAATACACTATGTGCGCTATGAAATCAGGGATTCGTAGTTGGGAGTTTTCGTAGCGCAAAACCCAAAATTTGCACTAGATGTGCTACGGAATCGAGGATTCATGCTGATTCATGCCAAATCTTGTCTAGTTGTCGAATCCATCAAAATCCGTTAATGTTTCATCATCAGGTGTCAGTCCATGAACCTTGCTTATCACCTGTAGCCATCCACCCTCATCATTAGATTCATTAGGGGTTTTGTACGCACTCTTTTAAAATTTCAAAAAGGGTAAGGTAAGGTGAATTGGTCTTGGTATTTTTCGTGTTCCTTTCATGCATAAGAGACAATTGGCAAGCTCAGGGACGACATTCACCATAGTTATTTAAAAGCTCAAGTGAGGTAGTCCTTTGTTTCATCTCAAGCGAGGCAGTGTTCAAACTAGCTCAGTGCAGGTTTTTTCAAGTCTCCTTGTTGGGGTCTCGCAGAAATGTCTAAAGAAAAGAAAAATCATAGACCAGGTCGGTGTCTTAGAGCTGAGCCTGAAGGTTTAGATGTTCTCACGAGGAACAAAGAGGTTGAAGATGCATTCAAATAGGTAGGCTACTGGAGGTTTTGTGAAAAAATTTAGGGAGGTCACATTCAAGTAACCAAGGATTTGTCTTTCAATTTCACTGGTTTGAATTCAAAGGTTGGAGTGCTAGAAATACCAGTTTCTCCTGAGGTTATATCTACAGTCACAGAGATTCCTAGAGGCCAGGAGAGATGGTTTAAGAACTTCAAATTTGACATGGTACCTTGCAAGGAATTTCTGAAGCCAAAATACATAGACTCGGACTTAACCAAATCAGTGCCTAGAAGCTTTGTAAAAGATTCATATTCCAGCTTACTTTCATGCATCCAAAGATATTTTACATGTGAAGGGAGATACCATAAGGTGTACTCTTACCATTTTAAGCTTCTATTACATCTCACTGGAAAAATATCTCTAGATCTTCCTTTTGTATCTGTTTCGTAGCTTAGGCAAGATGTTTGATAAGGTTCAATTGAAGAAAGAAGCTTGTGAAACCTCGTTGTTCCATCATGCTTTGATAAAATGAATTTTTTTAGATGAGATTTAGAAGATAGGCAGAGAATGATTTGCTTTCTTGTTTATGACAGGCTTTAGAATCGAAACAGGCCTTAGCCCTAAGGCTAAGAAAATATCTTCACTAGTAGTAAGTCATCATAACAAAGAAAGATCAAGCAGGTTTGTGAAATTGAAAGCCAAAAAGTAGGTGAAGGAGCCTATGACACCACTAGTGGTTCAAGATATCCCTCAAGAGTAACTAGAAGTCAGTTAGCTAAGGAGAAGGGGAAAACATGGATTAATAATGAAAGGCCAGCTTCAAAGGGAATTTTGAACAATCTCCTCCAGGCTATCGACATAAAAGAGTCACCTCTGGTCCAAGAAAATCTACTTGAACCCAACAAGAATAAAACCAAAAAGGTTAAATTTTCCAAAAAGCTTCAATTTGATGACCAGGTCTTAGAGTTTGTGCTCAAACCAAGAAGATTTGTGACAAGGCATTCAAGAAGAGTACAAGAGGCACCGCCTAAAGTAAGTGAGATAGGGGAGGTAGCATAATTACATGAAGAACCTGTGGCTCCATTAGAAACATCATTACATTGCACAAAGATGACAGAGGTAAAGCAATTATTACTCAACAAGAGGAATATATCTTTGAGGAGGTTAAAAAGAAGTTGGTATCTGAAAATCTTGAGATTGCCCAACTCAAGGAAAGAGCAAGAAAACATACGGTTGAAAAGGTAAATTTCAAAAGAGCAAAGGCTAGTTGGGAAGATGGGAAAGTTCCAAGGTATGAAATAGTGACACAAAAATTGAGAACTAAAAATTTGGATGTTGAAAAGATAGGTTGAAGACTTAAAGGTTTAGTTGAATGAAACAGAGGAATAGCCTCAACATAAATGAACCTAACAGTAAGTGAATAAATTTTAACTCAATTTTGATGTGAAAAATTACTTTTTGAAGATTGAAGGTTTTTGTTTGGATGGATAATATTAGTTTTGTTCAGTCCCTTAGCATGTAGAGAAGTTATTAAGAAAAAAGAAATCACAAGAAACGACAAAAACTATGCTCTTGAAACTGCTAAAAATGACATATAATGCACAGCAGTTTCGTAGCGCGCTACGAAACTGCTGAAGATGCCAATTTTGTTTCTGAATCAATTTTGAAATGAAAAGGGGGAAATATATGAAAAATGCTACTGTAGAAGGCACAAAAGGGCCACCTCAGAAGTTTTGAATACAAAGCAAAGGCAAATTCAAAGAATAAGAAGCATTTAATATCTCCAAACTCTACGCTACGAAAACAACAATTATTTCATAGCTCAGACAACTGTCATGCTTCAACAAACACCTAAGGGGTTTTGTCTTAGCATGAGTATTTGAGCAGGATCATGGGACTAATTCAAGGAATCACAGGCTATTAAAAGGGATAAGATGGTTAGCAGTATTCAAGGAACCACTTTGGAGACTAAAGCAGAAAAAACAGGGGCAGTTTTCCTAATATCCAGAGACAGTTGAAGGCAAGTAATCAAATGCCAGTACAAAGTTTAAATTCAGCACTCAATCCAAAGATGAAGAGGGACAGATGTCAAGTAATGAGTTAGTTTCATAGTTAAGTTGTTGCCAACATAGATAAGCAGTTACACTCCTAGTCAAAGTGGGTCTCTAAGACTGTTAGTTTACAGTCAGTTGTAATTAATAGTTTTTTTAAAGTTCAATAGGTGTCAAGTCTATAGAAATTCGAATTCCCCTCTTGCTGGAGCAAGGAATTCAAGCTTGTAAGGAAACTCTATATATGACATGGGTTGTAATGCACTAGTGGTTGGAAATTTTCAAAAAAAATACTCATATTGTGTTACTGTACCTGATTATGTTTTTATGAATACAGACTTTGGCTTTACTTCTCAGGATTTAGAAAGAGTTCAATGGTGGCTTGTTTATGTTTGTCTTTATTTCTTTATTTGCAGTAGTACAAATGTATGACATTTAGAACTCATTGGCAATGCTCTAACTTCATTCATGCATCTGTAAACTGTGTTTCCTACATGTTCCTATGTGTTAACTGATATATTGAACTTTGATGCCCTGACTTCCATGTTTAGCTAAATTTGTTGTCATACAAAGCATTTTCTAACTCCGTAAGCCCAATGGATATTTAATGACTATGTTTCAACCATTCACACTTCTTCATTTGTTCCATAGAGTTAGTCATCTAATCCATTTTCAAAATCTTTAATCTATTGAGAGAGCCCTCTAAGGTTGAGGAGGCTAAGCCTTAGCCAAAAGTTGGTTTGAAACAGTTACCCAAAGTCTTCTTGATCAGCAGCCTATCAGGTTTAGGTTTTGAGATAACAGTTATAATGGATTCTACCTATCAAACTTGATAACATTCAATAAGAATAAATGAAATGGATGATGGCATACATAAAGCATGTAATCAAATGATTACAAAAGAAGAAACTGTGCTAAAAATACATACCATAGGGATCCCATCAAAATAGCTGCAAATTCTATTAATCTCCTTGCCAAACTGCTTACAATGATTTACAGTCAAGATCTGAGCATCCACGTGAGTCCAACCTCTACAAATGACTCATAAAACACATGATATAGGCATCAAAACAACCCACTCTAGCCTTAGGGGTCGAATCCATGATAAGAGGAGCTGGTCTAACTGATACTAAACAAGGAACATGAATATAGGCATTATCAACAACTTGCTTCCAAAAGTGAAAAACTAATTCATTTGACTTCAAACTAACTCCTAAAGCAATGAATCTACCCTCTACAACTTTTTAACCATTATATTTACAAGCCATGACATTATTTACAATAGTAAATCATCCACCATGAGAGAGAATCCATGATCGTAGCCAAAAACTGGAAAAATAGGCATCCTGAGCAAAATTTTCTCTACGCACAGCGCCAGTGGCTCAACGCGTACATTAGCCCTTGCCAAACATGAAGAGAAATCAAAACGCTACTTCTGCATTGAAGAATCCAAATTCATTGCTAGGGTTGATCATTTCCACTACAAGAAACTTAGGGATGCAATCAAAATCGAAAGGCATGCTAGTAACCTTAATAGGGATGATGGGTGGAAATTAAGTAAACGTTGGATTCCAACCCTCTCATCATGACTCCTCCTCTCCTTTTTTCTCCTTTCTCCCTGCATCTCCTCCTAAGTTTGTTCTTTCCTCTTCTAGTCTTATCCCCTAGTTTCCTCTTTAATTATCTTTATCTTCATTTGTCTAATATGATCGGCTTATTATATCTTTTTTAACATCCTTTTTTTTAATCTTGATTTCATTTTGCAATGAATAATATTCTTAGCTATTAATATTGCAGTTAATCTTTAGGGTTATCTCTGCTTTCCTCCTATTTAAGGACAAGTTTTCCTCTAATTAGGAATAATCATATTAAATGGACAACATTAATAAATTATTCTTATTAGTGAAATTGATAATATTAATAAATTTATCACTAAAATATAGTGAAATAATTTTTGTGTTAGTATTTATATATATATATATATATATATATATATATATTTAATTATTGTTAAAATATATTTTTAATTTTGGATTATTCCTAACAGTTAGTTTTCAACCGAATTTATTTTAATAAGTCAATTCATATTATATAAATTAACTATTACCATATAAACTGTTATCATTAAATTATTATTTTATAATATCGAAATTAAATAATTAATTATCACATAACAACTAGTTTTTAACTAAATTTTGACTTATTAAATAGATAATCCCTTACCACTTTTCTTAAAATAATATTTTACCAACAGCTAGTTTCCAATGGAAAACTCTGGGCAATGATGCATCCATGCTATTTATTCCTTTAGACCGATTGATTTCTCACCTTGTCTTGACGATGAACCACATTAGTTGGTTCGAAATGTTGAACAAATCCTAATGATGTGATTAATCCAAAATATTTATAACTAAAACATGCATTTGACATGCCAAACTTTGCTTTCACATACAACAACATCATTGTCCCGAGCTGACTAGACTTTGATTTACTGCCAGGTCCAAAGAGAGGGGTGGTGGAAGCAAATTTTAGGATTTTGAATAATGTATCAATGATATGAGCATCATCCCCTAGCTCATCGTTATGGAATGAATCTAACAACATTACCTCCATGGCAGTCATATCCCATAGGTAGTCATCCATACCAACCTCTATTTGATTTCCTCCATTTCCAACTTGTAGTGAAGAACTAGTATTGTTGTAGTCATTCCTATTTGGTGAATATGGAAGTAGTGGATATTGAATGGGTGGTTGATTCAATCATTATTTGTATGATCCTCTCCAATTCTTGCTCTTAATGCATCCTTCACTCGATTTAACATTGTAGTGGGGTGCACTAGATGATGGTAGGTGGGTTGCTCATCATCACTAGAATCCTAATTTCAAAGAATATTGAACATCATTAGTATGATATAAATGATATTAGTAACCACATTAATTCAATTGGTTTGTTTAAATTACATTATACTAAACAATTATTACCATCGTTGTTACATGTCATTTTGTCGCATTGAGAAAATGACCATCGATTTTGTAGAAATTTTGAATAATTTAACACATATTCAATGGAGATTATCCTGATCATGTACTATTGCGGAAAACATACACAATACATAAAATCCTCTACGTTGATCATCAATATAGCAGCATCAATAACAATAAAACATCAACAGCATTCACACATTAACACAGTATGTATCCCGGGGAAAGCATCTCGCTAAAAACCCCAACTATCTGTATATTAATGATTGAGTCATGTAACATTACACAACATAATACTTCTCACAAGTATCTCCACCTCTGTTACACACAATACAGCTCAGATCTGATCTCCAAATCTCTTCCACTGCTTGCCTGCCTCCACTGCTCAATACCTGCTCAAGAACTGATGAGAATGGCTCACCAAACTCGTTTTTCACCTGCAAAATAGTCACTCACACTTTGTTGGACGTATGTGGGCAAATACGTGAGCAAACTCATTGGCATACTCAATCCCTTGATTGTGCAAGATCTGGTGCACAACTATAGTCACAACTGATAACAATCTGATTCTCTACCACCTGTCCCTGTTGAACTGAACATGCACTGACATGCAACTGAGTTAACTGATGTATTCATTAGTTGTATTATGAGTTAATAACTTGTGAATTAATTAATAACTAATTCACCCAACTCATCTCTAGTCTATTTGCTAGTTAGACTAAATACAACCAGTTTAACAAAGCTAAATGTAACACAACTCCATCAACTCCACAATCAACTCCACCAAACTCAACTGATTGAGTTCTAACTGAAGTCATGCATGCAACAACTCAACTGATTCATAAGAAAAGCGTATTTCCTTCTGACAGCTGCATGTGCCACCTCTGTAGCTCAAACTAAAGTGCTCCAAGAGAATAAGATTAACTTTTTAGTCCAAATATTATTGTGATAATATTTGACTTTTCTATTTTTGACAGCCAGTCTAAAAATAGACTTTGATCACTCACACTGTGATCACTCACACTTTCATCAAAAATAGAAGTCCATCTATTTTTTCCCAACTTGATCAATCATCCATAAAAAACAACCTGAAATCCATAGACATGATCCATATGTCTAAAAATAGACATAGTCTAAAAATAGACTTGCGCCAAAAATAGCCTGCGGGCCCACTTAGTGAAGGCGACTCGTTTCACTAAGCTCCATCATCTTGTTGCAATCTCAACACTCCCTCTCGACAAGATATGGATTATCAGCAACCCCTATCCTGCCTCGGTGGTACTCGAATTTGCTCCTGGTGAGAGCCTTCGTCAGAATATCAGCATCCTGATCCTCCGTTGGAATGTACGAAAGTAACATGATCCTCCGCTGCACACATTCTCTGATATGATGGTACCTGATGTCAATATGTTTAGATCTATCATGAAATACAGGATTAGCCGAGAGTTTAATGCAACTCTGGTTATCACAGTAAATCACAGTAGGATCCAAATGAGAACTGAACAAACCAACCAGGATCTTCCTCATCCATATAGCCTCGCATGCAGCCAAACTTGCTGCCATATACTCGGCCTCCGTTGAACTGAGTGCCACGGATCTCTGTTTCCTGCTGTACCAAGAAACTGCTGTCGATCCAATACTGAAGACCCCTCCTGATGTGCTCTTTCTGTCTGTTGGGCTCCCTGCCCAATCTGCATCCGTGAAGCCACATAGCTTCACCTCATCCTCCTGTCTGTACCACAAACCATATCCCGATGTGCCTCTTAAGTAGCGCAATACATTCTTGCCCGCCTTCAAGAAGAGCTTGGTAGGCTTAACCATAGATTGTGAAAGCTGGTTAACTGCATAGCATATATCAGGTCGTGTATTGACCAAATACATCAGCGACCCAACTAACTGTCGATAAACAGTGGCATCCACTTCTTCTCCCGAAGTGGAATCCTCCTTCCTCCAACCTCCAGGAAGAGGAGTATCAACAGGCTTGCAGCCATGCATGTTGAACTTCTCCAGTATCTCCCGAGCATACTTGCCCTGAGAAACAAACAGTCCACCATTGCACTGCCATATTTCCAATCCCAGGAAATAGTGAAGGAGGCCCAAATCCTTCATCTCAAACTCTGTAGCAAGATCCTTCTTGCATGACAGTATCAACAGCTCATCACTTGTTAGAATCAAATCATCAACATACAGTACAATGATAAGCAACTTACCCTCCACCACAATCTAGTATAGGTTCGGATCCGCCTCGCTCTTGGAGAATCCAAGTCCTGTGAAATAGCTGTCTATCCGTGTGTACCAAGCACATGGTGCTTGCTTCAACCCATACAGCGCTCTCTTGAGCCTGCACACATGTGACTCACTGCTGAAGACTTCAAAGCCTTCGGGTTGCTCAATGTACACCTCCTCCTCAATGACTTCGTTGAGGAACGCAGTCTTCACATCCATCTGATGAATGTGCCATCCCATCTGCGCTGAGAGAGCAAGAATCGTCCGTATGGAAGAATACCTTGCGACAGGTGCAAAGGTCTCCTCATAATCGATCCCCTCAATCTGTGAAAAGCCTCGGGCAACAAATCTTGCCTTGTACTTCTCCACACTCCCGTCAGCTGCCTGCTTAACTTTGTAGATCCATCTCGAACCCACCACTGATTTCCCTTCCGGTCTAGGAACAATCTCCCATGCACTGTTTCTGACAATAGAATCATACTCTTCCACCATGGCATCTACCCATACGGGATCCTCCACAGCTTCCTCGAAAGAGGATGGCTCAGTCACAACACACTTGCTCATAAGAGCCATGTATCCAGTGTACCGATCAGGTGACTGTCTCTGCCTACATTGGGCTGAAGGTGGTCCTACAACTTTCTCTGCATCTTGAGCCAGTCGCTCAGCTTCTGTCAAGCGATTTCGCCCTCTGATGGTTGGCGCTGCATGAGTGAACTTGTCCACTCCATGAACCTCATCCTGTGGCTGATCCACATCCTGAAGCTCATCCTTAGGAACTAATAGCTCCTCATCTGCATGCAAGCGTAGCTCCCTCTCAAGCGAACACTTCATGGCTTTCTCCTCCTGAAATTTTATATCCCGTCGCACAACAGTTTTACCACTGTCTGGCAAATACACACGATAGTTGTGGGGCGTATCAGTGTACCCCACAAATATCCCAACCTCTGCGGTCGGCTCCAACTTCTTCCTGGAATCCTTCGTCACATGCATGTAAACTTTAGCACAAAAAATCCTCAAATGAGAAAGATCAGGCTTCTTACCAGAATAAGTCTCCTCAGGTGTACTCATGCCAAGTATCCTATGAGGACAACGGTTCTGCACATAAACCACTGTATTGCATGCTTCCACCCACAAGTGAAGGGGTAGGCCCTGATCATGCAACATTTCCTGTGCAGCACCCACAATCGTTCTATTCTTACGCTCAGCTACCCCGTTCTACTGTGGGTTATGGGGAGCTATGAGCTCTCTACGAATCCCTTCTGTCTTGCAGAAATCCTTGAACTCGTCCGAGATGTATTCACCACCATTATCACTCCTAAGAGCCTTCACCTTCTTCCCCGACTCCTTCTCGACCAGTGCTTTGAATTCACAGAACTTTGAATATGTCTCGCTCTTCTTGTGCATGAAGAAGATCCAACACTTACGAGAGAAATCATCAACAAAAATCACATAATACCTGTGTTTTGCTGTCGAAGCAACTGAGAAAGGTCCACACAAGCCTGTGTGAATTCTCTCAAGGATCGTCGTGGCGCGACTATCCTTCTCGTGAAAGGTGGCTTTCACAAACTTCCCCAAAGTACACCCCTTGCACTGATCTGACTGCGCAAGTGTGCCTTTAGGAAGCCTTGTAGTGATCTGCTGCAGTATCTTCAAGGCTCCATGGTGAAGGTGACCCAATCTCCTGTGCCACAACTCGCCATCATCCCAGCTCACCAATCCTTCTGCCTTGCCTGCCATTGCTGCGCATCCATATACATGCAACTGATAAAGGTTCCTCACTCAAACCCCTATCTTCCGGGTCTCACCAGTTGTCTTGCTGCGCAGGAAGGCCTTTCCCTCGCTGAAAACAACATCATACCCCTTGTCTTCCAACATCGCCACTGAGATGAGATTCTTCTTCAATCCTGGAACATGCATTACTTCCTTCAATACAAAGGGTTTACTAGACTCCCTCTCAAAGGAAATGGTACCGATACCGGTCGCACTGAATCTACCATCATCGCCCATCTCGATGTGCACTCCAAGATCTTTGTCCTCCAGATCAGAGAACAAATCTCTATCTCCCGTCATGTGAAAAGACGCACCACTGTCCAAGAAACACACTGATCCCATCACACTTGAAACCAAGCATGCGATCAATGAAAAATCAAGCTCAAACTGAGAAGCTAAGGCCTCTCCCCTGCAGATCCAGCAGCTTGCTTGTTCTTCTTCTTCTGCGGACAATTTTGTGGCATAGTGTCCGTGCTGGTGACAGTGAAAACACTTCACCTTGGACATATCCTACTTCTTGCCTTTCGCATCGGAATGAGAAGCTTTCTCGTTCTTCCCCTTCTTTGCTTTGGCAGCCAAAGCACAATTCTCTTCATCAGATACCTTTGATGAAGATCCATTCTCACCTTTATTATTTCTGAGTTTATCCTTGAGTGCCAGGTCGCTCTTGCTTTGGAATAACATTTGCAATCTGTTGAAAGACATTTCAACAACACTGCTGCAAATTCGATTTCCACCAGCTCCAAACTCAACCGCCTCCGATCTAGAATTCGTGAGAACACAATATTTCTCGTACAGAGATTGACTGTATGGGCATTCACCGGATATCTCACCTTCCAAAGGAAGGATGAATCCAGAGGCTACCTGGCCCGATTACAGACTCTGCCTGAAGAAATAGAATGTAAACACTTCCTGAATAGTAGATCTGATGATCAACAGCTCCGATACCATGTAGAAACTTTTTCTACAATTATCTAGCTCGCTCTGATACCATGTAGAAATTTTGAATAATTTAACACATATTCAATGGAGATTATCCTGATCATGTACTATTGCAGAAAACATACACAATACATAAAATCCTCTACATTGATCATCAATATAGCAGCATCAATAACAATAAAACATCAAGAGCATTCACACATTAACACAGTATGTATCCCGGGGAAAGCATCTCGCTAAAAACCCCAACTATCTGTATATTAAAGATTGAGTCATGTAACATTACACAGCATAATACTTCTCACAAGTATCTCCACCTCTGTTACACACAATACAGCTCAGATCTGATCTCCAAATCTCTTCCACTGCTTGCCTGCCTCCACTGCTCAATACCTACTCAAGAACTGATGAGAATGGATCACCAAACTCGTTTTTCACCTGCAAAATAGTCACTCACACTTTGTTGGACGTGAGCACAAGCTATAATGTGGGAAAATACGTGAGAAAACTCATTGGCATACTCAATCCCTTGATTGTGCAAGATCTGGTGCACAACTATAGTCACAAATGATAGCAATCTGATTCTCTACCACTTGTCCCTGTTGAACTGAACATGAACTGACATGCAACTGAGTTAACTGATGTATTCATTAGTTGTATTATGAGTTAATAACTTGTGAATTAATTAATAACTAATTCACCCAACTCATCTCTAGTCTATTTTCCAGTTAGACTAAATACAACCAGTTTAACAAAGCTAAACTGAACACAACTCCATCAACTCCACAATCAACTCCACCAAACTCAACGGATTGAGTTCTAACTGAAGTCATGCATGCAACAACTCAACTGACTCATAAGAAAAGCGTATTTCCTTCTGACAGCTGCATGTGCCACCTCTGTAGCTCAAACTGAAGTGCTCTAAGAGAATAAGATTAAGTTTATAGTCCAAATATTATTGTGAGATAATAATATTTGACTTTTCTATTTTTGACAGCCAGTCTAAAAATAGACTTTGATCACTCACACTGTGATCACTCACACTTTCATCAAAAATAGAAGTCCATCTATTTTTTCCCAACTTGATCAATCATCCATAAACAGCAACCTGCAATCCATAGACATGATCCATATGTCTAAAAATAGACTTACGCCAAAAATAGCCTGCGGGCCCACTTAGTGAAGGCGACTCTTTTCACTACGCTCCATCATCTTGTTGCAATCTCAACAAATTTGAATCTTTTGCTATCCATAAATGTGTCCAAGGTATTCCCCTGAAAAGTCAAAATCAAAAATATACCAAAGAAGGTGAAATTACTAGATCCCATGGTTCACAACCTTGATTTTGGCTTCATGTGCAGTTCCCTAGTCAATCTTTGTGCATACGCAGAGACGCCCATTAGAAACTGCATATAAGTGTGCTCTATCTTACATTGTGGCATGTGCACCTAACTTAATGAATGTAAAATAAAAAGTAACTTATAGAAGCATTGTTGGTTGTATCTATCCCAACCAACAAGCTTCGAATATGTGCCTATTCAACCCTGATCCCTCCCATCATGGAGAAAATCCCTTTCTTTTTGGAACCCTATCCCACTATTAGTGCATCTCATCCCTTGGAGAATGGATCCCAAACTTCCCATTCTTGCCCTATAAAGCTACGACATGTCTGAGGATTGGAAGAGGATTGTTGGAAGTAGGTTTATGCTATTGGAATAAGGTTGGAAGGATATTCATTCAAGGAGAAGGTTCGAGATTATGGGAGGGGACTTGCAACATCAAGGATTCAAGGTTGTAAGTTTATTCTCCATTTTTATTAATATAAAGGAAACTGTTCTTTCTCAATTATCTCTTTATTGTTATAATCTTCAAGATTCCTTGATCACCTACATAGGCTTTGAATGCATATTGATCCATTTTGGTTTATTATTAGGCTCATTAGTCCATTATCTTTTATGCTATATGTTGGATGCTTTGATCTTGTGTGTGTTTCCATATATGCAAATCTCCTTCAAGACATCTCAAAGAAGCTGCGAGAAGTGATGGAAAGATCTCTAAAGCATCGAGGAGAAGTAGATGGTCGAAAGATCTGAACATGACTTCATCAGGCATTTCGATTTAAACGATAAGTGGCTTCTATCATACTATTGGTTTCGGTCAATCATATTCTAGAGAAAGGTAGCATTCTTGGTTATTTGTTACTAGGTTTCTCTGAAGTCTAGGGAGATCAATCTTTTCTGCAAGAGGATAAGTCCACATAAAAATTTTGTGACTCCGTTGGGGACTCATATCACTCTCCATTATTTTCCTTGTTTGACCTTTTGAACCTTCAGTAGAATCCCTCTCTCAATGTTTGGAAATTTTAAAAATCTCGATTTTGGGTTTTATTTGACTTGTTTTTTTTTTTTTTTCCAAAATTTCCCACTATGAGCACTTTAGCTTTAGGCATAGAGTGCACTCCTGCGCAATTTTCTCTTTGCAACAATGCATATGCACATTGTATTTTTCTATGACCTACACATATACCTGGAATTTTTGAAAATTTAAGTTTTCTCCTCATCATGTCCAGGAATTTTGATTTTTCCTATTTAATTACACTTGTTGTACCTTCAATAAATCTCCATCAACTTGATTTTTTGTTTTGAATTTCATTTTTGAGAAATTCTTAAGTTGATTTCCTTTGGTCATTACTCAAAGGTTTGTCTCAGTTTATTAACAATTTTTACATGTTTTTTCTTTCATTTTCCCTCCTCATTCGGGGGGGGGGGGTTCTGAATTGTGACTGAGTGTTAATTGCCATTGAGTGTCTTCAATTTTGATCTTCAGAATTTTCACCCAATTTCCTTTACTTACACTCGATTTATTCTTTAGTTACATTGGTGAAGGAAAATAGTCTTGCTTTTCTTTCGCTGATTTTCAATTGTCTTGTGTTTGTTTTGAAGAATTCTCTTGCATAGATTGCATTTGCATGGTTAGAATTCTCATTTCATCATATGAATGGAAATTGTGCATATATTACATTTGTATAGTTGTTATGAAATCAACTCAAAAAATAGAAGAAAAGATAGAGCAACGACTTCAAAATTAGCCTCTTCGAGGGGAAAACCTCCTTTACATTACATAAATGAATAATTCTTGGATGCTACAAATGAGAAGACATCCTTTATATATATAGGAGTCTAAGGGGTCAAAATATAGTTAAAGCCGACATGAAAATTATAATTTATGGGCACGATAATAACAATAATGGGCTTATATGGGGAACAATAATAACAATATGGGGACAACATGGGCACAACAATAACAATAAGGGATACAATGACAATAATAATAAAGGAATACACTAGTATTATAGGGATGTAACATGCCCCTCTTCTTCATATAAGTGTTGTCCTCAACGCTTGAGTAGTTCTGGATGCTTATGTATAAAATTCTCATCATCCCATCTGGAATCTTCAGCGGGAAAGTTATTCTACTTGATGAGATAATCTGAAATTGATCGATTTCGTAACTGTTGAGTTCTTGTTTCTACGACTGCTTCAGTTTCCAATATTATTTTTCCTTCCTCCTCTAGTTCTAGCAATATTGTTTGAACTCAGAGCTTGTCACCTATAACCTTCTTTAAGAATGAAACATGGAAAATTGGGTGCACTCGGGAAGTTATAGGAAGCTCCAATTTGTATGCCATAGTACCAATATTTTGCAACACCTTGTACAAGCCATAATACTTTGGTGATAATTTATCCTCCTTCTTAGCTTGGTTGAGGGACATTTTCTTGTATTGTTGTAGTTGTAGAAATATCTAGTCGACTACATCAAAACTTCTTTCGCTGCAATGTTGATTTGCCTATTGTTTTTTTATTCTGTGCCAATGTGAGGTTATCCTTTAAGAGTTGGAGAACTTGTTGTTGACGCTTGATGTGATCTTCCACTGCTTGAACCTTAGAATTTTATATTAAATATGATGTGATGGATGGTGGATGATATCCATAAAGTGCCATAAATGGGGTCATTTTTGCTACAATATGGAAGGAAGTTTTATACCACCATTCATCTAGAGGCAACAATTTGACCCATTGTGTATGTTTATCGGATACGAAGAAATAGAGATATCCTTCCAAACATTTGTTCACTATCTCAGTTTGCCCAACAGATTGAGGATGATAAGATGAGCTATGAGTTAATTGAGTACCCAGACAAGAAGATAATTCTATCCAAAAATTTCCAGTGAAAATGGGATCTCTATCACTTACAATAATTTCTGGGTTTCCATGGAGCTTTTGAATTGTTTCCATAAATGCAGTAGAAATTGTACTAGATTTAAAGGGATGAGATAATGCACAAAAGTGTGCATACTTGGTAAGTCTATCAACTACCACCATGATGATACTCTTTCCTTCAGACTTGGGTAAGCCTGTGATAAAATCCATTGAAACCTCCTCCCAACATTGACTTGGAATGGATAAAGGTTGTAATAGACTTGGGGTCATAATTGTTTCAACATTATTTTGTTGGAAAACCAAACATTCTGCCACAAACTTTTGAATATTATATTTAAGGCCACCCCAAAAAAATTCCTTCTTAACCTTGTGGTAAGTTTTTAAAAATCCCGAGTGCCCTCCTAAGGGAGAGGTGTGGAATTCCATGCAAATCTTTTGTTTGAGTTGGGAATTCTTACAGAGTTATAAGTCATCTTTTTACCATAGTGAATCATTTTTCCAGCTAAATGTATCAAATGTACTGGGGTCTTGCTGTAACTTTTGAATGAGTGCCCACACTTCTTCGTCATTCTTCCATTCATCCCTTGCTTCATTTATCCAATTTGGTTGGATAATAGAAATGGCGCAAAGAAATGCTTCCACATCCTCATCCTTTCTTGAGAGTGAATCTGCAACAATGTTTTTCTTCCCTTTTTTTAGATGATTTCAAAGTCATAACCCAAGATATTTGTGACCCATTTTTGATCCTCTTTTGAAGAAAAGATTTGTTCTAAAAATTATTTATGATTATCATGATCTATTTTTATCTTGAAGTGTATTCCCATTAGGTAAGGTCGCCATTTCTTAAGTGCATGTAGTATTGCCAACATTATCTTCTCATAAATAGCTTTGTGTAAATACTTTCCTTTGATTAGACGACTTTTGAAAGCAATGGGTCTTTCTTCTTGCACTAAAACAACCCCAATTCCATTTCCTGAGGCATCACATTCCACAATAAAGGTTTTTTTGAAGTCTGGCGTAGCTAAGACTAGTGCTTGGCACATTGCCTCTTAAGATGTTCAAAGGCTTTTGTTGCTTCTGGAGTCCAAGAAAATGCATCTTTCGTGAGTAATGTTGTTAGAGGTGCTGCTATTCTCCCATAATTCTCAACAAACTTGCGATAATACCATGTCAACTTGAGGAATCTTTGCAGATGCTTTATGGATGTTGGGATTTTCCATTCCTTAATGGCATTATTTTTTCTAGGGTCTACCTTAACACCTTCATGAGATACAATATGACTCAAATATTCCACCTCTTGTACTCCAAAGAAACATTTGGAGGTTTTTGCATATAACTATTTCTCCTCCAATAGTTTGAGCACTCTATCAACATGTTGAACATGATCTTTCCAAGACTATATATTAGTATATCATCAAAAAATACTAACGCAAATTTTCTAAGGAAGGTTTGAAAATGGAATTCACCAAACCTTGAATGTATAAGGTGCATTAGTAAGGCCAACAGGCATGACCAAAAATTCATAATGACCATCATAAGTTCTAAATGTTGTTTTTGAAATGTCTTCAATCTTCATTTTGATTTGATGATATCCTGAAAGAAGGTCCAACTTGGTGAAGTAAATTGCTCCATGCAATTCATCCAATAATAAATCAATGACAGGAATGGGAAATTTATATTTAATAGTGAGCTTGTTGATCTCCCTATCATTCAGACACATGTGCCATGATCCATTCTTTTTTTGCACCAATACTACTAGAGTAGAGAAAGAACTTTAGATAGGTTGAATTATACAAGCCTCTAGCATTTCTCCAACCATACGTTCACTTTTATGGGCATAAGGATATATGTAAGGCCTGATGTTTGGAGGAACACTTCCTGGAATCAAATGATTATCATGATCATGTTCACAAATAGGTGGGAGGCCTTTGGGAGTCTCAAATACCTTGGAATGATTGTCCAATACCTTTTAGAGATTTGGAGAAATAGGTGATTTCGATGTGGGAAACTCTAGTGAACATAATTGTGAAATTACCTCACGTTGTTATTTCTTTATAAGCTTTGTCATGCCATTAGAGATGATTATCTTCCTTGGTTTCCCTATGATATCCATTAATTCAACTTCCTTTCATTTTGAAAAAAATAATTCAAGAAAAGTTCTTGAAAATTAAAAACTATCGTACTCGAAGATTGTATCCATTGGATTCTTAGTACAACATAAGCACGACCCCTTGGAATGGAAAGCATTGGAATATTCAACACATATTCTCCCATGGATAGCTTGATATTATGGCACTTTCTAGAGAAATTTATGGTTCTTCCATTTGCAACCATCACTTGACATTCCGGTGTTGGATATAGGAATAAATTAAATTCCTTTGTTATCTTACAATAAATAAAATTATGGGTACTTCTCGAATCAATCAACACTATTATCTTTTTCTTCTCGATATGTCCTTATATCTTGATAGTTTGAGGAGTGGTTATTCCAGCCAATGTATTACAAGATATGATTAGATTCATTTCTTCTTTCTCTAGGATTTTTTTCTCGTGTGTATCCTCTTCTTTTGATGTTTCTTATTCATTTTCTTCTTCGTCTTCACAATCTATGTAAAATAATTTCTTCTCAGCACACTTCTGACCTTTAGTGTATTTTCTATCACAGCTGTAACAAAAGCCCTTTTGCTATTTTTTCTTCCAATTGTTATGGTGTCAACCTTGTAGGTTGCGGAATGCTATGGGCAACAACACTTCCATCTTTATAGTTGTGATTGGTAGGCTTCCTTGTTTCCATAATTTTTTTCAATTTTTCTTGCCAACCTAAATGCTTTCTCCAATGAATAAGGTTCCCAAAGTCAAACCTCATGTTGGATGTTATCCTTTAATGTCCCTATGAACACATCAGTCCTATGCTCCTCTAGAATATCTTTTACCCTTATATTCAATTTTTGGAAGTCCTCAATGTGCTCCACCCTTGAAACTTTTTTTTTTAGATTTATCAATTGGCTAAAAAGGTGTTTCTTTTTGTATCCTCATAATGTTCTATCATTTATTCCATAAAAATTTCGCAAGTCACAAATTTTTTACCAGAGAAAAGCCATTGATACCATACAAACTGATTGGATTCCAAATATAAAGTTGCAATGTTTACCTTTTGTGTGTTTTCCACATTATGGAGATCGAAATATTGCTCCATCTATAGTATCCATGTTACGAGATCCTTACCATCAAACTTCCTCATATTGATCTTTGGAACATGGTGGGTCTTCAATCCAACGTTAGAGTCTATGAAATCACAATTAACAATTTTTTTTCTCATCATGAGTTTCCTTTACTTCCCTTTTGCCATTAGTAAGTATTTCTTGCAATAGCTTTGTCAAATATATCTTAAAATATTCCATGTTCAGATCCATCCTAGCTTCCATGCCATCCATATTAGCTTCCATGCCATCCATCTTAGATTCCAAACCATTCATCTTAGCTTCCATGCCATTCTTTAAACCATCCATCTTATCTTCCATGCCTTTCTTTAAACCATCCATCTTAGCTTCTGTTACCTTTTGTGAGAGTGAAATTTGTTGCACTTGGTCTCGTAATTTTGATATATCATGTTGTATTTCTTCCCCTTCTTCATGAATCATGCTAGAGCTTTTAGGTTGCTTACTAGGTGTTTCCATTTTCTTTCATCGGGGCATCAATTAATGATAATTATGCTTCACTATGTCCTTTGAATTCCTTCAAACTATTTTTTCAAACCAAACTTATGCAAAATTTTAAAAAGACTACACACCTTTTTTGGTTTTGTAGGAGCTTGATTTTGAATCTATTGTATCTCTGTAATTTCGGATCTCCAAGGTTTGAAATTTCATCATGTGGTAGACCTATGAGTACTCATTCCAAATCCACAAGTCTGATCAAGATTGGATTCTCCAAGAAAGGGTTATTCCAAATCTCCTACGATGGCATTATTATAAACTAGTTCAATAGAGCGAACATGTACGAAGTGCCACATGTCACTGTTTCGACCTTCGGACCTAAAACCAATACAAAGAAAACTATAGTTCGTCCTATTTCTGTACCTTTTTACTAAACTTAAATCTAATTCTCATAGAGAAAGTTATGATAATTTTCCCTAGGTCACATGTTTGAGATATAACTCTGGAGCCTCCAAAATCCCTAAAGTCCTTGTATCATATAACTGAAAATATAGCGAGACAAGATATAAAACTTCCTACTTGAGGTTCATCAAGATTTGGTATCAAATGGGTTTTAATTTTAGCTTCTGAAACAATGTAGAAAAAAATTTATAGCAAAAATTCCACGATGACCTATTTGAAGCTGCAAAACCCTAGAATCCAAAGCTCTGATACCAATTGTTATGAAACTAGCTCAAAAATAGAAGAAAAGATAGAGAAATGAATTCAAAATAAGCCTCTTCAAGGGGTAAACCTCCTTTACTTACAAAAATGAAAATTTTTTGGATGCTATAAATGACAAGACCTCCTTTTTATATATAGGAGTCTAAGGGGTCACAATAGAGTCAAAGCCGACATGACAATAATAATGTAAGGGGACACCAATGTTATATACCTAGGGGGGATAATATGGGGTACCAAGAGAGGTACCCAAGGTAATAATGTAATAATGAGATGGGCCATAGTAATAAATAAGGTGGTTAACCCATGTCATGTAAGGGACCACAAGTAGTTAATAATAATGTAAAGGGCCCATGGTATTAGTTGATGGTATGAGGAAACCATGGTAATGATGCATGGTATTGTATGTATGAGGCCTATATAAAGGCTAGAGACTCCACATGGAGGGATATGAAGATGAAGTGAATTATTATTGTATGAACAGGCATATGGCTTGTGGAGTGCTCTCCTTCCTTAAGGAGTGAATGTATGGTGTTGCCCTACCTTAAGGGTTTGATTTATGAAGAAGCATTTCTATCTATTTCTCTCTTACTGTTTCTTGGGTTATTTATATTCTCATATATTTTTGGATTAGATCTATAACAATTGGTATCAGAGCACTTTCTTGGGCAAACCGTGGAGAATTTTTTTTTGCAGGGTTTCTGGGGCGGCGAGTTTGCAGATCAGATCTGGAAGTCCTGGCACAAGATCTGCAAAATATAATTGTAGATCTGTATTCTTTGTGAAAAAATAGCCGATTTCAAAAAAAAAATCGGTCGAATCGGAGTCCGGATGAAGGAGATATCGCTGATCTAAAAATCAGTGGGGTTGCAGACAAATTTTCGGGGCAGCGAATTTGCGGCGCAGATCTAGACATATTGGCACCAGATCTGCAAAATATAATTGTAGATCTGGAATCTTTGAGAAAAAACACCTGATTTCAAAAAAAAAATCAGTCGAATCGGAGTCCGGATGAGGGAGATATCGTTGATTTAAAATCAGCTCTTTTTGCAGAAATTTTGGGTGACGACGGGAGAGTAGCAGTGCAGATCAGAAATTCCAGTGTCTGAATCAGGATTTCTATCACATGGGCAAATGCAGAATGGTTGTTCCATTTTCAAAAACAGGTTATAATAGAGATTCTGAGCAATATTGACGAAACTGTGACATTTTCAAATTTTCGCCAAGTAAGTGAATTTTTTCCAAACCCTTCATGGCTTCTAGCAAGGATCCATATTTTACAGGAAAAGATGATGGTCCTACTATTGAAGAATTCATACAAAGATACAAGTCCAAATTTGGGACAACAAGTTGTGGGACATTTTGGAAGTTTCAAATGCTGTCTAACTTTAGAGGTGAGGCTCAAAAATGGAATTTATTACTTGACTACGAGCAGTTGAACAAAATTTCAGATGCAGAATTTGAAAAAGTCTTTTTGGACAAATGGTCTCGGGCTAGGAAAAAGGAGAATGAGACACATAAAGGGTTAATTCCTACTGGTATATCCTTATTGCAGATTCATGGATTGCTTCAGAAAGAGAAGATCATTGTTTCTATCAATCCTAGTTGTAAACATAATTTTATCAGTGTTAATTTGGCAAAAAAATTGCAAGTCCCAGCAAAACAAATTGAACATACACAGGTTGATAATGAGGATGTTCAAGTGTACAAGGATTTGAAGATTTCTATGGATAAATATGTGTTGCATGGTGATTTTTATGCTTCAGAGATGGATAATATGGATGTTATTTTTGGATATCCTTGGATGGAATCCGTGGGTACCATCAATATTAATGTGCAGAAGAAATTCCTGAAGCTATGGTATAAAAAGAAGAAAATTACATTACAGGATATTTCCATCCATAAACAGGTAGAGCACATGGAGGCTGAAGCAGAAGATGTTCAAGGGATTGACATACCAGATGATGAGCCTTTGATGATCGACAATCAAACACAAACAGAGGCTGCAGAAGAAAAGGTTACAGGTGATGATACATCAGAGGAGGGCTCAGTGGTTGAAGTCATATTGAAAAAGAAGACACCACAACAGGCACCACAGCAGGGTGAAGTCAAGCAAAAGCCATCGTGGGTTAAAACTTCAACATATCATCACCCACATCACCTAGCAAGACAACCATCAAGATGGAAACCAAGTAGTCACATGATGGATAGAAAGGAGAGACGATCCACCTACTACACATCAACACAAAAGTACTACCATGGTCAACTTCCATCTCAAGCGAGCGAGGCACCAGTGAGATCCAGGGTTCACCTTTCCCTTGGATGGCTAGATGCACGTGCATGGTATCAGTGGACTACTCTTTTGAGTAGATCTTATTATTTGTGTTCTTCCCATGTTTCGGGGACGAAACATGCTTAGGGGGGTGGAATGTTATATACCTAGGGGGGATAATATGGGGTACCAAGGGAGGTACCCAAGGTAATAATGTAATAATAGGATGGGCCATAGTAATAAATAAGGTGGTTAACCCATGTCATGTAAGGGACCACAAGTAGTTAATAATAATGTAATGGGCCCATGGTATTAGTTGATGGTATGAGGGAACCATGGTAATGATGCATGGTATTGTATGTATGAGGCCTATATAGAGGCTAGAGACTCCACATGGAGAGAGATGAAGTGAATTATTATTGTATGAACAGGCATATGGCTTGTGGAGTGCTCTCCTTCCTTAAGGAGTGAATGTATGGTGTTGCCCTACCTTAAGGGTTTGATTTATAAAGAAGCATTTCTATCTATTTCTCTACGATACCACTTGTTGTAGATCTGATCCAAAAGATATATGAGAATAGAAATAACCCAAGAATAACAAGATCAAATATAGATAAATGCTTCTTTATTATCAAACCCTTAAGGTAGGGCAACACCATACATTTACTCCTTAAGGAAGGAGAGCACTCCACAAGCCATATGCCTGTTCATACAATAATAATTCACTTCATCTCTCTCCATGTGGAGTCTCTAGCCTCTATATAGGCCTCATACATACAATACCATGCATCATTACAATGGTTCCCTCATACCATCAACTAATACCATGGGCCCATTACATTATTATTAACCACTTGTGGTCCCTTACATGACATGGGTTAACCACCTTATTTATTACTATGGCCCATCCTATTATTACATTATTACCTTGGGTACCTCCCTTGGTACCCCATATTATCCCCCCTAGGTATATAACAAACAATAACAATAGTGGGCTTCTATGGGGTACAATAATAACAATATGGGTATAACATGGGCACAAAAATAGCAATAAGAGAGAGAATGACAATAATAATAAGGGAATACATTAGTATTATAGGGACCTAACAATAGTTTTCAAGAAAATTGTGCATAGATTTCATTGCATGGTTTGGAACTTAGGTCTCTGAATTGCATTGAAAAATTAGAAGTGGATTTTTTTTGGAGCTAATATTTTAAAGAAGAAACTCTCTCCTTACTTTAGCTAGGATTCATCGAAATGAAAATACCACAATATCATGTTCAATTGCATTAGATTTTTGAGTGAGGTTATAACACCATCCGTTTCACGTCCATTTACACTGAAAGTAAATAACAACTCTTAAAATCAATGTTAATAAAATCAATCTAGATTTTTTATTTTATTTTTGGGGTTGCTTTTCACCTACAGTAGATTAGGTTGTAGGGATTTGGAATAGGGAAGTGAGTTAAATTTCCAAAGTTGTAAACAAACATTAGCATCTTGGGACAGGGAGAAAAATCCATTCGCTGCAATTTGTCTCTAGGAAGCTGCCCTTATAAAGGAGTCAAGCATGAGATCATATTGGACCCAATGAAGTGATCGACCCTAATTCATTGGCTATGGTAGAGTGATGTATACATACTAAAAACGACGCTGAAAGGTACTTGGGAGTCACTTGAAAGTAAACCTCAGATTAATCATGTTGAGGAACTTTCAAGGGGATTGAGCTTTCTTACTCTGCCCTTGCGTGTATGTTCGATCTGCGATTATACCTCCAGGTTAAATTGTTTTGTGTGGTAACCTTAGAGGCTATAATGTTATGGATTTTACCCAAGGTGACGACGAAGGGGAAGTCTTTGCTATATGCGGAACACACATTGGCTAGACTCACTTGGACCTTTCTGGAGGGTATTCTTCATTTGAGATGGCATAAATTAAGTTTACTTGCACCAGATTGTGTACATTCAATAGGTTGCCAACGTAATTGGTTGCACCCACTTTATCTATAGCCACTTTTCACTTTGATCTATGCGATGTTAGGTTTCATCACAAACTAGTGATTTGGCTATGAAAATCTTGTTTGCATGGTTTGAATCCTTAGATTTACTAGTGCGTGTTAATTGTTCATTTTTACTTTTTTACAAACCTTAGGTGTGGATTATGTTTTTTAATTTATAATATTGATAGTAAATTTATATAAGTTGAATCTAATGACAACAATGCCAGAAGTTACCGATAAAGATCTCCCTTTTAATGGGAACCCTAATCCTCTCCTTGATTTTGCAAATGTTGGTCCTTATATGGCTACGTTGTCACTTCCGAGATTCATGATAGGTTTACCGATGTGGTTGTATTCAATTTCTTTGATCCCAAATACCCAAACTACTCCACCTTAATTGAGTTTTTCACCTCAACTAAGTTCACCATCTCAAAATCACCAACCTCTTGTTAACCCTTTACGTTCTTCACCCAACATGTCATCTTATCCTTCTTCTTCTTCACATGGTAAAATCCTTGATGCTTCTAACGAGGTGAATAAGAAGAAGAAGAAAAGGAAGAAGAAGAATAAGCAAGATAAAAAAGAAGTCAACGAACCAACCATTGATGTAGGTAATGGTAATGTTAAGGAAACTTCTAGCATGCATCACAAGCCTAGATACCCTTGCAATCCTTGTAAGAGCAACCACTTCCTTATTGATTATCTTGGTATTCCTGAGGTGTTGGAACTATCGTCAAAAAATTCTTATCAACCTACTGTTCATCCATCAACCAGTGATTGTGAGGTTCCTAGGAAAAAGGGTAAAGTTGGGTTTCCCTGTAATTTGTGAAAAGGGATTCATTATAGTCACCTTTTCACTCATATGTATGAAGCCTCAAAATTGTCAGAATAAATTACTGTTTTATAGCAACAACTTCAAACTGGTTACTGTAAACTTTCTACTACCATTAGTTGATGAAGTGATTGATCTAATTCCAAGTATAGTAAATCACACTCTTCCACTGTAGAGTGAAATCCATATCACTAAGGTTGATGAACCATCGGTTGATCAAGTGGTTGACTCGATTCCTCATTTGGTCAATCTCACTCTCCCTTTAGAGAGTGAAATTAATACCGCTCAGGTTCTTCTTGTTACTTCAGATTCTTCTACACATGGGCGCATGTCACTTGTTTCCATTGATTCCCCTCCAAGTTATGTGGCTACTTCCTTTGATTCAAGTAGAATGCCAGGACCTTGTCTTCCTTCTTCCACCCCTTTCCAAATCATTGTGAAAGAATATGGTAAGAATGTGCAATGCATAAATGTAGATGAAGGTACCTCTATCAGTATTTTTTCCTAATCTGCTTGGCAAGATTTGGGTTCCCCTCATCTTGTACCTATTACATATAATATTTTGTCTTTTAATAGAACCATTAGTGAGCCTTTAGGGATCCTTCCTAAGTTACCTATTAATTTGGAAGGTAAAACTGTCTGTATTGATCTTATGGTAGTCCAAGATCCCTTAGATTTCAATTTGCTCCTTGGGCTAGACTATGTCTATGCCATGTGTTAGGGTCCTTAAATTTTTATAGGATTTATTGATTATAGCCGATTATTATTATTTCAAATATTGTAAATAATATTCCATGTTGTAAATTATTTCTAGAAAGGTCAAAACCTTGATAAAATAAAAAAATATGCTTGCAAGTCGAAATGCAACATTAGAGAATAATGAAGTGTGTTTAGATTAAATTAATCACTTCATTTAAATGTGATTAAATAAATTGTAGTAAGGCGCATATGAACAAATTTGTTCTCTCTTATATGGTTAAAGGACGCTTCTGTCAAAGCATCGGGATTCCCCACTAATCTCGATCAACGATTCATATCTTTTTTCGTCCTCCCCTCTCCATCCTACACTTACTATCCGGGTTGGGGGGGGGGTCCGAAAAGGACATTTCTCCCATTGTTCCCCATCCACCTAATGGTAGATTCCCCACATTTCTCACCCCACCAGCCTATACCACCTAACACTCCCTAACCCCTCCAAAAACAGCTTCCCCCTCGCCCCTTTACCGTTGTCCCTACCCAACACCTCCGCTACTCCTATCCCGCCACGTATCCTTCGCTTATTACTCCCACGCCAAGGTCCACCCACCATGTCCTCCCCATATTCCACTCCTATTTTACAACCTAGTCATATTTCCACCAACCATGTGCCTCCATGACACCTCCCGCCTCCACGTCATATGTCTCTTTCATAGTCAAGTAAACTATGTTTTTCCATATACAACGCAGTAATTGAAAACGTGGTTTAAAAACAACTGAGAATGTATTTTCACAAACTGAAAGATTTTTTTGTTTATAAAATCCGAATTCACACAAACCTCTCTCAGTTTTGTAACATATGTTATTTTTTGGGAGATGCTAATGATTCTTTGAAGGCGTATTTTCCAGAAATTTCTTGTTTTCAACCATTGTTTTCAAATGCAGTTTCCGAGTAGGTGGTAATGAATTTTCAAAAAATGAAAGAGGGTTTTGTTTACAACATCATCATTTACGAAAACCTCTACAGTTTTCTAACAGATATAATGGTTTGAGATATAAAAAGGTATTACTAGACCCTATTTTTCAGAATTTCGGGAGGAAAAATCTCAAAGGCAGTTAGTGACTTGGATGCCACCTCATCAAATATGAGTTTCTATCAAATTCAAATTTCTCTTCTTTGTCACCAACAATCAACAAAGATAGTGCCAAGTAGATTCATTAGTTTTTAATGTCCTATATTTTAGTTCTATTTTTGTAAGACAGTTTGAGATATTCGTAAACAAATCTTGATATCTTTTCAAGATATTTTTATAAATACTTCATCATTTGAAATAAGAGAAGTTGATTTCTGAATGTAATTTCCTCTTCATATTGTAATTTTTCAAAGTTGCTGGAGCATATATAATACAGGGAAATTTTCACTTGATTCATGTGGTGTACCAAATGGTGATGTGTTTCTTCAGTTTATTTGTTTAAACATTGTTTTTCCCTCTGTTATTCTAAATATCTCAATTACTTCACATAAACTGTGATGATTGGAATATGTTATTTAGAGCACCCTATTCTGGTTATTAGTAATTTTCATGTTTTCTGCTGAAGTCAAATTAAGGAATTCTTAAGTTCTCCTTAATTTCTACTGAACCTTACACTTATGTTATTTCACAATCCATTTAATATTCTGAAAGATCCAAATGGTGCAACCTAGCTTGCCCTATGAAACACCTCTAAAATTTGATGCCAAATCTAGTTAAATATTCAGACTCCATAGCCCAATGGAATTATAACACTCAAATTTATAGAGATATCCCTCTCTGAAGCTGGCAGGGCTAGATCCCAGCTTCGAAAGGATTTGATGCTGTCCTATGTGTTTACCCACTCAAGCTCAAAAATACAGAATGACAACATAGTGGCGACCATACTGGGGAAAACCTAGAAAAGTGTATCAAGTTCCAGATCTAATTACTGATGGTGGAGAGTGATCAGACACAAGAAGGTTGTATCATTCACCTGGTGACTCCACGTTCAAAGTATCCAGAACTCAAAGCTTTCATGGTGACTCAATTTTCAAAGAATCCAGATTTGTAGAAAACTCATGGTGACTCCACTGTAGGTTGATTAGATTTCTTGCTAAACAAGATGACAGGTTATGTGGCAAATCCTCTGTCTTGTGAAGTTTAAAAAAAGTCATGGATAAATTAGCTGATTTTCAAATTGATGAAGATTTTTCAATTACCGTGTTTCGTTGTTTGAAATCGAGCAATTTTTCTCTTGAAAGTAAAGTTTGTTTTCTTGAGTTAGTTGTTGAAATATTCGAGAAGGATATTGAACTTTTGGATTATAATATTCAGTCTTATAATTTCTAAGATCTTAAACAACGCTTGGAAAATCTTCCTTCTCCAAAAAAAGAGGAGATTGTATTTCCTTTTGATTTGCAGATTGATAAGAATTATCTTTTCGAGTACAAGACTGAAATTGAACAGTGGGAATCAGGGTTTAACCTTGAGAATACAACTGAAGAAATTTTCCACGCTCAATTGGTTAATGAAGGCCTGCAAGGTAGACTAATTAATCACGCCTTTACTGATCCTATAACAAACTACATGGAGATTCTTTTTAGCTCAAGTGTTCAATCATGTTTTCATGACCAGATCCAACAATATTTGCCATTTCACTCTACAACTTTGATTTTATGGACGAAAAGGAAAGTTGTCCTTTTGATTGTGCTAACAAACAGGCAAGTGGCCCACTTGTTTAAGCAACTACTTGACTGGCTTCATTGGCATATTTTTATTATTTGAGTCAGCATAATTTTCAGCAGTGTAGAGTAGGTAGCAGTGTGCAAATAAGCTCAGCACTTCAAGCATCTTTTTCAAGCATTCTTTCCCATTTCAGTTTCACATTGTAATTTCAGATTTTAGTTCAAGTGTGTATTTCAGTTTTCAGTGTGCAGAATCGTTTTGATTCCAGTTTGAAGATTATCAGTGGCAGATATTTTTTATGACAAAGAAGGTTGCATATTTGGGATCGACCCAATGGATCAGGCTACTAATCTACGGTGTTCTTGACACTTCATCAGGAAGTGCCATCCCTAGCTGATGATGATGAGCCACTGTGGATGGCTCGAAACGTCGATTCAAATAATTATGGATGTGAGAACTCTGGAAGAAAACTGCACACAAAGCACTAATCGCAGAACCCTCAAAACAATGATTATTATATTTTTGATATTGTAAATAATATTCCATTTTTTAAATTATTTCCAAAAAGGTCAAAACCCTGAGAAAATTAAAAAATATTCTTGCAAGTCGAAATGCAGCATTAGAGAATAATTAAGTGTGTTTATATTAAATTAATCACATCATTTAAATGCAATTAAATAAATTGTAATAAGGCACATATGAACAAAGTTGTTCTGTCTTATATGGTTAAAGGACGTTGCTTTTAGAGCATCAAGATTCACCACTAATCTCGATCAACGACTCATATCTTTTTTCGCCCCCCCTCTCCATTCTACCTTTACCATCGCGGGGGGGGGGGCTCCGAAAAGGTAATTTTTACCTCTGGGACCCATCCATACGTGGCGCCTTCCCCACATTTCACAACCCCCTAGCCTATACCACCTATCGCTTCTTACCCCCTTCGAAACCCACTTCCCCCTCGTCCCTTTACCGTTGTCCCTACCTGACACCTCCGCCACTCCTATCCTACCACATATCCTCCACCTACTACTCCCGCACCAACATCTACCCGCCATGTCCATCCTCATCTTCCAATCCTATTCTGCCACCTATTCATATTTCCGCCAACCATGTCACCTCCCGCCTCCACGTCACATGCCTGTTTCATGGTCAAGTAAAACTATGTTTTTCCCTATACAACACAATAATTTCAAACGTGGTTTACAGAAAAATTATAACACATTTTCACAAAATGAAAGAGATTTTGTTTCTAGCATCCTCATGCACAAAAACCTCTCTCCATTTTGTAACAACTATTATTGTTTGGGAGATGCTAATGATTCTTTGAAGACATGTTTTCCAAAAATTTCTTGTTTTGAGTTAGTATTTTCAAATGCAGTTTCCATGTAGGTGGAAATTAATTTTCAAAAATGGAAAGAGGTTATTGTTTCCAACATCATCATTTACGAAAACCTCTCTTAGTGTTCTAACAACTATAATGGTTTAGGATATAAAAAGGTATTACAAGACTCTAGTTTTCAGAATTTCAAGAGGAAAAATATCAAAGGCAGTTAGTGACTTGGATGCCACCTCATTAAATAAGAGTTTCTATTAAATTCAAATTTCTCTTCTTTTTCATCAGCAATTGACAAAGATAGTGCCAAGTAGATTCATTAGTTTTAAATGTTCTATATTTTAGCTATATTTGTGTAAGAAAGTTTGAGATATTTGTAAGCAAATCTTGATATTTTTTCAAGATACTTTTATAAATACTTCATCATTTGAAGTAAGAGATGTTGATTTCTGAGTGTAATTTCCTCTGCATATTGTAATTTTTCAAAGTTGTTGAAGCATCAATAATACAGGACATTTTCACGGGATTCATGTGGTGTACCAAATGGTTATGTGTTTCTTCAGTTTGTTTGTTTAAACATTTTTTTCCCTCTTCGTTATTCTGAATATCTCAATTACTTAACATAAAATGTGATCATTAGGATATGTTATTTAGAGCACCCAATTTTGGCTATTAGTAATTTTCATGTTTTCTGCTGAATTCAAATTAAATAATTCTTAGTTGCTCCTTAATTTCTACTGAACCTTACACTTCTACTATTTCACAATCCATTTAATATTTTGAAAGATCCAAATAGTGAAACCTAGCTTGCCCTGTGAAACTCCTCTAAAATTTGATGCCAAATCGAGTTAAATCTTCAGACTCTATAGTCCAATGGAATTATAACACTTAAATCAACCAAACCATTTAAACAAAACAATCAGTACAATCATAACTAGTCTAAAATTTACATAAACCAAAGCTAAATTTTACAAAGAGATCCCTATCTAAAGCTAGCAGGGTTATATCCTAGCTTCCAAAGTGGTTTTGATGCTTTCCTATGTGTTTACTCCCTCAACCTCAAAAATACAGAATGACAACACCATGGAATTTGTCGTATCGACACTATTTCATGTGATGTCTTTTCCCCACATTGGAAACATTGTGACTATTGAACAACATTCGTTGACCTTGATTTGACTACCGACCATTCATCATCCCTAAATGTTCCTTATATGAAAGTGGTATCTACCCTACCAAGGGTTAATTATGTGGCAACCAATCTTGTGTTTTTAGTTACTAATACAAGCGAGCCTCTCACTGTTTTCTCAACTTATTATGGCCTATATCTGGTAATTGACATAAGGAAACCTATGGGGGATTTTGGAATGGGTTTTCTTAACCATTTTGATTCTCTTCACATGTCTTCTTTCCAGAGATCTATTCTTCCTTCTGATGAAGATATTTTGGAAGACATGGTCGGGAAGTATCCCTTAGCATGTGTTTCTTCCAAATGGACGCCATGATCCAATTTACTATGAGGATGGTTTTTTTACTGTGTCAATTTCGTTAAAAAATGAAACATGGTTCTAAGAGGATAATTCTTCTATCATGTCAACCTCGTTAAAAAATGGAATAGGTTGTTATGAGCACAGTTCTTTTCTTATGCCATGATCGTTAAAAAATGAAACACTACCCATGAGGACAGTTCTTTTATTGTGTCAATCTCGTTAAAAAATGAAATGGGGGATTATGAGCATAGTTCTTTTCCTACGTCAAGCTCGTTAAAAAATGATTCATTACCCATGGGGATAGTTCTTTTATTGTGTCAACCTTGTTAAAAAATAAAACATGTCACCATGAGCATAGTTCTTTCCCGTGTCAAGCTCATTAAAAAATGAAACAAATCCTCCCCTAATTAAGTTTAGTCTTTCACCTGATCTCGTAAATGAACCTTCATTTCATTTGCCTATTAGTGTCTATTAGTCTACTCATGCAGACCAAACTAATATTGGGGAGCATGTGCTTATGTCATTATGCTAGGGGCATGAAAAATTATTTCAAGAATAATTTCCTCTTTATTTCAAGCTTGTGTAAAAATGAAACCACTCTCAAGCATAGTTTTTCTCTGTTTCAAGCTTGTATACAAATGAAACCTATCTTGAGTCCATTTTGTTTATTATTTTAAATACTCATTAAACTCATGAAAATATTGAGCATATTTTTCTATATTTAAATGCTCGTAAAACATACATTAAAATGTCGAGTTATTTCTATCTTTTCCTACTCTTTAATTAAATTGAAAGTCAGTGATATTGATTATGTTCTTATCACATTTTCAGACTCGTTAAAACTTATGTCAAAGAGAAACAAGGATTAACTTTACGCCCTTTTCATATGCATTAAAAATGAAACGATCTCCAAGTACATGATTGTTCGAAGTCATAAAAGTAAATGAACAACTGTTTATTAAGTATAAGTTTACCCCTTTTATGGGTTGCATTAGACTTTTTACAAAAAAGGTATGTGTTGACTAATCATGGTCAATAGAGTTCCCTCATGCATTATTTTATCCTTTTTCGAGCTAAGGGACTCAATTTATGAAAAAGGATAATATGGAATTTACTTATGTTTTTCTCCTCACTTCCTAAAACTAAAAACACTGAGGTTTAATTTCTCTGGTCCTGTTAATTTTTTTTGTTGAAAGAGATGAAAGAGTTTTATTTTTGTGTCTTTTCAAATTCTTTAAACATGAAAACGATATCAATTTATCCCTTCAATGGATTCGTAAATACCTAAACAGTGTAGGACTCATTAAGCATGAGGAGACCGAACCACTCCTTCTTAGGGACTTGTTAAGCATGCAAGACAAGAATATGTTATCCTCCTCAATCTTGTAAAAAATAAAGAGGTACTTGCCAGTAATGGCAGGGGAAAAGTGAGAAAGAACCTATGTTTTAGTTTTATAAATGGCAATATGTTTCTCTTGAACATGACACTCTATCACTTTTTTCCGGGTTGGGAAATCCATTTTCCTCTTAGTTAACCAAACCTCATTGAAAGTCTTCAGTTGGTTTGGGTGTTATTTTTTATTCAAATACTACCAAGTCATCATGTCATGCCTCTGATATGTTCAAGAGAAGTTTAACCTCAGTCAAATTACTTTTCCATTCATTACCCTTCAGTTGCATCAACCATCCCTGAGTTAGTCCTGGATTACTCTAAACTATTCTTATTTAAAACTTGACATGAGTTTTGTGTCATAGGACTTCCTGCGATGGGTCACTTCCTATTGACTTCAGTTCATTATCTAGGAAGTTGAGTTAGAAACCTTCAGTACCTTGGAGCCTGCATACCTTAATGGTAGGTTTCACTACCAAAATGTTACATTTCACTACAGGAGTCTTTGAATCCATCTGCAACATTAAATTTAGAGACAAATGGGTCTTTGGATCCATATACAGTTTTAAAATTATGAATACCCTTTTGTCTCTAAATTTTAGCACTGCAGGTAGATTCAAAGATCCCCTTCTTTGAAACAATATGTAGTGTTAAATTTAGAGGCAAAGGGGTCTCTGAGTCCATTTGTAGTGTTAAAATTTAGAGACCCCTTTAAGAGGGTCTCTAAATCTGTCTGCAATGTTAAAATTATTTAGGTAGATGGATTCAACGACCCCCATAAAGGGGTCCATGAATCCATCTATAATGCTAAAATTATAATAATTTTATACATTATAGAGTATAAGTTTACAATATATAATAGTTTTATACTCTCTTTGGAAGGAGGGACAAGAAAGAGAGACATAATTCTTAAATACTTGTTCAAGAAGATTGATCATGGGAAGATTCAAATATGACCCAAGCACCTTATGATTCTTCTTTTACCATGGTTAAGACCCCAAGTGCCATACATGGTGCAAAAAAACTCCTAATGATATTGAGGCCAAACTTAGAGGCCCCAAGACCCAACTATGGCACACAAAACATTCAAATAACACCCATAACATCAAAATTGAAGCTAGATATATCTTAGATAAGATATGTGTGGTGGTTTGAGGCCTTATTCATGTCCATTGAACTACTAGAGAAATTTTGTTTAGGGACTAAGGATCTTATTTTCCTTCCCTATCCATCATAAAGGCCATAAACCCCATTCTTATTATGCAAAACATACTAATTGTGCTCATATTCCCATTATAATATTTTGTTCATGGACATTAAACATGAGAAATATTTTTTTTAGGCCTAAGGCCCTTTTTCATTCCTTGGTCAAGATATAAGCCCTAACTCCCATATATTATGTGGAAAACCTCATAATGGAGCCTTTATCCTAGATGGAGGCCTAAATTCCCTCAAAGATGATTTATATTGTTCTTTATGGTCTTTTTCATGTAGTGTAAGCTAAATAAGTTTCATTTTGGGCTTGAGGCCATTGTTTTCATTCCTTTGCCATGGTACAAGCCTAAGACCCATAATTCTTACTATGTAAAACATACCAATGAAACTAAAGATCCCCCATAGATGCCTAAGATCCCCTATAGTGGTCATGTGTGGTTCTTTGAGAACTACTTCACAAAGCTTAATCATTAATGATTCAAATAAGGCCTAAGCCCCTTCTGTTCTTATTTTGACCAACTCTACACTTGTAAGCATCATATGTGATTTAAAAACCCCCTAATTTCATTAAGGTCCAATGATGAAGCCCCAAGACCCAATCACGATGTGAAAAGTATTTTAATGGAAGACACATCCCTCATAGAGGCCAAGAATATCCCTTAGAGAATATAATTAATGTGGTGGTTTGAAGCCTTTTTAATGACCACTAATTATTTAGGACTTAAGTTGCTTTTATAAAATTTCCTTCCTTGTCCATAGTAAAGGTCATGAGACCCATTCTTATTATGTAAAACATACTAAATTCCCATATTCCCAGCTAGAGGTCTTGTTCATGGAAGTTAAGCATGAGAAAGATTAATTTAGGGACTAAGGCCCTTGCCCTCCTCTCCTAATCATAACATAGACACTAACTCCCATATGTGGTGATAAATACCTCTTATGGTGCCTATATACTGTCTTAAGACCAAAGATTCATTAAAGAAGATCTATGTGGTTTTTAAGTCTAGCTCACAACCCTTGAGACCAAAAAGCTTCTTGTAAGGCCTAATGCCCTTGATTACCTGCCCTACCCATGGTACATTCCTTGACTCCTATACATGGTGTGAAAAAAATCCTAATAGAATTGATATCCCATATTATCCCTAAAATTATTTAGAGATGATCTATGTGGTTGTTCAATGTCAAATTCATGGCCCTTGAGCACAAGAAGCTTCATTTTAGAAGTAGAGACCTTTTTCTCCTTACCCCATACTAATTTTTATTATGCAAAGAATAGTAATGATGCCCATATTCATAGTCTAAGGCCCTTTTCACGTCCATTGGTAAAGGCCTTGAGAATTATTCCTAGTGTGCAAAATGTGGTAATATTAGTAAAGATAAAGGCCCCAATAGAAATTTCTCCATTGTTCATAACATTTCATAATGTTAAATGTGGGCAATTGGCCTCATTGTAATAGGAGGAAGCTTAGTTCAAAAAAATAATAATTGTCAAAGTTTTAGGAGAGGGTATGTTATCATACATTTCTATGTCTATGTTGAAACAAGAAGAAACCTTGACATGATTTTAATGCTGAGTCTTTTAATTTATCTCAATACATGAAAAATGGTGTCCACATTAAAAAAATCATACTCTTTGACACACATAAATATAATTACATAGAACCACAAATTACATTGTTTAAAACTTAAATTTTACATATTATATAGTTTATATACAACTAATATTGTGTTTATTTCTATTAAAATTTTAAATTAATGCTATGTATAATCATTTTTTTTTATAAATATTATTATCATATGTAATTTTCGCTATAGAATTGGATTTTCAACCCAACGAATCTTCTCGCTCGCTTTTAGTTGTTCCCTCTTATCATAATTAAAATTTGGAAGCCACATATAAAACCCACATATAATTAACACATGGAAACCACATAAAACCCAACTACAATAGCAAAAGCTTTTGCAACAGATTGAGCGACAATTAATTTTAAAATATTTTGCAATAGAAAGAGTGTCAATTGATTCTAAAGCACGATCAGATCTCAGACAATGGAATTGTGGGAAGCACTGGTGCCAACCAGATCTAGGACTCATCCAAGCTGCCTGACGTCTTTCCTGAAACCATCTCATGACAGAAAATTTGCCGTTAAAATGCGTTGCCTTTGAAGGGCATAGAATGTAGTGACCGAGATGATGCATGGACTCTTTCAAAAAACCCTAGGACCTCGACAATTTTTACACCTTATCGAATTATTTCCTGCCACCAACATATAACATTCTTGAGATACATTACAATAGTGATACCCATCTATAGTTATGCAAAGACATGTTATATGAACCCCGAAATCCATACCCACATTATTTTCTATTTTGTTTGGGTCCCTGCACAATTCATCACTTAGACTAGCAAAAGTGTTCCTTGTACAAAATTTCCTTATAGCCCGCTGGACTTTAAGGCCTTTAGGTAGAAGACATTTTTCCCACCACAAGGGTAACTTCATTAATAAAATTTGCGAATATATCATGCGGGGCAGATGGGGTCTCTTACAGCAGGATTCAATGCCTTCCACATTACCCCCATTGATGATCACAAAAGTTCTGTTGAGGACACAGTTAGAACTAGAAATGACCTTCGAATTCTTCAATTGGGCAGAACGAAAAAACAGAGTAAGACATAGTTTATAGGGCTGGTGTGTCATGGTCAATATTTTGAGCTTTGTTAGAATATTTCAAATGTAATAACTATGATTCACCACTCAATATCAGGTCATGAGACCTGCAATGAGGTATTTGACGGGCTTCTAGAGACATCAAACTAGTGCAATTGGAATCTTGTGGTGTTTGATATGCTCATCAAGGCTTATGTCCAGTGTGGGAGGATGCGAGACATTTCTCAGATATTCAGGCTAATGGAAGTTATTGATTCTATTCCTTACATCGCTTCCTACAATAGCATTCTGAATGGTTTATTGAAGTCCAATTGTATCAATATGTGCTAGGAAATCTATATTGAAATGGGTAAGAGACAAATACCTCCCAATGCTTTTACTTTCAATATAATAATTCATTCTTTATGCAGAGAAGGTAACTTGGAAGAGGGCTTTCAGTTTCATATTGTAACATATAATACTCTCATTGATGGGTATTATAAGCCCTCTCCACTATATAGAAGCTACAAGAGAACCCTCCAGAATATGGTACTCCATGTGTTCGATAGAATTGTAGTCGCACAAGGGTGGCAAGCCTCGTCACTCCCCTCTTTAATTGTATGTAGAGTCAATGGGGTGAGGGGTAACCTCCCTGGAACCCATTTGTCACTTGTGTATCCACCCCATAAGGGAATAATTAAATTGTATTTTTAATAATATTATGTAATTTCATTGATAAGAAAACCAATAATATATATATATATATATATATATATATATATATATATATATATATAGATGTACGTATGTATGTATGTATGTATGTATATGGAAAAAAATGATAATATGTAGTTCACTCATGAGCTCACATAGTAATACGCTTATGCAATAAAAACATTTTCACATTTTAAAACTTATATTTGTGTCATTTTATTGTCAAAAAGTGTTTTCTCTATGGAATTGGCTGGAAAACACTGTTTAGCCCTGCCAATCTCCTTGCTCCCTCTTCGTCATTCTCTCTTATCATAATTCAATGCGTGGAAACCATTTGTTACTCACTTCGTACATGGTTCTTTGAGTCTCGTTTACTCCACATATAAAACCCAACTGTAATTCCAAAAGCTTTTGCAACAGAAAGAGAGACAATTGATTTTCAAGCATCATCAGATCTCTAACAATGGAATTGTGGGCAACACTGGTGCCACTTGGATCTAGGACTCATTCAAGCTACTTGACGTCTGCATCAGAGTTTTTATCGGTGTGTCTCACATAAAAATTCAGACACTTGAGAAGGAAGACTGTGTTGAGAACCACGAGCCACGCCAAGGTTTCTTCCTTGTAGTCGCTGACTCAGACTTGAGTCCACTGAGTCTTTTTGAAATTTGTGAGTAGGTTGAAGTTTGTAGGGCTCCATGTCATAGATCTAAGATCTCCAATGATGATAGGAGCCGATGGAAATGGACTCAGGAGTGTATGCTTCAGGTTTCACTGCCAATAACTCTTTGGGCACATTAAAAATGAACATACATAATTCCTTCACTTCTTCTTATTCTTCTCAATAAAAAATTCCCTTGATTTCAATAACTTAACCATTTTCATCGATCTTCAATTGAACATCAGTTGTGGACTCCATGTTTATGAGTCAAAAGCAAATAGTCTCGGAAGAAACATAGGAGAAGAGGTTGGAAATATGTGAGATAGTTGAGCAACTACGAAACCTTATATGGAGCTTCTCTGGTTAATGAATACATAGATCCGACTAGAGGAATTGGGTGCTAAAAACTTTCTTTATTTCCTTCCTTTGAAACAACACCCAACATGGGTCCTTATACAATGGCTTTGTAGACAATATCTTTCACATGTTTAACAAGATTTTTAATTTACACTGAAAGGTGTTTTATCTATGGAGTTGGTTGGGAAAACACTATTTATCCCAACCAATCTCCTTGCTCCATTTTTGTCATTCCCTCCCACAAAAATTCAACACGTGGAAACCATTTTTTCCTTGTTGTCAGTCCATTCATCTAGAACAGGGTTCTTCGAGTCTCGTTTACTCCACATATAAAACATATAGAACTGTTGGCTCACATGTTCTAGTGATATAAATTCAAGCACCATTCTTCAAACTTCTTTCCGCCTTCCGCTTGTTTCAACAAGTTCCAACAATTCCATGAAGATTATTGCAGAAGAAAGTTCCAACAATTCCATGAAGATTGTTGCGAGAGGGCAGCGGAATGATAGATGCTTCCCAACAATGATATGGACAATGCAGCCGTTGAATGTATCATTGCTTTTTCCCTGTTTCTACACCGAAAATCACTACTTGTTCTTTTTTGTTGGACCCCTTGGTAGCCTTTGCCTTCTTAGTGGCCTTGGGCCCCTTGACATTTGTTTCAGGCTTCGCTGTAACAACTTCATTGGTGGGCATAGAAAATCCTTCAACAGGAGAATTCTCGGCAGATGTGAGGGCAATGATTTTGTTTCACATGATTCAATCACAAGAAAATCTCAAAGAATTGCAGGGGACTAACGACTCCAACACACAACAATGCAAACATGCCAAGGCAATAGAAGAATGCGCATGTATAAATTCAAGAGAGCAGTAAGTAAATTCTATATAACATAAGGAAAGAATTTATTAAGTGACTAATGTAGCATGGGTGTCTTCTGGCATGTAAATTAATGGAATGAATTGGCTAGACAACTACGTGTGACAACAAGGTGAATTTGTGAAATGCCATGTATGTACCAAAACAGAGTATTGTCACCTGAATTTTGATTGCCAAACAATGCCACTGAGGTTCCTCTTCTTCACATACAACACCTATACAAATTGAATCATTGAATGTATACTTTAGAGACATGAGGATTATTCAATGAAGAGAAAGATGGGCTATTAGAGTTAGCCTCTGTATTCAACACATAAGATTCTGAAAAATCATGAACTCATGTATCATTTAGTGGAACTCGAGAAGATTTCAACCATTCTCTAAAATGTGAAATCTTAAAATCAATTTCCACACATGGTGATTGGTAGAGACAATAGCTTGATTTCAGGGTTTAGTTTTGAGTCACATTTCAAAAATATAGAATCCTAGTGTAGATATCATGTCAATTGTTTACTATGTAGCATGATATTTCTCTCACAACGATAATGAATTAGACTTCCACAAATTTGAAACGGCCTGTTGATTTAGTGTACAAGAGGGTTTCCACCATTAGCCACTCACCTCTCGGTTTAAATGGTAGAGTCACTCATGGTCATGCAATTGAGTCATCAGAGGGCAATGATTGTATAACACACAGAGATTTTTGAAGTCCCTTGGAGTATATAAAATCACTAGGTCGTAGGTGTTCTAGCACTATAAACAAAGGTGAAAGCTCTACTGTAGGGAAAACCTTGAACAAGGAGGTGGATAAATGCAGTAAGGCTTCTATTTTTTCGACTGGGATTCAAGGAAGGAGAGCTCTCAATCATTTCTTTAGGCCATATTAGACTCGAAGTATCGGGCATGGAAGATGATTCTACTATGTGGATAAATAAATTATACAACACTTTATACCAAGAGGGTCGTGATGATGGATTGACAATCCATGACACCTTTTGGTTATCATATATTTCTCAGCTCAGGTTTGGTTCTTACTATTCATTTCTCAAACTTGGAAACTATACCATATTCTCATCACAAAAATTTTGTTTTGATATCCAATGAGATGGAAAAAAATATCGACGAAAACCGATTTGCGTAGGTGAGACACTCTTCTCCTGATACCTTTGGTGCTTTGTTATGGTAAAATGGTTGAAACTTGAAAGTATATATTTTTAGGTTATAAGTCTAGCTCCCCTTCATTTTGTGTTGGAGTTGACGTATTTCTCCCACTGCCACTATATTGGTCTTCTAATTTCCTCTTTACCAAACTCCTTCAGGGCTGAGTTGACTCAAGTCTAACACTAATCTTTGGGGAAATAATAAAATCAAGCCCATTAAGAGATAACTTGGTTCAAAACATTTTCGTAATAGTCAAATTATCTATAAAACTTTATTCTATCTCCAAAAGGACAAAAAAAAGTCATTATCATTGTTTATTTATCCAATTTCATAACTTGGTCTCATAACATACAGATGGAAAACCACCTGTCAATGCTATAAAACAAAAAGAATCAAGTAGAGATCACATCCATTGACATGACCCCTTTTGATGGCAAGGATTAGAGTGGTTCATGAGGTCTGGAGATTAGAAAGTTTTTGCCCTTCAATGTGGCATTGTGCACCACATAAGGTAACACTGATGATGTACCCTAACATGTAGGATAAGGAGATAGTTTCCTTCCACATTCCCAACTCCTTCTTTTGGCATTCCATTGCACCTCTTGGTGAAATTTCTAGTTTTATAAACATTTGTACTTGAGGTGGGCTTCACCCCATCCTATCCTAAGCGTTATTTTTGTTGGCCTCCAACAAATTACACAATGACTTCCAGGAAAGTTTCGTAGAATTTTGGGTGAGTTTCAACCATTCAAGTCGAGCTTTCAACTCATTTCAAGAAAGTATTCAGCATGACTCATAAGTCTTGGGCAATATCAATAATCCATCGTGAATGATTGATTTGATAAATTTGTAGGTTCCACTCTTCTATAGCACAGGGAGCTACATTTTGCACAGGAAACCCTCCAGGGAAGGAAAGAAGGAACCACAAACCCATACCCTCCATTCACTCAAAACAAAGGATCACCTTCCAGAGAAAGAAAATCTTGTGAGATCATAATTTTTTATAGTTTGGCATGGGGATACTTCTGTTAGGTCCCTATAATACTAGTGATGCCCCCATTAATATTGTAATTGTATCCCTTATTAATATTGTTGTGCCCCTATTGTCCCCATATTGTTATTACTGTGCCCCATAGAATCCCTCTATTGTTATTTTTGTGCGTTTATATTATTATTTTTAGGTCGGCTTAGTTATATTGTGATCCCTTAGACTCCTATATATAGAAAGGAGTTTTTGTCATTTGAATAATCCAAGAATTTTTCATTTATGTAATGTAAAGGAGGTTTCCCCCTTGAAGAGGCTGAATTCTAAGGCGTTGAACTATCTTTTCTATCTTTTTGTGAGCTGGTTTCATAACATTTGGTATCAGAGCTTTGGATTCTAGGGTTTCACTGCTCCAAATAAGTCATTGTGGAATTTTCACTATAAATTTTTTTTCTGCGACGTTTCGGAAGCGAAAAAAAACCCAGTTGAGAAGAAATCGCGCTGAACCTTGTGTCCGAATTTCAGAGCTTTTCGCACTATATTTGCGAAGATATGATCTGACGAAGTTGGTCTTTTTGCAGACTCCTGAATTACATTCCAAACAGGTTACCTAGGGAAAATAATCATAACTTTCTATCTGAGCATCGGATTGAAATTTTGGAAGAAGTTATAGAAAGAGGACAGACTTTAGTTTCTTGTATACATTTTTCAGAGCCAAAGGTCAAAACAGTGACACGTGGCACTTCATACAATTTCTCTCTTCTGGAAAGGTCTATAATCAGGTCATCTTGGGAGATTGTGCATAACTCTTCCTTAGAGAATCCAATTTGGATCAGACTGGTGGCATTGGAAAGAGGATTTAGAGGGCTACTACAATTCACAATTTTAGAACTGGATGATCCAAAATTACAGAGATACATCAGATTCAATATCAAGCTCCTACAAAGTGAAAAAAGGTGTGTAGTTTTTTTAAATTTTTTCATAAGCTCGGTTTGAAAAATTAGTTTGAAGGAATTCAAAGGGCATAGTAAAGCATTATTATCGGTAATTGATGCCCTGAGGAAAGAAAATGCAAACACCTAGTAAGCAACCTGAAAGCTCTAGCATGACTCATGAAGAAGAGGAAGAAATGCAACATGATATATCAAGATTATGAGACCAAGTGCAACAAGTGTCACTTGCACAAAAAGTAACAGAATATAAGATGGGTGGTTTAAAGAAAGATGTAGAAGCTAAGATGGATGGTTTAAAGAAAGGTGTAGAAGCTAAGATGGATTGCTTAAAAAAATGATTAGAAGCTAAAATGGATGGCATGGATGATAAGACGGAAGAATTGAAGATAAATATGAATAAGTTGATACAAGAAATGATCACTAATGGTGAAAGGGTAGTAAAGGAAACTCATGATGAGAACAAAAGAAATGTTAATCATGATTCCATAGACTCTAATGTTGGATCGAAGACCCACCATATTCCAAAAATAGATATGAAGAATTTTGATGGCAAGGATCCCGTAACATGGATATTGCAGATGGAGCAATTTTTCAATCTCAATAATGTGCAAAACACACAAAAGGTACGTATTGCAACTTTATATTTGGAAGCAAATCAGTTTGTACGGTATAAATGGATTTTCTCTCGTAAACAAATTATCAATTGGGCCATTTTTACGGAAGAATTGACAACACATTATGAGGATACAAAAAGCAACACTTTTTTTAGCCAATTGATAAGTCTCAAACAAAAGGGTTCAATAATGGAGCACATTGAGGAGTTCCAAAAATTTAACATAAGGGTAAAAAATATTCCAGAGGAGCATAGGATTGATGTGTTCATAGGGAATTTAAAGGATAAAAACCAACATGATGTTCGCCTTTGGGAACCTGATTCATTAGAAGGCATTCAAGTTAGGAAGAAAAATGGAAAGCAGAATTATGGCAACCAGGAAGCATACCACTCACAACTATAAATATGGAAGTGTTGTTTCCTCTAGCCTTCCACAACCTATAAGGTTGACACCACAACCATTGGAAGAAAAAAGAGCAAAAGGGCTTTGTTACAGTTGTGATAGAAAATACACTAAAGGTCATAAATGTGCTGAGAAGAAATTATTCTACATAGATTGTGAAGAGGAAGAAGAAAAGGAGCAAGAAAGGTCAAAAGAAGAGGATATACTCTAGGAACAAAGCCTAGATAAAGAAGAAATGAATCCGACCATATATTGTAATGCATTGGCTGGAATTACCAGTCCTCAAACCATCAAGATAGAAGAACAAATCAAGAAGAAAAAGGTAATAGTGTTGATTGATTCAGGGAGTACCCACAATTTTATTCATTGTAAGATAGCAAAAGAATTGAATTGCTTCCTATATCTAGCACCAAAGTGTCAAGTGATCGTTGCAAATGGAGGAACGATAAATTTCTCTGGAAAGTGCCATAATATCAATCTATCCATGGGAGAATATGTATTGGAAAGCCCAATGCTTTCCATTCCAATGGGAGGTGCTGATTGTTGTACTGGGAGTCCAATGGCTACAATCCTTGGGAACAATAGCTTTTAATTTTCAAGAAATTTTCATGAAATTTTATGCAGAAGGAAAGGAATTTGAATTAAGGGGTATTGCAAGGAAACCAGAAAAGATAATAAGCTCTAATGGTATAACATAGCTTCTAAAAAAGGAACAACGAGGTGTAATTGCACAATTATGTTTGCTAGATGTTTCCACATCAAAATCATCTATTTCTCCAGATCTCCAAAATGTCTTGGAAAATCATTCCAAGGTATTTGAGACTCCCAAAGGTCTCCCACCTATTCGTGATCATGATCATGCTATTCATTTGATTTTAGGAAGTGTTCCTCCAAACATCAGGCCGTACAGATATCCCTATGCCCAAAAGAGTGAAATTGAACATATGGTTGCAGAAATGCTTGAGGCTGGTATAATTCAACCTAGCCAAAGTTCTTTCTCTGCTCCAGTAGTATTGGTGCACAAGAAGGATGGATCATGGCGCATGTGTCCAGATTATAGGGAGCTCAACAAGCTCACTATTAAAGATAAGTTTCCCATTCCTGTCATTGATGAATTATTGGATGAATTGCATGGATCAATTTACTTCACCAAGTTAGATCTTCGTTCAGGATATCATCAAATAAGAATGAAGGCTGAAGACATTCCAAAAATAGCATTTAGAACTCATGAGGTGACGTCACTATGAGTTTTTTGTCATGCCTTTTGGCCTTACCAATGCACCTTCTACATTTCAAGGTTTGATGAATTCCATTTTCAAACCCTTCCTTAGAAAATTTTTGTTAGTATTTTTTTGATGATATGCTAATCTACAGCAAGTATTGGAAGGATCATGTTGAACACGTTGACAGGGTGCTACAACTATTGGAGGAGAAACAATTATATGCAAAAAGATCAAAATGTTTTATTGGAGTACAAGAGGTGGAATAAATGGGTCATATTGTATCTCATGAAGGAGTTAAGGTAGACCCTAGCAAAATTAAAGCCATTAAGGAATGGGAAATCCCCACGTACATAAAGAATTTGCGAGGATTTCTCGGATTGACAGGGTATTATCACAAGTTTGTTAAGAATTATTGGAAAATAGCATCACCTCTAACAACATTGTTGAAGAAAGATGCATTTTCATGGACTCCAGAAGCAACAAAGGCCTTCGAATATATTAAAGAGACAATGTGCCAAGCACCAGTCTTAGCTACACCAAACTTCACAAAAACCTTTATTGAGGAATGTGATGCTTTCATAAATGGAATTGGTGCTATTTTAATGCAAGATGAAAGACCCATTGCTTTCGAAAGTCGTCCAATCAAGGGAATGTATTTACACAAAGCTATTTATGAGAAGGAAATGTTGGCAATACTACTGCACTTAAGAAATGGCGGCCCTACCTAATGGGAAGACACTTCAAGGTAAAAATGGATCATGATAACCTTAAGTAATTTTTAGAACAAAGATTATCCTTTGAAGGAAAACAAAAATGGGTCACAAAGATGTCGGGTTATGGCTTTGAAATCATATACAAAAAAGGGAAGAAAAATGTTGTGGCAGATGCACTCTCAAGAAAGGATGAGGATGTGAAAGCATTGTTGAGCACCATATCTATTATCCAACCAGATTGGATAAACAAAGCAAGGGAGGAATGGAAGAATGACGAAGAAGTGTGGGAACTTATTCAAAAGTTACAACAAGGTTCTAGTACATCTGATACATTTAGTTGGAAAAATGATTATTTATGGTACAAGGATCGCTTATACCTCTTTAAGAATTCCCAACTCAAACAAAAGATGCTTCTAGAATTGCATGCTTCTCCCTTAGGAGGGCACTCAGGATTTTTAAAAACTTACCACAGGGTTAAGAAGGAATTTTTCTGGGATGGCCTTAAATCGTATATTCAAAAGTTTGTGGCAGAATGTTTGGTATGCCAACAAAATAAAGCTGAAACAATTAAGACACCAGGTCTATTACAACCTTTATCCATTCCAAGCCAACATTGGGAGGAGGTTTCAATGGCTTTTATCACAGGTTTACCCAAGTCTGAGGGAAAGAGTGTCATCATGGTGGTAGTTGATAGACTTACCAGGTATGCACACTTTTGTGCATTATCACATCCATTTAAAGCCAGTACAGTTTCTACGGAATTTATGGAAACAATTCAAAAGCTACATGGAAACCCAAAGATTATTGTAAGTGACAGAGATCCCATTTTTACAGGAAATTTTTGGACAAAATTATTTTCCTGTCTTGGTACTCAGTTATCTCATAGCTCATCTTATCATCCTCAATCTTATGGGCAAACAGAGATAGTAAACAAATGTTTGGAAGGATATCTTCGTTTCTTTGCATCAGATAAACAGACACAATGGGTCAAATGGTTGCCTCTGGATGAATGGTGGTATAACACTTCCTTCCATACTGCAACAAAAATGACCCCATTTATGGCACTTTATGGATATCAGCCACCATCCATCACATCATATTTAAGAGAGAATTCTAATTATTACCTTTTTCTATGCAGAAAATGAAGAAAATGGAAGATCACCATTCTAGAGGAAAGGACAAGGCAAAACCAACTACTGTCCCTTTGACAGGGAACCACATCGAGACAAGGCAATCTAGATCGGAGTGCATGAGCCAGGAAAAGGAAGAAGAAATGCCATATCATCACAAGAGGATGAAGAGATAACTGAAGGATAATGATATGGCGAATCCCTCAGGATCCTTTGATCCTGAGGGATCACAACATTAAGAATATATGTATCTTTGGTATTTCCAACTGGCCACTATAAAAAGGGACAGCGCTGTTAGCCCAAGGGGTGGATTATGGTTGTTTTTATAGAATCTGTTGTTGCAAACTAAACTTTGATCATCAACTCTCTTTAAAGAGTGATTACTGTAACTTTGTTTTCATGATTAATACATAAACTTTGTTGCTGTTCCGTCTTTGATTCTGGAGTAACCGCAGCAGTGCGTCCCTGGTGGCTAAGGGCCCGACCCTAGTGGATCACTTGCTTTCTGTACCATTATTTTCCGATTACAAGTCGTTTGTGGTTTGATTTCTTTTACTTGCTTCATTCAGTAATCTGCCGTTCCTTGACATTTCATTTACTGGCTCTGTTATATTTAATTCGTATTTGAATAGTAAGGTTATCATTTGCAACTAAAATGTTATGCTGTGTATTCTGAAATCATATCACATTGCTGTTCTTTTACAGATTGACATTACTGTTCGTTTATAGAGTAACATTGCTATTCATTTACAAATTGGTAATGTTGTTCATTTAGCTACATGTTACCTCTAATTATGATTTTTGTTCATTCGGATTGTGTTCCATTGCAACTGCAATTGTTGTTCCTTTATAACCGTGGTTAATATTTATTATGCTCAGATTACTGATTCTATCATTATAGATTCACCGTGTGTTAACATTTGAATTAGTTCATTGTGCGTTTACATTTGCTTTAGCTCGCTGTTCAATATTTCATAGACTTACTTAAGTTTGCTGTTCCATTCTTGGTTTGCTGTTCAATTCATTCACTAGTTAAAATATTGTTGCTCAGTTCCTTTATATTACGATTGCTGCTTAATTCATTCCTGTAAGTTAAAGCTTTTTTGTTCAATCTTTTCAATAGATTAGTTGTTGCTCCCTTTTCTGTTAATCGAACTATCATTTCGAGTGATTTCTTTGGTGTGAACAGAATGATCTGCAACTGTAGCGAACATTGACTATTGCCGTCTAGTTCCTAGATTGGAGATCTTCTCTTTTATTGCTTTTCATTTGCATCAGTTTACAAAGGAAAGAGTTATCATTACTGCATCCTTGACTGATAAGTGTTGTAGTTTCTTAAATAAATAGTTTAGCTACAAAGCATTTCAATTTCTTGCCTTTACATTTAGAGTTTGTTTCTAGCATTTATTTAGTTCTGTAGAAAACACTATACTACTAGCATTACTCTTGACAAGTGACCGCCTCAGACTGAGTACACTCTTGAGATAAATTTTTTTACCTGGATTGATAATTAATGTAGGGTAAATAGAGGTTAAAAAGACCCTTTTAACTGCTCAGCATTTTGGTGCCGTTGTTGGGGAAGAGTGTAACCATTTGTTTCTATTGAGAGTAGTGTAAGTACTTGCTAGGAGAGAATTGGGTTTTAAAAATGGAAGGTAAGAACCTGCGTACGGAGCATATAACAGCCCTGCTCCCCCACCCACTTTCCTGCAGATTTGTTGTTATTTTGGGTAAAAATCAACATTTGATTTGTGTGCATGACTAAGCAAAAAAAGCCTGAAAAGAATCTTAAACCACTACCCAAGCCTGATAAAGCTAAGGGGCCGTTGACCCTTAGCCGATCGACCTTTATAGATGAAATCCTTAAAAAGGCAGAATCTCAGCCTTCAGTAGGACCTAGGAAAGCTGCTTCTAGACAACCTACTAGTTCCCTTCAGGCCACAGGATCACCATCTGTAGCCTTTGTTGAGGTGCACAACCAAACTGAGGAGCAATATTTTCAAGAAATTGAGAATTCTAGTCCAAAATCATTGCAAGAAGGGAACCTTAGTAATCTCTATGAGGGAAGAGGAGAAACAGGGGAAACTGAAGAACCAAGATCTCCTCTTGAAATAATTCAGCCATTAAGTAGCCCAGATAAGGGAAGTGCTGTAAAAATCATCCAGAACGAAGAACCTCAAGAGCTAAAATCCCCCCAAACATTAGGAACTCTCATCATCCCAAACAAAGGAAGTGTTGTTAAGGCCATTCCTGCTCCGTCTAACCAGCCTAGGAATACCCTCCTAGAAATCCCAGAAGGTTATTGGCACATATTTGACCAAATGGCCCAGAACCAGCAAACCCCCCAAACCTCCACACTGCAATATCCCATTGTAGATACTATAGTTAATGCACCTATGAAGGCAATTCCTCTCCAACATATCGCTACATTCCATGGCTAACATTGAAAGACCTAGATGCATTTTTGTTTGAATTCAATGTGCTCTGCAGGGGATACGACTATACCACCGATCCCCAAAAGCTGAAACTGTTTCCCTCTACATTAAAAGGAGATGCTTTATGATGGTTTATGAGGTTAGGTGGAGGTGTTATAAATGATTAAGATTAGATGAAAGGTGCCTTCCTGAAGAAATATCAGGATTATTGTACATCTAGAGAGTTAAAGGATGAAATATTTCAGATGGTAGCTAGATCTAATGAGAGACTAGAAGAATATTTTGAATGTTTTCAATATAATCTTCAAAGATCTCCTTATGCATCATTACCCTTACCGGACAATGTATTAAAAACAACATTAATTAAAGGTATGAAGGAAGAATGGATTGAAACACTGAATATTATGGGAAAAGGAGACATCTATTAAGAAGATTTTGCTAACATCATTGATTTATGTATCAGGAGCTCACGAGGTAGCACAAGGCTAAAACCAGCGAAACATGGCAGGTTTACAAGGGACAACAAAATCTCTAGAGAAGGAGTAACTCGCGCAGAAATCAGAAATTTACTGGAGAATTTCAAAACTAATATATTGGGGACTTTGAAAACGCAACTTGATATTATGCAAGTGAAACAGAAACAAGCAGAAGCAGAAAATTTTTTGGCAATATTCTGTCCCAGATGCAGAAAGAAACACAGTGACAAAGAGTGCCCACTAGCCGCAGTTCAAGTCTGCGCCATTTGTACGAAAGACCACTCTATAGAGAGATGCCCTTCACTTCTTGGTTTGAAATCAATATACAAAGAAGTAGAAGAAGAACCAGAACCAGTGTACCTACTTAATCAGCGCCGTCAATGGCAGCTGCGACAATCAGGTATGTTCACCGATCCATCTTCTTCTTTCCGGCGTCTGCAATATCATGCTCAGCAATATAGTACAATATGGAAAAATCAACCTCCCTTCTCAAATTGGTCACCACAACCATTTTTTTCATCATCACCATGTTCGAATCTAGCAAGCCAATCTAATTGGCCAAATTTTCCCTACACTCCACCATATTGGCAAAATAATGCATATCCAACACAATGGTCCCCTCTGACTTTCCAGAGTCAAACCTGGTAGACAAACTGGCAAAATATCGATGAATCAACCAGTAGGAACCATTCCACTCCCTCAACCTACACTGCCAGCACTACAACAAAACCTCCAGTCCAACTTAAGACTGAAATTCCCAGCCCAACCCAACCCGAACCCAAATAATAGACCGATTCAATCTGTTCAAATAATTGAAACACCAAAACTAGAAACCGATCTAAGGGAGTGCAACGACCTTCAATCAAGGTCTGGGTGCATTATAGAAACTGAGGGAGATAAAAATGTTGAAGTTGAAAATCAGTTACTCGCAGAACAACCATTACAAGAAGAAGATGTGGTCAAACAACAGACTCATGACCAAGCAACCACATCTTCTCCCCCATTCCCAAAATGATTAATTATACTATGCCCTACAGAACATCCTAACTTTGATATTCTGGGAGAACTAAAGAATTTGTTGTAGAAATTTTTAATAATTTAACACATATTCACAGAGATTATCCTGATCATACAATTATAAGCGGAACATGTATAATACATAATCTCCTCTACGTTGATCATCAATTTACAGAAGCAAAAACATTCACAGGCACACATAGAAGCATCAATCAAACTCATAAACACAGTATGTGTCCCGGGGAAAGCATCTCGCTAAAAACCCCACACTATCTGTATATTATATTGATTGAATCATGTAACATTACACAGCATAATACTTCTCACAAGTATCTCCACCTGTTACACACAATACAGCTCAGATCTGATCTCCAAATCTATTCCACTGCTTGCCTGCCTCCACTGCTCAATACCTGCTCAAGAACTGATGAGAATGGCTTCCCAAACTCGTATTTCACCTGCAAAATAGTCACTCACACTTTTTTGGACGTGAGCACAAGCTATAATGTGGGCAAATACGTGAGCAAACTCATTGGCATACTCAATCCCTTTATTGTGCAAGATCTGGTGCACAACTATAGTCACAACTGATAGCAATCTGATTCTCTAACACCTGTCCCTGCTGAACTGAACATGCACTGACATGCAACTGAGTTAACTGATGTATTCTATAGTTGTATTATGAGCTAATAACTTGTGAATTAATTAATAACTAATTCACCCAACTCATCTCTAGTCTATTGATCAGTTAGACTAAATACAACCAGTTTAACAAAGCTAAACTGAACACAACTCCATCAACTGCACCTCCAGTCCACTAAACTCAACTCACTTGAGTTCTAACTGAAGTCCTGCATGCAAATATTAGTCATCCCATAGGTAACCACGTATTTCCCTCTGGGATCTGCATGTACCACATCCGTAGCTCATCCTGAAGTGCTCCAAGAGAATAAGATTAAGTTTATAGTCCAAATATTATTGTGAGATAATAATATTTGACTTTTCTAATTTTGACTTTGATCACTCACACTGTGATCACTCACACTTTCATCAAAAATAGAAGTCCATCTATTTTTTTCCCAACTTGACCAATCATCCATAAACAACAACCTACAATCCATATACATGATCCATATGTCTAAAAATAGACATAGTCTAAAAATAGACTTGCGCCAAAAATAGCCTGCGGGCCCACTTAGTGAAGGCGACTCTTTTCACTAAGCTCCATCATCTTGTTGCAATCTCAACAAGCATTTCTTGTTGCACACTTTTCAACATTTGTACATAAAAATCCCACTCCTCCAAGCTATCCAAGATATTCCAATATATGCAAAGTCCATCAAAGAGCTATGTATTAAAAAAACAAGGAGGAGAGTAACAAATAACCCAGTAGTCCAAGTAGTTGGCACCCTATCTGATATATTATCAGGAAGAGAGGCACCTGTCAAATATGAAGACCCAGGAAATCTAATAGTGACAGTGCAAATCAGTGGACAAACTTTTTCAAATGCCTTAGTTGATTTAGGGGCTACAATTAATATTTTAACAACCACCACCTGTCAAAAACTGGGCATTACATCAGTAGAACCATCCTCCACCTTATTAGAACTGCCTGAACGATCAGTGGTTAGGCTAGAAGGTACACTACATGATGTCATGGTATTTGTTGATTCTTGGGAATATCCTACCAACTTTCTAATAGTAAACCCTAAAAACCGACTCGATGGACATCCGTTAATTTTAGGCAGACCTTGGCTTGTGACCGCTGATGCTTACATTAGCTATCGACAAGGCAGTATGACCATAACTAGAGGGAGTAACATCAAGAATCTAGCCCTATACCCTCCAGCCCAGCCAAGTGTAACAATAATAAAAACTAACAAACATCCTGTATCATACCTCACCGAAAACATTAGATCCCCATTAACCATAGAAGATGCCCTCAATTTTAAAGATCAAACAGAGGATGATGTTATTAACAACTTCATTAACCAAGCTGAATCCAGATCCCACGTACAATGTCACATGATAGAGGCAGCATTTGACAATGAACTAGAAGAAGATCCTCTCAAAGACACTCATGATTAGACAATACCCACTACCTCTGTTTCAAATAGCAAAACTATAGAGATTGAGCCAGGAAAAACCTTAAACATCAATAATAACCTAACTCCTAAATAAGAAGAGAAGTTGGTCCAACTACTGAGAAAATACAAGGAAGATTTTGCATGGGATTATTCAGACATGAAGGGAATCGATCCCCAGCTATGTACATACAACATTTATACAGAAAAGGATGCGAGACTTGTTCGCCAACCCCAACGGAGACTTAACCCTCACCTGAAAGACATTGTGAAAGCTGAATTACAAAAACTTTGGGATGTAAACTTTATTTATCCGATATACGATAGAAAATGGGTCTCTCTACTAGTAGTAGTGCCAAAGAGGAATGGAAAGTGGAAGATTTGTGTAGATTATAGAGAATTAAACAAAGCAACCTAGAAATACCACTTTCCCCTTCCATTCATTGACCATGTATTAGATACATTAGCAGGAAAGGAATTCTTTTCTTTCTTGGATGGCTTCAGTGGGTACAATCAGATTCAGATTGCCCCTGAAGACTAGGACAAAACTACTTTTACCTGTCCTTGGGGAATGTTTTCCTACAGAGTCCTACCCTTTGGCCTATGCAGTGCCCCTGCCACATTTCAAAGGGCCATCCTTAGCATCTTTTTAGTTTTAATAAATGAAGGGATCGAAGTATACATGGATGATTTCACACCATACAGAGATGATTTCGACCCAGCACTAGACACATTGGAAAAGGTGCTGCAATGATGTATCGCCACCAGGGTCTGCTTGAGCCATGAAAAGTGCTATATGATGATGATTGAAGAAATAATCCTAGGTAATTATATCTCAGTGGTGGGAATAAAGGTAGATCTGACCAAAATTCAATTAATTTTGTTAATACCTACTCCTACCACACAGACAGATGTACATAATTTTCTTGGATCTTCTGGTTATTATAGGAGATTTATAGAACATTTTTCTCAAATAGCTACACCTCTATATGCACTAACAGGGAACATTGATTTTGTTTGGACAGATAAATGTGACCGTGCTTTTGAGGATCTGAAAAAGCTTGCGTCAATAGCCCCAGTGCTCAGAGGCCCAAATTGGGACCTGCCATTTCAAATTTCAACAAATGCTTTGGACATGGCTATTGGAGCAGTCCTTAGGCGGGAAGAAGACAAAAAACCATATGCAATCTATTATATTAGCAAGAATTTGTCTCCTTCTGAGCTAAACTATACTATTACTGAATTTTTTTTTTAGCTGTAATACATGTTGTGAATAAATTTCAGCATTATATCACTAGATATCCTGTTGTTTTATATACAAATCACTCTACCATAAAATATTTAACAAATAAACCAATTACAAATTGTAGAGTAACAAGATGGATGATTTTATTGCAGGAATTCAACATCACAATAAAAGATCGACCTGGGAAAGAGAATCCTGTAGCTGATTTTCTCTCATGAATGCCAAAGCCATTGGATGCAACAGCAGTCGAAGATCAATTTCTAGATGAACATTTATTCGTTGTTATTGTCAAGACACCCTGGTATGCTGATGTTGCAAATTATTTAGCAGTAGTCAAATTACCAAAGCATCTGACCCCCAATGAACGAAAATAGATTGTTCAACGTAGTACCCGATTTTCTTGGATTGGGGGCTACCTATTTCATACAAGGGTAGATATGCACATCAGAAGATGCATTTGTGAAGATGAAATATTTGACATTATGAAAGCCTGTCATGACGGACCATGTGGCGGACATTTCGCAGATCGAAGAGCTGGTCACAAAGTTTTGCAAACAGGGTATTACTGGCCCACAATCTTCAAAGATGCAAGGAAATTTGTTCAAGCTTGTGATAGTTGCCAAATAGCAGGATGCCCTGGACAGTCCGATGAAATGCCTTTGAACCCACAACTACTAATTGAACCATTTGAGCGTTGGGCGCTCGATTTTGTTGGTTCAATCAACCCATCATCAAACTAGAAAACATATATTCTGGTAGCAACTGAGTATGTTACCAAATGGGTTGAAGCAGAGGCACTTCCAAGAGCTACAGAGGACTCTGTCATTCATTTTTTGTTCCAGATATTTGTGCGATATGGCCTTGCAAGAGACATAATCACAGACGGCAGACCACAGTTTGTAGGTAATAAAATTGCTGCAACATTTAAAAACTATCATATTCAGCATAAGACTACTACTCCGTACCACCTTTTATCACTCAGGTTGTCCTTAAGATCCGGAAAAGGATACGACCGAGGTTACCACAGACCAACTTTGGACTGCAAGTTCTAGCCAACCTGCAATCAGAGAGGGCTCTCTCTTTATGATTTAGCTTTGTTGAAAAGGATTTTAGGCTAGGTCTTGGGTTCAGAGGGTTTTGTTTTGTTTTTGGTGGGAAAATTGATGTTTCAGGTAGAGAGGCAGAGCATAGTCCAAGGGTTTCGAACCATTGGGCGTGGAGTCGAGGAGAAAAACTGCTGGCGCTTTTCCTTAATAACAGTGAGGGAAAATGGAGCAATATAGCTGAGCATGAAACAATGTTTCAGGTTTAAGGGATGGAAAGAAGTGCTAAGTAATGAGAGGCAGTTAAGAATCTTTCAATTATGCTTAACAAGGGAAGATAACAGGGCGCTACCTAGGGGCATTTAAGAATCCCTAGGTAATTGGCTAACACAGGTGAATCGGGGTAAACATGAGCCAGAAGGAATTCATATTCATAACCAATTCAATCAGAGGAAAACATAAAGAAATAGCAGAAATTGAGCATAGAGAGTATTTAAACTAATTCTAGGCTATTCTTTCTTCCTGCTATTTAGATAGTGATAAACAACAAACAGAGATAAGAGGCACTTATTGTTCCAGGCTACAGCACAAGAATTCCATCTTCATATCTCCAAAAACATTCATTCACAACAGGCAGTTTGCTCTCCAAGCTTTCGGCAATATTTGATTATGGAAAAAACTTAGGTATACACAGCGAGTCTCTAGTGAAATTCCCAATTGACCAACCCTTAAAACTATACAGAGGGTGGTATATATAGCCCAAAAACTCTCTACAGAGTTTCTTTATTACAACTTGACCTAATTAGGTCTGAAAGAAAGATGATTACTTAACCTAATCCTATCCAGAAATAAATGCAAAAAATATCTCGGGCTGCGCTGAGGGCGGCCGCATTAAAACTGAATGAATTCTGTTGTCCTTGGTGGCTTAGTGCAGGTGCTTCTGAAATAAATGTGTATGGGTTTCTGCATCTTTGCTGTCTGTCTGCATTTAAAGCTTTAAACCTGATTTTAGGGCAAGGATGGGCTCCTCTTGATTTGACTTTCTGGGGGGGCTCATCAATGTTCAGGTGCTTCGAGCCCCTAAAAAATTTTCGGCTGATACTATTTGGCTTCTCTTGTTCATCTGATACTCTTTGGAAATAAACCGATGCTATTCTGACATGCTGTGGGTTTAAATCATCATTTAATGGCCGTTGTTCGGCCTCTGCTTCCTTCAAAACTGTTTTCTGCTCCTCTCGGCAAGCTTCGCAAAGAAAAATGGGTCTTTCGGCGCCTTTCGGGCTTCCTGGGGGCTGCAAAATGAAAATATTCCCTGAAGATTCCCCATTCTAGCCCAAAAAATCTAGCGATGAGCCATTTGCACAAATCGCTCATCAAAAACTGCCTCAGAAACTGATTCCGGGGCTCTGAAGTGCGATTTTTGCTCCTTCGCGCCAAAAAGTGATGATGACGTCAGCATGACGTGATATTGTACAGCGGGTGACATCAGCATGATGACGTGGTGAGATGACGTCATCATGACATCATCATGTACGGATGGTGACGTGGCATGACACGTGGCAAGGGGCCACGCAGGCAGATGACTCGACATGTGACTGGGCAGAGGGGGGTGAAGTAAGCGGTGACTGTGCAGGGGGGTGATGTAAGCGGTGACATCACCGAGCAGGAGGCGGTAAGTGGTTTTGTGGCGCACCACCTTTGGGGGGGGAGCGGTTTTGTCAGAGGGGGCTCCGCCACAGCCTAGGAGCTGACGCATGGCGGGAGGTACGGCGGTACTAGCGTCCATCTCCCGGACGCTAAAGCTCGGGCGTTTTGGAGATGGGACCGCTGGCCAGCCGTTGATCTGCGGGGCAGGCGATCCAACAGTTGGCGGTAAGGACGAGGCGACGGCAGGTTAGGGCGGGAATATGCGCAGAATATTCCTCTTTAATACGGCGCGCGGGTAGTTTAGACTTAGGGAATGGGGGTTTTTGGGTTAAAAATGCGTGGGGTTTAATGTATTTATGCAGAAATTTTGGGTTAGGGGCAAAAAAGGGGGTTTTTGAGGGTTTTTTAGGGCTAGGGAAGAGGTTATTAATCTGGCCAGGTGTCAGATTAATCCCTTTTAAGACACGGATGGACTAAAAACAGCCCCAAATGGACCGTTTTTTCCCGGACTTATAAAAATATGGCTATATCGCCAGGGAGGGGATATTTACATAGGGGAATTTTATATACAACGTTTTAGTAGGGGAAATGGGAAAAATGATAGGGATTTATATAATACTAGAGTTAGTAGTTAATATGGAGGTGATAAGCAGGCGCCAAGGTCACGGACCTTAGGCCAATTTTGGGGAAAAGAGTTTTAAACAAATAAAATCCTTGAGTGAAGCAGATCTTCACCAAGGCAACTGATATGGATGATGATGAAACTAAGAGGAATCAAGCAGATCTTGACCTCTTTGGGAAGTTAGTAAGTGACTTTGGGGAATTAGAAGAAGGGGGAGTTAGTGATGTCTAGCTCTGAGCTCTTCTGAATGAAACTGTCTGATGACTGTGATCTGGAAAGGTAAACATTTTGCACCACAAAATTGATCATAAATCACCATTCTACAACCACAGCTACCTACCCAGCCTATTGACCTAACATTTTTTCTTCTTTTTGGTTTGGGTGCACTTAGACTTGCAGACCCAGATTTACAATTTTTCTTTTGAATTTTTCCTATCTAAATCTACACTTATTTCTGCCAGGGCCCAGATTAAACAGTTGGGTCCCTTTGATTCTCTACCTATCTACAGATCTGCCAAGATTAAACTGTTTGGACAGATATCATTCTCTATATTCTAAAACAGGAAATTGAAACCTAGGGAGACCAAGATTAAACTATTTGGACCTCCCTTAAATGAAAACTCTTCAAAACTGGAACAACTCATCAAAAATTGGAATCAGCAGTGGCATTTGGACTAGCGCACTTCATGGCTTCCTTCTTTGGTCTCTCCTGGAAATATGGAACACTGCAGCTTGCAAAGTATGACATATTTGGCATGTAAAAATGTCAATCATGAAAAATGATACCTGCTGCAGCAGGAGGCTAACAATGGCTCCACTTGGGGATAGCTTTTCCTTGTGAAATGTCAAGAACAATAGGTCAGACTGCCTTGATTTTCTATTTGTTGCTGTAGACTGGAAATACTTCTTTGTTCTGGCTGTAAAGAATGTGGAACTTTGAAATTTGAACCATTCTCTCCTCTAGCGGGTTAGTGTGAACTGCATAGCATCACCTGCTTTCTTCTGCGTGCTTGATTATTATGTACAATGCTGCTGGAACATGTCTTTGACTACAAATAGTTCTTTTATACCCTGCATTGCATGTAATGTGACAGTTTTCCTCATGCTGTTTTGCTGAAATTGGTGTAGAGACAGCGCCTTTAAAACTGGAATACTTGCATCGGCTGGATCTTCACAGATTTACTGCTACTTCTTAAAAAATCGGCTTGCTTATAAAAATGAAAACAAAGTGTTGATATATACACATAAGACTGTACAAAGATATATACAAAACTGCATTGTGTCCTTTAAACGGGATCATGGTAGTGTTTCAGCATCCGGCCATTGACAGGGCCTTCTTCAACAGTGCTGTCCTATATAGACCTGAGAAAATAGGTGTTATTTCCCTGAACAACAGAAACAAGAAATGGACCTTTCCATAAAAAATCAAACTTGGCATGTTTACCCTTGTCTTCCCTTCTTGAGTCCCATCTTAGAACTTTGTCACCAACATTGAAATCCTTAGCCTTAGCTCTCTTATCAAACATCCTTTTGAGCTTTTCTTGCACAATTTGAGCTCTGTCATAAACTTGTTCTCTGGTTTGCTGCAGATGGATGGTCTGATTGATTCTTCTTTGAATGTCATTCGGTTCAGCCTGAATCTCTTGTAACAGCTTGATAGTAGGAATGCCCAGGGATGAGGGAAATCTGGCCTCCATGCCATATACTAGCTCATAAGGGCTCATCCCAATTGATCTTTTGCTTGAAAGTCTGTCTGCCCATAGGGCATTTACCAGCTTTTTGTGCCAGTTCTTCTTGTTTTCTTCCAGCATTTTCTTTATGATGTTGATGAGACTTTTGTTAGATGATTTAGCCAAGCCATTACCTTGGGGGTAATAGGCTGTGGAGTGGCCCAAGGTAATATGAAATCTGTGGAAAAAATTGATAATCTTTTTGGACTTAAAGGCAACGACATTGTCAGTGATGATTTTCTCAGGGCAGCCAAATCTGGAAAGGATATTGCACTCAAGGAATTGGATAATGATGGTGTCATTGGCTTGTCTACAGGGAATGGCTTCAACCCACTTAGTGAAATAGTCAGTGGCTGTTAGGATCCATTTGTGCTGGCCTGAGGAAGAGGGATGGATTTCTCCCATGAAGTCAAGACCCCATTGTTGAAAAGGTTTTTCTGTGGAGATGGGTTTGAGGGGCAGGGGTAACAACTTTCTTTTGCCCTCAAAATTTTGGCATTTGTGACATGACATGGCAAACTTCTTTACATCTGCAAAAAGAGAGGGCCAATAAAAAACAACCCTTAAAATTTTATTAGCAGTGGACTTCTAGTATAGATGTCCTCCACAGTCACCTGCATGGAATTCTTTCATGACATTGTTAGTTTCATTCATGGTTAAACAATTTAGCAATATACCTTCATGATTTCTCCAAAATAGCGCACCATCTATAACACAAAACTTTAAAGCCTTCATTTTCAAAAATCTTTTCTTGGTTCTGGACAATCCTGGGGGAGCACACAGGTTTAACAATACAAAGCATATATCAGTGTACCACGGGGATTGTAAAAATATTTCACTGATCTGTGGAGTCGCCAGCTCCGGTTCATTGTCCAGCTGGTTAATGTCTAAGGCTTGAAAATTTGTTTCGGACATCAGTTTAGCTAAACCTTGTCCCTTTATCAGCTTGGTTGGTTTTTATTTCTATGTTGTATTCAAGGATGTTTGCAATCCACTTGCCTCTTTTGCCTTCTAATCCCTCTTGGGTCTATATGTCTTTAAGCAGCATGTGGGACATAGGCAATCACGTGTGAATATAAAATGTACACTCTGAAATCCTTGATGGCCTTAACAAGTGCGTAGGCCTGCTTTTCCATTATCGGGTACTTCAAAGGGGCGTCTCTTAGAGCTCGGCTGGAAAAAGCGTTTGGTTTTTCAGCTCCCTGTTCATCCTTTTGCAAAAGGACAACGACTATAGTGTGATCAGATGCAAATGAAAATATGATAAAATCTTTATCAAACTGTGGGCTAGTTAGGACAGGGGTTTGTGTTAAGGCTGATTTGATACTCTCAAATGCTTGCTTGGTTTCAAGAGACCATTTTACCTTGGCATCCTTCTTTAACATGTTGCTTAACAATCTTATCAGCTCAGCTAGATTTGGAATAAATCTTCTCAAGAAGTTGATTTTCCCAAGGAATGCTTGTAGCTCTTTAATGTTTCTTGGAAATGGGATTTGGAGGATGGCTTGTATTCTTTCAGGATCAATTCTGATCCCATCCTTTGATATGATGTGGCCAAGTAATTTGCCTTCTTCAAGGCCAAACAGAGACTTCTTGGGGTTCAAGGAAATGCCATATTTCCTACATGTCATGAAAATTTGCCTGAGATGCTTGAGGTGTTCTTCATCAGATTTGGAAAATGGGGTTAAGTCATCAAGGTAGACAACTAGGAAGTCATGTATTTCTTTGGCGAAAGCAATATCCATTGCTCGTTGAAAGGTAGCTCCAGCATTTTTAAGACCGAATGGCATCTTTACATACTTAAATGTTCCCCAGGGTGTAGTAAAAGCTGTTTTGTCTTGGTCGTCTGGGTGAACAAGTATTTGGTTAAAACCTGAAAAACCATCTAGAAAAGAGATTCTAGATGACCCCACTACTCTCTGTAAGATATGGTCCATTTTAGGCAAAGGGTAATGGTCTTTTAGGGAGACTTGATTTAAATTTCTGAGGTCTACACAAAGTCTGATTTCGCCTGTTTTTTTTCTCGTAGGAACAAGATTGGACACCCATTCAGAAAATTTGATGGGTGCTATTATGCATGCTTCAAACATTCTCTTTACTTCTCAATCGGAGGAAGAAGCATAGGGTTAATTCTTCTAAGTTTCTGCTTGAAGGGTTTCTGGTTTGGTTTTAAAGGAATGGTGTGTTGGATCACCGAGGTGTCATAGGATTTCAGATCCTCGTAGCTCCAAGCAAATACATCTTGGAACTCTTTGAATAAGTCAATGTACTTGGGATTTTGATCAAGTGGTAAATTTTTGGACTGTTTGATCATTTTTGGCTTTTTTGTTGTCCTGATGTTATGTTCCTCTATCTCAGTGTTTATGGGCTGCAATTTTGGCTTTCTGGGCACGTCATTAGCATCAAACATATCTTCTAATGGGGTTAGGCCAGCAGGCAGAAAGTTATTCTTTAAGTCAATGATGTCTGCCTCTGTTTTGGCTATATCCTCCAAGTGTATTTGTTTCAACTGTTCTAGGTTTTCTTTGTTAAAATAGTTGGTTTCAGGATTTGCTTTGCTGTTACAGCTGTTATATCTTACTGATTTTCAGTTGTTTGGTGTTCTGTATCTGTCATAGCATCCATGTCAATGTTGATACTTGAAAACTCATGCTCAAGGGTGAGGAAATTATTAATCTAGGCATCATTTTCGAATACTTGCCAGTATTTAACGTTATTTGGGACTGCGAGCCTACGTTTTATTTCAGCTGTGAAGTGATGGTTTGGGTCAAAAGGAAGCTTGCATGTGCTAGCAAAGGTGGCTAGGTTGTGCGCATGAATGTTGTGATTTCTTGAAATCTTGTCAAGCTTGAATTCAGTGAATGCCTGGAGTATATTAGTAGCAGTAGTCCTATAGGCTCTCATTCTATTGTCGTTGGTTACAAAATTACCTTTCATCTGTTGTATGATTAAATCAGAGTCTCCTAGAATAGACACTTTTGCAGCTCCTAGAGCTTTGAGGAGTTTGAGGCATAAAAGCGGAGCCTCATACTCTGCCATGTTATTCGTGCATTTGAAGTTCAGTCTGTAGGCATGGCCTTCTGCATGATTGTTAAATGTATTGTGAATCCATACACCTGCCCCTGATCCTAACTTGTTAACATAGCCATCAAACTCTAAATACCATGTGATTTCTTGCTTATTGTCAGTATCAAGAGATTGAGCTGTTTTAGGATTGGGCAGATTTAAAATTTATGTTTGGGGAACTCCTTTTGGTATGCTGGTTGCATTAGCTGTTGTGACAGTTTCATGGGTATGTGCAACCGACTCTTCGTTGATGTGTGCTTGTTGCTCTAAAGTGAAGGGATCATTATCAATTGAAACATTTGTATTATCATTAAACAAAATAAAGGAATCCATATCAGAGTGGATTGAGTAAATGGGAAAATTTTCAGGCTTGCTCTCACTACTTACCACATATTTCATGAGCGTTTCTCTATACAGTCTCTTTGGTTGCCCAAATACTGAAATGGTGGCATAGGAAAGGTCTAATTGAAGGGATCCTTGGAGCTTTGCTCCCCATGATCTTGACAGGAGCATATCGTACTTTGGTGGAATGTCAGCAACCACTACATCCATGAGGATGGTCTTGTTGGGATATTGGACTAAGGAGACACACAAGTCTTTGATGAGACCTAGGCATTTCACTTGACTTGAGTCAAATGAGTACAGATTTTTGTAAGGTCTTGTAACATCAAGATTCAGTTTTTCCATAACTGCTTTGGGCATAAGATTGTGCGATGCCCCTGAGTCAAACATAGCATTGTGCAAAACTTTGACATGTATATGAAAACTGACATAAAAGGGTGGGACCGGTCCATGTGTTGTTTTTCCATTAACTTCTGGGCCAAACAGCAGTTCTGGGGTGTCGTCTAAAACATTTACATCATCCTTAACCTCTGGCATTTGAAGTGATCTTTGAATTTGCTGCCTATATACATCGTGTTTGGCCAATTCTGAGAGGGGAATGGATATTTTTAACTTAGCTATTTCTGTCTCTAAGTTAAATGGCTTTTCCAATGGAGTCTTGGTGTTGATAATGGCAGTTTTTTCTGTTTCATTTGAATTGCCTGTATTTTTCTCTTGTTTATCACTACTATGGGAAGTTTTTGCTTGCGGTTTTTCAACTTCAGGAAATTTTTTGGGAACCCTGCTCGAGCTTTCTTTCGAGGAAGAAGGTGGCAAAGGCTGATCTTTGGAAGGCTGTATTTCTGTTATGTCTTCTACAGTCACTTGATGCGGGTGTGGAACAGGTATATCAGCTGGTTCTGTTATGACAGCCTTGCCTTTAGTCTTGTTGGGTTGTTTGCCTTCCTTTGTTTTACTAGGTTCGGAAATGTCAATGGTCCTAGTTCGCAGCTTATATTGTTTGTGTACTTCATACACAGCGGTATCATAACCTTGTTTGAAATCAAATGACTCACCAGACCTAGTTTGAAACTGATTGTAATCGGGTTCATTTTGGTCTTCTTGGGACAAGAAAGTTTGGTGATCACCCTTTAGATCCATTAAGTTCATGTGAGTTTCCTCTATGGGTTCACTAGAAGTAGATCCTTCAACATAATTATCTTGGAAAGGGGGTCTTATATCATGGTCTTGGTTAGGCCTACCAACATTTGTGTTCTGCATTTTCCTAAAATTTGGGTTCCTTATGGTATTAGACTGTTGTCCTTCCCATGATGCTTTTCTCTCAACATTTTCTACTCTTTCTCCCAGCCTTTGCAAGCCACTGATGATAGAATCAAGCTTTTGATCAAAAGCTGAGAGTTCTTCTTTGAAGGTGGTTCTTCTTTCCATTCTAGCTCTGTTTCTTTTGGCAATTAAATTGGCTTCTACGCTGACAACAACATTTTGCATGTCCGCAAGGGTTTGTGGAGCTCTTTCCTTTAACTGGTATGCCATATCTGGGTCGAATCCATCGGGAAATTTGTACAAGGCCAGATAAGGTGGAGGCCTTAAGTTCTGTGGTATTGCGTTATATACATTATTGAATCTTGCATAGTACTCCAAAAATAGTCTCTTGAGGACCTCTTTTGATCGTATCATATTCAGCTAGTATGTGCAAGGGGTCTTTCTTTTTCTCCCATCTGTTGGTAAAGGATTGGTAAAGCTCATCTGGGGTAGTTATGGAATTTTCAGCAAGTGATCTGAACCAAGTTCTTACATCACCTGTTAAACTTTGAACAAAAATTCTCATTCTTACACTATCATCGTCTATCTCATAGTTTTCAAAATAGTCCTGCATCTTTTTGGTGTGTTGAATGGCTGTGAAAGGACCGGTGGAATTAAAATATGTGATTTTCGATTGGTACTCTTGAGGTAAAGCCCCAGCATTAGCAGGTAATTGCAGGGGTGCATATCTATTATCCATATTGGTAGGTATAAGTGGAACAACGAGGATAAGTGGAACAACTGGAGTAACGGGGATCATAGGAGTAACTGGGACGCTGGAAACAACAGTAGTGTTAGTATGTGCAGTGAATGAAGGTGTGGAAGGAGTACTACGAGATGTAGCTGATGAACTAAGGGAAATAGGGGTTGAACATGTTAGCTACCTATACCAATAGGTTTCATATTTCATGATTGGCAAAGGAAAGTCCCAAATATGCTCTGCTTTGATGATGCAAAGATCCCATATTTCCAAGAAAACACAAGGTGTGTATATAGCTTGATATGGACTCAATTTTGATGGATGGTCCAACAACCTAATCTGGATCATGCCATGTTTTAAATTTTCAGTTGTAGAATAGAGAAAGAAGTCTGTCCAAACTGTTTAATCTTGGCAGACAAATAGCTTAGGTAGAGAAGTAAGGTTCCCAACTGCTTAATCTGGGACCTTGGAAGCAATAAGGGTAGCATTAGATAGAAAATCAAAAAGAAAAAAGCCAGAGAAAAGAAAAGGCAAATAAGGGTCTGCAATTCTAAGTGCACCCTCCAAGAAGAAACAAAAAATGCTAGGCAAATAGATGGGTAGGCAGATGGGGTTGCAGAAGTGTCATTCCTTACAATTGAAGGTATGCTAACCTATTTTCACAAAGCAAAATCAATAGATGGAGAAGGTCTTCTTCTCTATCAGGTTGCAGCGAAGCAAAGAAGCATGTCTAACTTCCCAATTTTCCCCTTTTCCATTCATTACTAACATCCCCTCATCAATTGAGATTCATGGAAGAATTGGTGGTTTTATGGTGGTTCTTAGTCCTTCAAAAAGCCACATTTCTTGTCTAAAATCTTTTCATTTTGATCTACTCCCTAAGCTAAGTGATTTTCAAATAAACTTAGTGTTATCACTCTCCATCCACCCTTTTCATCTATGTTAACCCCTAACATCTATTATATAATTCCCCTATGTTACCCTTTCCCTACTATTATAACACCATGGTTTATAAACCCCAAACATTGTATAAATATCCGTCCCCTTGGCATTATAGCCATATGTCCTCTGTCAGGGATCAAATGGACATCTGGTCAGTTTGAGAAACCTAAGCCTTACCCCCCTTCCCCCTTCTGAATCCATTTGACCCATTAAACCTTCATTTGCAAAGAAAACCTTATGAAAAACCCTTTTTTCCCCATAACCCGCTTCATTTGCAAAAAGCGCACAAAACCCACTTTTTTGACTTATCCAAAGTATCGGCGCCATATTATTTTTATTTGAATATACATTGAAAAACCATTACAATCTGCCGCATCCCAAAGGTTTCTGCCGAGCACAAATCCCGAAAGAAATATTAATTTAATCCTGCCCCCCTTTCGTATTATCCGATCACCTCACTGATCCGTCAACCGTCGGATCAGACCCTTTTGATCCGACAGCCCTCATCCATATCGGACCGGCCCCGACGTCCGATAGATACCTTCCGATATCTGTTAGAGGGTGACGTCAGGCCTCTGCCACGCGTCACCCCCACAACGTATCGGAGGTACGCCTGACAATTCTGCTTCCGTATCAAAAGCGGTGCGATGAGAAACCGCTAACCACTTCCGGTTTCGGTGGATCCGCCCGGCCAACGTCATCACCACGTCAGACCCACGTCGGTGCCACCACGCCGTCGCGTCAGCACCCTTGTCCGCCCCTGCGCTAATATGCCTGCCACCTCATTTTCCCCGTGGACCAATCTCAGCTTGCCACATCACCCGATGACGTCATCCGGCCTTGACCCCACCTGATGACGTCATGCTGACGTCATCCAAAAAAGGCGCCAATGTCCCAAAAAATCCATATTTTGGCCGAATTTTCGCGTTTTTTATACTTTTTGCCAAAACGATGTTGCTTTCTCTGCATGGTTTTTACGTTCAAACGTTCACCACCTTGCTCGATTCGACCTGGAGACCTTCAGCGCGTCATTTCTACCTGCATTCATGACCGTTGCTCGCTATATACCAGGTATTTATCCTCGTAAATCCATCATACACCTGATTTGTCTGTAAATTCCCTCAAAAAAGCTTAAGAGACAAAGAAACTTGCAATTCGCCAGCAAAATCCCTGTGCCTAGTCCCCATTTGCAACTGTGAGGTCGAAAATCATCAGCTGAGCCTTGTTTGCCTAAATTTCACCAAAAAACTGCACTCTGCTCGCGCAATCGCGAACCGGTTACTCAAATTATACCTACTTGTTATAAGAGAGAGACTAAGACCAGACATTAGTCTCGTCTGCACTTTAAAGCAGTATTTCAATTGCTGCAGCTGATCATTTATCCTTTATCCCTGAATAATTCACATTTCTCTAATAAAGAAAACTCCTTTGTGTTGCTCTGCATAGCAACACCCATCTATAATCCTAGGAGAAACCATGGATCCACCAGTGGCCCCGGTGGCATTAAACGTTGCTCCATTGAATGCCCCTCAGAGACAATTGGAGTGGCAGCCTCTGGCAGACATGGACTATCAAATTTCAGAGGAAATGCTGATGAGGACCAAGTTCCACATCCACCTGCTCAATGAATTGAAGGCCAAACATGAGACTGGAACAGATGTGCTGGGCATATGGGAGTCTTTCCTCCCTATTTTCAAGCTCCCTCAGGTTAACCAATTCCCTGATTTGATCCACCTATGTGCTGAAAACTATGACCCTACTCAGAGGGCAGTTCTTGACCCTTCAGGCTCAGCTGTGTTTTATATCACCCCAGAAGCTATCAAAGAGATGCTCTGCTTCAGGACTGAGAAGAAACTGGTCCCTCTATCACTCATAGACTTGATAAATCAAGGAGCCAGATTGACAGATGCTCAGGTCACCAAATTAAATCAGCTGTACATTGACTCTGACTCTGTGATGTATCCTCCTATCAATCAGGTATACCTCAATCAATTGGGCAGAGATCTTGCGGACATGATTAGTCCCACTTTGGGCTACAATTCAATTGAGTTTGTTGATGAAACTGTGCTGGTAATGATGCTTATGTTTGCCCCTGGCAAGTCTCCTATCTGCTATGACTATGCCACCTATATATCAGACAAAATACATGAACAATTAATGAACCTGGCAAGAGAAAGGGTGTTCAGATACACCTCTTACATTTACCACTCAATCTTATATCATCAACATCAGAAGTTCTCTTTTCCAATCAAAAGAGTGGATGCCCAAGGAAATCCCAGATTAGTGGTCTATTGGTCCTCTGTTTTCCACTGTAGATTTGAGTCTCCTTATACTTATTGTGAGTTCATAGATCTCTTCATCCACCCAGCTATGTCTATGTTGATGAGCTCACCTCCTCCAAGGCTCACTGATGACATGCAAAGGATCCTGCAGTTATCCAAATCATACAGCATTGGGGACTGGTACTTTTACCAGAACCATACCGTCATCAGGATATATGGGTGTGAATTGCCTCCCTACAGACTACCCAGATATGTGCCTATGAGGCTGTTTGCCCTAGAATACTTCAGGCAGTTTGGCAATGTTGATGTGCTTCACTTTTCAGGCAGAGGCAAGAAAGCACAGTTGAAGGTCAGGAACCAACTTGGCCACTTTGTCTATAACCAAAGGGAGGAAGGTTGGAAAGAAGCAGACAGGATGCTTGAGTCCCTTGGCCTTCAAACCAGTTTATTTTGGAAACCTTATGACCCCAATCACTTCATAGCTTTGAGAAGGCTCAAATATAAGCTGTCTGGCTATGATCATGTAAAGATTCCTCACATTGAAAAATATGCAAACCAAGTAAAATGGAGGAGAGGAACCTTAGAAGAGCCTGTTACACAAGAAGAGCTGAATCAAAGAGCGGTGAGGAATCTAAAGAAGATGGCTGACCTTGAACTTTGTTCACAGGTGTTTTCCCTTCCAAGCACACAAGTGGGAGCAGTTGCATCCTCCTCGACTGCAAATCAGCAAGCAGCCAAAGCCACTGAGAATATATCTAGCAAAGGCCAGGAAAAGGAAATGGAGACCGAACAGCCACCTCATGAGAAGGTGCAGCAACAACAACAACAGGTAGAACAACAACAACAACAGGAATTACAGCAAGAAGAAGGGCAGCATGACAAAGAGCAGCCCCCACAGCAAGAAGGGGCAGTTGAGGTCCCAATTTTCACTGAGCAGCAGGCACAAAACACGGTGCCTCCTAGGCAAGAAGTTACTACCGAAACATCAATCCTCCAAACTCCACAAAAGGAGGATATAAACAGAAAAAGGGACAGAGAGACTCCCTTAACCACATCGATAAGTCATAGTGAGAAAAGGCACAGAATGAATCCTTTCTCTGAGGAGGAAATGCCAATAGGGCAGTCTCTGGGCATGGGCCCACCTAGTAGAGAAGCATCTGCTAGCTCCTTCCAGCAGGGACAAGACAGAACAATAGGAGGAGAAGTCAGCTCCTCAAGCCACCAAAGAGAAGATGAAGGAGGGATCAAACAGCAGTTTATTGATATTAAGAGGAGGAGTGAGCCAATAAAGATACAACTATACAATCATCTGTTGAAAATGGCTCCCACTAACCAACAAAGACTGATGTCTGCGTATGATGTTAGTGAAGGTAAAATGATCATGAGTCATTTTTTGCCAGCTGTAGCACAGCCCCAGTCCCCTGCAGATTATATAAGGACGAATCTTGAGGTCCTTGCCAAGGACATCCACCCGATGGACAAAATTGAACTACACAAACAAACGGGTGAGATGGTGTATGCCTCCTTGGCAGACAAGACATTGGACAATTATAAGCTAGAGAATAGCCTTAATAATACAGCAGCCCAACTTGAGTTGGAGAGAGCATCCTCTCAAGCAAAGGACAACAGAATTAGGTCCTTAGAAGATATAATCATTGAGATTGGGCATGATCCAAAGGATATCAAGGGCATACAGGAAATATTGAAGTTGAGGGATGCAGACATGGCAGCTTTGAGGAGAAATATCAAAATTCCAGCCACAATTCACCCTCAAATAGATGAAGTTGCCCAGCAGAGGCATGATCAAGATGCCATAGCCTTGCTGGTGTCCCTATATAAGCAGCTAATCCAGACTCAAGAAAAGCTGGGAGAATCAGAGGCTTCACAGGCAGCATTACAGGCAGCTTTGAAACAAAAAGAAGAAGGTTAGACCTCCCTCCTCAACAAACTGAATAGGCAGCAACATCAACCTCAGCAGCTCCACCAACAACAGAGTAGGCCCCAAGCCTGGACATGCAAAAGCTGAGAAATGAGATTCAGGCCTTGGAAGCACAAATGACAGAACTAAATGAGGCCAGAGAGAAACTAGCCAAGGTAAATGAAAGATATGACAAATCCAAGCAGACTGTGGCAGAAAAGGGCAGGGAAATAAAAGCCCTCAAAGACAGGATAAAGGAGCTAGAAAAGGAGCTCCAACTGGATAAAGTGGTGGCTGAGATCAAGACAGTGCTATGGGCAAATATTGGCCAGTCTATTACTGACCAATGACAGTATATTGACACAATCCATGAGCAGTTGGAGCTCATTGGAAAAGCACAGAAGGAAATTCAGAGATCAAGGGCAGCTCTAGGCAATATGCCTGAAGTTGCCACCAGGATGATCAATGTGCTCAATAATAGAACAAGTTCTCAGTTCGCAACTATGGGAATTCCTAATAGGACTGAGACTATTATGTTGATAAAAAGGGTCCTTACACTGAGAAACTTAGTGTAGACATTGGAGAGAAGGACCCAAGACATGCAGACCGAGGTGAACAAATTTATGGACAAATTTGTGGTGTTACAGAACAAAGGTCTCCCTGGATTACTGAACAGTGCAGGAAAACTGCTCACCCATGAGCAATATGCCAAGAGGGTCAATACATTCACCACAAGTCATATCACTGAAAGGCCCAGCACCTTAGAGGAAATAGGGCCAGCTACAGGGCAAAGTCTCTACAACAGAGTGGAGAATCTATTCTTTATAATGAATGAAATTAATCACCTGTTTGAAGTGCCTCCTAACTTCTATAAATACACAGAGGCAGATGAGACTATGGATGCAATTCTTAGGCATCAACTGCCCACACAAGAATGGTGGACTAAGGCAATACAGATGATCTTGTAGACCAGGAAGCCATTCACTAAGTTTTTTCAGCAAAAATACTAGGTGGCATGCACAGGAAAAGTTAATAAAACCAGCATGCATAAAAGGTGAAAGCTGAGCCAACTCAGCAGAACTTTCGGCCAGCAGGTCAAGATGGACAGCTACAGGTGACAGGGCCGAAAAGTTACAGCAGAGCATCCACAAAAGCGCATTTTCCAGCATTTAAAGCAGATCATTCCAACCGACTCGGTGGCCTCCAAAGGCCAAAATATCTTCTGACTGATATAAATGAGCATTTATGTTGTATTAAAAGCAGCAATAACTTCTTATCTGCTATTTTGTACAAAGTTGATGAAACATTTATTTCTCAGATGACTCAACGCCTTAGATATTTTGTATTACCGTTTGTATATATTTGCCCCTCGCATAAGCTTGCAGGGGTTGTTGTTGATTTCTCTTGAAGAAGTTCCTATGCTGTAATCTTTGCAGAGTTTAATAACAGAAGTAATGGAATTTCTGAAGTTCTGAGTTGTTTTGAATGCGTTCATAGTGTTTGTTGATGTCGGCAGGATCCCTGTGCATCTCATACACAATAAGTTTTCTGTAACTCTCTTCGTTTTGTGTTTCAGTCTTTTGCAATCCATAAATGTTTCTAAGTTTCTAAATATTTAGCAGCAAAGAAAAAGAATAGCTTTCAGGTTTTATTCATGGAATACCCTGAGCTCAATCTATGTTGTTAATGAATGTTTTCCTCAGTTATAATCTTGATAAGTGTAATTCTTAATTGCTGCACTTTCAGAATATATCTTTCACAGTGACCCTTGTTTCAGGAATTCAAGTTTGCTCCTGAAGCAACATATTTCACTTTCACAACATTAGCTTAATGGAGAATTCTTAATTGCTTTCCATTGGCTAAACATGCATCATCATACATCATCACTTAAGCTTTAAATTTTGTTTGTTGAGATACCCAATAGGCCCTGCATTCTGAACATTCCCACTGAAGCAATTCAAACATTTCACAGCTCTAGACTCCATTGCCCAATGAAATACAACTGTCTAAACATTACATCTTAGGTATTGAAAGACATCCTTCAACCAAAACATAAACAAAACCTGAGCAAAATAGCTAGCCTAAAATACTATCATAACAGAGACAAATCATAAAGAGAGAGCCCTCTCTGATTACAGTTTGGCTAGAAACTGTAATCCAAATATTGGTTAGTGGTTACCCCGGCCGTATTCCCTTGGGAGTCATAGGGAACAACCTGGGTGTTAACAGAACAGAACAAAACCTTGACAGGAGTCGGAAAACAGCTAGGGTAAGTTGTTTCAGGGCTCAAATCAGCAGAATTTTCCTGTCCTTCTTGCTTCCTAAGGATTTTCGAGATTATGTTAGGGTTTTCAAAAACAACTGGAGGGTTGGGATCTGGATTAGACCTTGTATATCGTGGATTTTTCTTGGGAGCCAGCTTCCGAATTGTTTTTTGGGTATTTTTCCTGGGAATGTTTTTTTAATCGACAAGGGACTAATTAAAATATGGGACAACTTATTTGTAACTTAAAACTAGCATGAAGATTGACTGAAGCAGCATTTATTTACTCCCGTTATTGCAAAGCAAAAAACAGTCTCAAAGGATTCCTGGCTGACATTCAGGCTTCATCTGTAGTTTTAAGAGATAAACAGCAATTGGAAAGTTTGATTTATGGTCTCAGCAGAGCTTTCTTACCTTCTTCATGAAACTATCTGAGGAAGGTCCCCAGTGGAGTCGCCATTATGTTATCACTCAGGTTGTCCTTAAGCTCCGGAAAAGGATACGGACGAGGTAACCACAGACCAACTTTGGACTGCAAGTTCTAGCCAACCTGCAATCAGAGAGGGCTCTCTCTTTATGATTTAGCTTTGTTGAAAAGGATTTTAGGCTAGGTCTTGGGTTCAGAGGGTTTTGTTTTGTTTTTGGTGGGAAAATTGATGTTTCAGGTAGAGAGGCAGAGCATAGTCTAAGGGTTTCGAACCATTGGGCGTGGAGTCGAGGAGAAAAACTGCTGGCGCTTTTACTTAATAACAGTGAGGGAAAATGGAGCAAGATAGCTGAGCATGAAACAATGTTTCAGGTTTAAGGGATGGAAAGAAGTGCTAAGTAATGAGAGGCAGTTAAGAATCTCTCAATTATGCTTAACAAGGGAAGATAACAGGGCGCTACCTAGGGGCAGTTAAGAATCCCTAGGTAATTGGCTAACACAGGTGAATCGGGGTAAACATGAGCCAAAAGGAATTCATATTCATAACCAATTCAATCAGAGGAAAACATAAAGAAATAGCAGAAATTGAGCATAGAGAGTATTTAAACTAATTCTAGGCTATTCTTTCTTCCTGCTATTTAGATAGTGATAAACAACAAATAGAGATAAGAGGCACTTATTGTTCCAGGCTACAACACAAGAATTCCATATTCATATCTCCAAAAACATTCATTCACAACAGACAATTTTCTCTCCAAGCTTTCGGCAATCTTTGATTATGGAAAAAACTTAGGTATACACAGCGAGTCTCTAGTGAAATTCTCAATTGACCAACCCTTAAAACTATACAGAGGGCGGTATATATAGGGAAAAAACTCTCTGCAGAGTTTCTTTATTACAACTTGACCTAATTAGGTCTGAAAGAAAGATGATTACTTAACCTAATCCTATCCAGAAATAAATGCAAAAAATATCTCTGGCTGCACTGAGGGCGACCGCATTAAAACTGAATGAATTCTGTTGTCCTTGGTGGCTTAGTGCAGGTGCTTCTAAAATAAATGTGTATGGGTTTATGCATCTTTGCTGTCTGTCTGCATTTAAAGCTTTAACTCTGATTTGAGGGCAAGGATGGGCTTACGCCTCTTGATTTGACTTTTTGGGGGGGCTCATCAATGTTCAGGTGCTTCGAGCCCCTAAAAAATCTTCGGCTGATACTCTTTGGCAATAAACCGATGTTGTTCTGACGTGCTGTGGGTTTAAATCATCATTTAATGGCCGCTGTTCGGCCTCTGCTTCCTTCAAAACTATTTTCTGCTCCTCTCGGCAAGCTTCGCGAAGAAAAATGGGTCTTTCGGCGCCTTTCGGGCTTCCTGGGGGCTGCAAAATGAAAATATTCCCTGAAGATTCCCCATTCTAGCCAAAAAAATCTAGTGATGAGCGATTTGGCGCAAATTGCTCATCAAAAACTGCCTCAAAAACTGATTCCGGGGCTCCGAAGTGTGATTTTTGCTCCTTCGCGCCAAAAAGTGATGATGACGTTAGCATGACATCAGCATGACGTGTTGTACGGCAGGTGACATTAGTGATGACATCAGCATGATGATGTGGTGGGATGACATCATCATGACGTCATCATGTACGGACGGTGACATGGCATGACACGTGGCAAGGGGCCACGCAGGCAGATGACTCGACATGTGACTGGGCAGAGGGGGGTGAAGTAAGCGGTGACTGTGCAGGGGGGTGATGTAAGCGGTGACGTCACCGGGCAGGAGGCGGTAAGTGGTTTTGTGGCGCACCACCTTTGGGGGGGGAGCGGTTTTGTCAGAGGGGGCTCCACCACAGCTCAGGAGCTGACGCGTGGCGGGAGGTACGACGGTAATACCGCCCATCTCCCGGACGCTAAAGCTCGGGCGTTTTGGAGATGGGACGGCCCACCAGCCGTTGATCTGCGGGGCAGGCGATCCAACGGTTGGCGGTAAGGACGAGGCGACGGCGGGTTAGGGCGGGAATATGCGCAGAATATTCCCCTTTAATACGGCGCGCGGGTAGTTTAGACTTAGGGAATGGGGGTTTTTGGGTTAAAAATGCGCGGGGTTTAATGTATTTATGCAGAAACTTTGGGTTAGGGGCAAAAAAGGGGGTTTTTGAGGGTTTTTTAGGGCTAGGGAAGAGGTTATTAATCCGGCCAGGTGTCAGATTAATCCCTTTTAAGACACGGATGGGCTAAAAACAACCCCGAATGGACCGTTTTTTCCCGGACTTATAAAAATATGGCTATATTGCTAGGAAGGGGATATTTACATAGGGGAATTTTATATACAACGTTTTAATAGGGGAAAGGAGAAAACTGATAGGGAGTTATATAATACTAGAGTTAGTAGTTAATATGGAGGTGATAAGCAGGCACCAAGGTCAGGGACCTTAGGCCAATTTTGGGGAAAAGAGTTTTGAACAAATAAAATCCTTGAGTGAAGCAGATCTTCACCAAGGCAACTGATATGGATGATGATGAAACTAAGAGGAATCAAGCAGATCTTGACCTCTTTGGGAAGTTAGTAAGTGACTTTGGGGAATTAGAAGAAGGGGGAGTTAGTGATGTCCAGCTCTGAGCTCTTCTGAATGAAACTGCCTGATGACTGTGATCTGGAAAGGTAAACATTTTGCACCACAAAATTGATCATAAATCACCATTCTGCAACCACAGCTACCTACCCAGCCTATTTCCCTAACATTTTTTCTTCTTTTTGGTTTGGGTGCACTTAGACTTGCAGACCCAGATTTACAATTTTTCTTTTGAATTTTTCCTATCTAAATCTACACTTATTTCTGTCAGGGCCTAGATTAAACAATTGGGTCCCTTTGATTCTCTACCTATCTACAGATCTGCCAAGATTAAACTGTTTGGACAGATATCATTCTTTATATTCTAAAATAGGAAATTGAAACCTAGGGAGACCAAGATTAAACTGTTTGGACCTCCCTTAAATGAAAACTCTTCAAAACTGGAACAACTCATCAAAAATTGGAATCAGCAGTGGCATTTAGACTAGCACACTTCATGGCTTTCTTCTTTGGTCTCTCCTGGAAATATGGAACACTGCAGCTTGCAAAGTATGACATATTTGGCATGTAAAAATGTCAATCATGAAAAATGATACCTGTTGCAGCAGGAGGCTAACACCACCCATAGGTAAATGGCCAAGTAGAGAGCACAAAGAAAGTGATAGAAGCAATATTAACAAAAACCATTGCATCACACAGACACGATTGGGCTACAAGATTGCCAAAAGCCTTGTCGGCATACTGAACAACGTGGAGAAACACCACCTGTTATTCACCATATCAGCTAGTATTTGGAAAGCAACCCATCTTTCCAATAGAGTTCAAAATACAAATGTTGAGAACAACACAGAAGGTCAGTCTAGATTTAAATGAGGCCCAGATTAATAGACTACAGAAAATCAATGAGCTAGATGAAATTAGGCTCTTGGCTCTTCAACATACTGCATTAATACAAAAACAAAGAGCAAAATGGCACAACACCCTGATCAAAAAGAAAATATTCCACGAAGGAGATTGGGCACTCCTATACGATTCCAGGTTTCAAGATTTTCCGTGAAAACTTCAGACTCGCTGGCTGGGACCGTATTAAATTGAGAAAATGCATGACAATGGCACTATTAATTTGACTACTATTGATGGATCTAGACATACCTTTAAAAAAAATGGCCACCGAGTTCAACTGTACCACAAACTGCTTACTCGAGAATCCTTCTACCAGCAACTCTGGGAAGATTTCGACATGTAGATTCTGGCCGAGGAGGAGAACTCTTCCTCGCCTTTGGTTCACTAAATAATTTGATTGCTTTTAAATTTTGTACATAACTTTTTCTATTCTGTTTGTGTAAATTACTTTCTGTACAGATTTCTGCATTTCTGCAATTTTTTTACATTTTCTTGTTCTTTTCCAAAGGAACAACACTTTCACCGGTTTTCTGTTCCTTTTCAAAGGAACAACACTTTTTGCATTTTTTTGTTCCTTTCCAAAGGAACAACATTTTTTCCGTTTTGCTGTTCGTTTTCGAAGGAACAACACTTTCGTATTTTTCTGTTCCTTTCCAAGGGAACATCATTTCTTCCTTTTTGTTGTTCCTTTCTGAAGGAACAACACTTTCACGTTTTGTTATTCCTTTCCGAAGAACAACACTTTCATTTTTTTGTTGTTCCTTTCCGAAGGAACAACACTTTCATTTTTTTCTATTCCTTTGTGAAGGAATAACACATCCGCATTTCTGTTGTTCCTTTCTGAGGAAAAACAATTTCGTCTTTCTACTGTTCCTTCGGAAAGGAACAACACTTTCATTTTTCTGTTGTTCCTTTCCAAAGGAACAACACTTCCGTTCTTTTGTTGTTCCTTTCCAAAGGAACAAAACTTTCATTTCTATTGTTCCTTTCCGAAGGAACAACATTTCCGCATCTTTTGTTTGCGCTTGCTTTAGCTGCTGTTCCTCTCAAGGAACAACAGTTTCAAGTATGTTTTTTCCTTTTTCTTATGGTTTTTGTGTGAAAATATTCTTTTGTTGTCCCTCTAAAGAAACATAAGCTATTCCATCTAAAGAGCAACACTTTTTGAGTGCATTTTTCTTCTTTTTGTGTTTATGTGTGTTTCACCATTTAGATGATTTTTGTGAGCAATGGTCATCTAAGGCATAGCTATATATTTATGCAAGAATACAAAAACTAGAGGATACTGAAATCAGCAAATTAAAGAAAAATCGTTGTCTTTAAAAGAAATTGCTTTGAATTGATAAGAGAAAAGAGGAAAGGACACAACTATTTATATCACTTTGCTCTCAGTATTTTCACTAATACCAATGTGATTGATTATTTTTATCATGATGGTTCTTTCTAAATCCCCATAATTCTCTTTGATCATTATTATTGGATATGAATAAGGGCATATTTTTCTCTATTGAGATGTTCGACTTCTTACACCATCCCTACTTTTAAGGAGTGTTGAGCCACTCTCTGTATATAAAGAGGAAAATGCTATATAAAAGAAAAAAGAATAAGAAAATATACATATCTATATGATTATTAACATGATTTGACAGATGAAGGATAGGGGGTCTCATCAAGAGTCAGCCCACCATGATCATAAGGAAGAAAGTGAAGTGGCATTCCCATTATGGCCACCACACTAGGGATATGATCCAAGAGGCACATCAGAAAAATAAAAAAAGTCCTTGGAACAAGAGGTCTCATCACGAGCTGGCCTGTCCACCTTTCGCTCCTTCCTAGTGAATGGCATTGTGATTCATTTGGTTACTAAGCCAACACAATGGCCTTCATCCTAACATTCACAACACTTTCCTAGGCATACACAAAGGATTATGGTTCCAAGGGTGAAGTAAGCAACTCTGTCAAGGTTATGGACACCTGTGGGCAACAGAGCTTTGCTGACGGTATTGAAGTCATAATTTTCATACACCAATAGTCATTATAAACCCTTCTTCTTTTATCTTTATAAGTGATTTCACATGAGATTATGTCATATAACCCTTTCGAACCTTTGATACATGAAAATCATTTACAAATGAATCATGATGGTTAAAGTGGATAATGACCACATAAGAACTTTTATTCACATCAGTTGTCCTATTCTCCATTTTTCGCATCATATCACGGCATTTCCATATTTATTAGCGATTTCATCATACGCCTCGATTTCGATAATCCGCTCATTTTTGTAAACATGTCATATCTATATGTTGTTCCTTTATTCCACTGTATGACTGCAGTTCAGCATGCTGCTCCTTTATTTGACGGCATTTCAGGGGGTCGCGGGTGATCCCCATAATTCATTGGCATAAGTGTCAGCTCATTATTCGGAGGTATTATGACTTCACCAAAAATCAGGAATAACAAGTCTAATAGTATTTTGTTTCCTAATATGTATGGCTTGCTATTCGAATGCCATTTCCGTGTTTTGCTCTTCAAAAACTAGTAGTGAATTAAAGTCTGAATAGCTTGCTATTCCATCATCTTCTCTGTGTTTTTTTAACAGTGAGCTGAAAATTTGAACAACTTGCTGTTCCATTGTCGTCTCTGTGTTTTTACAGTGTGCTAAGCATGAATAAGATGGGAGGAAGATAAATTCATAGTGAGCCACATGTGTTAATGGTCTTTGATGCTGCACAAGAAATCTTAGCAAGGGCAGGATGGATAGCCTACCTTAACTGTCTACAACAATCTAACGAGACGGTGGCAATTGAATTTCTATAGAATTTGCAGGAAAATCATTCCATGGTGAGAGGGAGATAGATAGTAGTCACAGATGACATAATTGCTGAAGTTTCGGGACTACCAGCCATTGGACCTGTATGGACTCTGAAAAAGGTGAGACTGGGAGACGCCATAACCATCTTCCGGGACAAAGGGCAGAACCTTACTGTCAAAGGGAAAGGAGTCCTGCCGAAAACCTTGGGAGAGCCTTGGGCAGAATTGGCGAGAATTATCCAAAGATGCATCACTTGCGATGGCAGAAAAGACGTGGTAAGACCACGCCATCTCAAACTATTAGCAGTGTTAAAGCAAAAATGTGCTGTGAATTTTCCTGCATTCTTAAATTTTTTATTACATGATGTTGCCCGAAGCATGAAAAAATCTCGCCATGTAGAGTCAGTAGTAAGCCATCATGGTTTAATTTGGTTTATAGTCAGTTACAGTCTTGCCCAACAACAGAGTAGTTGGGAAGCATTGATTTTCTCAATAGATGGGGGCCTGGCCTTGTCAGCCCCAAAATGAAAACATATTGATAGCACATTGAGTAGACCACCGAAACAAAGACAATCTGTCAGATTGGAAAGGAGCAAAGGAATGCTGAGGAATTCCCAGGGAAACATTAGCTAGCCTATGGAAATACATGATTTAGAAGATGAGCAATCCCCACAACTTGAAGGTGGGGAAAATGAAGAAGAATTAGAGGGAAATGAAGAAGAAGAACTAGAGGAGGAGACGGAGCAATCTGGTCAGGAAGAGGAGGAGGAAACAAAGCAACACAGCGAAAGTCCACTGCAAAACCCTCTGCAAGAAGATGAATTGGCCCAAATTTTGGCCAATATGGGCGAGTATGTCCAACCTCATAGCCCACTTAACCCCCATATTGAAGAAGGGCCGCAGGAATGCTCTGCTCATGATAAAAGTGCATCTGAGGAAATGTGTGACAGCGAGGAAAAAGAAGAGGATCACTCTGCTCATGATGAGAGTGTATCTGGGGAGAAGAGTGACGAGGAGGAGGAAGAAGAACAATTTGTTCCTAGCTAGAATACACCCGAAGAATTACATGATGAAGAAGAGGTAGAAGAAGAAGCTGCCCATGAGACAACAAAACAAACGAGGGTTTCTACCCCTGAAAAACCCAATCAACAGAACACTGAAGAAGTGTTCCAAGAAGGAGAAATGGAAATTGGCCAAGGTGGAGGTACAATACCTGAAGTGAAAAGCCCAGGCCTGAGAAAAGAAATGACTATTCCTTCTAAGAAAACAGACGAAATTAAAAAGTTGTGAAAGGAACAACAGAGATTGCTTAATGTAATTAAGTAACTTCGACAACAAATAAGAGTCTTAAAAATGGGGAAGAACTCAAAAGGAACCTCTGGGACAAAGTGCTTGGCCACCCAAGCAAAACCCCATAAGAAAAAGACCAAGAGGACTCAATTCAAACCTGTTATTCAGAATCGCAAGGAACAACATTTGGCTGTTGCAAATGCAGAAGCACAAACGGACAACACACTGGCCTGTGATAAGGAAGTCCAGACATAGGCAATATCCTTTAGCACGCGTGAGAAGGAAACTCAAACCATAAAAGCTAGATGTCGCAATAAGGAGATCCAAGTAGATCTCTAGCCTAAAATTGTCATGGTGGATAATGACCCGAGGATAGTAACTCTGCAAAAAGATTTGGCACAAGCCCAACAAACGATAGAGAAAATCACAGAGGAAATTGTTCCTCAAGAAAAATATCAGAAGTTACAACAGCAGCTAAATCACATCATTGCATCGAAAAGCCAGGCCTTCGATGGATGGCGAAGGGTAGAGGAAAGAGTCAAAGAGGTAACCCATAGACTAAACACAGTTATAAATCAAATGGATACCTTATGTTCTCTGTATACTGATGTTATAGTGTGTAGGGCACCCGCCATAAACAATGATTTGTTTTTTATGGAAAGATATTACAATTTAAAATTAAGGCTGTCAAGGCAGGAGTGCCTATAGAGATAAAAACCATTGATGATTTCATAAACTATTGTAAGCATTACGAGTTGAAAGTGAAGCAATTGTTATGTGAATTTTTTTTGCACAATCTTGTGTTAGATGGAGAAATAGAATAGAACCCTAGCCCTTTTGTGGGCGATGTCCAACTTTAGGCATTTATTTCTTTTGGTGTTAATAAGATAAAGTGGCTTAAAGCCTAAAATGTCTTCCAGAGACAGGAGAATGGGTTAGATCTGGGGTAAGGGGTGAACTTAGAAACCCATTGTAATTATGGAATATACATAGGAGCTTAATGAGAACTCAGGGTGTGATCCAGACATTGGGATCTATTCACACAACAGTCATTCGGAAAGGGGTAGAGTACTTCCTAACCATCAAAGACCTTGTGATAGCAGTAGCTAAATTCCGATACCAAACTTCTAATCAAAATAGCCAAAACAGATAGCCATTCAATTATGAGAATTTTAAGCTAGCTGCTGATCGCTTGGTTATCTGTGGTGACCTCATCTTGAGAGAAGGCCCGTATTGGTTAGGCTGCAGGTTCCGAAGTCCAATCATTTGGTATCTTGTACCAGGGTATAGATCCTTATATGAATTTCCTGAAGGTCAGACAGGGCATATTTTTGAAATCTTAGCTAGGAATCATGGTTGTAGACCACCGACTGAGAATCCTTCTCCAGCCTATTCCCTAATTTCCCTGCATGTCAATTACAATGTTTTCATGAGGGCATGAAAAAGGGTAAGCGGGGAGGTGTGTTGAGCATTAGGAAAGGCATGTAATTGCCACTTATTTCTTTATATTTTCTTTTAATTCATAACTTCTTTACATTATGATATGGGCATATGATGAAGGATTATGATAAAGTTAAAGAGATTTGTGAGTAACGTAAAATGACTAATTATTACCTTTTTCTATGCAGAAAATGAAGAAAATGGAAGATCGCCATTTCAGAGGAAAGGACAAGGCAAAATCGACTGTTGTCACTTTGACAGGGAACTACATCCAAACGAGGCAATCCAGATCGGAGTGCATGAGCCAAGAAAAGGAAGAAGAAACGCCATATCAGTGCAAGAGGACGAAGAGATACTAAAGGATAACGATATGGTGAATCCCTCAAGATCCTTTGATCCTGAGGGATCACTACCTTAAGAATATCTGTATCTTTGGTATTTCTGCCAAGCCACTATAAAAAGGAACAACCCTGCTAGCCCAAGGGGTGGATTATGGTTGTTTTTATAGAATCTGCTGTTGCAAATTAAAATTTGATCATCGAATCTATTTAAAGAGCGATTTCTGTAACTCTGTTTTCATGATTAATACATAAAATTTGTTGCTATTCTGTCTTTGATTCTGGAGTAACTGCAACAATGTGTCCCTTGTGGCTAAGGGCCTGGCCCTAGTGGATCACTTGCTTTTTGTACCATTATTTTATGATTACAAGTCATTTGTGGTTTGATTTCTGTTACTTGCTTCATTCAGTAATATGTCGTTCCTTGACATTTCATTTACTGGCTCTATTATATTTAATTCGTATCTGAATAGTAAGGTCATCATTTGCAACTAAAATGTTATGCTGTGCATTCTGAAATCATATCGCATTGTTGTTCCTTTACAGATTGACATTACTGCATATCATTGCTGTTCCTTTATAGATTGACATTACTATTCGTTTACAGAGTAACATTGTTGTTCATTTACAGATCGGTATTTTTGTTCATTTAGCTACGAGTTACCTCTAATTATGATTGTTGTTCATTCGGATTACCGTTCCATTGCAACTGCAATTGCTGTTCATTTATAACCATGGTTAATATTTATTATGCTCAGATTACTGATTCCATCATTATAGATTTGCTGTGTGTTAACATTTGATTTAGTTTGTTGTGCGTTTACATTTGATTTAGTTCACTTTTCAGTATTTTGTAGACTTACTTAAGTTTGATATTCCATTCTTGGTTTGCTGTTCAATTCATTCACTAGTCAAAAGATTGCTACTCAATTCCTTTAGATTATGATTGCTGCTTAATTCATTCCTGTAAGTTAAAGCTTCATTGTTCGATCATTTCAATAGATTAGTTGTTGTTCCCTTTTATGTTAATCAAATTATCATTTCAATCAATTGCTTTGGTGTGAATAGAACGATCTACAACTGTAGTGAACATTGGCTATTGCTGTCTAGTTCCCAGATTGGAGATCTTCTCTTTGATTGCTTTTCATTTGCATCCGTTTACAAAGGAAAGAGTTATCATTACTGCATCCTTGACTGATGAGTGCTGTAGTTTCTTAAATAAATAGTTTAGTTACAAAGCATTTCAATTTATTGCCATTACATTTAGAGTTTGTTTCTAGCATTTATTTAGTTTTGTAGAAGGCACTATACTACTAGCATTACTCTTGACAAGTGACCTCCTCAGGCTGAGTACACTCTTGAGATAACAAATCGTACCTGGATTGATAATTAATGTAGGGTAAATAGAGGTTAAAAAGACCCTTTTTACTACTCAACAATTGGGATATCTAAAAAATTTAACCTTTTATAGTGCATTTGACAGTCAGTTGTCTGGCTCAATTTCAGCCAGTTTCAAGAATTTGCATTATAGATATAGTTTTCTTGCAAATCCCTACGTATGCATGGATCTAGATTTCGGGCTTAGGGTTATACGAAAATATTAGGAAGAAGGTCCCAAGTGAAAGCACTCTCTCAGGAGACGGACTAGGTCCTCCAGCCCTCAACAACATGCATACTCCCCCAGGCAACGATTTATGGGACAATCGACACTTTCCACTGATGCTTCATTGGGACAAAAAAATTTGTAGGGTTTTCTTTAGTGTTCTTCATTCAACCTTGAATGTTAGCAGAGAAAGGATCACCTTCCAGAGAAATAAAAGATTGTGAGATTATAATTTTTTATAGTTCAGCATGGGGATACTTCGACATTTCATCCATGAGGCTAGCCCGTGTGACTGATGAGCCCATCCATGAAAAACTAGAAACGCTTATTAGCTTGACAACCCTAAATCTTTCTGATAACAAGTTGAGTGGGTAGTTGCCACAAAAATTGGGTACACATTCTAATTTGTCTAATTGATGTTTCATGAAACGATTTTGAGGGACATCTACCTTGAAATCCACGTAGGGAGGAACTTTTTTTGAGTTGGCTATATCTGCAAATAATTTTAGTGGGAATTTGTAACCCTTGGACTCTTGTATTAGTCTGCAATATCTAAAGATTGACAACAATCAATTCAGCATAATGATTTCTGCATAGATTGGACAACTGATGAATCTCTTAAAGTTTAGTGTAAGAAATAACAAACTATTTGGGCCTCTTCCTGATGAGCTTGCATACATTCCATGCCTCTCAGACCTCAATCTTGTAAACAATCGATTAATAGGTGAGATTTATGCATTGTTAGGTTCCTTGGAAAATTTAAGCCTTCTATATTTGCCAAACAATCAACTTGAGGGGAACATTCCTCCTGAATTTGGATAACTAAAAAATTTAACCTTTTATAGCATATTTGGAAACCAATTGTCTGGCTCAATTTTAGCCAGTTTCAAGAATTTTGATTATAGATTTAGTTTTCTTGCCAACCCCTACCTATGCGCAGATATGGCTTTGGGGCTTAGGATTAGACCAAAATATCATGAAGAAGCTCCCTAGTGAAAGCCATCTCTTGGGAGACAGACTAGGTCCTCTAGACCTCAACAACGTGCGTACTCCTCAGGCAATGATTTATTGGACAATCGACACTTTCCACTGACCCTTCATCGGTCAACAGACTTTGTGGAGTTTTCTTCAGTGTTCTTCATTCAGCCTCAGATGTTAGGAGAGATGGGTCTAATCCTCGACCCATTATATCATGATCCTCTTCGCCAGGGCATTCCATACATTGTATCATTTATGTTCCTGCATTGTGTCTTTTATATTCATACATTATATTTTGTATAGGAGATCGTTCATTGTACTCTATAGTCCCTTTGACCTACTTTGTGGTCAATAGCTGAACATAAATATAATTATCATATATTATCTTATCATCTCTCCCCTACAACCAAGTATTTGAGATTTCTCAAATACAGAAGCTAGAAGGCAAAGACCCAAAGAACAAATTACTGCCCACATCCAACAACTGTAGGTTTTCATAGTCCCCTAATTCATCAGGCAAAATACCATAAGAAAGTTCGTTTTAGCATTCATGTGAGCCATAGAATTTGGAATGCATATTTGATTGGGAAAGTTTTTGACAAGACTATTGAACGAGAGGTTGAACCCCACAAGCCTCCCACATTGTGATGATTCAAGGCATTCGAATCATTGACGACTCATAAACTCTCTTCTGGCATTTGTAACCAAGACATTTAAAGGCTTTGTTTTAATTTTGAACTTCCTGGAGGGGTATTTGAGTCTGTAAATCATTCTATATGTCTTTTAGTTCCGAGGTCAACAATCTTATCACTTTTCTTAATGTGGCTACTTGCATCAAGCATACAACTCCCTGAATTATTCAAGTATTAAGAAAACAGGTTTTTTCAAAGGCCATTTCATCCATGGTAATCTTGTTATCTCCTATGATAATATTACGTCAACCAAGAAAACACTTGGATATTAGTAAATATATTACCCATTCTAAATGCTAGCCAACAAATCCCATGTACACTGACATCGATCCCAACGTTTACAAAGAAAATTAAGAATAGAATTATCGGCCAGAAAAGAAGAAAGAATAGGCTCGCTTCACATATATGCATACCTAAAGCATGGAATAGTTGGCCTACCAATAGATAACATGGAATAGTTGTCCTACCAATAGATAGTTTGAAGAATCGTTCCATGAGAAATTGGGTAAACAAGAATAGGTAAAAGGTCCTTTTTTGACAGCACATAAAACAAATTTTAGTGGGAGGAAATTCTTGATATGATATAATGGCTGAAGTAGTCAAAACAGGTTCTTCAAATGGCTCTACTAGTTTGTGTTAATGGACAACTATCAGTAGTGGATCTGCTTCACCATTGCATTAGATAGGGTTGTCTTTGGCCTCTTATTTATATGTTGTTGTAGTCAATGCTCTAGGATATCCTTTTGCAGTTGTTGAACTCAATTTTTTTTTTTTTTAGGAACTCACTTCTTAATTAAGAGCAGTTACCATTTTGTTGATGGCTCAGTTCACACCCCCAAACTATCCATATTCTTGGATTTCTCAAAGAAAAACACTATAATAATACACCATAGGTCTCTCCAAGGCAAAAATAATCAACTTAGAGTGACAATGGTGAAGGGGATGCCACATGTTTCTTTTTCAAGCAAAACACCTCCTTCGATGAAACATCTTTAACCAAGCAGGTAAACACCTCATGTTGCTTATTCTCCTTTGGAATGCTCTTCGATGATGGCCTCATAACATGTAAATTTGTTCCCTATGTGCAATTTGTTTTCCATCATGTGCATTCTGTAATCACAATCTTCCCAAATAACCAAAATGATCAAGAAACAAAGGTTGGGCATTTCTCAAAACATTGATCAAAATGTGGTGAGGGTTTTAAGGTGATGGATTTGTAGCCACCATATCTCCCAGCAAGATTTGTCCAAATTTCAATTATGACCCTAATTTTAAAATTCTGCAACAATTTTGCATTTATTGGCACTCATTTGGCAACAATTTGGGAACTTGTCAAAAGGTGTATGCTCAAGAGCTAGGATGCCCCTCCAATAAAGTTATCACACTCCTCCATAAGTAAATCTCATAGATAAGTGGGCAAGCAATGGTCAAATAGTTGTTATGAAAACTCCTCAAAGGGTGACCTCAATATCTGTGCCAATATTTGGTAGAGGGAAAATTCCCCCTAGTGTTTTTTGGGTTGAAACACTAGCAGACTGAAAGTTATCTATTCAAAGAAACATGCATTCATACAGCCATTATGCTATTATAAGCAAATTCTATGATAGGGGTATGTACCTTCGGTCCTACGTTTGAGAAGGCCCTTAGGGTCCAAACCCTTCTTGGAGTTCCCTTCTTCTCTTTTGTCCTGCAAAACAACCAATTCAAAGAACACAGCAGTATATGGACAAAAACTTATAAAGAAACCATATTCATGTTATAAAGAAAGGTAGTTAGTTATGAAATCCAAACAACCATTTACATATGAATTCTAAACATGAGTATCATTAACATAAAGAAGATTCATTTCGGGAACCAAGACATGTGTTTCTTTTATTATAGACAAATAAAGTACATAAAAAAGGAATATTTTCACCTGAGTCACCTTCAGCAGGCTCCAAGCAAAGCTTCCTTCCAGATCCGTTCCAGCCTCAAGCCTCTAACAAACTCCTTCCGTGCCTCTCTCCATGATGTCATAAATGGTGGATGAACATCAACACACAAGGAAACCAAAGGTTTCCAGTACAAAATGGGGGAAGTGCAGAAGGCACAAGGGACTTCAGACCTGGTCAAGGGAAAAATCTCAGCACAATAACCTTTCTCTCTCTTCTCTCCTCCCTTAGGCCTTCCCTTTGAGGTATTTTTATACCACTCCCAAAGTAGTTTTTTAGTTAGGAGTTGGTTGGGAACAGTTGGGCCACGGGCACTAACAGGTGATCAGGAGGTAAAACCCACGATCTCTGCCCAAAAATAAGGAGTTTTATATTTTTTTAAGTGTTTTAATACATACACGCGGGTTGGCTATACACATACCCGCGTATACATGCGTTTAACTCAGGGAAATGTCGCGTATAAGGGATAAAACATTGTTTTTTAAATTTTAGGACCAGGTCTGGAAGGAGGGGTTTCCCTAGGCCATGAGTACAACATCACAAACCATAAGAGTGAGATTTGGAGCTATAACAGATGCCCCCTAATAGTTGAGGTCAGAAGGGGTACATGATGGCCGAAATATATTATGCGAGTACATGGAAAGGAAGTCTGTCAAAAACCGAGGAGGACTTCACCAGAATTTAGCCTGCCAAGCGACCAAAGGAGATCAGAAAGAAACACTGTCTGAGGCGGGCATACCATGCTCAAAAAAGTAAAGCATGTCTGCATATCAAGTACAAGCGGATCCACTAAGTATACAAGTATAAATGACTGAAAGATACATAATGGATCATCTGATCATAATGAACAAGTACATGTCTGAATATCACATATAAGACTATCAATGATGCTGAAAGATGCAACGGATCACTGATATCAAAGACTGATCCCAAAAGGTACCAACTGAAGATGATGGAATAGGATGGTACTACACTGCAAACTCAGGTGCCAGCATATAGAATGTCGCCATGACTGACAGCAACATATAAAGTGGAGTGGTATCAACTAGCAGCAATAGGAGCAACTGTCAAGTGAACCAATGAATGTTGATACAACCTGAGGTCTTCACCGACTGCCGTGGTACATTTTTACACCATGGGAATAAATGATCTGAAGTCGACCATGTGAGAAATCGTTTGATTACCGATCATTGATGTATACCGTTAACAAACGCGAGACTACTCACCGATAATGATAATGAGCATCAAGGTACCCAGTACAATCTAACGAGTGTGAATAGATGAGCTAAAGTTGAACACCTGTAAGAATCTATCGATCAGGAGACAATGATGGTTTCCCACTGTCGATAATGAAGGATATGCCACTAATGACTGCAAACCCCAAGGTACTGCCAAATGGACTCTATATCTTTGCCCCAGAGCAATGAGTCGGAGTCGATAGGGAAAGATCTGCTAGAATGAAAGCATTAAGGCATCCTTCATCAATCTAGCGCGAGTGTAACCCGTAGGCCAATAATGTGGAAGGAATCAGACGAAAAAGATGTAGTAACCCAATCGAAGTATGTTTCCGGCATACACAAGATGTGGCTAGCGCATGGAAAAAACCCTCTGAACCAACCAATAATGAAAGCTAACACAGAGGCGAGGTATCCACCAATAGGGTCAAATGGAAACCAAGGTACGGCACAAATCCCAATGTGTGATAATGTAAGCTGATGTCGAACACAAGGGAAACCACTCAATCAAAGACCCATGATACTGATCGATGCTGAGCACAAGGTAACCTATCAATAATGAAAATAGGGCTAGGGTGCAGCTCTAGGCCTATCCTCAGAGCAAGATGTCGTTGTCGATAAGGACAAGACTTGCCATCAAGAAGTCAATGGGGACCTTCTCAAACCTGCATGAGTAAAGGACCAATATAACTGATGTGATGATAGACATGACACTAACAACCAGGGATGGCCCACTGAAAAATGAGTCAAGAGACATCGCAGAGAGGCCGACTCAGGCTAACTTCCCTTGAACAAAAGCACGACTCAATGTGACTATGTGGCAGCATATGATGACTCTGTATAAGTTCGCCATGCAGGAGGCACAAACGAACCCTCCATATGATTGGAAGAGATAACCAATTGGGGGAGAACTGACTCAATAACAAGGTTATGGCATACCTAAGTCAAACTAAATCCCACCCATGCGGAGGAGACTTTGTTTTGAGTGCTTTGTTCAAGGGCAATGTTAACACCAAGGTCGTTCCCTATGACTCCCAAGGGAATATGGCCGGGGTAACCACTAACCAAGATTTGGATTATAGGTCCTAGCCTACCTGTAATCAGAGAGGGCTCTCTCTTTGACTGTTTTAAATTTGTTCTTAAGAATTTAGGCTAGATATGAGGTGAGGGTTTGGTTTGAAAGTTTTGGTTGAATGATGTCTCTCAGTACCTAAGGTGATATCTTCATACAGCTTTAGACCATTGGGCAATGGAGTCTGTGGTTACAGGCTGTTTGAAGTGTTTGAGTGTGATTATTAAAGCAACAGGGCCATTTAAATATTTCATGAAACAAACTTGAAATTGTAATGATGAAATGTGTTTAACCAGTGGAAGGCATTTAAGAAATTTCCACTAAGTTGGTGAAGTGAGAAAGAGATGTATTGACTAGGAGTAGGTTTGAATTCCTGAACGATAATCACTGTGAAAGGTATAGTTTGGAAGTGCAGCAATTAAAATTACACTCTTATAACTATAACTGAGGAAAACATACATAATAGCTTAGATTGAGTTCAGGGTATTCTATGAATAAATCCTGAAACTATTCTTTTTCTTTGCCATTAAACTTGTAAAACAGAACATGAATGAATTATGAAGAAAATAACAAACATAACGAACAGGTTAAAGAGACTTATTGTTCCATGAAATACGCAGGAATCCTGTAGCATTCAGCAAGCACAACAAAACGCATCAGACAACACAGAACTTTGGAAATTCCATCAGCTTTTTTGTATTAAAACTCTGAACATTTACAGCATAGTATCTCCTGAAGAGAAAATCAACAACCCCTGCAAGCTTATGCAAGGGGGAATATATACAATCGGTTATACAAAAATATCTGAACCGCTGAGTCACTTGATAGATAAATGCGCTCACCAACTTTACAAAATAGCAGATAAGGAAGTTATTACTGCTCTAAATACAAAATGAATACTCTTTAATTCTGTCAGAAGTCTTTTTGACCTTTGGAGGCCACTGAGTCGGTTGAGCGTTCTGCATTAATGCTGAATGATGTGTCTTTATGGCTTTGTCATGCTGTAGCTTTCTCAGCCCTGTCATCTGTAGCTGTCAGTATTGCTTTAGTGGCCGAATTGGTTTGCTGAGCTGGCTCAGTCCATTCTTCTCCAGACATACTGAATGCATCAAATTTTTCTGAACATGATGACTTATATTTTTTGATGAAAAAACTTGATGAAAGCCTCTTGTTTATAGTAACAACTGTATCATTTTGGTCCACCATTCCTGTGTAGGCAGTTGATGTCTCAAAATTGCATCTAAGGTTTCATCTGCCTCTGTGTATTTGTAGAAGTTTGGAGGCACTTCAAACAAATGTTTGATCTCATTCATAATAAAAAATAAGTTCTCTACTCTGTCATAGAGACTTTGCCCTGATGCTGGCCCTGTTTCCTCTGAGGTGCTTGATCCTGCAGTGATCTGATTGGTGGCAAAAGTATTCACCCTCTTGGCATAATTTTCATGTGAAAGTAGCCTCCCTGCACTGTTCAGCAAGCCAGGAAGGCCTCTTCTCTGTAATGCTGCAAACTTATCCATGAATCTGTTTACTTCTGTTTGCATGTCCTGGCTTCTTCTATCCAGTGTTTGTACCAGGCTTCTCAATGTAAGGACCCTCTTTATCAGCAGGATGGTTTCAGTTCTATTGGGGATCCCAATTGCTGCCAGCTGAGGACCTGTGCGGTTATTGAGAACGTTGATCATTTTATTGGCTATCTCAGGCATATTGCCTAGAGATGCCCTTGCCCTTTGGACTTCCCTGTGTGCCTTGGCTATGAGCTCCATTTGCTCATGAATTGTCTCTATATACTGCCACTGATCTGTTATTGATTGGCCAATGTTGGCCCATAAAACTGTCTTGACCTCAGCTACAACCTTGTCAAGGGTGAGCTCTTTCTCCAGCTCCTTTATCTTCTCCTTGAGAGCCTTCACTTCTCTGCCCTTTTCAGCTACATTTTGCTTAGACTTGTCATATTTTTCATTCAGCTTAGCTAAATTCTCCTTGGCTTCATTTAGCTCTGCCATTTGGGCTTCCAGGGCTTGAATCTCGTTCATCAGCTTCTGCATGTCAAGGCTTGGAGCCTGCTCTGATGTTGGTGCTGGTGCTGATGTAGATGGAGCTGTCTCGACTGTTTGCACTGTAGGAGGAGTGACAATTTGAGGGGGTTCCTCAAGGTTGATTACTTGTGGAGGGGGCTGAACTGTTTGGCCTCCTTCTTTCTGCTGTAGGGCTGCCTGCAATGCAGCCTCTGTTTCTATTAATTTTTCTTCAGTCTGCACCAACTGTTTGTGTAGTGTTACCAGCAATGTTGCTGTATCCTGGTCTTTCCTTTGCTGGGCAACCTCCTCTGTTTGGGGGTGAAAGGTTGCTGGGATCTTTATCATCTTCCTTAGAGCTGCAATATCTGCATCTCTTTCTTTTAGTAGTGCCTGCACAGCTTTGGGATCCTTTGGGTCATGCCCAAGCTCTATGATTATTTCCTCCAGAGACCTGATCCTGTTGTCTTTAGCCTGGGAGGATGCCTTTTCTAACTCCAATTGTGCAGTGGTATTATTCAAAGAATTCTGCAATCTATAATTTGTCAATGTATTATCTGCTAGGGTAGCATACACCATCTCACCCATCTGTTTATGCAATTCAATTTGATCCATTGGGTGGATTTCCTTGGACAAGATTTCCAAGTTTGTTCTTATATAATCAGCTGCAGACTGTGGCTGCAGCGCTGTGGGCTTGAAATGGCTCATTATCATTTTTCCCTCTTGCACATCATATGCAGACATCAACCTCTGCTGGTTTGTAGGAGCCATTTTCAATAAGTGGTTGTATAGCTGTAACCTCAATGGCTCATTTCTGGTCTTGATGTCTATGAATTGTTTCTTTATGCTAGACTCACCCTTTCTTTGTTGCCCTGAGGAGCTGACCTCTCCTCCAAGTGTTCTTTGCTGCTCTTGTTGTAATGAGCTAGCTGATACCTCTATGCTGGGGGGACCTATCTGTGTTTGAGCAAAAGGCATCTCCTCCTTTGAGAAAGGATCGAGCCTCTGTCTCTTTTCCCCTTGCTGTGATGTTGCGGTGCTAAGGGGAGTCTGTTCCTCTCTATCTCTCTTCTTACCCCTCTCTTCATTTATAGGGGTTTGGAGCACCGAAGTCTCCACTGTAACATTATGCACTGAGGCCTCATTTTCTTGCGTTTGCTGATCATTAGGACCAGGAGCCTCTGCCATTTCTTCCCGCTGTTCAGGATGATTTTCAGGCTGTTCTTCTTGGGCTGAATGCTGCTCTTCAGGGGCCTCTTGTTGTTCTGTTTCCTTGCCTTTATCCTTGGCTGAAGTTTCTGCTGTAATTGGGGCTTGGGCTGCCTTTTGTGGAGCTGTAGATGATGAGGCAGCTGCTCCCACTTGAGTGCCTGGCAGAGAAAATACCTGTGAACAAAGCTCCAAGTCAGCCAACTTTTGGAGATTTCTCATTCCTCTTTGAGCTAGTTCTTCTTGTGTAGTAGCTTCTTCTAAGGTGCCTTCCCTCCATTCTAGTTGATTTGCATATTTTTCTATGTGAGGCAACCTTACGTGACCATAACTGGCTAGCCTATATCTGATCCTTCTTAAGCTTATGAAATGAGTGGGGTCGTATGGTTTCCAAAGGAAACTGGTCTGTAAGCCAAGGCTTTCCAGCATTCTATCTGCCTCTTGCCAACCTTCCTCCCTTTTGTTGTAAATGAAGTGGCCTAATTGGTTTCTAACTTTAAGTTGTGCCTTCTTTCCCCTGCTTGAAAAATGGAGTACATCAGCATTCCCAAATTGCCTGAAGTACTCGAGGGCAAACAATCTCATGGGCACATATCTGGGCAATCTGTATGGGGGCAACTCACACCCATATATTCTGATAACTGTGTGGTTTTGGTAAAAATACCAATCCCCAATGCTGTATACCTTGGACAACTGAAGAATCCTCTGCATCTCATCAGTTAGTCTTGGAGGAGGTGAGCTCAGAAGCAGAGACATGGCTGGGTGGATGAAAAGGTCTATAAACTCACAATAAGTGTATGGGGAATAAGATCTGCAGTGGAAAGCAGAGGACCAATAGACCACTGACCTTGGATTGCCTTGTGCATCCACTCTTTTCACAGGAAAAGGAAATTTCTCATGCTGATAGTATAGGATTAAATGGTAGACATAGGAGGTGTATCTGAACACCCTTTCTCTTGCCAAGTCTATCAATTGCTCATGTATTTTATTGGAGATGTAGGTGGCATAGTCATAACAGATTGGGGGCTTACCAGGGGAAAACATGGCCATCATCACCAGCACAGTTTCATCAACAAATTCTATTGAGTTATAGCCCAGTATGGGACTAATCATATCTGCAAGGTCTCTGCCCAATTGATTCAGGTATACATGAGAAATGGGAGGGTACTTCATAGTCTCAGAGGTTGAATCAATGAACAATTGATTTATCTTAGTGATTTGAGCATCTGTCAGTTTAGCTCCTTGTTTTATCAGATCCAATAGTGACAAAGGGACTAATTTCTTATCAGTCTTGAAGTTCAGCATCTCTCTGATGGCTTCAGGGGTGACATAAAAAACTACTGAGCCTGAAGGGTCAAGCACAACCCTCTGAGTGGGGTCATAGCAGTCGGCACATCGGTGGATTAGGTTAGGGAACTGGTTGACCTGAGGGAGCTTGAAGATGGGGAGGAAAGAGTCCCAAATGCCCAATATATCCATTCCACTGTCATGCTTGAGTTTCAATTCATTTAGCAAGTGAATGTGATACTTGCTATGCATTAGCATTTCCTCTGATATTTGGTAATCTTGATCTACTAATGGTTTCCACTCCAATTCTCTCTGAGGGGCATTCAATGGAGCAACATTCAGGGCAACTGGTGCTACTGGTGTATCCATGTTTTACCAGTGAATTTGGTTTGAATTTCGACTATTTCTGGGAGAAATACCGTCCTGCGCGGTAGGTTAGGTAATTTGCTGAATTACAGTCTGTTTCAGAGCAACAGGGGTGTAATTGGGCACAATTGGCCGGTTTAAAAAGGAATTAACTTAGTTTCAAGGTGTAGCAGGCCTATTTCTCAGGTGAAAATGGTCAATTTCCTGGTTTTTAATCAATGCAGGACGTAACAGAGTGTGCAGTCGGAGAATTTGTAAATACCTGGTGTTATAACGATGGAGGAGCTTGGTTGCAGTCAAATGCTGAGCGGCAGCAGCTCTGGAACGGTCTTGGTAGGTTGGCGGTAGCAAAGGACGTGAAAATGCATGCAGGAGGCAGAGCAGAAAAACATATGAAAATGCGCAAAAACGGCAAAATTCGGCCAAATATGGACTTTTGGGCGTTGGCGCGAAAATTTGGATGACGTCAGCATGACGTCATCAGGTGGGGTCAGGGTCGGGTGACGTCAGCATGACGTCATCGGTTGACGTGGCGGTCTGTGATTGGTACACGGGGACTGCGTAGGTGGCGCGACAGCTCGGAGCGATGCCGGGCGGGGGTGCTGACGCGGCGGTGAAGTGGCGTGACGTTGGCATGACAGGACAGCTGAAAACCGGGAGTGGTAAGCGGTATGATATCACACCGCTCTTCATACGGAAGCGGGATTGTCAGAAGGCGGCCCGATAAGATTTGGGGGCGACGCGTGGCAGAGGCCTGACGTCACCCTCTGACAAATTTCGGGAGGTAACGTCCGGTCTTCGGGGCCCGTCCGATATGGATGTGGGCCGTCGGATGGGAAAGCCCAGATCCGACGGTCGACGGGTTGATAAGGTGCCAGGACAATACGGCAGCGGGCGAGGAATATTTAATTGTTTTTCTGGAAATGCGCGCCCAGGCGGACCTTTGGACTTTGGCGGGTTTACGGGTTTTTTCACTGTTTTTTCGTAAAAGAGCGCATTTACAAATAAACTTTGGATAAAGGGTAAAAGTGGGTTTTTACAGGGCTTCTTTGCAAATAGAGTGGGCAAATGATTTCAAAGGTTTGTAAAGGGGAACGGGGTGTAGCTTAGGTTATTAGACTGACCAGGGGTCAATTTAATCCCTGCTTTTGGGCATATGGCTATAATTGCCAGGGGGAGGGAATATTTATACATTGCTTGGGGTTTATACACCATAGTGTTTATAATAGTAGGGGAAAAGGGGAACATAGGGGATTTAGATAATAAGAAGTTAGGAGTTAATATGAGTGGAAGAGGTGGATGAAGGGGAAAAAACACTAAGTTTTATATGGAATCAACCTAGTTTAGGAAGTAGATCAAAATGAAAAGAATTTTACACAAGAAATGTGGCTTTTAAAGAGATAAGAATCAACAAAAAAGTTAGACTTTCTTTCATGAACATAGGCAGTAGTGGGATGTTAGCAATGAGTGTGATGGGGGATGATCTGGAAGTTAGACATGCTTCATTGAGTTGCTGCAAAAACTGCTGAATAAGAGACCTGCACTGGCACCATGTTTTTTCCTTTGCTTGAGCCAGTGACAAAGGAATCATGCTTCTGCAACCCCTATCTACCTACCCATCTACTGCCTAGCATTTTTTGTTACTTCAAGGAGGGTGCACTTGGACTTGCAAACCCTTATGTACCTTTTTCTTTTCCTTTGGCTTTTTCTTTTTGATTTTCTATCTACAACTAACCTTATTACTTCCAAGGCCCCAGATTAAGCAGTTGGGAACCTTAATTCTCTACCTAACTACTAGCCTGCCAAGATTAAACAGTTTGGATAGGCTTCTTTCTCTATTCTAATGACAAGAAATTGAAACATGGCATGATCCAGATTAGGCTATTGGACCATCCATCCAAAATTCAGTCAACATCAAGCTATGTACACATATTGCATTCCCTTGGAAATATGGGATCTTTGCATCACCAAAGCAGAGCATATTTGGAACTTTCTTTGCCAATCATGAAATATGAAACCTATTGGTATAGGTATCTAACAGGCGACACGACTAACTCTAGCTGCCAACAATAAATGGAAATACTGTCCCATTCCCGCTCTTTTTTGGAATATTTAATTTTTTTGTCTTTTTCTATTAAGTTGGAAAAAGAATAAAAGAATGCTATGATACAGTGGAAAGAACGAGCATCGGTGAAACAGATGATCTAGTTCCTGGGAAAGGAACGTTCCTATAATCAATGCAGGGAGGTGAAAACTGGTCAGTGACACTCAAAGGTATGTTCCTTCCACGGGTCAAGGTGTGTCAAGCTGCAGAAGTCAAAGGTATACAAGGTTGATTTTGCAGATGTCATGGTCAAAAGTTGGCTTAAACATGAGTCCAAGTGAAGCCGGCACTAGGCCAAAAGGTGCAGGTGGTCAACATGCAATGCAGTAGTACAACTCAACACAAAGGAGCCTCTAGGGTATAAGGCTAGAACGAAACGAAGAAGCTAAGATGAATGAGTCTTCAATGCATAAGTCATGGCGGGACTACAGAGGACTCCCGAGCCTAGTGATGAGCCCCAAATTTGGTAACATTTTGGGCTCATTTGGCCTAACTACCCTTGCTCAATCCTTCATTTTTCATAACTTATGCATCATTTTTTAGTATGTTTATGTCATTTGTACGAATAAGGGTAGTCAGTATTCCTAGGTGGCTAACACGTGCTCATTTCAGGATTTTTTGACACATGTTGGAGCAAAACCGAGCAAACAAGGACTAGGAGACAGCCAAGCTGGGGTTGAGGATTCGTAGGGGGGTTGTCTACGACATTAAATAACCTTCCTTGGGATCTTCACCCCAAACTACGAGCTCCAAAAGCCACCAAAACCGGATCTAGAAGGCAGCCAAACAGATTTTGTGGAAGCAGCTGTTCACTCCCAGTTTGGTCAGCCAAGTCCCATAGATTTAGGAGGCCAGCTTGGGCCTCGTGATGTATAAATGATAAGGCTTCAGCCTTCGAAGAGGACTTTTGAAAAACTTTTGCACATTTTGCACTACAAGCTGCCAGCTCTGTTTTGTTCTTTTGTAGCCATTATTGGCATAACTCTTGACTTATGATTATTATTTTTTAATGGGAAGCAGCTAGATTTGATCTCAGCTCTGAGTTTCTAGAGGAGCCATAGCTCTCGGGGTTGGGCCCAACCTGAGAGCCTAGGGCCTCCTTCTTTGTATTGATATCTTTCCTTTCAGCATTATGATTTTCCTTGTATGCATTTGAAACGCAGTTTGTTGAGTTAGATTTTGTTGTGTGGTTAAGTGGGTCATTGTTGAAAAATAGAGTTGCTTCAGATGTCTAGAATATAGTAATGAGATAAGAATTGATAAAAGCTCTAGAAAAGGGTTGCCTGCACTCTCATTTTCACCTCTTCCTAGGGGCTGGAATTGCAGACAGTGCTGCCCAACAAAAACGCTAGTTTGCTCACTCATGCAATCTCTGGTGCAATGTTTTCATTTATAGGAGTTATTCATGTGTTCAGACCTCTTGGAATGTTTCTTTGCTTTAGTACTATACATGGTTCTCTTTAGAAATAACACTGTTGTTCATTGGTTTCATTAACAGTTACGATAGATCAGTTAATATTTTGATTGTGTGCAGGAGGTGGTTGATTTGGTTAAGTATACACTGTGCAGTGCATCTCCATCACTCTCTTGTCCATCTAAGCTTCGTCCGGGCCAACTGCTCCATCTCCAAGTTAGGTCCCTTGTCTCACAACTACTCTTTTGCCCACGTCACCCTACCTTCTTGGCCTTCCATTGCCTCAACCCTCTTTAAGACAAGCTAGCTTTCCACACCCTCTCATCACTTCATCCCTCTGGAAATAAGTCATTGCAGACCCCTATCCTACCTCCCTATCCATTCATGCATCCTCCTTCACTCACCCATCATCCAAAATCCAATCGTAGGACATCCTGTAGAAATTTCTGAACATCCTGTAGAAATTCTGAAACATCCTGTAGAACCCCTGCAGACTTCCTATAGAAGCTCACAAATGAGGTTTCTTGATAGCCAAACTTTGTGACACTCTCTGGAAGGGTGTTCGAGACTCCTTAGACCCCCTCTGAACCTTCCCAACCTTTTCCAATCCTTTCTCCTCCTCGATCCACCCCTGCATAGTAAAAAGCCAGTTAAAAGCACATGCATCATAATTGTAATAACTTATTCAAAAATACAAAAAGATGTTTTCTTCAGGTAGAAGTAGTCTAGACACATGTATCTTACCTTCATAGAAGTAATGGCATCTCTTTCAGTAGTTTTCATTCTCATCTTTGCATCAGTAGGACTAGCTGGTAGAATTAGGGTTTGCTAGGGTTTGCATTTCTTTTTGGCTTTCAGTTTCTTTCCGCAAGTAGATTAGCTTCCTTTGAGTTAGATTTCATCCATCAGTTAAAAAAGCTTCTTCTAAGAGCTCATAGAAGTTGGCTTAAGCCCCTAGTAGACTTGTGCCAGCTGACCAAGTGACAGCTGCAGCAAGAGCTAGTACTTGTGCATACAACACCATCGCTTCCAAGTTTGTTACGAACTACCGGGTTGATAAAATTAAAGAAGGGAGTTCCAGGAGTTGCAGCATTATTGCTGCAATACTGGAGCCCACCATCTTTTTAGTGCCATTGCCGGGGAAGCATCAGAGTATTGGTGATTGTTGCTTTTCTTCTATTTTCCACTACAACCTTCTGCTAAGTAGTTTATTTCATTTCCATTCTGCAATTTCATTTCCGCAAAAGTAGCGTAGACATTTCCTGCTTTCATAGATTAGCATTTCAATTCCACAATTTCATTTCCTGCTTTCATAGATTAGCTTTTCAATTCCGCAATTTCATTTCCTGCTTTCATAGATTAGCATTTCAATTCCGCAATTTCATTTCTGCAAGCATAGATCAGCATTTCAATTCCGCATTTCCATTTCAGCAAGATAGTTAGTTGCAGTTCAATTCATTTTAGTTTTGCAGGTACCAGAAAAAAAACAAAATCAATCAAAAGTATTTCCATTTCATGCCTCGTAGAAATCAAGATAAAATAGGCAAATTCTTACCCAACACCCCCACCACTTCACTGAGTCACCCTTCTCTCTTCTTTGGTGACAGTGATCCAGAAGAACCAATAGGCGAGCCTCCTGAGATATACGAAGATCCTATAACAGAAGAAGAGTTAGAGAACACTCCATCTGAAGCCATGGCTTACAATAGAAGAGAAGATGAGAGAATAGAAGGTGCCTTTCCCATCTGAGAGACCAATGGAGACATGAAAATGAAAAACATAATCCCCTATGCTTTACCTCACTTCCATGGACTGACTACTGAAGACCCTGATACCTTCCTGTTTGAGTTTGCTGTCCTTTGTCGAACCTATGACTATACCGAAGATGAGCAAAAACTGAAACTCTTCCCCTCTACCCTTAAGGATGCAACATTACGCTGGTTCATGGGCTTACCTGGGAACAGTATCACCACTTGGGCTCAGATGCAGCAAACTTTCAATACCAAATACCGGGACTACTGTAGGTCCAAGGAAGCCAAGGGAGAAATCTTTCGGATGACCATGGGAAATGATGAGTCTTTAGAAGATTACGAGGAAAGGTTCCAACTTAGCCATAAACGGGCCAAGTGCACACTTGACCCTGAATCTCTCAAGTTGGTCCTGCTCCGAGGAGTCCCTGAAGACCTTCTAGATACCCTTCACATGCTAGCTGGAGGAGATATTTACCAACTACCTTATGAGGATATAAAGACTGTGTTTAGAAACCACTCTAGGGCAGCCCGGAAAAGAGGTAGAGGAAACTCCCTCTCAGCTAGTATTCCTTTCTCCAAACATGAGTTTGCAAATCAATTAGAGGACCTCAAGAGTGAGGTGAGACAGACCATTGCCATGCAACTTGATACATTCCAAATCCAGCAGAAGAATGAGGAAGCTGAGAGGGCTTTGGCTATCTTCTGCCCTAGGTGTACAAGGAAGCACCCTAAGAACGAGTGCCCATTACATTGGTTGAGGTATGTTTCATTTGTGAGGAGGACCACCCCACAAACCAATGCCCAACCTTACCTGGGCTTAAAGCCATGTACCAATGAATGGAGGCACCCACAGAACCTCTCTATTTCCTCAACCAAAGGAGGCCACATGGACCTAGACCTTACTAGCAGGGGATGCAAGGGACATCGCAAGCATATTATAGCCCCAACCAATCTGCTCCTATGCCTTCCTGGGGTCCCCCTGCTCATCCTTCTTGGTCTGTACCTCCCCCATGGTCTTACCCACCTCAATACCATACTCAGCCCACTACTCATTCGTTTCGCTCACATGCCCAGCCACAGCCTCAGTGGAATGCACCTCAACCGGGGTGGAGGCCCCTGTACAATACTCCTCCCGCCATTTGCCTCCACCACCAGCTCAACCACAACCATTACTTGCTGCTCCCTCAAGACAACCCAAAATGCCTGCTCAACTGAACCCGAATCCCAACAACCGATAGGCCCAGCAGGTATATACTGGGGAAACAACATGCCCTACCTATGCTGTGGAGATCCAGGAGATCAACCTGCGATCTGGAAAGACTCTTCTGGATCGCCAACCTCCTCCCCCAGAGGACGAGGAAGATAAACAGGAAAGTGAACCAAAAGCCATTCCACCCTTTCCTGAGAGACTAACAGCAACCACACAACCCAACCCAGAGGAGGATGAGCTTCTGGGAGAACTCAAATAGTTGTGTGTGAAAATACCACTTCTCCAAGCCATCAAAGATGTACCGATATACAACAAACGGGTTAAGGAAAAGTGTTTCAGACACCTAGGCAGGCGAAAAAGAGATGCCTCAACCATCAACGTCATAGGACAACTATCTGATCTTATGTTGGGGCAAGTAATCTGCCCAAAGTATTTGGATCCTGGGAGTCCTGTAGTTGATGTCCACATCAGTGGCACCATCATACCCCACACTTTGATTGATCTAGGGGCTGCCATTAATGTGATGACCAGAGATACCATGCTCAAACTCAACCTTCAGGGTTACTTAAGAAATACCTCGACAATCCTGCAGCTAGCAGATCGCTCCACCGTGACTCCCGAAGGGATTGTGGAGGATGTCTCGGTCTCTGTTGACTCTTGGGAGTACCCTGCGGACTTCTTGGTTCTTCAACCAAAGGCAAAGCTTACTGGATACCCCCTTATTTTGGGAAGGCCTTGGTTAGCCACTGTGGATGCTTACATAAGCTGCCGTGCAGGAAACATGACCATCAAAAATGGTCCTATGTCCAAGCAGCTAGTCCTATATCCTCCTGCCCAACCTCTATTAGAGCACGACTTACCACTTTGGTTGGAAGAAGGAGAAGAGGATGAGGTGTACTCTGCACCCTTGTGCACCTTAGAAACCACCAGGGGAGGTCCTCAAACCGAGGATGATTTGATTGAGACCTTGATTCAGAATCCACCTCCCAGTGCATTGTCCTTAGAGAAATTGGTGGAGGATACCCAAGCCGGCACCTTAGTGGACCTTTGTGTGACCAATCCAATCACTCCCAGAGTCAAAAATGTGGAGTTTGGCCCCGAGAGAACGTTAAAGATCAACTCCTCCCTATCTCCTTCCCAGGAAAAGGAGCTGTGTAGTCTGTTGGCCAGTCATCTAGATGCTTTTGCTTGGAGCTATAAGGAGATGAAAGGAGTCCATCCTTCGGTCTATACCCATCACCTCTACATCAAAGAAGATTGTAAACCGGTCAGGCAACCCCAAAGGAGAATGAATCCAACCCTTAAGGACATCGTCAAGGAAGAATTGCAAAAACTGTTGGATGCAGGATTCATTTACCCCATCTCGGATAGCGAGTGGGTGTCCCCTCTAGTGTTGGTTCCCAAGAAAAACGGGAAGTGGAGAATCTGTGTGGACTACCGGGAACTGAACAAAGCCACCAAGACCACTTTCCTCTACCCTTCATAGATCAAGTTTTGGATGGACTGGCGGGAAAGAAGTTTTTCTCTTTCCTAGATGGGTTTTGCGGGTATAATCGGATCCAAATCAGCCTGGAAGATCAAGATAAGATCACCTTCACTTGTCCTTGGGGTACCTTTGCTTACCGAGTTCTTCCCTTTGGGCTATGCAACGCTCCTACCACCTTCCAGAGAGCCATCTTGAGCATCTTTTCTGAGCTGGTCCATGACTCGGTGGAAATCTATATGGATGACTTCACTCCTTATGGGTCCAACTTCCAGGAAGCATTGTCCAATCTGGGAAAAGTCCTAACCAAGTGCATTTAGATGAACCTGTCCCTTAGTCCTGAAAAATGTGAGTTCTTGATGACTGAAGGGACCATGCTAGGACATACCATTTCTCGCCAAGGGTTACAGGTGGATCCTAACAAAATTGCTCTCATCAAAAAGGTTCCACCTCCACAGAAGGTAAGAGATGTTCGAAGTTTCTTAGGTTTAGCAGGGTATTATAGGAGATTCATTAAAGACTTCAGTAAGCTAGCCTCGCCATTGTTTGGCCTCTTAGCAAAAGATGTCGAGTTTAAATGGACTGACGATTGTCAGAGGGCTCTGAATGAATTAAAGGATAAGTTGGTGTCTGCCCCAATCTTGAGAGGTCCAAATTGGGCCCTACCTTTGCACATCCACACTGATGCCTCGAACAAAGCCGTAGGGGCAGCCTTAGGACAAGTTGAAAAAAAACTTCCATACGCCATATACTTTGTCAGCAAAAACTTATCCAAGGCAGAACTGAATTATACTGTAACTGAGAAAGAATTCTTGGCCGTGGTCCATGCACTAAACAAGTTCCGAAATTACATCACTGGATATCAAACATTTGTACATACTGATCATGCTGCAATTAGATATTTAATGAATAAACCGGATGTGAATGCTCGTGTTATTATATGGCTACTTTTGTTGCAGCAGTTTGATTTGACTATCATTGACAAACCAGGTAAAGAAAATGTTGTTGTTGACTTCTTGTCTAGATTGGATTTACCTGTAGGTGAGGATGGAACAGTGGATGACCAGATGCAAGATGAACATCTGTTTGCTATCTCAGTACTCTCTCCATGGTTTGCTGATATAGCAAATTACCTTGTCTCAACGCAGTTCCCTCCGCACCTATCCTAAAAAGAGAAGAGCAGAATTGTAAAGAAGAGTGCCTCATTCACTTGGATCGGGGGCAACCTGTTCAAGCTTGGCCCCGATCAAATATTTAGGCGTTGTGTAAGGGAGGAGGAAGTCTTTGACATCCTCCTAACCTGTCATGACGGGCCTTGTGGAGGACATTTTGCAGCCAAAAGAACTACCTTCAAAATTCTACAGGCAGGCTACTATTGGCCCACGCTGCATCAAGATGCCAGAAGATATATCAGCCAATGTGACCGATGCCAAAGGATGGGGAAACCGACTCCAAGGGATGAAATGCCTCTCCAACCTCAAGTGACTCTTGAGCCATTTTAGAAGTCGGGTATGGATTTTGTGGGTCCTATCAATCCTCCTTGAAGGCAAAGGTCTGACATCATTGTGTGCACAGACTATCTGACAAAGTGGGCAGAAACCAAGGCAATCAAAGCAGTGACAGAAGAAAAGGTGGTTGCGTTTTTAAGAGAAAACATCTTCGACAAATTTGGCTACCCAAGAGAGCTAGTCACCGATCAAGGAAGCCAGTTCACCTCCAACTTAATTGAAGACCTACTCGCTCATCACAAAATCAAGCATAGGACTTCCACCCCCTATCATCCTCAAGCAAATGGGCAGGTGGAAGTCACCAATAGAGCATTAGAAGGGATCTTGACTAAGGTGGTGAGCAGCAATAGAAAAGACTGGGAAGATCGCCTGGTTGAGGCCACTTGAGCTTACAACACCACTTGGAAGACCACAACCGGCTTCACACCTTATGAGCTGGTCTATGGGAAGAGAGCTTTGCTGTCAATTGAGTTCGAGTACAACACCTTGAGGATGGAAGCTCAGCTGGACCTAGATCTCAGTCATGCCCAACGAGAAAGGTTATTGCAGCTGAATGAACACCGAATGCAGGCCCTTCTCCACTCAGAGGTGGTTCAACTTCAGAGGAAGGTATGGCATGACCGGCACCTCAATGACAAGCAATTCCAGCCGGGAGATTGGGCACTGTTGTACGATTCTAGACATAAGTATTTTAAGGGGAAGCTTAGAACAAGATGACTGGGACCATATGCAGTGGAGAAGTGTAATGACAATGGGTCTGTCCTTGTTCGGACCATTGATGAGGAAGCCATCCCCATGCTCGTCAATGGGCATCGACTAAAGATCTACAGGAAACCTCTTTCGAGGCAAGAATTCATCAAAACTGTGGAAAAATAAGTGCTGGTCATAGAGAAGGGTTCTGCCTCTGTTTTGGGCATACCCTGAACATCAAAAAAAAAAAAAAAGAAGAAGAAAAAATAAAGATCATTGGGTGAAAACCTTTCTAAGGCTCCCAAGGCAGATGGTAGGGGTGAAAACCTCATTGAGGCGCCCCTGTTGTCTTTCTGAAAATTTTTGAATAAAAAAGACCCTTGGGTGAAAACCTCTCTGAGGCGCTCAAGGCAGATGGTAGGGGTGAAAACCTCACTGAGGCGCCCCTGCTGTATTTCAAAAAAAAGAAAAAAGAAAAAAGAAAAAGAAGAAATAAAAAACAAACAAAGAAAAAGAAAACAGAAAAGAAGGAAGCAGAAACAGGAAAACAGGCTCAAGATTTGACAATTCATGCAGGTTGCAGGTATTCCATGCTGGAAAGGAGGCCTTTCAACTCAAGGACAAAGGTCCCTACTATGCTACCAAGTGACCTCACCAGCACTCCCTCCAGAAACACTCATCTCTTCCAAGGTCTGGGCACGATTTGATCACAGTTTAGCCTTCTACAGGAAGCTACAGGACTTTCTACAGGAAGTTCTGTATTTCTACAGGAAACTTCCTGTAGAATCTTTGGATGGCCCAGGACTGACTGTGTGGAAGAATTTGAAGCCCGAAGTCCAATAAGGAGGCATGCAACTAATGTTTTTCTCCATCACCCACTGCTGTCGCCTCCTTCTACCACCCCTGCTTCCATACAATGGAAATACTTGTACAGTCAAATCAGAACGTTGGATTCTTAGAAGAAACAATTCTCAAATGGAATAAAATATGAAGAGGCCCAATGCGCTACTTATCAAAGCAATCCGAGGACCCTGCAACCGTGACCGTGATTCCACCGTTTCGGCATGCACCCTAGGAGGAGAAACGGCTACAGGATATCCTACAGGAATCCTGTAGCAGTCGATCTAGCTAGAGCATACACCATGAAGGGACCTGCAACTCATAAAGCTGGCGCATGCACCATCCGCAGCCAGGCAACTGGTCTCGTAACCAGCAGCAGTCGACAAGAAGTAACTCCCGTGCCTGTGCATGAAGCAGCAGCAAGCGGATCCGTCACCCTCGTACTGAAGCATGAAAATAACATCACGGCCGCACAGGTAAGTGCCTCACCCTATTTCGTCAAATTACATGAACAATGCTCTAAAATGTGTGCGAGTATGGAAATGAATGGGTTGAGCAAGTCGGGTAGCCATTCAACTGGCCACCATGACCAGTCCAATGGTCTCGTCCGATCCGGAAAGCGTTGGTTGTGTCAAACAAGACAGGAAATGGACACGTGGGAAGCGTCCAGTCGGGGAGAAGTAGCGATCTAACAAAAGTGGCAGTGGTAGATATGCAGGGAATGATTCGGCGGTCAGGTAGACTTACAGTGGAATGATAACAGGTGACGTTGTCCAACGGTCCGGCAGGGACAGCTCACCCCCGCGCCACGAGTTCCGCAGGGATTCAAATCCACCAGCTAGATCACATATGGCACTCCACTCATTTATCCTCAACCGCTTTGCAGTCGAGTAAGCATCCGAAATTTCCTGAAGCTTGTTACTCCGAGTCCTCGGCCTGTTCAAACGTCTGGTGGTTGCACAGAAGGCCCAGAACCACTGACGCGCTCTCCAGAACCCGTGCACGACTTCTACAGGAAGCTGCGCTACAGGAAGCTCACCGCTACGGAGGAAATTAATCTATTCACGTCAAAGGTGGCAAGTTGGAATGAGGTAAGCCTGAACCTAGTCCTCCCATGCAATTGGTTCGAAGGGTGGCGAAGTCGACGTCCTAAAAGAGTAGAATTACAGTCTGTGCATGAATTTGCAAGCGTCGTCTTACTTCTGCATGAGAATTGTCGTCGTAGTGTGTATGCGGGGTTTTCTACAGGGTTTGGTTCATAATTGAGCCACTGTCAAGGCTCACCTGTAGAGAGTCATGAATTTACAAACTGTGTGCATGACAGAGGCGTAATTCTGCGCTCTGTCTAAGGAAATCCCAAAGGTCCATCTTTTTATACGCGCCAGCCAGCTCTAGCTAACACATCAAGCTTTCACCATGCCGGGTGGGTTCATTAGGAAAGAACCGACAGACTCAAAGAAGCTACGGGAAAATCCTGAGGTGGTAGACCTGTTTTCTCGTGCACGGTGGATGTCGTTCTGCGACAAGCTTCAAGGTTACGATGATGAGGTGGCAGAAGAATTCCTGCGAGCTTTGAAGCCAAAATCAAAAATGCTGGCCGTTGTCAATTTCAGAGGTTTGAACCTCAGACTCACCCCACAGTTCATCAGCAGAGTCACTGATCTCCCGATGGGGGTACCGTGGGATAAGGAGGAGAGAAAAATGGGCCAGAAGGCTAAGAAGGAGTTCTTTCTGCCGGAGGAGCAATTCTCAGAGGACAAGAACGGAGTTCGAAGAGACAGCCTACAGCCGCTCTGGAGTGAGGTCAGCCTCCAAATTATGAAGTATATCACGTGCGAGGGGCGATTCAACATCGTGTATGGATACCATTTTCGGCTGCTCACAGAACTTAGGCACCAAATGGACCTACCCTCATAAAACAAGTTGAGTATTCCTTACTTCCTCCTGCAGTCTATGACTGAATGTGCAACCAAATTACGAGAGGGAACGCCAGACCAGGTAGCCCATCATGGGCTCATTAAGCTCCTCGTGGAGGATGCACTCCACACATACACCGTCCCTCTCTCGTGGGAAGCCTTTCAAAACTTGACTAAGGATGATGACATCAAAATTTTGGCTGAGGAGCTCACCTCCTCTAGCAGCGAGGAAAAGGAACCAATTCAAGCAGAGAAGAAAGGAAAAGGCCAAGAAACCATGACCAAAGCACCAAAGAAAGAACACAAGGGGAAATAAGAGAAACACCAGGCTGCCAAAACAGAGGATGACAAACCCACATTAACACCCAGGGAGGAAAGGTTACAGAGCAGGGTGGGAAGGACTGAACAAGTCCATGTCAGTGAAGGCACCTCTAAGGCAGCCTCAGCAAAGTCAAAAGACAAAGCACCCTCAGCCAAGCAGGCTAAAACGGTGCCACCTGTTTCTACAGGAAAATCAAAAACGGCTTCTACAGGAAGCCAGAAATCATCTGCTACAAGGATTTCTACAGGAAGTCCTGAGAAAGGAACATAGAAGGGGAAGACAGTCAAAATCCTTGCTAGGGAGGCAGTAGCTGTGCTGGCCACCCTAAGTACCCCTCCCAAGCCAAAGGAAAAACGAAAGAGGGAGACCCCTCTGTATTTCAAAGCAAGGAGAAGTGTAAGAATCAAAACAGGCAGGCCCCAACCTCCATCCAGCGACCCAATTACCATAGAAGACACCCCTACCTCACCAAGGGAGAGGTCCCCCTAAAACATATCAGTCACTTATGAGCGGGGGAGCCCGAAGACAACTGCCTGGAAGGAGAGAATGGAAAGGTTGGCTTCAAAAACCCTGCTACAGGATGCTGAGGCCATTCTACAGGAAACATTGGCCAGGCTCAAGGAGACCGAAAGAATGGAGGGAGAGGCAGCCACATCACCACCAAGGGAAGATGGAGGAGAGCCACGAAGGGAAGAAGAGGTAGAGCACATTCCGGAACCTAGTCCCCAGCCAAGCTTGAGCTCGTATTATAACTTTTTGGAGGCTGGAAAAATTATTCCATAGAAATTCACAGTGTCGCTTTTCTTTGCGTTGGAGGAAGAAAGAGTGAGAACCCACACGTGGATGAGGATAGCTAAATCTAAAGGAGTAGCAGATATAGGCCCCTTGGAGGAACAACTCAAGGAGGCACGAAGAGAATTAGCTATGGCCAAACACGTGGGAAACTGCCAGCGGGTATTCCTACAGGAAGAGAATGAGAAACTCAAACTGCAACTACAGGAATAGAGGAAAGCAAGGGGCACAACATTAGAGGACACTACAACAGAACCTCAAGGCAAAGAAGGACTGCAAGTTGGTCTTGGGGAACTAAACCAGCATCTACAGGAAAGGGAATTGCAAGCACAAATCGAGATACAAGCTCTCAAATAGCAGTTGCAACAAAAAGAAGCACAACTGGCCTGCATGGCCAGTTGGGCCATAGATGCTCTACAATGTAGACAACCGGCCAAATCTTATGGCCTATACCTACGGGATAGTGGATGCAATTCCAAATTAATGCATTAGCACAGAGGGGCATCTCCCAAATCCAAGACCCCCAGCAGTTCACAGAGTTATGCAATAGCAGTTCAATAGAGGACAAGGCCAAGCTATCAGAGTTCTATCTCCATAATTTGGCCCTTCCTAATGTGACTTCATGGGATCCCAACACAGTCGTGGGAAATATGCAGTTGATGGCATTTGCCTCATGGTTGAACCATGAAGAAAAGAGAGCAGCGAGGTCAAAGAGGTGATGAACCGAGAGTTACATGAGCCACTGCTGATTAGAGCAGAGCCAGGGGACCCCACTGCATTGATATCAACCCACCAACACTTAGCAACCGACTCTCAAGCTTTATTGAAATACATGGATCAGCAGGCTCAGGCTATAACACATTTCGAGGATATGGAGCGATTATTAGGGGACAATTGTGTTCATGCTTGCACCCGCCGGTGGAACACATTGTCCCACAACCTCAAAATTAGGGAATATCACACTCCAACTCGAATGAGGGAAGCTCTAGTACGGGTGCCCCTCTACAAGAAGCCCATACAGAACCTCCAAGCCAGCTGGATTGGCCTCAAGCTAAGCCCACCTTTGCTTTTAGGATTGATGGAAGGCAACACAGAGAAAGAAGAGCATAAGCAGTGGGAAGAGGTGGAAAGGAAGGCCAGGTTCCATGTCAGTGAGGAAGATACTACTTTAGAAGCCTGGGATGTGAGAGTGGTGGTGAAAGCAATGAAGGACGAGGAGCTGGATTAGTTGCTCAGGGATGAGCAATCATTTTAGCTGGGGGGTGATGATGAGCCCCAAATTTGGTAACATTTTGGGCTCATTTGGCCTAACTACCCTTGCTCAATCCTTCATTTTTCATAAATTATGCATCATTTTTTAGTATGTTTATGTCATTTGTACGAATAAGGGTAGTCACTATTCCTAGGTGGCTAACACGTGCTCATTTCAGGATTTTTTGACACATGTTGGAGCAAAACCGAGCAGACAAGGACTAGGAGACAGCCAAGCTGGGGTTGAGGATTCGTAGGGGGGTTTTCTACAACATTAAATAGCCTTCCTCAAGATCTTCACCCCCAACTCCGAGCTCCAAAAGCCACCAAAACCGGATCTAGAAGGCAGCCAAATAGATTTTGTGGAAGCAGCTGTTCACTCCCAGTTTGGTCAACCAAGTCCCATAGATTTAGGAGGCCATCTTGGGCCTCGTGATATATAAATGATAAGGCTTCAGCCTTCGAAGAGGACTTTTGAAAAACTTTTGCACATTCTGCACTACGAGCTGCCAGCTTAGTTTTGTTCTTTTGTAGCCATTATTGGCATAACTCTTGACTTATGATTATTATTTTTTAATGGGAAGCATCCAGATTTGATCTCAGCTCTGAGTTTCTAGAGGAGCCATAGCTCTCGGGGTTGGGCCCAACCTGAGAGCCTAGGGCCTCCTTCTTTGTATTGATATCTTTCCTTTCAGCATTATGTTTTCCTTGTATGCATTTGAAACGCAGTTTGTTGAGTTAGATTTCGTTGTGTGGTTAAGTAGGTCATTGTTGAAAAATAGAGTTGCTTCAGATGTCTAGAATAGAGTAATGAGATAAGAATTGATAAAAGCTCCAGAAAAGGGTTGCGTGCACTCTCATTTTCACCTCTTCCTAGGGGCTGGAATTGTAGACAGAGCCGCGCAACAAAAACACTAGTTTTCTCACTCATGCAATCTCTGGTGCAATGTTTTCATTTGTAGGAGTTATTCATGTGTTCAGACCTCTTGGAATGTTTCTTTGCTTTAGTACTATACATGGTTCTCTTTAGAAATAACGCTACTGTTCATTGGTTTCATTAACAGTTAGGATAGATCAGTTAATATTTTGATTGTGTGCAGGACGTGGTTGATTTGGTTAAGTATACACTATGTGGTGCATCTCCATCACTCTCTCGTCCATCTAAGCTTTGTCCGAGCCAACTGCTCCATCTCCAAGTTAGGTCCCTTGTCTCACAACTACTCTTTTGCCCACGTCACCCTACCTTCTTGGCCTTCCATTGCCTCAGCCCTCTTTAAGACAAGCTAGCTTTCCACACCCTCTCATCACTTCATCCCGCTGGCACTAAGTCATTGCAGACCCCTATCCTACCTCCCTATCCATTCATGCATCCTCCTTCACTCACCCATCATCCAAAATCCAATCGTAGAACATCCTGTAGAAATTTCTGAACATCCTGTAGAACCCCTGCAGACTTCCTGTAGAAGCTCACAAATGAGGTTTCTTGATAGCCAAACTTTGTGACACTCTCTGGAAGGGTGTTCGAGACTCCTTAGACCCCCTCTGAACCTTCCCAACCTTTTCCAAGCCTTTCTCCTCCTCGATCCACCCCTGCACAGTAAAAATCCAGTTAAAAGTACATGCATGATAATTCTAATAACTTATTCAAAAATACAAAAAGATGTTTTCTTCAGGTAGAAGTAGTCTAGACACATGTATCTTACCTTCATAGAAGTAATGGAATCTCTTTCAGTAGTTTGCATTCTCATCTTTGCATCAGTAGGACTATCTGGTAGAATTAGGGTTTGCTAGGGTTTGCGTTTCTTTTTGGCTTTCAGTTTCTTTCCGCAAGTAGATTAGCTTCCTGAGTTAGCTTTCATCCATTAGTTAAAAAATCTTCTTCTAAGAGCTCATAGAAGTTGGCTTAAGCCCCTAGCGGACTTGTGCCAGTTGACCAAGTGACAGCTGTGGCAAGAGCTAGTACTTGTGCATACAACACCGTCGCTTCCAAGTTTGTTACAAACTACCGGGTTGATAAAATTAAAGAAGGGAGTTCCAGGAGTTGCAGCATTATTGCTGCAATATTGGAGCCCACTAGCTAGGGATGAAAAAATCAGCATGAGTGCCAAGCGACAAAAAGGTACTAACTAGGGCACCCATGATAAGGTAGGCTCTACCACACAAGCCATGATACTTCTAAGCAATGAGAAGGTTCCGCACCATAACTTGGTGGGGTCGATCCTAAGGCCAAAATGGGAAAGGAAACTGATAAATGCACAATGCAGGTGGAAAAACCTAACCTATATGCCAGTTTCGAGAACCAATACCTGTCAGAACGGACCAACCATAAACTTCCAAAGGAGACATCTTCCAAGTTCTGTAAACATAAATAGGAACGCTAGACGAGAAGTTAATACATCCCACATATAAACTTCATATAAAATCTTTGTGTTATAGAATACAAAACTTGAAAATGCGTACCTAATATATACAATATGGTACAGGGAACCACGCAACCTTTCGGCTTACATATAATAGCTCTTCTGGACAAACCCCTTGTGGGGATCGGACAAAGGGCTCCTTTGGTAGTAATAACCCATGGCTTCAAAGAGTTCCTCTTGTGAAGGCAAAACAATTTCTAAGAAATCATGAGAACTACAAGGATCAAAAGAGGGAATTAAAGGGTCCCATGTCCCTATAAGAAGAATCTCTCGGTCAACTGCCGGGACCAAGTCCCAAGAAGGAGAACGATAAGTCAAAGGATCCTTCTCAAAAGCGATTGAACATTGAGGACTCAATGCCACATAATTCACCCATGGCGGGGTAGAGTCTACTTGAACACTTGGAACAAACCAAGGGGAATTCTGCAGTAAAGTCGAATTAGGGTGGTGATTGTCAGATGCAAGTTGATCAATAGTGACAATATTCCCGTTATGAGGAAAGCACATTACTCGAAAGAGTGAAGAAACCACAGCATTCATAGCATAGACATAATCACGCCCAAGTAGCATATTAAAGTCTAAAGGGCTGTCAACCACCATCATATCGATTAAGACAGTCTTCCCACCTAAAGTGATAGGCAATTGAGGAAGAACACCCATAGATTCACCAGGTCTTCTATCATAGGCTAACAACTGACTCTGAGCTGTCAAAAACTTTGGGGAACCCAAAGCTTTCCAAGTCAAAGAGGATATAATACTTGTAGAGGATACTTCATCCACCATACATCGATAGACATTTGTGGAATTAACTCTGACCTTTATTTGGAAAGGTGCAGCGGAAGGAAGACGAGGCTCAACAAGACTATCCCAATCAAAGGAAACACTCTTAAAACTTGGAGGGGGAACATTCGAAGAAACCGGAATGAACCCTACACCAGAGGACTCTGTACTAGAGATCAAACATACTCGTTTGTTAGGCACTTCACCCCCCAAAAGAGGAGTGTAATCGGCCAACGATTGCACTGTTTCTACCACATTATCAACCAATGGTTGATGGGATTGATGAGAAACCATATCAGGTTTAGGAGTAGAAGTACTTTCAGACTCAGACCATATCCTTTGAACCTCTAGAATACCAGGGCATAAATGAGTAAGATGGTCTCCCTTGCATATCTTACAAGGGAACTTAGGTTTAAAACTTCTACGTCCAGGTTTCTTATCAACCTCCATTCCGCCAACATGACTAGTAGTGGTTTGCAGAGAGGTCAGTGACTCTTTGCTAGTATGACTTGTAGTGACTAGACCTGTGCCCCCGGCATGACTTGCAGCGGCTGAAGACTCATCTTCAACATGACTCACAGAGGTTGATGATGAAGTGCTAGTGTGACTCGTAGTGACTAGACTTGAGCCCCCAGCATGACTTGCAGCGGCTGAAGACTCATCTTCAACATGACTCGCAGTGACTAGACTTGTGCCCCTAGCATGACTAGCAGTGGCTGAAGGCTCATCTCCAACATGACTTGCAGAGGTTGATGATGAAGTGCTAGTGTGACTCGCAGTGACTAGACTTGTGCCCCCAGCATGACTTACAGCGGTTGAAGACTCATCTTCAACATGACTCGCAGAGGTTGATGATGAAGTGCTAGTGTGAGTCACAATGACTAGACTTGTGCCCCCAGCATGACTAGCAGTGGCTGAAGGCTCATCTCCAACATGACTTGCAGAGGTTGAAGATGAAAGGATAAAATTATTCTTCTTCTTTGACTTCCTCTTTCTCTTCTTTTTAGATTTCTTGTGACAAGAATGAGGAGAAGAAGGAACCCTAGATTTCTTTTTGAGAGAAGATGAACAATTAGCACCCATGTGATGCCCTTGAAATAAAGCATTCAACTGAGAATCTTCAAGAGCATTTGGAATATTCGGAGTGGACCACAGCCAAACGGGTAGTCCAACATTCAACCCAGGAATATTCAAAGTGGCCATCAAGGGAGTACCAACGTTTCCAAAGAAAGGAAAAGCACAAGGATCCCCTTTTGGGAGGGCACCTTGGTTGGTTTCCACAGGAATATTGGCCATATCTAACTGATCTAAAGACCCTTCCCCTACGAGAATATAGAAATAACTTTTCAAGGAATATGGATAAGCAATCAAAACCTTTGCCCTTGAGGAGGCAACTCCACAACTTCTGGAAGAACAACAAAAAGCCTTTCAATATCGGTAGAGTGGTAAGCCGGTCACTCAGAACACAAAGTCCAAACGTGACTAGACAAAAATACCTAAAGCCAACTATATACAAGGAACAAAAAGCACACACTATAAAGTCCCTAAAGATATTAGCCAGTCTAACAACTTCCAAGTATTTCCGCTCCTGGTCATGAGGACCAGACACCAAAATACAAGAAAGTGGAGTAAGGGGCCTTCCGAAGATAGTCTGGGATAATGACGGCCCAGTCCTATCAGCGAAGGTAACAGAGGAAGTTACGCTGACCTCCTAACAACAGCCTGCGCCGGTACAAGCCCCCAAGCTTCGCAAGGGTGCCCTCCAGTAGTATTGTCGAGAGTGATGTAACGTCGACCTCAGGTGCCACGAGATTCCCCTCCGCAACCACCTGTGTAGATCCCTAGGAGTAGCAACTAAGGATACCAACTCGTCGCAGAAGCCAGGCAGAACAGTCGTGAGGTAAGTTCAGACAAGTAGGAGAGGGGGTATCTCTCTTCCCTGTCTTCACAGACCCTCGTGCTTAACTCCCAGATCCGGAGCTTTCCTGGTCTTCCTAACGCTATTGGATTTTCTCTCGTTATTCAGACTCCTACGTTTGACGTTTATATGGCCTTGGAGAGTTAACTCTCCACTCGCCTAATCCAAGGCCCTAGAATCCTAATCTTGTTGGTGTAACTAACTAAAACAAAAAGTTCTAGTGAATTTTAGTTAGAGCTTGATTTTAAATTAGGCTATTCTTTAAGTCACAAGGTAATGGAAGTGAAACTAGTGGTTTTTTTTGATGCAAAATAAATTAATAAAAACTTAACTACATGCACATGCACTTTTTCGTTTTTCGATGAAGAGCAATTTCTATAGGGTTCAGAGGAACTTCTAATAAAACAATTTTTTTTTTCTTTTCGTTAATGCACGCTTCACACTCAAAAAAGCTAACAAAGCTATGTATGCCTAAAAAGATATGAAAATCTATCCTAATGCAACAAATATATGCGGATGCAAGATTTTAAAACTACTCTAAAAACAAAAAATGAAAGTTGCTTGCTTATCAATCTTTATCTTGCCACTTAAAATGTCTAGATGGAATATGAGATGCTACAATTCATTTCGTCTAAACACTAAAAACAAGTTCTAAGACAAACATAAAGCACTTTCACTCACTAAAAGGAAACCAAATGAAAACCAAGTTCAAGAAAGAAAAACTAAGATTTTCAAAAAGATTTTCTTCAAAAGCAACAACAAAAAGAGTCTTTTCAAAAAATGCTCTCAACAACACTGAAACTTGTGATTGAAGAATAGGCAATCAAACACTTTTGCGAATCGACACCACTCAATGGATGAAAACTCAACAAAAATAAATGTGTTTAAAATCGCTCTTAACAATCAAAAGCAACAACGAAAGCTTTGGAAATGAAAACCAAAAAGATCAAAAAGACAAATTCCAAGAAAGTGTCAAACAACAACTTTCATGAAACAAAGAAGTGGATGGTCACAAAAAGTGAATTTTTTCAAGCAAACAAAAAGTCACCAAAAGCAAGGTTAACACAAAGATTGAGATCAATCTTCCTACCCTGATGAATCAGAGCAACCAAGATTCCTAGCAAGAAATCTTGCGTGATTTAGCAAAAAACGATGACGCTTGTAATCAACAAAAAACAAGACCAATACTCCTTATAATCAGAGAGAATTCGGAACAAGATGCTCGCTGTAAAAACAAAGGCTGATACTGGAAGGTGACTATTTCAGACTGAGTCAAACTGCCAAACAAACCTTCAGAGACACAAATATTTACAAATCTTGAAAATTGAAAGATATACGCGATTGTACTTATGTACAGAATGCATGTATACACTACTGTAACTAAGGAAACTTGCATATACGCGGGTTCACTTAAAGAAACATGCATACATATGCCTCTGTAACTAAGAAAAATAGCGTATATGAAAAGCTTCAAGAAAAATAAAAAACAAACTAACTGGCAAAGCTTAAAGTTCAAGAACAGACCAGACAGTAACAACAAGCAGAGAAGGCAGCTGAGCCCTGATTGGCTTGAAAAATACCCAAACTAGGAACAACAAGAGTGTTGTCCCCAGTGGAGTAGCCAATTCTGGTAGAGGGAAAAGTTCCCCTAGGGTTTTTTGGGTTGAAACCCTAGCAGACTGAAAGTTATCTATTCAAGGAAACATGCATCCATACAGCCATTATGCTATTATAAGCAAATTCTATGATAGGGGTACGTATGGTCCTACGTTTGAGAAGGCCCTTAGGGTCCAAACCCTTCTTGGAGTTCCCTTCTTCTCTTTTGTCCTGCAAAACAACCAATTCAAAGAACACAGCAGTATATGGACAAAAACTTACAAAGAAACCATCTTCATGTTATAAAGAAAGGTAGTTATGAAATCCAAACAACCATTTACATATGAATTCTAAACATGAGTATCATTAACATAAAGAAGATTCATTTCGGGAACCAAGACATGTGTTTCTTTTATTATAGAGAAATAAAGTACATAAAAAAGGAGTATTTTCACCTGAGTCACCTTCATCAGGCTCCAAGCAAAGCTTCCTTCTGGATCCGTTCCAACCTCAAGCCTCTAACAAACTCCTTCCATGCCTCTCTCCATGATGTCATAAATGGTGGATGAACATCAACACACAAGGAAACCAAAGGTTTCCAGTACAAAATGGGGGAAATGCAGAAGGCACAAGGGACTTCAGACCTGGTCAAGGGAAAAATCTCAGCATAATAACCTTTCTCTCTCTTCTCTCCTCCCTTAGGCCTTCCCTTTGAGGTCTTTTTATACCACTCCCAAAGTAGTTTTTTAGTTAGGAGTTGGTTGGGAACAGTTGGGCCACGGGCACTAACAGGTGATCAGCAGGTAAAACATGCGATCTCCGCTCGAAAATAAGGAGTTTTATATTTTTTTAAGTGTTTTAATACATACACATGGGTTGGCTATACACATACCCGCATATACACGCATTTAACTCAGGGAAATGTCGCGTATAAGGGATAAAACACTGTTTTTTAAATTTTAGGACCAGGTCTGGAAGGAGGGGTTGCCCTAGGCCATGAGTACAACATCACAAAACCATAAGAGTGATATTTGGAGCTATAACAATAATATGTGGGGCACTCCTCAAATCATGCCAACCAATCCCATATGTAGTGGATCTACGTAGATAGAACTGCAAAGCGGGAAATGATTGTAGTCTATACCATGGAATACCATAATATGCTTATAATCCTTAAATATGGACAAGGGTGTTTACCTCATGAGCATAAAACCATGCTAGATCATATTCAATCATCCCTAGGATAATTTCAATTCAAGTGATAACAGGAGGGGAATGGTAGAGTGTTGTACACCATCATGAAACTATTGAAATGATTATTTGAAAACGATGTTGGTTTACGATAAAATGATATGGGATTTCATCAAGTGAGTCATACATCAACATGTATCATTAACCATCTAATGATCACAGGGGCTTCACAACTAAGTCAACTAGTATGAAAAGAAAATAATCATCATCAAGGCAACCCAAACATTAACATTATCAAGCCATTTATGCTTACTACATAAATAACCTAATTAAATGCAATCACGACTCTAGGGCCATCTAAAGGTCAAACAAACTGTAAGCCTCCATTTTTGATGGAAACAACAAGAGTAGTGAAAACATTCACAAGTGTAGGCGTCATATAACATGAGAGATAACAAGCCAGAGAGGCAAATTCTCCAAGTGCAACCTGCTTCGGTGGGGTCTGTTGAAATGTGGGGACAAGAATATTCCAATTTAATTTGTCCTTGAATTAAATTGTGAATTAAAATTGAATTTAGTCTTAACAGCTTCTTGGAAATAATTAATTAAGTTATTTTGACTTAATTATTTGGAGAAATTCAAGTTAAAAGTCTTTCTGAAGTCATGCAAGAGTTATCCATTAAATTAAGGAGATAATATTGAGTTATATTTGAGATGTAATTAGTTAAGTCAGTTTACTAAGTTAAGTCTAAATTAGTTCCAAACTATTTGAAGAACTAAAAGTGAGTTAACAGTCAGTTGATGCATGCATGCACTCAATTAGTGTACTCTAGTTAACTGAATATTCCCTAATCAGAAACTCATGCATGTCTATTCTGAGAAAGACCTAGTTGAGATTAAAGTCAAGGACAATGTACTATCAATTTCATGTGTTTTCTTATAAAGAAAACTCATGCATGTAGTCAAGGAATCATTCCTTGAGGATTGCGCAGTTCTGACAGTGTGTGAGAGTGATCATCCACTGGGTAGAAGAGGCTTTCCACTTGGTTGAAGGACAATCATCTGAGAGGAACAACGCAAGGAAATAGGAGCTTGGAGGGAAGAGAGGAAGGTTGGAGTGTAGCCTAGATTGCCTATGACCATCTGTGAGGATTGTATTGAGAGCTGGCTAGCTGTGAGAGCTAAGGCTTTGTATAATTCCTATGTATTTCCACCTTGTATGATAATACAGATAGTGGGCTTTTTAGCTGAGGATTTCCCCAAAGTATTTTCATGTGTATTGTGCATTGATTCTTCTTTTTCTAGTTATATTGTTTAGCTCGATCTTTAAGCTTCAATAAATTGATAGTAGACGTAGCTTATAGTAGTCTGCTTTGATTTATATTGCATTGTCGGGTTAACCTACAATAGATTTTCTACATGGTATGAGAGCCAAGTTTATCAGAGCTGTGAATAGTAGACTGAGAAGAGAATTCGACGTTTGAAGTTTAGGGTTGTAGGTGCAAATTGAATTCATATCATACTTGAAGGTTGGCCAATGGCGTTATATGGCTTGAGACTCGAGTATGCCTTGGAAGGTAGCTCGAATTACATAGCATTGAAAGATAGAATGGAGGATGTTTTAGAAGACAATGGCTTGAAGGAATTCATTGATTAAGAAATCCCAAAGCCAGCTTCAACTAATGCACAACAGTTGGCTGAGTAGAAGAAGTGTGTGGCAAACGTGAGATGGATCATCCTTGAGGGAGTTTGATACCATATTGTCTCAAGTCTCCATGGGAGGTGTTAGCTACCTATACCAATAGGTTTCATTTTTCATGATTGGTAGGGGAAGTTCCAATATGATCTACTTTGGTGATGCAAAGATCTCATATTCTTGTGGAAAACACATATCTACAGTTGGTTGATGCTGTCCTACTTTTGAATGGGTGATACAACAGTCTAAGCTGGGTCATGCCATATTTCAATTTATTGTTGTAGACTAGAGAAAGAAATGTGTCCAAACTGTTTAATCTTGGCAGATAAGTAGCTAGGTAGAGAATGAAGGTTCCCAACTATTTAATCTGGGGCCTTGGAAGTAACAAGGCTAGCTTTAGATAGAAAATCAAAAGAAAAGCCAAAGGAAAAGAAAAGGCACATGAGGGTTTGCAAGTCTAAGTGCACCCTCCTTGAAGTAACAAAAAATGCTAGGCAATAGAATGGGTAGGTAGATGGGGTTGCAGAAGCATGATTTCTTTCATATCACTGGCCTAAGCAAAGGGAACACATGAGGGCTAATACAGATCTCTTATTCAGCAGTTTTGCAGCAACAAAATGAGGCATGTCTAACATCCCAAACATCCCCCATCACATTCCTTGCTAACATCCCAATGCCACCTTTGTCCATAAGAAAAACAAACTCATTGATTGATCCTTGCTGCATAAAGAGCCACATTTCCTGTGTAAAATTCTTTTCATTTTGATCTACTCTCCTAACTAAGTTGGTTCCCTAAAAAACTTAGTGTCTACCACCCTTCATTCATATCCCCCTCCCATATTAACTACTAACTCTATCTATGCTTAATTCCCTATGTTCCCCTTCCCCTATTACTATAGCACTGTGGTGTATAAAATCCCAAAAATATGTATATTCCCTCCCCTTCGGCATTATAGCCATATGCTCAAATATTGGAAAACCATGCAGAAACAAAGTCTTGTTGCAGATGGTTGCTCACAGTTGGGGATTAAACTAACCCCTGGTTGGTTTAATAACCTAAGCCCTACCCTTTTTCCCCTTACAACCCCTTCACAAAGCTTCACCCGCGCTATTTGCAAAAACATTGTAAAAACCCACTTTTTCCGCCTATCCAAAGTTTTGGGTTATAATGCGCATTTCACAAAAAACAAAGAAAATCATTAAAAAATGTCGTCGGGTCCCGCCGTATTGTCCTATCACCTTTGCAACACATCGTCCGTCGGGTCTGGGCTTTCCCATCCGACGGCCCATATCAATATCGGGCCACCCCCGATGTCCGGACGATAGCGCCCGAAAAATGTCAGAGGGTGACGTCAGGGCTCAGCCACGCATCGCTCCCAAATCGTATCAGGAGGCCGCCTGCCAATACCACCCCCGTACCATAAGCGGTCCGATGGAACCGCTTACCGTCCTCCGTATACCGCCTGCCCATGTCATGCCCACGTCATGCCAAGTCGGCCCCGCATCAGCGCCAAGCCTGCCACTGCTCCACTTTGTCCGCCACCTCACCAGTCCCCATGGACCACTCACAGGCTGCCACGTCACCCTGCCGTACCCGACCCCACCCGATGACGTCATGCTGACGTCATCCAAAAAACGCGCCAAAAGCCCAAAATGTCCATATTTTCGCCAAAATTTGCTTTTTTCTCATATTTTCACCAAAAGAACTATTGTGCTCTCTGCATGAAATTTACGTCCATTTCGTCACCAACCTGCAGAAATCGATTTAAAGACTGTGGGCGCCCTCAATTCGCCTGCAATTGCCACCATTGCCAGACTTTGCCAGGTATTTATCCAAGTTTCCCCTCCGCGCCTGGTTTTTTGTATGATTCACCAAAACAAGTGAGAAAAGAGAGAGAAATCACTGTAATTACCAGCAAATCCTCGGTGACCACCATTTATCTTCAGCTATAAGGTCGAATTCACCTACAGAAGTCCACATTGAGCCAAATTTCCATCAATTTTCAGTCAGTTTGCACATTCGTAAACTTAAACCTCTGTTGCACAAGCTCACCGGGAAAACAACTCTTAAGTCCTAGCATTTGCTCATTAAACCTTTTCAGGAGCATTTTAACTTGTTTTTACCATAATTCACCCTGTTTCCTCTATAAATTGCCTTGCTTCTGCAGAGTTCATTGCTTTGTATCATTGTGCCCAAAAAAACAAGTTCAAACACAATTCAAAGCACCAAAACCATGCAAACACCAGTTGCATTGAATGTTGCACCTCTTAATGCCCCACAAAGAGAGCTAGAGTGGCAGGCCCTGGCTGACAGAGACTACCAGATGGCAGAAGTACCCTCAATGGACACCAAATATCACATCCATGTACTTTATGACCTTAAAGCCAAACATCTCAGTGGTAATGATATCCTAGGGATTTGGGACTCCAACTTGCCCATTTTCAATCTCCCTCAAGTCAATATCCTCCCAGACTTGATACACAGATGTAGTGCCAACTATGACCCCTGTCAGAGAGCTGTCCTCAATTCCTCAGGCTCAGTTTTGTTCCATGTCACCCCTAAGGCCATAAATGAAATGCTACACTTTCATACTGCAAGGCCATTGACTCCCCTCTCCATCATGGATTTGATAAAGGAAGGAGGCAAGTTGTCCAGTGCCCAGATTGTGAAGATCAATCAGTTATTCATTCAATCAGGCTCTGAAACTGTGAGGTATCCCCCTATTGGAAATGCATATCTAAATGAGCTGGGCAAAATGCTTGTAGATATGATCAGTTATGTCCTGGGATACAGAACATCTGAGGATGTTGATGAAACCATTCTGGCCATGCTGTCCATCTTTTCCCCTGGAAAGCCTCCTGCTGTGCACTATGATTATGCTGCCTACATTGCCAATAAGATTCATGAGCAATTGATGAATCTAGAGAGGGAAAGGATATTCAGATATACTTCTTACATCTATCACCTGTTTCTTTTCTATCAGCCTGATAGCTTCCCTATTACTCTTAAGAGGCTTGATGCCCAAGGGAACCCAAGGTCTGTAGTGTTTTGGTCTTCAATCTTCCATCTAATATGTTTTTCACCATACAATTACTGTGAATTCATAGACTTGTTCATCCATCCAGCCATGTCCTTGCTGCTAAGTTCCCCTCCTCCAAGATTAACAGATGAGATGCAAAGGATTCTCCAGCTCTCAAAGGCCTACAGCATTGGGGATTGGTATTTTTACCAAAACCATACAGTGATCAGAATATATGGCTATGAGCTAGCCCCATATAGGCTGCCAAGGTATGTCCTTATGAGACTCTTTGCCTTGGAGTACTTCAGGCAGTTTGGAAATGCAGACATGGTCCATTTCCACAGCAAAAACAAGAAGGTACAGCTGAAAGTCAGAAATCAGCTACGCCCATTCATCTATAATAAAAGAGAAGAGGCATGGCAAGAAGCAGACAAGATCCTGCAACGCCTTGGATTGAAAACTAGTTTCCACTGGATACCCTATGATCCAAATCACTTCATTAGCCTTAGAAGGGTCAAATATAAATTGGCTAGCTATGATCATGTCAGGCTGCCCCATATTGAAAAATATGCCAATCTGTTAGGATGGAAAGAGGGCACATTAGAAGAAGCAAGTAAAAAAGAGGAAATTCTACAAAAAGAAGTAAGGAATCTTGAGAAAGAGGCTGACTTGGAAACTTGTGGGCAGGTTTCCTCCTCTTATCAAGTGCAACTCGGACCAGCTGCCTCATCCTCTGTAGCCCCCCAACAGGGAGCTAGAACTATTCCTCAGGCAGCCAGCAAAGGTAAAGAGAAATAGATGGAATAGGAGCAACCACCCCCTACAGGAGAACAGCAGAAGGAGCATCCCAAACAAAAGGAAGAAATGGCTGAAGCTCCCATATCTACAAAGCAGCAGTCTCAACAAAGTCTGCCTCCAAGGCAAGAAACAATAGTGGAGACCTCGGTGCTCCAAACTCCACTAAACGAGGAGAGAAGCAGGAAGAGGGATAGAGAGCAGGAAACTCCCCTCACCACATCAACAAATCAACAAGGGGAGAAAAGGCAAAGAATAAATCCCCTTTCTGAAGAAGAGATGCCTATTGGGCAATCCTTGGGTATGGGCCCCCCTAGTATGGAAGCATCTGCCAGTTCCTTTCAGCAGGAACAAGAAAGAACAATTGGAGGAGAGGTCAGCTCCTCAAGTCAGCAAAGGAGGGCTGAATCTGGCATAAAACAGCAATTCATTGACATCAAGAAGAGAAATGAGCCAATTAGACTCCAACTATATAACCATTTACTCAAAATGGCTCCCACAAACCAGCAGAGGCTTATGTCAGCATATGACATAACAGATGGGAAAATGACTTTGAGTCATTTCATGCCTACTATGCTGCAGCCATAGTCAGCTGTAGACTATATAAGAACCAATCTAGAGGTATTGGCAAAAGACATCCACCCAATGGACCAGATAAGGCTTCATAAGCAAACGGGTGAGATGGTCTACTCAACTCTGGCAGACAAGACCTTCCTGGCACACAAGTTGCAAAATAGCCTCGATAATACAACTACCCAACTTGAATTGGAGAAGGCATCCTCTCAGGCCAAAGACAATAGGATCAGGTCTTTGGAGGATATTATTATATAGCTTGGGCATGACCCAAAGGATCCCAAAGCTGTACAGGCACTACTAGAGGAAAAAGAGGCAGACATAGCAACTTTGAGGAAGATGGTAAAAATCCCAGCAACCCTTCACCCTCAAACAGAAGATGTTGCCCAACAAAGGAAGGACTAGGATGTAGCAGCCATGCTGCTAACACTACACAAACAGTTGGTGCAAACAGAAGGGAAGCTGGTAGAAACAGAGGCTGCGTTACAGGAAGCCCTGCAGCAGAAAGTGGGAGGCCAGAAATCTCAGCCCCCTCAGCAAGTTATAAACCTTGAGGAGCCCCCTCAAACTATCACTCCTCCCACAGGACAGATAGTTGAAACAAGTCCATCAACATCAACACTAGCAACAACATCAGAACAGGCTCCAAGCCTTGATATGCAGAAGATGATGAAGGAGATTCAAGTCCTAGAGGCCCAAATGGCAGAGCTAAATGAGGCCAAGGAGAAATTAGCCACAGTTAATGAAAAATATGATAAATCTAAGCAAACTATAGCTGAAAGAACAAGGGAAGTAAGAGCTCTGGAGAAAAGGATAAAAGAACTGGAGAAAGAGCTCTCCGTTGACAAGGTTGTGGCTGAGATTAAGAAAGTCTTATGGGCCAATATTGGCCAATCAATAACAGATCAATGGTAGTACATAGAAACCATTCATGAGCACATGGAGCTCATAGGCAGGGCACACAAGGAAAGCCAAAGAGCAAGGGCATCTCTAGGCACTATGCCTGAGATAGCCAATAGAATGATCAATGTCCTCAACAACCGCACAGGTCCTCAGCTGGAAACAATAGGAATCACCAATAGAACTGACACCATCTTACTGATAAAGAGGGTCCTCACTTTGAGAAATTTGGTGCAAACATTGGATAGGAGATGCCAGGAAATGCAAACAAAGGTGAACAAGTTCACAGAAAAGTTCACAGCATTACACAACAGAGGCCTCCCCAGCCTTCTAAATAGTGCACGTAGGTTGTTGTCACATGAAAACTATGCAAAAAGGGTGAATACATTTGCCACAAATCAGATCACAGCAGGATCAAGTACCCCAGAGGAAGCAGGGTCTGCATCTGGGCAGAGCCTCTATGATAAAATAGAAAATTTATTTTTTATCATGAACGAAATCAGACATCTGTTTGAAGTGCCTCCTAATTACTATAAATATACTGAGGCAGATGAAACACTAGGCACAATTTTGAGACATTAGTTGCCTACACAGGAATGGTGGACCAGCATGATACAGACATTGCTGTGAACAAACAGATTTTCATCAAGTTTTTACATCAAAAAACAAATCATCAAGTTCATACAATTGATATATTCACAGTGACTGTAAAAGAGTGGACTGAGCCAACTCAGCAAACCAATTCTGCCACTAAAGCAACCTCGACAGATGCAGGTGACAAGGCCGAGAAAGCTACAGCATGACAGAACACTAAAGGCATATCATTCAGAATTAATGCAGAGCACTCAACCGACTCAGTGGCCTCCAAAAGTCAAAAAGGTTTCTGACAGAACCAAAGGGTATTCATTGTAAATTTAAGACAGCAATAACTTTCTTATCTGCTATTCTAAAAGTTGGTGAACGCAGTTATTGAGTAAATGACTCAGCGTTCAGATATTTTGTAAAAACTGATTGTATATATTTCCCCTCGCATAAGCTTGCAGGGGTTGTTGATTTTCTCTTCTAGAGAACCTATGCTGTAAATTTCAGACTTTTAATACAGGGAGCTGATGGAATTTCCAAAGTTCTGAGTTGTTTTGATATGTTGTGGTGTGATTGCTTTCTACTACAGGATTCCTGCATATTTCATGGCACAAGAAGTCTCTTTAACCTTCTTGTTATGTATTTCATTCTTTCATAATCCTTTCATGCTCTATATTTCACAGTTTAATAGCACAGAAAAAGAATAGTTTCAAGGTTTGTTCACTGAATACCCTGAACTCAATCCATGCTGTTATGAATGTTTTCCTCTAACATTAGTTATGAAAGTGTAATTCTTAATTGCTTCACCTTCAGACTTAAACTTCACAGTGAGTATCATTCAGGAATTTAAATCTGCTCCTGAGTGATATATCTCATTCTCACATCACCAGCTTAGTGAAAAACTCTTAGTTGCCTTTCACTGGCTTGACATATTTCATTTTCACAATTTTAAGTTTGTTTCATGATATATCTAAATGGCCCTGCAGTTTTAGCAATCTTACTCAATACCTCTAACAACCCATAATCACAGACTCCACTGCCCAATGGACTGAAACCCTCTGAAGATCTCATCTTAGCTACTGGAAGACATCATTCAACCAAAATTTTAAACAAAGCCCTCACCTCATAACTAGCCTAAGATCCTAAAAAACAAAGTTAAAGACCAAAAGAGAGAGCCCTCTCTGATCACAGGTTGGCTAGAATCTGTAATCCAAAGCTTGGTTAGTGGTTACCCCGACCGTATTCCCTCAGGAGTCAAAGGGAACAACCTGGGTGTTAACATAAATGGCGACTCCACTGGGGACTGAATGAACTTTGTAACCCCCTGTCTGATTCTTAATACTGCAGATAAAGCCTGAGTGACAGCCAGACAGCCTTGGAAACTGCCCCTGATTTGCATTTGCAGGAGTATATAAAAGCTGCCTCAGTCAATCTTTATCCAGTCTTAATTTCCATACAGTTGTGCTATACCTGATCAGTCCTTGTCAAATATCACTAGCTCTCAGAAAATTCTCCTATAGAGAATCACAGAAACTGGCTCCTAAGAAGAAAACTCGCTATACAAGATCAAACCCGGATCCTGATCCATCACCTGAGTTCCAAAATCCAAACTTGATTTCAAGAATCCTTAAGAGACACAAATCAGAAGGGACTCTATCAGATTCAAATTCTGAAGCAGCATCTCAAACCAATATTTCAACCCCTGTTAAAGTTTCTTTACACCCTCATACCACTGTCCCACAACCTCCTAGTTCTTCATCCACTTCACAAGGTATCCTTTCAACCACTCCATCAACTACACATACCCCTCTCATCCCCTTCCCTCCGCTTGTCCCATTTCTTCCTGTTATCCCTATTGTCCCACCAAACATGGCTAATAGGTATGCTCCACTACAGTTACCTGCCAATCCAGGGCCTATGCCTCAAGATTACCAAAGCAAGATTTCATATTTTGATGGTACTGGCTCTTATCCAACCCTTCAACATACTAAGAAAATGCAGGACTACTTTGAAAATTATGAGATAGATGATGATGGGGTCAGGATGAAAATTTTTGTGCAAAGCCTAACAGGAGATGTAAGATCATAGTTTAGGTCACTTCCAGCAAACTCAATAGCTGACCCTGAAGCTCTGTATCAAACATTTATCAACAGATGGGAGAAGAAAAAGGATCCACTTCATATTTTATCTGAATACAATACTATCGAAAGAGGTCCCCAAGAAACTGTCTTGGATTATTGTGCTCGGTTCAACAATGTCTACAATGCTATTCCTCAAAATCTTAGACCCCCACCTGACCTAGCTCTATATACCTTTCCTGATGGGTTTGATTCAGATATTGCATACCAATTAAGAGAAAGAGCTCCCCGAACTTTAGCTGAAATGCAAGACATAGCAATGAGTGTAGAAGCCAACCTGATAGCTAGGAGAAATAGGACCAGAACTGAAAGAAAGACTACCTTCAAAGAAGAACCTTCAGGCTGGGATAAAAAATTGGATGCAATAATCACTGGTATGCATAGGTTAGGTGACATAGTAGAATCAGTTGAGAGGAAGTCAGCATGGGAAGCACCACAGAATAATCCTATTAGGAACCCCAACTTTAGAAGAAACCAAAATCCTAATGTTGGAAAGGCCAGGCCCTGAACTAGAAATTAGACCCCCATTCCAAGAAAACTATGCTGAAACATCAACTTCTAATGGGCTGATAGATGATACCCATATCAATTTTAATGCGCCTCAGCAATGATCAGCAAGTTTTTCTGAGTCTAGAAGATCATGAAGATGAAGACATCAAGCAGTTCCAAACCAAATCAGGTGAATCCTTTGACTTTAAACAAGGCTATGACACAGTTGTTTATGAAGTTCATAAACAATACAAATTAAGAAGCATAACTATAAATGTGACACAACCTGAGAAAACAAAGGATAGCCTGCAGTCTAAGAAAGCTATTGTCACAGAGCCTATTAACAAGACTGATTCAATTGCAAATGAAGTAACAGTTGAAGAGGTAACCGAACCATTTCCCTCAAATCAAGAACCAAGGGTTACACCTCCTTTACAGCAAAATCCAAGCAACACTTTCCAAAAGATGAGTAAAAAGGACAAGCCTCAAGATCAAAATGAGAGTAAAAAAGAAACCTCTAAGATCTCAATTGAGAGAGAAAAGGTTGTTAACCAGAACACCAAGATCCAATATGAAAAACCTTTTGACTTAGAAGCTGAAATTGGTAAATTGAAGATAGCCATTCCTCTTTCAGAGCTAGCCAAGCATAACATTTACAAACAACAAATCAAGAAGTCCCTTAAACTCACTCATAATAAAGATGATGTCAATGTGTTGGATGATACCCCAGAACTACTTTTCGGTCCAGAGGTTGATGGAAAGACAGCAGTTACTAGAATCCTACCTTTTTATGTCAGTTTGCATGTTCATGATAAGATATTACACAATGCAATGTTTGATTCAGGCGCCTCTCATAACCTTATGCCTAAATTAGTAATGGAAAGATTGAATCTAGACATCACAAGACCATATAAGGACCTATTTTCATTTGACTCCAGCCAAGTTAAGTGTTTAGGCTTAATAAAAGATCTATGTGTGTCCCTTGTCCAGTACCCAAATAAAACAATCTTAATGGATGTGGTAGTTGCTGATATCCCACCCAAGTATGGAATGCTGTTATCAAGATCATGGGGGGCTAAACTCCAAGGTTCCCTGCAATTAGACATGTCATATGCCACCATCTCTGTCTTTGGGCAACCAAAGAGGCTATACAGAGAATCACTCATGAAGTACATGGTGAGCAGTGAAGAAAAACCTCAAAATTTCCCTATTTATGCAGTCCATTCTGATATGGATTCCTTCATTCTGTTCAATGATGATATAAGTCCAATGAGTGATAACAAGTCTGTCATACTTGAACAAGATATGCATGTCAGTCAGCAATCAAATTCCCAAGAAATCAAGATTGAGAAATCAATTGATGAGGCAATTCTAGAAGACAAACCAGATGAAAGACAAGAACTCCAACTTATAATCCCAAGTCATAGAGAAGATGTTGAAAATTCCCTAAATCAAGAGATCCTGTGGTTTCTTGAGTTTGATGGATCAGTCAACAAATTAGGGGCAAGAGCTGGAGTATGGATTCATAACAAACAAAGCAATCATGCAGAAGGTCGGGCCTATAGGCTTAATTTCAGTTGTACTAATAATATGGCAAAGTATGAAGCTCTTCTGCTAGGCCTCAAACTGGTAAAATCCTTTCAAGCCACAAAAGTTTCAATCATGGGGGATTCAGACCTAATTATTCAACAAGTAAAAGGCAATTTTGTCACCAATGATGAAAGACTAAGATCATACAGGTCTGCTACTATTGAAATACTCAAAGCTTTCACTGAATTTCAAATGACCAAAATACCTAGGACCCACAACCTTCATGCACATAGTTTAGCTACATTTGCCAGTACATGCAAATTTCCTTTTGAACCCAACCATTGTTTTACAGCTGAGATAAAACACAGACCTTCTGTCCCAAACAATGTCAAAGATTGGCAAGTGTTTGAGGATGACACACAGATAAACAATTTCTTGACCTTACAGCATGAATTTTCAGGCTTGAACATTGATGTTGACTCCGTGAAGGACCCACAACCATTGAGTGAGCAAGACCAAACAACAATATCATTCAAAACAACAAATCAAATACTCTCTCCAACAACCTTTGACAAGGAAAACATACAAGCACTTAAACAATTGCATTTTGATGAAATAACAGAGGTAGAGGCTGAGGTCATACAGCTGAAGGACAATTTCCTACCAACAGGCCTAACTCCTTTAGAGGACATTTTTGACTCAAATGATGTTCCTAGAAAACCAAAAATGCAACCCCTTAATGCTGCCATTGAAGAATGCAACATTGGAACTACTGAAAAACCCAAGATAATAAAACTGCCTGCATCTTTACCCCCTGACCAGAAGCCTAAATACATTGACCTCTTTAAAGAGTTTCAAGATGTGTTTGCATGGAGTTATGAGGATTTGAAATCCTATGACACCTCTGTTATTCAACACACTATCCCTCTCAAGCCTAATCAAAAACCATTCAAACAAAAATTGAGAAGAATCAATCCTATGCTTCTCCCTTCAATTGAAAAAGAGGTGCAAAAAATGTTTCAAGCTGGTATCATAGCACCAATCAGGTTTTCAGACTGGATTTCAAACTTGGTCCCCACAAGAAAGAAAACTGGGGAGATAAGGCTTTGTTTCGATCTAAGGAATTTAAATCAGGTTTCCCTTAAAGACAATTATCCCTTACCAAAAATGGATCATATTCTCCAAAGAGTGGTGGGGGCTTCAAGAATCTCATTACTGGATGGATTTTCAGGTTTCAATCAGATCCTAGTCCACCCTGATGATCAAGATAAAATAGCTTTCACAACCCCATGGGGAACTTTCAAATATGTTAAAATGCCGTTTGGGTTGAAAAATGCAGGAGCTACATTTCAGAGAGCAATGGATATTGCTTTTGCTAAAGAGATTCGTGACTTCCTTGTTATTTACTTAGATTACCTCACACCTTTCTCAAAGTCTGACCAAGAACATCTAAAGCACTTGAGACAAATATTCATAACATGTAGGAAATATGGAATTTCCTTAAATCCTAAGAAGTCTCTATTTGGTTTGGAGGAGGGCAAGCTATTAGGTCATATCATTTCAAAGGATGGCATTAGGATTGACCCAGACAGAATACAAGCCATCTTGCAAATGCCCCATCCAAGAAACATTAAAGAATTACAAGCCTTCTTGGGAAAGATCAATTTTTTAAGGAGATTTATCCGAAACTTAGCAGAACTGATCAGATTGCTAAACAACATGCTAAAGAAGGATTCAAAAGTGAAGTGGACAGTAGAAGCAAATCAAGCTTTTGAAGGTATTAAATTGGCCCTTACTCAAACCCCAGTCTTAACAAATCCTCAATTTGACAGAGAATTTATCATTTTCTCTTTTGCCTCCCAGCATACCATTGCTGCTGTATTATTGCAGAAAGATGATCAAGGGAATGAAAAACCCATTGCTTTCTTTAGTAGAGCCCTTAGAGATGCACCTCTGAAATATCAGATCATGGAAAAGCAAGCTTATGCTTTGGTCAAAGCCATCAAAGACTTCAGGATTTACATCCTATATTCCCATGTTATTGCTTATGTACCAAGTCCCATTGTGAAAGACATACTGACTCAAGAAAACTTAGAGGGCAGAAGAGGAAAATGGATTGCTAACATTTTAGAATTTGACATTGAAATAAGACCTACAAAACTGATAAAAGGGCAAGGTTTGGCTAAATTAATGTCTGAAGCAAACTTCCAAGCCTTGGACATTAACCAACTGGACAATGAACCGGAGCTGGCGACTCCAAAGATCAATGCAGCCTTTGAACAATCCCTGTGGTATTTTGATATCTGTTATATATTGCAAAACCTGTGTGCTCCCCCAGGGTTGTCCAGAACCAAATCTAGATTTCTAAAAATGAAAGCTTCAAGATTTTGTGTTATAGATGGTAATTTACTATGGAAAAATCATGAAGGTATATTGTTGAATTGTCTAACTATGGATGAAACAAGCAATGTTATGAAAGAATTTCATGCAGGTGATTGTGGTGGACATTTGTAATGGAAGTCCACTGTGGATAAGATATTGAGGGCAGGTTATTATTGGCCCACTCTTTTCTCTGATGTTAAAAATTTTACAGCTTCATGTCACAAGTGTCAAGTGTTTGAGGGAAAAAGAAAGTTACTACCACTCCCCTTAAAGCCTATTGCAACAAAAAGGCCCTTTCAGCAATGGGGTTTGGATTTCATTGGGGAAATTCATCCTTCATCCTCAGGCCAACATAGATGGATTCTGACAGCCACAGATTACTTTACTAAATGGATTGAGGCTGTTCCATGCAGACAAGCAAATGATTCTACTATCATTCAGTTCCTTGAAACCAACATTCTTTCCAGATTTGGTTGTCCTGACAAGATTATAACAAGTTTAAGAGAAATTCTTCAGCGTAAATCACAAGATAAAACATTTGTCGACGCGTTTCGAACCAACTAGTGTGGTTCATCGTCAGGACAAGTTGAAGAGATAGATCCAGCTTAGCATGTTAAATAGTTTGAGCAGAGCCTCCAACGACCATCATGACTAACGGCTAATTTTGACCATAGGACCAAAGTCAAAATTAGTTATCTTAGGTGACCAAAAAATATATAAATTAATTTAAATGGTGTTTAAGGTTAGTTAAAAAAAGGGGTATAGTTTGTTAATTAAAAATTACCAATTAGCTAGAAAAAAGGGGGATAAGTTGTATAATTATTCATAACAACTAAAAGTTAGTTAGAGTTAATAAAAATAATGGATCGAAAAATAATAATAAAATAATAAATAAATAAAAAATAAAAAATAAAAATAAAATAAAAAATAAAATAGTAATAATAAAAAAACAAATTACATTTAAAAAAAAAAATAAAATTAAAAATTAAGAAAAGAAAAAAAATAATAATAAATAAATAAATAAATAAATGAATAAATAGATAAAAATAAAAAATATAAATATAAATATAAATAAATAAAAACAAAACAATTAATAAATAAATCAATAAATAAATCAATAAAATAAAATAAAATAAAGTAAAATAATAAAATAAACAGATAAATAATAAAAAATAGAAATAATTGTATTTAATAATTAATTTTTTTTTTAAATAAATAAACATTATTAAATTATTAATACTAATAAATAAATAAAATAAAATAAAAGTATAAAATAAAGATAATAGCAATAAAATTAAAATTAAAAATTAATAAGAATATATATCTATATATATATATATATATATATATATATATATATATATATATATATATATATATATATATATAGTTTAATTAAGAATGTTCTAAATGGTATTAAAAAATAAAAATAAAACTAATAATAAATAAATAATACTAATCATAGAATATTATTAACTTTAAAAAATAAATGAATAAATAATTATACTGCGCCAAAAGGAGAACTCTAGGATGAAGACAAGGCGTCAAGGAAAAAGATCCGCGAAATAAAGAGAGAACATCGAAAGCTAGAAAAAACAAGACTAGGAAGAAAGGGCAGGGATCTAGCAGCTACTGATCTTCCAGCCGTCATCTCTATTGAGATTGTTCGGCCTTTTTTCAATTTCAATAGCTTCCCTGAATTTACGGTGATGGAACTGAGCAACCTTGGCAATAACTTTGGCCTCCTCAATACACACCTGATGCTTGGTCTTTTCCGCATGCACAGCTAACGCTGAAGACTTGGTTTTGCCATGTCTTAGGTCAGCTGCATGTTCACTGATCCTTTGCTGAATGGAGCGCCCCGTTTCCCCGATATAGGGTGTCCCACAGGAACAAGGGATCAAGTAGACACCCTTCATAGATTATAACAGACAATGCTGCTGCTTTCAGATCTAAGAAGATGGTGAACTTTTGTCACAAATTCCACATTACTTCGGGCCATTCTATTGCATATTACCCTCAAGGCAATGGTCTAGCTGAGTCATCTAACAAAAGTCTTATCAACATCATTAAGAAGATACTAGAAGAGAATAAGAAAAATTGGCACAAGAAGCTTGTGAATGCCTTATGGGCAGACAGGCTAACAACCAAAAGATCTATTGGGGTCAGCCCATATGAGTTGGTTTATGGGATGGAAGCCAAATTTCCTTCATCATTAGGGGTCCCTGTCATGAAACTACTTCAAGAAAGTCAAGCTGAACCAAATGACATGCAAAGAAGAATCAATCAGATTATATGTTTACAGCAAACTAGAGATCAAGTCTATAGCAGAGTGCAGGTCCTACAAGAGAAACTGAAGAAGGCCTTTGATAGAAGAACCAAGGCTGAAGATTTCTTTATTGAGGACAAAGTGCTTAAATGGGATTCAAGAAAAGAAGACAAGGGAAATCATGGCAAATTTGACTCCCTTTGGAGGGGGCCTTTTGTCATTCAAGCAGTACAAGGAAATAACACCTATTTCTTGAAGAATTTGGATGGCACTGAAGCTGAAGAGGGCCCTATAAATGGCCGGATGTTAAAGCACTATTTTGATTACTTTCCATGTGTATAGCATGGATTCCCCCTGTACATAGTCAGTTGTATATAGTTTTTTTTGTCCAGCATGTAGATAGTTCAGTGTAAGAAGTTTTATCAATAAGCAGGAAAAGGCTTGTATTTCAGAGGTTCCACAATGGTGACAGATTCTAGTTTTTGAGGTCCAAAGAGAAAGTTTGCAAGTTTTGAGAAAAAGTCAAAAGCCAAGGCATTCTGACCTGCTGTTCTTGGTCTTTCAAGTAGAAAAACCATCCCCAAGTGGAGCCACTGTTAGCTACCTATACCAATAGGTTTCATTTTTCATGATTGGCAGGGGAAGTGCCAATATGATCTACTTTGGTGATGCGAAGATCTCATATTCTTGTGGAAAACACATATCTATAGTTGGTTGATGCTGTCCTACTTTTGAATGGGTGATCCAATAGTCTAAGCTGGGTCATGCCATATTTCAATTTATTGTTGTAGACTAGAGAAAGAAATGTGTCCAAACTGTTTAATCTTGGCAGATAAGTAGCTAGGTAGAGAATGAAGGTTCCCAACTATTTAATCTGGGGCCTTGTAAGTAACAAGGCTAGCTTTAGATAGAAAATCAAAAGAAAAGCCAAAGGAAAAGAAAAGGCACATGAGGGTTTGCAAGTCTAAGTGCACCCTCCTTGAAGTAACAAAAAATGCTAGGCAATAGAATGGGTAGGTAGATGGGGTTGCAGAAGCATGATTTCTTTCATATCACTGGCCTAAGCAAAGGGAACACATGAGGGCCAATACAGATCTCTTATTCAGCAGTTTTGCAGCAACAAAATGAGGCATGTCTAACATCCCAAACATCCCCCATCACATTCCTTGCTAACATCCCAATGCCACCTTTGTTCATGAGAAAAACAAACTCATTGATTGATCCTTGCTGCATAAAGAGCCACATTTCCTGTGTAAAATTCTTTTCATTTTGATCTACTCTCCTAACTAAGTTGGTTCCCTAAAAAACTTAGTGTCTACCACCTTTCATTCATATCCCCCTCCCATATTAACTACTAACTCTATCTATGCTTAAGTCCCTATGTTCCCCTTTCCCTATTACTATAGCACTGTGGTGTATAAAATCCCAAAAATATGTATATTCCCTCCCCTTCGGCATTATAGCCATATGCTCAAATATTGGAAAACCATGCAGAAACAAAGTCTTGTTGCAGATGGTTGCTCACAGTTGGGGATTAAACTAACCCTTGGTTGGTTTAATAACCTAAGCCCTACCCTTTTTCCCCTTACAACCCCTTCACAAAGCTTCACCCGCGCTATTTGCAAAAACATTGTAAAAACCCACTTTTTCCGCCTATCCAAAGTTTTGGGTTATAATGCGCATTTCACAAAAAACAAAGAAAATCATTAAAAAATGCCGCCGGGTCCTGCCGTATTGTCCTATCACCTTTGCAACCCGTCGTCCGTCGGATCTGGGCTTTCCCATCCGACGGCCCATATCAATATCGGGCCGCCCCCAATGTCCGGACGATAGCACCCGAAAAATGTTAGAGGGTGACGTCAGGGCTCGGCCACGCGTCGCTCCCAAATCGTATCGGGAGGCCGCCTGCCAATACCGCCCCCGTACCATAAGCGGTCCGATGGAACCGCTTACCGCCCTCCGTATACCGCCTGCCCACGTCATGCCCACGTCATGCCAAGTCGGCCCCGCATCAGCGCCAAGCTTGCCACTGCTCCACTCTGTCTGCCACCTCACCAGTCCCCGTGGACCACTCACAGGCTGCCACGTCACCCTACTGTACCCGACCCCACCCGATGACATCATGTTAACGTCATCCAAAAAACCCGCCAAAAGCCCAAAATGTCCATATTTTCGCCAAAATTTGTTTTTTTCTCATATTTTCACCAAAAGAACTATTGTGCTCTCTGCATGAAATTTACGTCCATTTCATCACCAACCTACAGAAATCGATTTAAAGACTGTGGGCGCCCTCAATTCGCCTGCAATTGCCACCATTGCCAGACTTTGCCAGGTATTTATCCAAGTTTCCCCTCCGCGCCTGGTTTTTTGTATGATTCACCAAAACAAGTGAGAAAAGAGAGAGAAATCACTGTAATTACCAGCAAATCCCCGGTGACCACCATTTATCTTCAGCTATAAGGTCGAATTCACCTACAGAAGTCCACATTGAGCCAAATTTCCATCAATTTTCAATCAGTTTGCGCATTCGTAAACTTAAACCTCTGCTGCACAAGCTCACCGAGAAAATAGCTCTTAAGTCCCAGCATTTGCTCATTAAACCTTTTCAGGAGCATTTTAACCTGTTTTTACCATAATTCACCCTGTTTCCTCTGTAAATTGCCTTTCTTCTGCAGAGTTCATTGCTTTGTATCATTGTGCCCAGAAAAACAAGTTGAAACACAATTCAAAGCACCAAAACCATGGAAACACCAGTTGCATTGAATGTTGCACCTCTTAATGCCCCACAAAGAGAGCTAGAGTGGCAGGCCCTGGCTGACAGAGACTACCAGATGGCAGAAGTACCCTCAATGGAAACCAAATATCACATTCATGTACTTAATGACCTTAAAGCCAATCATCCCAGTGGTAATGATATCCTAGGGATTTGGGACTCCAATTTGCCCATTTTCAATCTCCCTCAAGTCAATATCCTCCCAGACTTGATACACAGATGTAGTGCCAACTATGACCCCTGTCAGAGAGCTGTCCTCAATTCCTCAGGCTCAGTTTTGTTCCATGTCACCCCTGAGGCCATAAATGAAATGCTACACTTTCATACTGCAAGGCCATTGACTCCCCTCTCCATCATGGATTTGATAAATGAAGGAGGCAAGCTGTCCAGTGACCAGATTGTGAAGATCAATCAATTATTCATTCAATCAGGCTCTGAAACTGTGAGGTATCCCCCTATTGGAAATGCATATCTAAATGAGCTGGGAAAAATACTTGTAGATATGATCAGTTATGTCCTGGGATACAGAACATCTGAGGATGTTGATGAAACCATTCTGGCCATGCTGTCCATCTTTCCCCTGGAAAGCCTCCTGCTGTGCACTATGATTATGCTGCCTACATTGCCAATAAGATTCATGAGCAATTGATGAATCTAGAGAGGGAAAGGATATTCAGATATACTTCTTACATCTATCACCTGTTTCTTTTCTATCAGCCTGATAGCTTCCCTATTACTCTTAAGAGGCTTGATGCCCAAGGGAACCCAAGGTCTGTAGTGTTTTGGTCTTCAGTCTTCCATCTAATATGTTTTTCACCATACAATTACTATGAATTCATAGACTTGTTCATCCATCCAGCCATGTCCTTGCTACTGAGTGCCCCTCGTCCAAGATTAACAGATGAGATGCAAAGGATTCTCCAGCTCTCAAAGGCCTACAGCATTGGGGATTGGTATTTTTACCAAAACCATACAGTGATCAGAATATATGGCTGTGAGCTAGCCCCATATAGGCTGCCAAGGTATGTCCCTATGAGACTCTTTGCCTTAGAGTACTTCAGGCAGTTTGGAAATGCAGACATGGTCCATTTCCACAGCAAAAACAAGAAGGTACAACTGAAAGTCAGAAATCAGCTAGGCCCATTCATCTATAATAAAAGAGAAGAGGCATGGCAAGAAGCAAACAAGATGCTGCAACGCCTTGGATTGCAAACTAGTTTCCTCTGGATACCCTATGATCCAAATCACTTCATTAGCCTTAGAAGGGTCAAATATAAATTGGCTAGCTATGATCATGTCAGGCTGCCCCATATTGAAAAATATGCCAATCTGTTAGGATGGAAAGAGGGCACATTAGAAGACGCAAGTAAAAAAGAGGAAATTCTACAAAAAGAAGTAAGGAATCTTGAGAAAGAGGCTGACTTGGAAACTTGTGGGTAGGTTTCCTCCTCTTATCAAGTGCAACTCGGACCAGATGCCTCATCCTTTGCAGCCCCCCAGCAGGAAGCTAGAACTATTCCTCAGGCACCCGGCAAAGGTAAAGAGAAAGAGATGGAACAGGAGAATCCACCCCCTACAGCAGAACAACAGAAGGAGCAGCCCAAACAGCAAGAAGAAATGGCTGAAGCTCCCATATCTACAGAGCAGCAGGCTCAACAAAGTGTGCCTCCAAGGCAAGAAACAATAGTGAAGACCTCGGTGCTCCAAACTCCACTAAACGAGGAGAGAAGCAGGAAGAGGGATAGAGAGCAGGAAACTCCCCTCACCACATCAACAAATCAACAAGGGGAGAAAAGGCAAAGAATAAATCCCCTTTCTGAAGAAGATATGCCTATTGGTCAATCCTTGGGTATGGGCCCCCCTAGTATGGAAGCATCTGCCAGTTCCTTTCAGCAGGAACAAGAAAGAACAATTGGAGGAGAGGTCAGCTCCTCAAGTCAGCAAAGGAGGGCTGAATCTGGCATAAAACAACAATTCATTGACATCAAGAAGAGAAATGAGCCAGTTAGACTCCAGCTATATAACTGTTGAAAAGGTAAATCCCCTCTGTGGACAGAGGCGATCCCACTAGCCCAAAATGGGTCTAGCAACAATCAATTCACGCTGCTATGCAAGTTCCTAGTTGTATACTGAAAAGTGGATTATGAGAACCAACCTGGAGTCCAACGCTAATGTCAAAGCAGAGTTGATACTCCCGTTCCCTTGCTCCAGCAGGTCACAATCCTTGCGATCCTCGCGAACGGACACCTGCACATGCAAAGAATGAAGCGAATACAAGCATAAAATCCACCAAAGTACAACTATATTTCAGTCAGAAAGGAAATAAATCAAACATCATCATAATAAACAATGAGATTGGAACCATAACAGCAGTCATTTATTAATGAATAATAGGCAGAGAAAGATACAACCAAGGTTTTGACATTGAGCCTCTCCTCTGGCTGGGCGAGCAGCTATATATGCCTTGCAATAGACCTCTTCTCTCTTAGACTTCCAGCAGCATAACCTCTCTATGCTTCAAGACTCTTACTATCACTCAAGACAAGCATAATCACAACTAGCATTACTGAAAAACTAGCTTGTCTAATGCATGAGGATAGACTTTTATAGATGGAGAAGCGAGGAAGATTCAATGCACCAGGACACCCATTGTGGATTGACATTATCTTTGAAAAGCCGTTGTGGATAGATGTCAAGGATAGATGATGACTCTCGACCTCTATCAGATGGATTTTATCCTCAAAAGACTTTGTGATCTGAAGGGAAAAAACATATGGGCGCGCGTTTGTCAAAAATCATTACCAAACTTGGTTGGCGCGGGTGTTGTTCTAAGACAGAGCGCCAATGGTCGCACCCCCTTTTGAGGATCTCAGTGATTGGCGCGGGTAAGACACTGTGGACTTGCGCCAATGGAAAAAGGGCACTTTTCAGGGATAATTTGCAGAAGGTGTCTTCAGGGAACATGAAGTACATACTCAGGGGAACATAATGCAAGTGTTTTTAGGTTATGTCACTGCTCACAGGTCCCGGAATGCGTCCTCCAACGTACGGAAACGGGGCGATAGGGACGGTGACCAATGGTGACAAATTACTGTGTAACAGATGCCCCCTAAAGCATGAGGCCCGAGAGAGAGAGAGGGGTGAAATGCTTTACAAGAACACATATAGCTGCCGCCGAGGATCTGCATTGAGAGATACGACTGATAGTTCAATTACATGATGTACGTGGTATGGTCGCAGCCATCCATAAGAGAGTACATAAATAATCTAGATCCATAGTATGGACGCAGCCATCTGGTTAGGATCAATGAATTGACTCAGGCATGGTCGCAGCCATCCAGTGAATGAGTCATGTATCAAGAATCACGCCTGGATTACAACAGACACAATCCAGGGTCTTGCACTCCATCTCGACCCGAACAAAAGTACAAGTTCAAGCATGCGAATATATGAGCTGAAGTCGAACATGCATGAACATCGTCTGATTACCAGTCAATATTGGAAACTGTTAACAGACGCGAGAGGTACCACCAATAATGACAATGGCCCTCAAGGTACTATAGGTACAATCTACGGCGTGCGAATTAATGAGCTGGCATCGAACACCCGTAGAATCATCCGATCGGAGGCCAATGATGAAAACCTCACGTCGAACACGAAGAACCTGCCATTGAGGCATGCAGGCTCCAAGGCACCCAAAGGGAGTCTCTAGATCAGCTTCCTGGATAATGAGCTGAAGTCGACAGGAAGTGACCTTGATCGAAGGTGGGCCATAACGTTTCCCACATCATCGACACGAGACAGAGAGATAATGTTGTGAATCAAGATCATGTGAACTATCATATGGGGGTTGTTTCTTTTCAGAGGTCAACTTCTCTTGAACATATCAGCGGCACGACAATGGAATTGGCAGTTTTTGACATCAATGGATCAGAGGTCATGGTGACGAGGCAATGAGCAGATGAGAGGTCAAATAGGATTACCCAAATCCACGGAGGCCAGTGAAAAATGAGATGAGATATCCCCACCTAGACACGAAAGCAGACAAGTGCCATGTTCAAGAGCGACATACTGCTGACACGACAATAATTATGGTTCCAAAATTTTCTTTTCCCCCGCCATTTCTGGCGAGTACCCCAATTATTTTTAACAAGCTTGATGGGGATAGCATATGCTTGTGGTGCGTCATTTCGACAAAATCCGATGTCATCAGGTTTTAGTGAGTCTGACAAAGGAAGAACTCGGCGTCTTTTCATGTTTAGAGAGTTTGAAAAGACAGCAGAAAAAGAAACTCCAAGGGTGTCCTTTTTCGTAAATTTGTGTCTCTTGATGGACCCATTTGAGACACTCAGTTGCCAGCAGCAAGTGATTCTTGCTGGCTTCGTGGGGCACCTGTACCCCAGCCGTCCGTGTGATAGTGAATAATATCACTCGTAGCACCAGGTCGGGGATCGTAACAATATCTACTTTGGCACTGTTTGATCCAAACTGTGCCCCAGGACAAACTCGTTCCATCACCTCTCCCATCTTTTCCCCGGAGGGCCTACTACCAGTCAAGATGGGCCGTGCACCCCTCCGTGATAGTCCAGTAATAAAGTAGACATCGGAAACATCTAACTCCAATGTCTGGTCTTTCAGGCGGAATACCTGATCCTCCGTGTCCCAAGCATCCACGATGAACCTCAGTAACTCAGGTTGAGCACGTAAATACGAGGCAGCTTACCAAATGTAAGCGTGGCAACAAACAGTTCGGATATGGGTCCATCGTGGTATCATTTTTCCTGGAGTGACTACCGATATTCCGGATCCAGGGAGGTCTAGTGGCAGATCCAGTGCCACGGGAGCCGAGGTTGGCTCGATGGGCAGCACTCATGCCCAGAGGAGGAGGGGGCCAGCAGATGGCCTGGAGGCCCGAGTTCTTCATTTGGCTCCGTCACCAGATGATCGTCGTAGAGGACTGGCCCTACGCGGGCACTGATTTTACTGGAGATCCAGATCTCCCATTGCCTGCGGGAGAAGACTGGGACGAGGAGCTAGGTAAGAACTCTTTGTGTTTTTGATGTTTTTATGTATTTAAGTTTTTTTTTTGTAATACATGCCAGTCTCTGACAACAGATATATATATGCAGATGTTGGTGCAGAACGACCAGCTGACTTGTCTCACATAGCACGGAGGGCACCTGCTGCCGACCCTCAGGTAGAGGGTGATGCGGATGATGACCTAGTACAGAACCTCGAGGCACTTACTCGAGGGATCCCAGATTATGGCAGATTGGCAGACATGCCCAGAGCGTATCAGAGGCACACGGTGGGAGTATCTACTCGCGTCCATCGTCTGTTGAGACGTGTGGTGCGAGCGGTGACATGCTATCATGAGCATCACCGTGATTAGACGCCTAGGTTTCATTTTTGCATATTTTTGAGAGACATGTTGTCAGCGGCCGTATGAGATTTGGACATGTATTATTTTTTGGATTATGTAATGCGCGTGGCGCAAACATTATGACACACACGTATATATATACATATGCCTATTTCTAGATGGATCTTTTCTTCATGTGATGATGTGTTTTATATGTTATGCAACTGTTTGACACACATGTGATCTGATGTATCTACTGCATAACAAACGACCCATTGTGGAATGTATTTACACACACGCATATATTTTATTTTTACAAAAGCTTGAAAACACACATGGCAATCACGTATGCAAACTATGCTTTGATGGGAGATTTTATTTTTATACAAGCTTAAAAGCACATGGTACATATGCAAACTATGCTTGATGGTAAAGGAAACGGGCATGCCCCCCCAGCATCGTGTCTCAATTCGAGGTACATGCCCCCCAAGCTTCAGTCCATTGAAAATGGAGTGAAGGTTGACATAATGGTTATTGCGCTCGAATTGCACGAGCTCATGTTTCATTGTTTTAACGAAGTTGATACAGGTAAATGAACTATCCTCGAGACTCCTTGTTTCATTTTTTAGCGAGCTTGACACAAGACAAGGAACTGTGCTCCATCTCGACTTCATCATAATGAATGGGAAGCGGAGGCTTCCAAGGGTGCCGCTCCGGAAGGAAGGCCAACATCTTGGAAATCAGGGCCCAATGCCCCCAGGACACTATGCACGACAGCGGCATCGCTGGTTACAGGCATGGGATAGGTGGCCACGTAGTTGACCTGCGGTGGGGCAGATGCAACTGGTGGATGAAAACCAGGAGGGGATGACGACTGCGCAGGGGGGACCCGTGGACGAACGAACGATAATTGATCGATAGTCACAATTCTTCCATCGTGTGGAAAGCAAACCACATGGAAAAGTGAAGAAATAAGGGCCCCCATGGCATAAACATAGTCACGACCAAGGAGAAGATTGAAATCTAAAGCACCTTGGGTAACCGATACGTCTATATAGACAGTCTTGCCTCCCAAAGTAATAGGGAACTTTGGAAGGATCCCTAATGGTTGGCTAGTTCCTCCGTCAAAAGCCGTGAGATTTGATGCTACTGGCACAAGCTGTGGGGAACCCAAAGCTTGCCAAGTAGTGGCAGACATAAGACTAACAGATGCACCCTCATCCAAAACAGTGCCAGGTGTTGCCGTGTCATAGGCGTGTACCGTGACCCAGAAAGGCACATGGGATGGGAGGCGGAAGGTAGTCAAACGTCTCTAGTCGAAGGAAACGACTGAACTACTTGGTGGGGGAATCATATGATTGCCCCCCTGCTCTAAAGAGAGCGAAGTAGGACTCTCGGAAACAGCTGGGATAGGAGATTCATTTCCAGACTTAGGAGAATCTGAGGAGACGAGAAGAACATGAGAATGATGCTCTTCCGAAATAGAGTGGTCAGCGGGTGGTGAACTCGAGTCGACACTCTTTCCGACCAATGGTTGGTTTGGAATAGGCTTGGCAGAGCCAGATTCAGGAAGAGGAGGCTGGACAAGAGAGGAATCTTGGTTGATTTCTTTGTCAGCAGGGGAACATTCTGCAATTGCAGAGAGACGTTGATAACCAGTGTGAAGTTGGGTTGAGGGAGCTGTAATACTTTCCAATACAATAGAGGCTCTATCCATGAATGGACAAAGGTGAAGGGGATGATTGCCTTCACAAAGTCTACAAGGGATTCGAATCTTCCCTTTTCCCTTACCATTTCCAGGTGATAAGGTAACATCGCCATGATCTCCAGAGGACGATGCAGGGCGGTCTGGATCGTGAGACCATACTTCTAAAACCCTGGGAATGCCAGGACAGTCGCGAAGAAGATGGTCTTCCTTGCATAATCTACAAGGAAACTTGACCTTCCGCGGCGGAGCAGAAGGTGGTTCGACTTGAGCTATACTTTTAACCTCTCGTTTAGGAGTCTTCTTCTTCTTTGTCTTCTTCTTCTTCTTCTTAGCCACCTGGTTACTTGAAACCAGACTTTCGCCAGGCGAAGTAGAAGATGAGGACGCAGAAACAGGCGAAGAAGGGGAGAGGTCCACCTTGGAATCAACATGATGTTGTTCGGGTGGAGGAGACGGTGGAACAGGAGTTATCACACTCGGGACCACCGAGGTTGAAAACAACCATACGGGCAAACCGATGGTTAACCCAGGCAAAGACAAAGTTGCTATATACTGAGCACCGACATTTCCAAAAGAAGGAAATGGACTAGGGTTTCCATCTAGAGGAACACCTTGGCCGGTAGGCTCAGGGAAGGATGCCATTGAACGAGAAAGAATCCTACTCAAGTTAACGCAAACAACTAACCGAGTAAGTGTTATCGTAGCCGAATAAATTTTAAGACACTGAACTTAACTTGACCTTTTCATGTTTTAAGAGTCGAGAAAAGGACGAAAAGATGACTCTAGTCTCCTTCGAATATTTAATGAGCACGAAGTGACAAGACGCTCACTGGCACCTTTTCGTTTATGGAGTCCAAAAAGGATCAAAAGTGACTGCTCTGGAGACTCTAGGCAAAGGGTTTACCAAACAATCCGTAAAACTGATTATACACCTTGGCAATCAGATGAAAACCAAGGACTTCCCGTACTGCAGTCAATCTTCCCGAATGCTGTGTTCAGTGCATTACGACTTGTAAGGTGGCAGACTCGGCTTCCTGTGGATAAAGGATAATAACCTAGTGGGGTCTCCCTTTTATACGCGATGGTACATGGGAGCTCAGTCCGTACTGGTACTTGTTGTCTCTCAGGAGGAATCACCCAACCATCAGTGAGGCAATAGTTACCAGGTTTTACAACGCTGGAACACGTCTCTAGCCTAGAACTCTAGAATATGTGTGTTAGGTTCCAATGCGTTGTTAGATTCATTCAGTTTATTTTACAGTTGATCTTCAATTAAGTTTCAGTTTTTTGGTCCTACCGTATGTGATCTCTCAAAACTTCCTAAATGCAAACTATATGCCAAAATTATATCATTTCGTTCAATGAATTCTAACTACAGAAGGGTTGAGATTTTCAAACAAACAAAATGAACAATAAACAAGCAACAAAGATCCTAATGCAGCTAATAACAAGAAATGAAACTTTTTCTTTTCTTTTCTTTTTAAAAGCAACAAATAACACTAAATGCTAACTAATATAATGCAAAAAGATCTTTTGTTTTTCTTCTTTTAAAATGGCATAATGCATTTAAACAAATCTCAAGAGATATTAACAAGCATGAACAAACAAAATTCACTCAATGCAAAGAGAACCAAATCTGAAACACCAAGATGAACTGTTAAAACAAGGAAAAGCACTGACACCTTCAATGAACCATGTGATCTAAGTTCAAATGAAGTCAAACAAAATCCAAACAAGCTAGAAGTGAATTGCCCGAAGCACAAAATAACAAGCTTAAACAACTACTAGATGGGTGCGGAAAACAACCAACAAGTTGACTGGATAATCAAAAACCAAAACTTCCCACAGAAGGCTCGACATGCAAAGCCACTAGGTAATCTAGGGCTAGGATACAAAATCGATAGAAATAAGCAAACAACTGAAGGATAAAAGTAACAACCAGTCAAACAGAAGTCCAACACACTCCCAGAAGCTGTAAAAGATATACAAAGACAAAAATCCGAGTTTAAAGAGCTTCCAACAAACACGCTGACAAAATTTACAGGGCTGGCACGACTGTCAGCCTGCAACTTGCGCTACCAAAAGATTGGCGCGGGTTGTTTTCAAGCAACTTGCGCCAACTGGCGCGACTGTCAAATAAAAAACCGCGCCAACAAAGCTTGCCAGCTTAAAAAATAAATAAAACGAACCAGGGTCGGGCAGACAGTGCTCATACGGATCAAACAGCAAATAGCAATTTTAAAACTGACCCAGAGAGCTCATTTACTCAAGCAAGCAAGAGAAAACTAACATGCAAGACAAACTCCAAATAGCTTCTCCCCAGCGAAGTCGCCAAATTGTTGAAAAGGTAAATCCCCTCTGTAGACAGAGGCGATCCCACTAGCCCAAAATGGGTCTAGCAACAATCAATTCACGCTGCTATGCAAGTTCCTAGTTGTATACTGAAAAGTGGATTACGAGAACCAACCTGGAGTCCAACGCTAATGTCGAAGCAGAGTTGATACTCCCGTTCCCTTGCTCCAGCAGGTCACAATCCTTGCGATCCTCGCGAACGGACACCTGCACATGCAAAGAACGAAGTGAATATAAGCATAAAATCCACCAAAGTACAACTATATTTCAGTCAGAAAGGAAATAAATCAAACATCATCATAATAAACAATGAGATTGGAACCATAACAGCAGTCGTTTATTAATGAATAATAGGCAGAGAAAGATACAACCAAGGTTCTGACGTTGAACCTCTCCTCTGGCTGGGCGAGCAGCTATATATGCCTTGCAATAGACCTCTTCTCTCTCAGACTTCCGGCAGCATAACCTCTCTATGCTTCAAGACTCTTACTATCACTCAAGACAAGCATAATCACAACTAGCATTACTCAAAAACTAGCTTATCTAATGCATGAGGACAAAATTTTATAGATGGAGAAGGGAGGAAGATTCAATGCACCAGGACACCCATTGTGGATTGACAATATCTCTGAAAAGCCGCTGTGGATAGATGTCAAGGATAGATGATGACTCTCGACCTCTATCAGATGGATTTTATCCTCAAAAGACTTCGTGATCTGAAGGGGAAAAAAATATGGGTGCGCGTTTGTCAAAAATCATTACCAAACTTGGTTGGCGCGGGTGTTGTTCTAAGACAGAGCGCCAATGGTCGCACCCCCTTTTGAGGATCTCAGTGATTGGCGCGGGTAAGACACTGTGGACTTGCGCCAATGGAAAAAGGGCACTTTTCAGGGATAATTTGCAGAAGGTGTCTTCAGAGAACATGAAGTACATACTCATGGGAACATAATGCAAGTGTTTTTAGGTTATGTCACTACTCACAGGTCCCGGAATGCGTCCTCCAACGTACGGAAACGGGGCGATAGGGACGATGACCAATGGTGACAAATTACTATGTAACAATAACCATTTACTCAAAATGGCTCCCACAAACCAGCAGAGGCTTATGTCAGCATATGACATAACAAAGGGGAAAATGACTATGAGTCATTTCTTGCCTACTATGCTGCAGCCACAGTCAGCTGCAGACTATATAAGAACCAATCTAGAGGTATTGGCGAAAGACATCCACCCAATGGACTAGATAGAGCTTCATAAGCAAACGGGTGAGATGGTCTACTCAACTCTGGCAGACAAGACCTTCCTGGCACACAAGTTGCAAAATAGCCTCCATAATACAACTGCCCAACTTGAATTGGAGAAGGCATCCTCTCAGGCCAAAGACAACAGGATCATGTCTTTGGAGGATATTATTATAGAGCTTGGGCATGACCCAAAGGATCCCAAAGCTGTACAGGCACTACTAAAGGAAAAAGAGGCAGACATATAAGCTTTGAGGAAGATGGTAAAAATCCCAACAACCCTTCACCCTCAAACAGAAGATGTTGCCCAACAAAGGAAGGACCAGGATGTAGCAGCCATGCTGCTAACAATACACAAACAATTGGTGCAAACAGAAGGGAAGCTAGTAGAAGCAGAGGCTGCGTTACAGGAAGCCCTGCAACAGAAAGAGGGAGGCCAGAAATCTCAGCCCCCTCAGCAAGTTATAAACCTTGAGGAGCCCCCTCAAACTATCACTCCTCCCACAGGACAGACAGCTGAAACAGGTCCATCAACATCAGCACCAGCAACAACATCAGAACAGGCTCCAAGCCTTGATATGCAGAAGATGATGAAGGAGATTCAAGTCCTAGAGGCCCAAATGGCAGAGCTAAATGAGGCCAAGGAGAAATTAGCCACAGTTAATGAAAAATATGATAAATCTAAGCAAACTGTAGCTGAAAGAACAAGGGAAGTAAGAGCTCTGGAGAAAAGGATAAAAGAACTGGAGAAAGAGCTCTCCCTTGACAAGGTTGTGGCTGAGATTAAGAAAGTCTTATGGGCCAATATTGGCCAATCAATAACAGATCAATGGCAGTACATAGAAACCATTCATGAGCACATGGAGCTCATAGGCAGGGCACACAAGGAAAGCCAAAGAGCAAGGGCATCTCTAGGCACTATGCCTGAGATAGCCAATAGGATGATCAATGTCCTGAACAACCGCACAGGTCCTCAGCTGGCAACAATAGGAATCACCAATAGAACTGACACCATCTTACTGATAAAGAGGGTCCTCACTTTGAGAAATTTGGTGCAAACATTGGATAGGAGATGCCAGGAAATGCAAACAGAGGTGAACAAGTTCACAGAAAAGTTCATAGCATTACACAACAGAGGCCTCCCCAGCCTTCTAAACAGTGCAGGTAGGTTGCTATCACATGAAAACTATGCAAAAATGGTGAATACATTTGCCACAAATCAGATCACGGCAGGATCAAGTACCCCAGAGCAAGCAGGGCCTGCATCTGGGCAGAGCCTCTATGAGAAAATAGAAAATTTATTTTTTATCATGAACGAAATCAGACATCTGTTTGAAGTGCCTCCTAATTACTATAAATATACTGAGGCAGATGAAAAACTAGGCACAATTTTGAGACATCAGTTGCCTACACAGGAATGGTGGACAAACATGATACAGACATTGCTGTGAACAAACAGATTTTCATCAAGTTTTTACATCAAAAAACAAATCATCAGGTTCATACAGTTGATATATTCACAGTGACTGTAAAAGAGTGGACTGAGCCAACTCAGCAAACCAATTCGGCCACTAAAGCAACCTCGACAGATGCAGGTGACAAGGCCGAGAAAGCTACAGCACGACAGAACACTAAAGGCATATCATTCAGAATTAATGCAGAGCACTCAACCGACTCAGTGGCCTCCAAAAGTCAAAAAGGTTTCTGACAGAACCAAAGGGTATTCATTGTAAATTTAAGACAGCAATAACTTTCTTATCTGCTATTCTAAAAGTTGGTGAACGCAGTTATTGAGTAAATGACTCAGCGTTCAGATATTTTGTAAAAACTGATTGTATATATTTCCCCTCGCATAAGCTTGCAGGGGTTTTTGATTTTCTCTTCTAGAGAACCTATGCTGTAAATTTCAGACTTGTAATACAGGGAGCTGATGGAATTTCCAAAGTTCTGAGTTGTTTTGATGTGTTGTGGTGTGATTGCTTTCTGCTACAGGATTCCTGCATATTTCATGGCACAATAAGTCTCTTTAACCTTCTTGTTATGTATTTCATTCTTTCATAATCCTTTCATGCTCTATATTTCACAGTTTAATAGCACAAAAAAAGAATAGTTTCAGGATTTGTTCACTGAATACCCTGAAATCAATCTATGCTGTTATGAATGTTTTCCTCTAACATTAGTTATGAAAGTGTAATTCTTAATTGCTTCACCTTCAGACTAAAACTTCACAGTGAGTATCATTCAGGAATTCAAATATGCTCCTGAGCGATATATCTCATTCTCACATCACCAGATTAGTGAAAAACTCTTAGTTGCCTTTCACTGGCTTGACATATTTCATTTTCACAATTTTAAGTTTGTTTCATGATATATCTAAATGGCCCTACAGTTTTAGCAATCTTACTCAATACCTCTAACAACCCATAATCACAGACTCCACTGCCCAATGGACTGAAACCCTCTAAAGATCTCATCTTAGCTACTGGAAGACATCATTCAACCAAAATTTTAAACAAAGCCCTCACCTCATAACTAGCCTAAGATCCTAAAAAACAAAGTTAAAGACCAAAAGAGAGAGCCCTCTCTGATCACAGGTTGGCTAGAACCTGTAATCCAAAGCTTGGTTAGTGGTTACCCTGGCCGTATTCCCTCAGGAGTCAAAGGGAACAACCTGGGTGTTAACAGGAGGGATACTCCATTTTCAATCTGGAAGACATCGAAGGACCTCTACCAGAATAGTAGTGACCAGGGAAAATTGGCACTCAAGGATAAGCTTCGAAGAATCAATATGGAGAAGGGCGATACTATTTCCACATATCTGAACAAGCTCACCACCTATAGAAATGAGCTTAGCAGTGTGGGAATAACTACTGCCGATGATGATATGGTGAGCCTCGCTCTCCTTGGACTTCCAAAGAGTTGGAATAACTATCAAGACTCCGTGAATGGAAGGGAGAGACTGCCAGATTGGGAATGACTGTGGTCAGTTCTCATGCAGGAGGAGATCAGGAGGTGCACATGAGATTGTTCTTCATCCAAGGATGATGATGAAGAAAATCTGGCCTTAGCAGGTAAGGCAAGGAAAGGGAAGGGGAAGGCTTTCCCATTCCAAATTGAATTCCTCTCATGGAGGGAAGAAGGGTGACAAGTCTAAAGTGAGATGTTTTAATTTTCATGAGATGGGACATTATGCGACTAATTTCCCAGCGAAGAAGTCCAAAAAGGGATCGTCGATAGGATCAGAAGGTGAGACATTAGCCTCTCAATTCGAAATGAACTTTACCCTCATCGCATGCATGGTTTCATCGATGATGGGTTTTTTCTGGTATCTTGACAATGGAGCCTCATTCCACATGACATGTGATAAAAGTTTATTCAGTACCTTGGAGAAGAAAGACCTCAAGATGCGCATAGAGATGGGTGACAAAGGAAGGTATAGTGTTTCAGGAGTGGGCACGGTTGCTTTTCAGAGGGAACATGGAGCTCCTATCACCTTGACAGACGTGAAATATGTGCATGGACTAAAGAAGAACTTGGTCTCAGTTACGATGTTGGAGGAAAAAGGCTACGATGTTGTCTTCAGTAAAGGAAAGGCGTTCCTAAGACACATAGCCACAGGTCACACCAAGAGGATAGGGATTCGGGTGAAGAATCTCTATAAACTAGAGGTAGATGATTGTGTAGCATTGAGTAAGAAAGTAGAATTGGTGCAAATCCAAGACATTGGCGAGTTGTGGCACAGACGGTTGGGCATTTGCATCATGGGGCTTTGAAGATAATGCAGTAGATATCTATAGGACTTCCCAAAGGTAAACTTGAGCAAGTTGACACATGCAAAGGTTGTGCCTTGGGAAAGTACACCAATTCTTCCTTTCATGATCGAGACAATCGAGCAGAGGCTATCTTAGAGTGAGTTCATACTGATGTGTGTGGACCATTCTCGACAACATCCACAATGAAGCAAAGTTATTATGTGATTTTCATTGAGGATTATTCTCATAGATGCTAGATATATTTCATGTAGAAGAAGGACCAAACCTTCATAAAGTTTTGTGAGTTCAAAGCTATGGTCGAGAAAGAGTCAGGGAAGAATATCAAGGCCTTGAGAAGCAAAAACGGTGGAGAATATGTCTCCCAAAAGTTTGAGGACTTCTGTAGCAATAGAAGGAATTAAACGAGAGTTGAAAACACCTCATAACCCACAACAGAAAGGGGTAGCTGACAGGAAGAACAAAACTATTGTAGGGGTAGCATGGGAAATGCTGCATGACCAAGGCCTACCACTTCACTTGTGGGCTGAGGCATGCAACACAATGGTCTATTTGTAGAATAGAAGCCCGCATCGTATACTTGGGATGAAGACACCAAATGAAGCTTTCTTCGGTAAGAGACCAGATGTGGGTCACTTTAGGATATTTGGCTCATCGGTATATTTCCATGTGACAAAGGATGGACGAAAGAAGCTTGAGCCGACAACAGAGTTGGGGATACTTGTGGGGTACATTGATACACCTCACAACTATTGAGTGTACTTGCCTACTACTTGGAGGACAGTGGTTCACAGAGATCTCAAGTTTGATGAGCAGAGGGCCATGCGAGTTTTCCTTGAGAGGGAGCTCCAACTATAGGCTATGGAGGAACTGTTGGTTCCTTAGGAGAAAAAGCCTCAGACTAATGCAGAGCAACCACATGCAGAGTTTCTAGGAGTGGAGACATCCACTCAAGTAGAGTCTTCTAGAGATGGATGAAGGCGCACAAGAGAAGCTGACAGATTGTTGGAGGATGCAAGAGAGAATGTGGGAGCACCATTTTCTTAGCGCAGAAAGAGGAGGTCACCTAAGAGGTACACTAGATACATGGCCCTTGTTGGCGAATGTGTTGAGACAGAGCCATCTTCCTTTGAGGAAGCAGTGTAGCAGCTGATTTGGGTTGATGCTATGATGGAGGAGTATGACTCCATAGTTCGTAATAGTGTTTGGAATGTGGTTTCGAGACCGAAGAACAAGTAAGTTGTGAGTTCCCGTTGGCTTTACATGGAAAAGCAAGCTATTGATGATGGGAGGATCATGTTGCTGTAGTACATTTCGACAGAGGAGCAAGATGTTGACATTTTGACAAAGGCATTGTCAAAGTGTAAATTCCAATACCATAGAGACGGGATCAGGGTGGCAATAATACCTTTCTTGTTGAGAGGGAGTGTTGAAATGTGGCAACATGAATATTCCAATTTAATTTGTCATTGAATTAAATTGTGAATTAAAATCGAAATTAGTCTTCACAACCACTTGGAAATAATTAATTAAGTTATTTTGACTTAAATAGTTGGAGAAATTCAAGTTAGAAGTCTTTCTGCAGTCATGCAAGAGTTATCCCTTAAATTAATGAGATAAGCCTTAAATTAAGGAGATACGATTGATTTATATTTGAGTTGTAATTAGTTAACTTAGTTTACTGAGATAAGTCCAGTTAAATTAGTTCCAAACTGTTTGAGGAACTAAAAGTGAGTTAACAGTCAGTTGATGCATGCATGCACTCAACTAGTGTACTCTAGTTAACTGAAGATTCCCTCATCAGAAACTCATGCATGTCTATTCTGAGAAAGACCCAGCTGAGATTAAAGTCAAGGACAATGTACTATCAGTTGCATGTGTTTTATTATAAAAAAACTCATGCATGCAATCAAGGAATCATTCCTTCAGGATTGCGCAGTCCTTACAGTGTGTGAGAGTGATCATCCACTGGGTAGAAGAGGTCTTCCACATGGTTGAAGGAGAA